>OX493385.1:30394564-31594564 GCA_950371165.1 Lacanobia oleracea
GAGTTCGTTCTGATTCTGGTATAAATCAGCTGACGACATATTGTTTTTCTTGACTTCAAGATGAACTCTTCTGTTCATAACATGTTATTTTTAGTAGCAATAAAACCTTTATACAGTTGGTTGTTTACTCACTCAACATAACATTCAACATAACATCCCATTACACAACATCAACATAACATTTTTACTCTTGGGAGTTACGCCCCAACATATGGTCCTTCGATCACGGATGTCTGATTTGTTAGCAGTAGTGCCAGTGTTTCTCGTTTGCCTTGACCAGGTCAATATCTTCTTGATATTGTTTTGCGAATTCATCATCTAATACACCGAACAAGGAGCGCGCGATGGAACCGACACCGTTGATAAGCCCACGTTTGATTCTCGTATTTACTCGGCCTTGACGATTCAGCAACATATGGTTGTAGTGTCCTATTTCGTCGGTCGCGTGCTGTAGTTGTTTTAATATTACGTCACATTGTGTTTTCTGTTTTATTTTCTCGCAGATGCAACATATGGTCCTTCGAGCAACTTAGTGCTGTATGATTTACACCTTTACGGTCACGAATCGGTTGGACTGGTCTCTCAGAAGCGAGTCGCCCCAGTAACCAATTGAGAAGGCGCATATCGTAGAAGGTAACGGTTACACAACACGAAGAACCAGGAGTGTGGAGCAACAGTCGACACTCAGAACAGAAGAGTTCATCTTGAAGTCAAGAAAAACAATATGTCGTCAGCTGATTTATACCAGAATCAGAACGAACTCCACGACAGCATAAAGAAGATCGGGATAAACATCAAGAAAGATGGCTGGGACAGAAAAAACGCCGACTATTTCAAACGCCGCAAGGCAATGTTGGAAAACCTGTGGTCAGAATACCAATTTAATCATGACCGCCTGTTTACAGAACAAAGTGGAAGTCATCCTTACTTTACGAATGACTGCTACAACACAACGCTGCAGTGCTACAAGGAAGTAAAGGAGCTTATTCTTCAACAACACGAACAACTCACGACTCTCGCTCGTTCTCCAAGGGAGCAATCGGTACAAACAAAAACATTGGGAGGCGCCAACCAACAGACAGGGGAAGGTTCCTCAGATCAAACAAGACAAGAACAGGAAGCCCTGAAGAGGGAGGTGGCAGATCAAGCTAAAGATACCAATCAAGATAATCCAAACAGGGAACCATCACCTCCTCCTACTCGGCAAGAACAACAAAACACTGCGAAAAAGGATACGGGATCCAATAGCAAGCTGGATGACATGATGCGAAAACAGACGGCAAACTTCAAAGCCTTCATGAGAACAGTCGCGAACATACACGTGGAGTTTCTAAATGAAAAATGGGAATTTCAAGACGCTCTGCAATCACTACAAACGCGCTGGTCAACTATTGATAACCTACACTGGGAGATAGAGTGCGAAACCAACGGAGAGAAGATGTTAGTGTACGAAGAACGCTACACCAGGTATGAAAACCAGTTCCATGAACTCAAAAAGGCTTTGAATACCAAGATGTGGTCCGGCGCTCACCGTGAGAAAACAACACCGAGATTAGAGATACCAGTCTTCAACGGCAACTACAACCAGTGGATTCCATTGAAAGACCTTTTCACAGAAGCAATACATAATAACAATTCCCTTTCATCTGCTCAGAAGATGCAGTTTCTGAAGAGTAAGGTGCAAGGAGAAGCGGAACGCTTGATTCAACACCTACAGATAAGTTCAGATAACTACCTAGTGTGCTGGGATATCCTCAATAATCGATACAACAATGAAAAACTTATCTTCACATCGCACATTAACATGCTTTTCAATCTGCCCAACATGCAGCAACAGTCAGTGGCCCAAGTAAAGAAAATCCATGACGTCAGCATAGAATGCTTACACGCGATAAAGAATTTAGGAGTAAATGTCGACACTTGGGATCCGATTCTTGTAGGTACATATACTAACGCAGAAATTAGACGCAGACACACATTCAGAGTACAACGACTCCCTGAAGAATTGCCGAAAGCTGCCAATATTGAAAGATCTGTTAAATTTCCTAGAAGCGAAGTTTACATCGTTGGAAGCATCGCGCCGCAAACAAGAAAACAATCCAAAACCAAATACATCATCGAGTCAACATCAAAGTTCGTTGAACTCCAATCAAGCAACTAGCAACAAGAAAATTACGAAATCGTTCCATGCGTCAACATTCCGATGCCCACTTTGCGATGACAAACATGGCATGTACAAAGGTGCAAAGTTTTTAGAAATGCCGAATCACTCAAAACTTAGCACAGTAAATAAAATGAACCTCTGTGTAAATTGCCTGTTCAGCCATAACGGAAAGAAATGTACGTCAGCTCACGGATGTAGCAAGTGTACGGGTCAACATAATACATTGCTTCACGATGCATGTATTAAGGACAAAACAGAAAAACAAACAAATTCTTCCCATGTATCAAAGGATGATGATACTTCGGAGATACTGCTAGCGACCGCTGTAGTAAACATAGAAACAGCTGATGGGAACCAAATCAAGTTGCGAGCCCTCATCGATCAAGGGTCTCAGATATCTTTGATCACGGAACATGCCGCTCAACTTCTCGGTGTCAAGCGCGAGAGATGCAAAGGAGTCATCTTTGGAGTTCGGCAGAAAGAAAATCACTGCAAAGGAATGACAACAATTACGTGCAGTTCTGTCTACAACGACTTCAAGTTCCAAACGTCTGTCTTCATCATGAACAATTTGATTAAGAACCTGCCAAATAAGACCTTTGCAAAACCATCTTGGTCTCACATACAGAACATCCATCTAGCAGATCCAGACTTCCATGACAGCCGTCAGGTGGATTTACTATTTGGAGCAGACATTTATTCACAAATCATGCTAGGAGGAATAATAAAAGGCGATGACGTCACTCAACCTATAGCACAACAAACCTACCTAGGTTGGCTTTTATGCGGTAATGTCAAAACTTTTCACTGCAATGTAGTCATCAACGATCTGGAAGACATTAAACTGTTTTGGGAAACCGAAGACATCTCGGATCAATCCAACCTATCAGTGGAAAATGAAACGTGCATTGAGTACTACACCAACACTACGCAACGCCTGGAGAGTGGGAAATATGAAGTCAGATTGCCGATGAAAAATGAATTTGAGAGCAGACTGGGATCATCTAAGCCCATGGCTATCGCCCAATTCAAAACTTTAGAAAGAAAGCTAGAAAAACAAACACATTTAGCAAAGGCCTATAAAGACTTCATGGCTGAATATATTGACTTAGGTCATATGAAACAATCAACAGTCAGCAATAAAACACTCGAATGTTACCTGCCTCACCATGGCGTACAACGCGCTGAATCAACAACTACAAAGTACAGAGTGGTGTTCAATGCGTCAGCTAAAACCTCTACAGGATACAGTTTGAACGACCTCATGTACAAAGGGCCAAATCTTCAACAGGACCTACAAACATTTATATTGATAAAATGGAGGCAATACAAATATGCGTTAACAGCGGACATTGAAAAGATGTTTCGTGCTATTTGGGTGGCCCCTGCAGACCAACATATGCAACAAATTGTATGGCGGGAATCACTGGAACAACCAATCCGCTCATATCAATTAACAACCGTAAAATACGGTACCAAGGCAGCGCCGTTCTTAGCCATGATGACTCTCAGGAGATTGGCGACAGACGAACGTGAACAGTTCCCGGAGGCTTCAAAAGTGCTGGAAGAATCATTCTACATGGATGACCTCGTTCATGGAACACATACAATCGAACAAGGAAAGAAATTGATAACCGATCTGAAACAATTATTGAAAAACGGAGGGTTTAATCTTCGAAAATGGTCAGCCAACAATCAAGAACTATTGGAAGACGTCTCCGAACAACACAACAACGACAAGATTGTCTTCAACTTCAAAACGGAAAATACACAAAAAACATTAGGATTGTGCTGGAACTCAAGAGAAGATAAATTCACCTTTCATTGCAAAATATCGGAAGTGAACAAGAAACAGACCAAACGCAGGCTGCGTTTGGTCTGTTACTAGCCGAAATATCAAAACTGTTTGACCCACTCGGCTGGCTGGCTCCCGTGTCAACAAAATTGAAATTATTATTTCAAAAATTGTGGGAAGGAAACTCACAATGGGACGACGAAGTTTCCGACAACATACATGCAGAGTGGTGCAAGATACAAGCGGACATAAGAGCGATAAACTCTTGCGAAATACCTAGATGGCTAAAATGTGGCGAAAAGCAGACAATGGAGTTACATGGGTTCTGTGATTCCTCCCTGGATGCCTTTGCCTGTGTCATCTACGCACGGGTCCACCAATCAACAATACTTGTAGCCGCGAAGTCAAAGATCGTACCACACCGAAAAACAACAACATTACCTAGACTTGAATTGAATGGAGCGCACCTTCTGTCACAGCTAATGCGCAAAGTCAAACAGTCATTGAATCAGTATGAAGTACACGTATACGGCTGGACAGATTCCATGGTGGTCCTAGGGTGGTTACAAGGAGACCCAACCCGATGGAAATCATACATGGAAAACAGAGTACGAAGCATAACTGACATCATACCACGATCATCATGGAACTACGTCAAAACAAAGGAAAATCCCGCTGACGCCGCAAGCAGAGGCCAATACGCTAGCCAGCTGAAAGAAAATCAACTGTGGTGGGAAGGGCCTACATGGCTACCATCGCTTAAAATAAAGAACATAGAAAAACATAACTACAGCACAGATCAGGAAGGAAAAACAGCACGGAAACAAGCCAATGTAGCCCAACATAACGTAGAAAATCCGAGCATTGTGGAAAAATTATTGCAAAATCACAGCTCTATCGAACATATTATTCGCATTATTGCATGGATACTCAGACCATTGAACCCGAAACGGCGACAACTACCGAGATATCTGACGTTGCACGAATTGGATAACGCAACGAAGTTGCTCGTTAAACAAACTCAACAAAAATCATTTGGCCCAGATATTCGCTATTTACAAAAACACAACACGGTGCAATCTAACAGTAAGATAAAAGCGCTCACTCCGTACATTGACCATCAAGATATTCTACGAGTAGGAGGAAGATTAAAAAACGCCTTGCTGACCGAAAACATGAAACATCCGATGATCATTCCACATGACAGTCGATTGACACATCTCCTCATCGATCAAGCTCACCGAATGACGTTTCACGGTGGCCCGAGACTCACCCTATCACACTTACGTGAGAAATATTGGATCGTCGGCGGAAACCGTACAGCAAAGATGCAAATCAGAAAATGTGTGACGTGCCGCAAGAACAACCCAACAAAGGGACATCAGCTGATGGGTGACCTACCGAGCGCAAGAGTAAATCAAGCGCCGCCTTTTTACCATACAGGGGTGGATTACACTGGATTTATGGACATCAAAATGAACAAAGGCAGAGGAGCACGAACAACGAAGGGCTACATAGCCGTCTTTGTATGCATGGTGACCAAAGCTGTGCACATTGAACTGGTATCAGATCTCACCAGCTCAGCATTTTTGGCTGCCCTAAACAGGATGGCAGCAAGAAGAGGCGCTCCTCGTCACTTATACAGTGACAACGGGACAAACTTTGTAGGCGCAAACCGCCAACTCGTGGAGCAATACGAAGAAATCGAACAAACATTCAGAAACGACCAAACACAAAAGGAAATCGCGGAGATGAAAATTGAGTGGCATTTTAATGCCCCCGCTTGGCCATCAGCGGGAGGATTGTGGGAACGAGCAGTCAGAAGCCTAAAACACCACTTGAAACGAGTAGTAGGCGAACAAAAACTAACATTTGAAGAGTTTACCACAATCCTAACAAAACTGGAGGCCTGTTTGAATTCCAGACCGCTGTGTCCGCTAAGTGAAAACATAGACGATCTAGACTGTCTGACGCCAGCACACTTTCTATCAGGTAGACCAGGGCTGACAGTCATCGAAACAAAAGAAAATGCAAGAACAAGATGGGAACTAACAAGAAAGATCTTCGTAGAAATCTGGAAAAAATGGAAAAACGAATACTTGTGTCAACTACTAGCTAGATCAAAGTGGCAGGAACCACAGAAAAATCTGGAGATAGGCGATCTGGTGATTATTCATGATGATCATTTACCAGCCGGAAAATGGCTCATGGGGAGAGTAACAGAACTTCACCCTGGGAATGATGGATATGTTCGGGTCGTTAGCCTAAAAACAAGAAATGGTCACATAAAAAGACCTGTTACAAAACTATCCGTCTTACCTATCAACAGTGATGAAACTGCCAAACAGCAAAATACATCAAACACCAACGAAAGTGAGTCATACCAACAGACAAACAGCGAGTTGCAAAGTTCACGACGATGCAAAACAACAAATAGAAAAATAAATTTCATTGGACTGGTTATGGCACTGATGTATTTGCTAAACCCTGTCGCGGCCGCTAACACAACAAACATTGTCGAGCTTAAACAAGGTCTATACTTTGATAAAGTGACCAACATGCAACTAATACGCGGCGAGTGGAAGATTATCGTGTACTACGACGTCAAGCCCTACTGGCATGGTATATCAGTATCCAGCAAATTCATCAATCATCTAGAAAACATCTGCGAGAAAATAAAACAGAAAACACAATGTGACGTAATATTAAAACAACTACAGCACGCGACCGACGAAATAGGACACTACAACCATATGTTGCTGAATCCGCAAGGCCGAGTAAATATTTGTTTTATGTAGTCTCACGTGATATGCCTACCGCTTTGAAGTATACTCTGGACAGGAAGAAAAAAGAAACAGACTAGCAAATGAGCCAGATTTGGGAGTCACCAACAATGTGGTCTTACGATTGGCTAGAGTGATACCAAGAATGAGGAATCATATAGTGTTCTTCGACAATTTTTACACGTCATTGCCCCTGGCATACTATTTGTCGAAACAAGGAATCCATTGTGTCGGAACTGTACAACAGAATAGATTGCCTAATTGTAGACTCCCAGACAAGAAAGATCTAATGAAGACGACGACTCCTAGGGGTACTTATGAGGAAAGAATTTCTCACCATGATGGTGTTGACTTTTCAGCTACGGTGTGGAAAGATAACATAAGGTGGTTACTTTGTTGTCTACTTATATTGGTTCGCAACCCGTAGGTAATATCTGTCGGTATGTTAAGCGGCTAAAGCAAAAGATTGATATCTGTTGTCCAAAAATAGTGCAAGAATATAATATGCACATGGGGGGAGTGGACTTGATGGATAGCTACTTAGGTCGCTATCGTATAAGTGTGAAAAGCCGCAAATGGTACCTCCGCCTATTCTATCATCTACTGGACCTTGCAGTGATAAATTCGTGGATTCTTATGAAGAAAAACCTTATTGCAAAAGGCATCCCAAGCAAACAACTACCAAATCTTGGTCAGTTCCGCAATGATTTGGCTGATGCCCTTTGCAATGTGGGATCTTATAATGGTAATAAGAGGTCGGCCTAGTAATGGCTCATTAGAGCAAAGTTTACAGTCGAACAAACCTAAAGGGTCATCTCATCCTTTGCCGTCTATAGATGTACGAAAAGACGGCGTTGGTCACTGGCCTATATTTTCGAATAGATTGAGGTGTAAAATTCCACTATGTAAGGGTACCACACAGTGGTCTTGTAGCAAATGTAAAGTTCCTTTATGTCTAAATGCAAAAAATAATTGCTTCATGAATTTTCATATTTTGTAATGTAATGAGATAATAATTACGTTGGTAAAATTATATTATAGTACGCAGGAAACTTGTAGAACTCAAGGACCGATTGTGCATGATGATGTAGAAGTACATCAATATGTTTTTTTGAAAATAAAAAATATATATTCCATAATTATTTTTTTCAGTATTTTTCCCATTAACTACACCCATTTTCTGATTCATTTCAAATTTTATTGATTAAGGTGAATGCTCCAGGGTAGCCCGCGAAATTCAAATATTTTTATGTTTTTTGCAATTTGCCGGTCAGTGTGAAGCTGTATGTGGACCAAATGCGATCCGCGACCGTAACGCGTATTTATATAAAGAATTATAACCATTTTAATCATCAATATAGCCCTCTAAGTTCATGTAGTTCGAAAGAATGATTATTTCTGAAATATTCATTCTTTCGAACTACATGAACGCAACCCTAGTTACGACCATCCGAGGTAGAAGCAGCAGATTGGTTCCTACTGTTGTTATATAGTCATTACGACAATTTTCGATAGTGTGACTTATGTTTTTGCAGAAGCGCCATACCATGTCATTGGTATGTACTAGTTTTGAATCTGGTTGGTTTTCATCTCGAATTTCGCATTTTCGAAGCGATTTCAAATCGGAAAACGTCGTGACGATTGGAAATCGCTTCGAAAATTAGTATTTTTAGATCTATCATTGTTAGTGTGAGTATTATATATTGATTTCTTGTAAATACTTGAGATGATTTTCTCTTCTTCGACTGCGAAGTTTACAGCGGCATTTAAGGAGTCTGGATTGCGGCATCTAACGACTTGTGATACCTTTGGCAATAGTCCTACTATGAAGGTATGAAGTGCAAGATCTTGCATCGCAGCTACACGTCCTGCTAATTCGGTTTTCTTATTCTTTGGAATTGAAATGTTTATTTCCATAAGTAGTTTCGCTAAGCATGTTCCTTTTTTTAGAGCAAATTGGTTAAATGTTTCGGCATAGTTCTGCCTATAGTCTTGAAGTTCAGTGAGTAAGTGAGCGTAATGCTTCCTTTCTCTAAATTGTTGTTTTAGGAACTCGATAAATTGTTCAAAGGATTCGAACTTTTTGGCACTGCATGTAGTTTCAGCTTTATCGGTTTGTTGACTTAAAATGAATTTGAATAGTATTGGTTTCTGTACTTTCGTGTCTGTGTTATAAGCGCTCTGGCAGTTAGCAACAAAGGGATTTAGTTTCTCCGGAACCGTCGAATGGCTTGATAAATTTAAATAGAATTCCGAGTTCTATTTTTTCTTCTAAATCGACCTTTACACTTCTAGAGTTACTGGAAGTATCCTTCTTTGGTTCGGATTTGGAAGTCATGGTTAAATAAAATTGTTTATAAAAAGAAAAATCGAATAGGAGCGAATTATTTGTAGGAAATAGTCTACGCCTTAAGTAACTTAGTATTAGTGAGTGACTCACTGATAAGGGCGCGTAGTCTAAACAAAGGTACAGTAGCTGTGTAGTAAGTCTTATGAGAGATAACGGCTCTGAGTTAATTCTGGTAATCTTTTAGTATGTATTAGCGATCGAAATGTTTTGCAAGTCACTCACAGAAACGCCGTCGCTGTGAGGATGCTCAGATCATGGTGACCGCTTCTCCAGCGGAAAGCAGCAGCACTGCAGTTGTAGAAGACCTCTGTACCAGCAGAGGGTGGAATCCGGTCTCGGTTGCAGGAGACAGGGTGTCGATCACCAACTTTGGTTATCCGCACTTATGTAACACAGTATGAACCAGTTAATTTATAGCGCTTTGCAACGCTCGGATATAGCACTCGGTTTCACTAACACTTTCACTTTCAGGTTTAGAGTTTTGCTCCTCAGGGACGTATTTTGGTAGGGGATTTCGTATCCCACTGCTGCCACCAAATACTATAAGAGATATCGGAAACTTGTTTAAAAAAAAAACACTAAGTATAGTTATCTGGAAACAGAGTTTAATTACGAAAGAACTTGTAACAGGAGTTGACAACTCCTGTTACAAGTTCTTAATTTTTTTTTTTTAATGTTTCGATTAAGATGTTTTATAAATAGTAGTGGTAAAGGATACTTTTTATCTTTTTATGTTAAAGGACATACTAAAATTGTATAGGATCTGCATAAACCAAACTGACATCCATTTTTATTTTTTTCAGAAATGACCGTAAAAGAGTAAGCTTATAAATGGAGAAAAGCAGTTTCACAGAACATTGGCGAAGAGTTTGCTCGAAACCTACAAAAAGAGCGATAAGAGAGGACTCTGTCCTACACCTAGGTCTCATCGAGAATCATCTCGATATGATGAGGTTAACCTCTTGGTTTAATATAGTGCGCTGTTTGCAAAGTGGAAAAACTTTTTTATTTGTCAAAAGTAAAATTTATCACACCCCAAGAACTGTTTTATGGCAAATCATAATCAAACTCAATAAAGAGCGTATGTGCATGTGTTTGTATTGTTATAATATAACCGTAATTTTATACTAAGTATCTAATCTGATAAAATACTAATTATATGTATAGTACTTGAGAAGTGAACATGGAGATATTTTAATGGTTTTGGAGATACAAGCAAAAAACTGAAATGGTACCTTTCCCCCCCCCCCCCTCCCCCACCTCCCACTTTCGGGGATTTTTGGCATGTTCATCTGGACACCTCAAAGAACAACTGTACCAATTTTCAAAACTACACGAATTATTCACACTGATTTCCTTAATTTTTCTGCACTAATTGAGTGAAAACTCTAAAAACCATATTCGATACAGATCATGTATTCATTATTCTACATATGTATAAGCGAGTCGTTGGATTAACGTATTTCGCACTCATAAAGAAGAGGTCTATGTCCAGCTTTCGTGGAACACGGATTTTTTTTTTTTTGGTCGATGGCCACTCGCAGTTTCAACCTCAGAGGGTTGGTAGGTACTAAACCGGACTTGTCTGTGTGGGCCTCAAATGAATTTTAGGCCCCCAGCCATAGATGATACACTTCTAACCCCCAGCCGAGGCTACAAGGAGGAACACGAAAACAAATTTTTTTTTTTTTTTTTGTCGATGGCCACTCGCAGTTTCAACCCTAGAGGGTTGTCAACTACTGAACCGGACTTGCCTGTGTGGGTCTAAGAAATTTAAGGCCCCCAGCCGAGGCTACAAAATTTATATATATTAAAACTCCGCTCGCTGAGGGCACCCCCTGTGGGGTACGGACCTCGGCTCAACGGCGTCGATTAGGGACACGAAAACAATTTTTTTTTTTTTTTTGTCGATGGCCACTCGCAGTTTCAACCCTAGAGGGTTGTCAACTACTGAACCGGACTACGAAAACAATTTTTTTTTTTTTTTTTTTTGTCGATGGCCACTCGCAGTTTCAACCCTGGAGGGTTGTCAACAACTGAACCGGACTTGCCTGTGTGGGCCTCAGAAATTTAAGGCCCCCAGCCGAGGCTACAAAATTTATATATTAAAACTCCGCTCGCTGAGGGCAGGGCACCCCCTGTGGGGTACGGACCTCGGCTCAACGGCGTCGATTAGGGACACGAAAACAATTTTTTTTTTTTTGTCGATGGCCACTCGCAGTTTCAACCCTAGAGGGTTGTCAACTACTGAACCGGACTACGAAAACAATTTTTTTTTTTTTTGTCGATGGCCACTCGCAGTTTCAACCCTGGAGGGTTGTCAACTACTGAACCGGACTTGCCTGTGTGGGCCTCAGAAATTTAAGGCCCCCAGCCGAGGCTACAAATTTTTTATATTAAAACTCCGCTCGCTGAGGGCAGGGCACCCCCTGTGGGGTACGGACCTCGGCTCAACGGCGTCGTTTAGGGGGGGGGGGGGGGTACGAAAACAATTTTTATTTTTTTTTTTTTTTTGTCGATGGCCACTCGCAGTTTCAACCCTAGAGGGTTGTCAACTACTGAACCGGACTTGCCTGTGTGGGCCTCTAGAATTCAAGGCCCCCAGAATTTTTTTTTTTTTTTTTAGGATAGGGCCACTCGCAGTTCACCTCTAGAAGGGTGGCTGCTGCTTAACCGGACTAGCCTGTGGTGACCTTAAATGATTCTAAGGCCCCCAGCCAAGGCAACAAAAATTAAAGCTACAACTCCGCTCGCTGAGGGCACCCCCTGTGGGGTACGGACCCCGGCTCAGGAGCGTCGTTATCGGGGGGAACCCCCAGAAAATAATTTCTCTTATACATATACCAGCCGCGGTAACGAAACCATACCGACTTCTAATTCGACGCCAACACCATCTGGTTATAAACTCTGAACTAATTTTCCACTTTATTTTGGATGATGTTACTTTTTATTTTTTTTCTTGAATATGTAGTTATAAGTAAAAAATATTCTAGGAATATTCTTTATATTTTTTATCGATATCCAAAGAAGTAATTGCACCAATTTTATAATTTTCACTTGTACTGTTTCTGAAATGGGCAGAATTTGATCATGATGATCTGAATAAAAAGATGATTTCGTAATTCAGTGGTTCTTAACCTTTTCAATATTGTTACCCCTGTGATCTGTTAGGAAAACCGATTTTATCCCCGACCTTAAACATAGGACTTTCTTCAAAATCGGATATAGCAGTTGCCAAAATATTGTCACTCATGTTTGAAATGCAACTTTGAACTGTTGTATTTGACATTGCCAAGGTGCCAACAGGTTCGGAACCTCTGGCTTAATAAAATTGATTGCACTTCGGCATTACAGTGTTGTACTTGTAATGATCACTGGGCACCATAGTATGGAATCCATACCCACGATGTACAGAATAAAACGTGGTGAGATAGAATAGATTAGGTACTATATTATGGGTCGCGTTATAGTGGGTACCTACTGTCTGTCTAGTCGAAAAAAAAACGTATTTTTTTCATAATATTTTTTCCTTTATTCACTTAGATGTGCTTATAAATTTAATTTTTAAATATTTCTATCAAAAACGTAAAAACTTTTAAATTTACAATAAAGATAAATAGTTGCCCACCGGTATGGAGAACAGGGTCCAAACTACCGCGGTCAGGGATCCAGGGAAAGGAATCTCCTAACAATGCGTGCCATGTCTAGAATTACCGCTTTCCGTATCAAGTCCTTCATCCAGCTACCTAACGTTACGAGAGCCTCCTAAGGTGTTGGTCAAGGCTCGTGGCTAGTGAGCCAGGCGTCCGGATAAAGCCGGACACAGTCAGGTTTTATTGGTTGCGAGTCCGGCCAATTTAGACAGTGACGGCCTGTCCGGGTTTTGTTAGGCTTTTTATGTGAACATTTTTTACATTTGTCATGTGTTGATTTCTGCTCTGCCTACCTCATCTTGTATCGCTACGCTCGCTATGGACTACTACCTATTGCAATTATAGAAATTAATAAATATATAGTAAGTAAATTAAATGATTAATAGAAGACTGATTCATTCAATTTTGTTGTTTTGCAACATCCATCAAAAAAGGAAAACATAGAGACACTATACATCCTTCTTATTCAGTTTGTGTAATAGGTATCTCCTACATCGCTTCAATATTGGAGGAGAAAACAGTCGAGAGCCAAACCCCGAATTCAGCAGCCGGATAAATATTATACTCGTAGCACATGAAAAAAGCCTTCCCGTCAGGTACCGTAAAATTAAAAGACTATAGACGCGTCCTACATGTGGGACGGCCGGGGCCTAACTAGTCAAAAAAATACGGGCGTAAAATATTAGGGTGTCCAGCCCTTTTTACCCAAATGTCCGGCTAAAGTGACTGGTCTGTCCGGCTTTTCGGTTTGAAGACCTGGCAACCCTACTCGTGGCTATTGAGCTATTGGCTGACACGACTATCCGTACAATAGGTAATTTGCGCAATCTACATCCGACATGTCGATAACCTCGCGAGATAAATCAAGATATTCGATTTGTTTATCTTTCTCGGCTTTCACGAGGTTCTCGTCATGTGGGATACTTTAATTTAGGTTTTCATGTCAAATAATTTGACGGTTTCGTGCAGGTGGTGTGAAAAATAAAAAAAAACATACATGTTTGCAATCTTTTATTAAAATACATCATTTACTACAAGATTTTTCTTGTAAACTTGTGAAATATTAGGTATAGCATATTGCTGTGAATAAAATAACATTTTTAAATATGTACCTAGTTACGTTCTTAAATTCTAATTTTAACGAATCTTCCCGCATTGTTCTTCGGGGAGCTCATTCTTATTTACACGTCGACAATGCAAAATGGCTTCTTTTTGTTTTAAAACAACTAATTTCATTTACAAGCACTGTCCATTCCCCAATGAAAAGAGCGTGATGAATCTTTATTGACTCTTAATAAGGCCTCTATTCGTTTCAACTCAACTTCACTCAATGTAGTCTTCAATATTTTAATGAAGAATTGCAGCTCTGCGAGCGTGTGACGACGAGGCGGTATGTGTGCGACCAAAGTTGTGTGGCTTTCACAGTTTCACATAACGTAGTAGGTACAGCTAGACTTTGTCGTAGGTCGATAGGACGTTGTCGTGGCGATTTTTATTTTTTTCGCTTTGTAGTCGTACAGCTATCGTGTTAAATCAGTAAGAAAAGCTAAAATGTAGGACTATATTTTCGTTTTTTATCTCTTCATAAGAGTGGTTAAAGACGCACTATTCTTAGTTTTTAAGGATCTCTTTACTACACCTTGGCCATTCCATTTGTCGTCTTTCGGCGATAAGTAAGAGAAAAAAATAATTGTGGCTTGATCAGCAGCTTAATCCTTGAGTCGCGTCTTGAGTTATGAATGGCTCCATTTTACACTTTTGGTTTGATGACTAGTGAGTTAAAATTGTTTTGCTGGTTCACAGTAACTGCTGGTGCGCGACAAGTGTGTCGTGTATCTAATGCTAAGGCTACACTTCGCGCTAAGGTGAACTATTCCTCGCGCGCCCTCTCTCGCACACAGCTCAACGTTTTGCTGTGCAATAGAGAGCTCGCGAAATGTGTATTCGCGAACTGTAGCCGTAGCCTATGCGCTATGGTGAGACAACTAGACGTAGTAGGAGTGCTGGCTGGAGGTGCAGGCTTCGCTCGAGGAGCTTCCGCCGCGGCCGACCAGTACTCTGCACGCAGGCAGCGGCGACGGTGAGTACTGCTGTAAAAACAAAACCCTCGATGAATATACTGACAAAATCGAGATTATACATTACACATAGGTAATACAAGATGTAAACCTGCGCAAAATCCTGGAAAGGGGTTATTGTAAACTCATAATTGTGAAAAACTTTGACTATAGGATCAACTACCTACAACATCATGGTGATTTACGGAAGTCGCAGCTAACTGACTTAACCAGCCGTTTAATTGGCTGCCTAGCCTTTTCATTGAATGGCGCCGATTAATCTGCAACAGATTAAGCTACCTACATGGCTGTGACATGCACTCAAAAATGTATGGGAAAGTCGATTTTTGAAACGAGACGATGAACGCACTAGTAAAAAAGTTTATAAAGCGTCTTCTAAAGGAAATATTTGCTTTTCGTTCATGGATAGAATTTATAGAAAAAGGACATTGGGTAAAAGTCACTCGCAAAATGTCTAGAAACAAATGTGGTATAGTCGGTAAGTCATTATTTTAATGTAATTTTTGTTGAAGCATTTCTTTTGAGGATAATACTTGCGATCGTAACTACGAAGTATGTTATCAGATACATTCACTTCCTATTACTAAACCTAATTGATTCTAGTTCTAAATTTCAATGGATGGAAAATAAGAGATGTATGTAGGAAAAACTTACGTTCTGACACGCTGCTAACTGATTTACAGTGATATTTGTGGTACCGAGTAGTCGCTCATCTCGGACAAAGTCGGGTTCCCGATGGAATACTCCTAAATCAAAGTATAAAAAGCTTTAGAATGTACACTAGTGAGCCAGGAGTGTGACGCAAGCTCAAAATCCAGTCACAAAAACATTCAACAATGTCTGATGATGTCAGTGAGTTAAAGTATTGAAGCAGTCGTGAATACAGATTAGGTTGGATAAGTAAGTACGTAGATGTATTTGAAATCCCACGCAGGAATTGAATTTGAACGTACTACAATCTTCATAGAAGTTGTAAATCGTTCAGACGCTTCCTGAGTAGGATTCATTCATCTCACTGTGAGTTCCACTTAATTGAGTGCTGTTATTAATCTACTAACGAAGCGGTCGCCGCGCAGGCCAATACTTTAGAAGCAAACTATGGCCTATCTGAGGACGAGACACGTCGCTGTGCACTGAAAAATTCACAGGTAACGGGTCGGCTGTAGCGCTGGCTAAAATGAATCATACTTTAGCCTTTTTTCGCAGCTACAGCCAAATACGTTATAGATAAACACCTTCAAAGGGATGCAGACTGAATAAATGAGAAATAAAAGTTAGAAGATTGAAAATAGTTTTGTTTTACGTTCATAAGTTAAAGGATTACATACAACAAGGCACATGGCGCTGTTACCAATTCCAAACAAAATTATTTTCATTTGATCAGTAGTAGTAGTAGTTCGTTGCTTACTTGACGGACAGCGCCGTCATCTATCCCGGTCACCTGGAAGAGAAGAACCGGCGAGATGTCGTGCGGTGTTCCGCAAGGCGCACCGACCTCCTTAGTGGTGTCAGCGTGGTCTGTTAGGCTGACGACACGTTGGTTCTGGCGCAGGGGGATCGCACCAGGTGGCGCCCGACGCTATGATACGCGTGTTGCGGGTTGCAACAGTAGTTGAGAGTATCCGGCATATGGGTCTCGAGGTAGCCCTACACAAGTCCGAAACCATTCTTCCATGGTTCTCGAAACAGGCCACCATCGGGATCCGAAATAACGGTAGGAGGGGTGTACTTCGGCGTTGGGTCGACGATGACGTACCTAGGTCTCGTCACTCGTCCTCGACAGCCGATGGAACTTCGTCGGGCATTTCCGACGTTTGGCTCCCAAACTGAGGCGGGCCGGGTCTGGCTTCAAGCGGCTTATGGCCAATCTAGGAGATTTCAATCTATCCAAATGCCTCCTGCCGGAGGTTTTAGCCGGGGGTTGTGCGGTCCATTACCTTTTATGGGGCGCCGGTGTATGCGATTACTTTGAGGAGGTGATCAGCCCGAAATCTAAACAGCGACTTTCGCAACCTAGCTGGGCACGTCACAGTTGCTGCGATAAGTCCCCTCTTTGAGACTAGGGCGGCGCCGAGGCATCCTCACTTTCCGCCTCACGCGGTTACTCACCGGACGCGGATGTTGCGGAAGATACTTGTTTCGGATTCGGCGAGAGTACACGTCTGGAGGACACGGTGGAGCATACGATGGAGGTCTTCCCTGCTTGGGCACGACGTCTGGGGAACACGGTGGTGCTCCACCACCGTGTTCTCCAGACGTCGGCGGCGGCGACCTCTCGCGATCTAGAGTGCATGGGAAGCGCCGCCGCATGAGAGAGAGGGAAACCTCACGCTCTAGCCGCCGCAATAGAAGAAGACAGCCGAGGCGTCGGAAGTCGCAGGGCGATTTCCGGCCACCGTAAGCGCGGGTCTGCTGACGACGAACGTTGGGCGCCTCGCCGTTTGAGAACCACGCTCAGGTCAACGCACGCCTCTAAGAGATACCAGCACAGTAGACGGGGCCCGCTAGGGCCAGTGCCTGTCAGGGTTGCGGAATATGCTTGAAAGAGTCACCGAGGCCCTGGAACATTAGTGTTCGGGCATTAGAAGAACACGGATGGGTTTAAGTTAGTAAGAGTCTGACACTCCCTGCTCCGCCTAGAGCGGACTCCTTGTCATTAGATGATCTACCATCCTTAAAAAAAAAAGTAGTAGTAGAAGTTAAAATGAACATGAATGGACACAGTACAATTACACAACCGAATCGGTTCCGTATGCAATGATACACACAGTGCTGATGATTTACAGTTACGATAGGAACACGTCACACTACAACATTTAGATAAAACGGCAGAATGATCCATATACAGTAGAGCGATTCTGTGAACATCTCACTATTTTAGCTTAGCTGAGGTGAATATGAAGTGAGCTGTCAATCCATACAAATAAGATGGAATCGCAGTTCACTTTCTTCAAACTGCACCTCACTTTACACTTTACACGATGAGATATTGACAGAATAGACCTGCAGAAAGTGAAGTACAACTAACTAGGGACAGGGAAAGAGATGAACAAATAATAAAAACACAACTACAAGTAGAACTCGCTTGAAAAAGGGTGCTTCGGAGGGTCAATTCTCTTTTTTTTTAAGAAGCATTCAAATTCGCATCGCTGCCACCGTCGCCAACTGTCAAGCTGCTTACAGACTTATGCAATGTAACATGAAATGAAATAATTTGCCGTCTACATTAGTGTAATGTATCATGCTATGTTACACACTTTGTACCAAATTGTCATAGTCTGGACGCCTTGCGCACGCGAACAGCGAATTTCATGCGCAGGCTACGAGCATTTCAAGTTGCGCGCGGAGCAATCCGTGATTTGTTGGGTTTTTGAACGAATACAAAGGGGCGCGCAGTGTGGCCGGATTGGACGGTTTGTGTAGACACGCGCACAAACACGAGCTGAACCAGGGGGGCTACTCTCTAAGCCCGAAGTCCGTAGTTTCGGGCTTAGTTGCGGGCGTATTGTACTCCGTATCACCTACGAACTTACGATTAGTCCCGAACCCGAACTAAGCATGAATGACAACACGATTTGAAACTCACTGTCAAATTGCGTTGTCATTAATTCTTAGTGGTTAAGTAATACGGAGTACAATACACCCGCAACTAAGCCCGAAACTACGGACTTCGGGCTTAGAGAGTAGCCCCCCAGATACGGACACAGCTACGAACGAATCGTGTGAAGAAAGTGTGCTCTCAGCAGGCTGACGCTAAACTCGTGCGCTCGCCGTGCGAGTAGGTAGGTACATGTTCAGTTCGCGCACGCGCTGCGTCCTCACTGATGAAATGCTTTCACGTTACGTTGCATTTTACCTTTCATCAGTCCTGTACGCAGCATCAGAAACACTTCTGACTTCCTCACATTTTGACATGTTTTAGACATTGATTGACATTGAGATGATAATTGTGACTTGAATTTGAACGCTTTTGAAGTACGAGAATTGGCCATCAGAAATGTCTTGTCAATCTCACATAGTTGTAGTATTTTTGACGTTCTTCGAGAGCATCTTGTACTATCCTCTTATAAAACTTTCAAAGAAAATGTATTGTTTTCGTACTTTTAGGGCTCCGTACCCAAAGGGTAACCAACGGAACATCCATCCGTCCATCTGTCCGTCCGTCCGTCCATCCGTCTGTTTGTCAGCGGGCTGTAGATCAAGTACTGCAATAGATAGATAGCTGAAATTTTCATAGATTGTGTAATTCTACATATTGCCACTAAGTATAACAACAAAAAATAAAAATTAAGGTTTATGATACGGAACCCTTCGTGTGCAAATCCGACTCGTACTTGGCCGGTTTTATTGCCTTGCTTTTTAAATAAGTAGTTAATAGGTAGGTATTTATTTAGAAAATAAAATGAATATGGAACTTTCTAAATAGAGGCTGTGGCTAGTGGCCCTCTAATTGTTTCATTTGGAGTTACGATGTTTTATTTTAGTGTGACTTGACAACTAACTTTTGCTTAAGATGCTCTCTTAAAATTTTCGCGTATTTTTTTTCGCCAGCCCCAGAGTAAGAAGTACGTGTTCTACTGTAGTTGCATAACAAAGTCTAACCTGTGAACCCTGTGATGAACCATAACGGTAAAGGCCCAATAGCATCAATACTAAAGCTGGTTCTGTACAAAAACAAGAATAATAATCAATAGTGTGGCAAAAAATATGTTTTATTTGAGATTTGTTAAAACCCTGCCTACAATGCTACGACGACTGGTTAGTCTCGTGATTGCCCTATCAGTTTGCACCCTAAGGTTGATATCACTGGTACGTGAAGACGTGACAAGGGTACAGAGAGCAGACTTCACACATGTATCAGTAAGTATCCTCATTCAAGGCATACTCTGAAGAAAAGAGAGCCCAAGCAACGTGACATTCAATCAGAGTTAGCGATTTCGACAATCAAGGACCAAAATGAAATTTTGGACTGCTTTTTATTCGTAATGGGTTACTTAAATGAGTGATTAAAAAATATAAATAGGTACCACAACATGATACAGGACGGTTTTTCGGAGCCCGTACAAAACTGCCCATTGTTCCTTGAAATATTGTCATTGAAAATTGTCACACGGACACACTCGAGCAGAACATGATGCACATCCTCGATCGTGTATACACTCCGTGCAATAGGGAATATGCATGAAAAAGATATTTATCATCTATACAGTTTATCTAAAAATATACAAAAATATAATACTAACAGTGAAAATAGGATCAAAATTACTCGAAAAACGAAGGATATTTAATTATTTTAGACAAATAAATCTGTCCGTCTCGCGAAAACGCTATTTTCTATGGCAGCTGTATAGGCGTCATGGACGATGACGTCAAAGTTTACATCGGACTTCTCTTTCTAATTGTAATCTTTGAAGCCTTCATTGCTAATGAAGGTTTTTAAAAAAATATTTCATGATTGTTTACTAGAGCTAATAAGTATTTCATTTTGCAAATAAAAAAATCGCATGCATATTCCCTACTAGGTGAGTCCGTTTTACCCATTAAATGCGCAAATTTATTTGATGGAATGTGCCCGGACCGAAGTCTCAGCAGTTTCACAATATCGGTATTGTCTATGGGCCTCCATCTCCTGGAACCAAGGGCAACGAAAAGGTCCTGCCTGTATAGACTTGTACCATACCTATGCCTTTGGTGAGCGACCTTTCATCAAAATATTCCTGCCACAAGTCTATACAAATATTTTTGACTGTTTGCACCTGATCTCTGTGTAATAATTATCACCTTGTGTAATTGACATTTGGTCTTACCAGAAGGTCGGGAACTTAGGCTATCCCGACACGGATAGGTTAGGTTCGAATTGGATTGCGGGAGCTAAAGTTCGATGCAAGCGAACTTAGCTCTCGTGATCCCATTCATGTTAGGTTACTTTAAGCCCTGCAGGCAGAATCGTAATTTAAATCGAATATTTCCTGTTTTTTTCTGTTCCGTGCATATACCTACATATACCTAACATTACACACCCAAAGTAAACCCAACCAACATCGGACAACGGGAACTCTATGACGTACATGTGACGTCACATCTGAACAGACCAATGAGAGCCTGTTTATTAACCGACTTCTTAAAAAAGGAGGAGACTCTATGTTCGGCTGTATGTAGATATTTTTTTCATTTTTTTTAATGTATGTTCACCGTTATCTCCGCCAATTCTGGATCGATTTAAAAAAAAAATTTTATTCGTTATTCTCCATTGTCACCAAGTTAGAATCTGATGATGGGATCCAACGACGATATAACCACATGGGATCCCATGAAAATCGAGGGAAATCCTCAAATTTTATAAGCACATTCAATGTTTTTCATAAACTTTCTAACGCAATTCAGATGTTTGTGCCTGGTATACATCATCTCATGTTGCTGAGCTGATGATGGAATGTTTAAGTCAGGATCTGATGATGGGATCCCATGAAAAATGTTTGTTCAGCGATATTTTCGCCAATTGTTAACCGATTTGGATGATTCTTTTTTGTTTGGAAGAGTATTTTCTCGGACTGGTCCCATTTAAATTTGGTGAAGATCTGATAAAGAATTTCGGCGGTAGGCAACGGAACTCTTCAATAAATGATAGCAAATGGATCGGGATTTCTGAAATCGTATGTCTGTTGATTGTTTACACCAGTTCATAACATAACATCATGCCGGCACGCTGTGTTTGTGGTTTCGTTTTTTAGTGGTAAATTTCAGAAACCGGTGTTACAAAATAACCAAAAACACCGACTTCGGTGCACTTGTAGACTAATTGTGCTCTTATTGGTCGAAATTATAAACTATCATATGTAGGTACTATAACCTTCCTCGATAAATGGGCTATCTAACACTGAAAGATTTTTTTAAATCGGACCAGTAGTTCCTGAGATTAGCGCGTTCAAGCAAACAAACAAACTCTTCAGCTTTATATATCAGTATAGATTTTACGGAGTTTGCCATTTTCCGATGATATTTATATAGGTAGGTATACAACCTGTAACAAAATAAACACAATACCTCTTAAGGGAACAATACAGAACAACTTTCACTATGGGAACAACCAACACTGAAATCGCAAAAAAAAATCGACTCTCCCATACATTTCTGTGGGCGTAACTCGACAAAATGTACCGAACAGCAGATTTTTTTTTCGCGAATTCGCGGTTGGTCCCATAGTAGAAGTTGTTCATAATGATGAGTACAATGACCCCTTAATAGGTGTTGCAGTTTTCTGCTACACGTTGTATATATTATATTAATTTGACCGTGTAGTCTGTCAGTCACGATCACGACTCGCTTTCAGTGAATGTAGGAGGCGTGAAGTCGTCCCCAGGCGTGCCCCGTCACATCAGCTTTTATCACTTAATCAATATTTATGACTTTGGGGCGTCCAACAAATGTGTAGGTATCTGCGCCGCCACTGGTTGCCCCTCTTGGATTCGTGAATCTACTCAGGCAATTACCATTTTGTTCAGCAATGATAGTCCTTGTTAGCAAACAAGTGGTCGATTTATATTTAGCGTATAGATAAGTACCTATTGTACTAAGTACTTATTCTACTTTTAGCTTGATTGGTCCGCTATACACCCTATCGGAGTATTTCGTTTGATTAGAATATTTTCAGGCATTGCATGGTTAATGACAAAAATGATTTGTTTTACTTCTCCATATACTTCGCTTGTACTACGGAACCCTATACCAATCCCACCTATTACATATTGACTACGGAACCCTACAATGCGTGCGAGGCTGTGGCTAGAACCCATTTGGCTTGATTTCCAGCTACCGTTATTCTAATCATTTCACGATCCATTTTGTTTGGTTTAGTTAGCCATTCAACTGTGAAAATAATAATGGTACCTAAGTATACACAAAATCGGAGACGTGTAGCATCAAGAATTGAACAATCACTGATGGGACGCCCGAGAATCGTCCAATTTGACATGATTCATATGTCTTTAATAATGTCGAATTGAATTATTCTCGGGCCTCTTTGCTTTAGTGGTAAGACACTGCACCTACGAGCCTATGACAGCGAACGAAGCTATAGTTTTACAGACTCAAATCATCACAGGAAAGGGCAAAACTCATACCATCAGGTCGTGGAACAATGTCGGGGTTAATGTCGTCGTGCTGGCGCCGGCGCCGGCGCTGCAGGATCTTGTAGCCAAGAGTGGTGAGAAATGCTACGAAGGCCAGGGCCACGACACCAGCCAGAGCATCAAAGTACGGCATCCAGGCGGTCTGAATGTAGTTACTGTCCGCTGACACAGAAAAATATATAATGTAGTGGGTTCTGCGGAAAGGATTTCGTTCGATCTGTTCTCCGTGTAAGAATGAAAAGGCGGTGACGTATCCTTCATATCAGGAAAAGGTTAAGAGGAAATGCTCGCGGCGAGATTATGTATGTAAAAAGTCATAATTTGAGGTTTGGCTCTCGACTGTTTTCGCCTCCAATATACTAAAAGGAAGGAAACATAGAGGAAGGAGACATATTATATCCTTCTTATTCAGTTTGGGAAATATCTCTTAAATCGGTCCAATATTGGAGGAGAAAACAGTCGAGAGCCAAACCTCGAATTATGACTTTTTACATTCAAAGTGTCGCCGCCATCATTTCCTCTTAAGTAATAACGTAGGTATTTAAACTTATCCATTGTGAAAGAAGTTAGTATAATGGTAGACACTAGATACATTTGCAATATCGGTCACCTACATTTATTGACATTATTATTTTTAAAACAGGAAAAAAGACATAAGCTGTGCTGAATCTACATCTATCGTCGTGATCCTTTACATTTTTAATCGACTTCAAAAAAAGGAGACCTCAAAAATATAGTTGTCATAATCTATACCAACAAAATCTACTAATTAAAAAATCTTAAGTAAGTACGAGTACCTCTGCTTAAGATTTATTTAAGAAAAAACTTTTATTTCTCCCTTTTTAATTATTAACTAGCTTTTGCCCGCGACTACGTACGCGCCGATCCTTTTTCCCGTTCTTGTAAGAATTTCGGGAAATCCTCTCAGTGCTCCCGTACACTGGGGAATGTACGGGAGCACTGAGAGAGGATTTCCTAGGGGTAGGAACCTACATGCCAAATTTCAGCTCTCTGCGACCAGTAGTTTCGGCTGTGCGTTGTCTGTCAGTCACTGAATTACAGTTTTGAAGTCAGTTTAATTATTTTTTTATATTTTTATCTCGAAATGAAAAAAGTTCATCATTAATTGAAATCATTAATTGTTCAAGAACCAACGAAGAGATTATATTAGGGAAAGGGCAATGAACTTTAATGCAAATGTATCTGGCGCTTACCATAGATGCTATACTAATCATACGCGCCCGCGCAGTCCAGCGGTTCAGCCTCATCATCTCCTTGTATACATTTTTATCACGTTCTGACTTCGTCATACTAAAACGTGAGAATAAGAAAAGACTACTACATAAATGCTGCAGTTCCGAAGAACTTTTGGTACTGATCACCAAGACCTTACCTTCAGAGATCGGGGCCAGAGTGTGCAAGACGTGAATCTTCTCCTTACTCCTGCCGCGGCTGTTGGTGGCGTACAGCACTGCCGTCAGGTTGCGCTTCAACACGATATTGGGCACAAAGAAGTGCCCTGAGGCGTCGGTGAGGTTTTTGACGACGGTTCCATCATCGTCTATGATGTCGAGGTGAAGCATCTGAGGGCGGCCGCCGTCCCAGCCTGTGGGAATGCAACTTGGTACGTAAGCAAAGAATTTGAGCCACTGCTGTTTTTAATCAGGCGATAGGAGAGCATTGAAAGTTTTATTTCAATATTTAAATTGTGAAACATGAAATGGGGAAACATTTCTATACGTGAAGTACTCAAGGTCAACGTCAAACAATTTGGGTAACATTGCTGCAGACACTCGTTTCTGTATTGGTGGAAACATGACTCTGATTGATTCTGGCAAACATTTATTAGACAGTATAATTATCTATCTATTTATTGCCATGATCGTGACAGAACGGCAAATCATTCCAGTAACACAGACTCACGGTATGTGTTCTGCACAGGGTTACTTGTTCTGAACCACTTTCAATCATTTTGACGACACAGTTGGTGCAGTGGTTGAGCGATTGGCTGCTGCGTTGCGTGTCGCGGGTTCGATTCCCGCACGGAAAAAATTTTATAGCCTAAATATAGTTGTTCTGGGTCTGGCTGTTTGTGTATGTGAGTTTATGTTAGTAAACGCTCCCATAACACAGGAGAAATTCCTATAGTGTGGGGCGACGTTTAAACAAAAGTGTATTCTAGGTAACTCTGGCGTTAGGACTTAGGTCATTAAAAGTGCAGCGGGTCTAAAAATACCACTTTAGCAATATCATATTGGAATCATAATCATTTTCATCTTTATCGCTAACGCATTAGGTTCAAGGTTGATTGGGAAAATTTGACAGTGACGGGTAGCGTGATGTACTTTCTGATACTGCTAAAGTGGCCTTTTTAGACCCCCCCGTATTGGGGTCTTGTGGTACTTCAGCAAGTGAATCATTTGTGGACAGTGTAATAAACTTAGTTAGTGTAGGTCCTTTCTACGAGTTTAAAAAATATAGTACCTACGCCACAGACGCCCCTATCCTGTCCCAATCTAGTAGTTAACCGTCGACGCTAGAGCGTAGTTAACATGATCTCACCTTTCACGCACTGGACCCTCAGCGAGCAGGGGTAGATCCTGCGCACATTGCAATCGGGAAGTTCAGGGGGTCCTCCTGCGGATATGTTGTAGGTGCACGACTTGCGTTGCTCTCCGAAGGCGTTGGTGGCCCGGCAGAGCAGCACACCGACGTCGACATCTCGAGGCTGCCAGGTCAGGGTTGAGGTATAGCGGTTGCGCTCGCCAGCCACTTTCTGTAATGTTTGGCCCTTCGTGTAAGAATGTAGTTCTGGGTAAGAGTACATTATTTTCTGGTTATGATTTATGTGTGTGCGTTCGTTGAGAATTGAAAATGTTGGACATTATGTTCTATGAAAGCTAGCTCATATTAGATATATTTAGGGATAAAAAGAAAAAAAAACAGACAATTACGAGTCGGACTCCCCCACCGAGGGCTCCGTACAAATTTATAGGTACATACAAATCATTTAAAAATATGGTCTTTATTTAAAGTAAAATAAAGACCATATTTTTTAATGATTTAATTACAAACCTACACATAGTTTTCAGATTTATCCTATACTTGTAGTCGGTATAACTAGCCAAATTTCATAGTTCTAGATCAACGGAAAATACCCTATAAATTTTGATTCCGTTGAGAGTGTCGAAATATACCTTTATTGCGGCATAAACAGCCGTACTATCTATCTATCTATTGGGATATGGTTTCCGCACTTAGTCCTACCTTTATGACGTTAACTTAGAAGTTTGATTTTTACAGTTTCAAGGGACTGTACAGACAGGGAACCTATATGACATCTTAAAACCATTATGATAATAGTGTGGTAGGGAGACGGAGTTATTCAAGACACATAATACTATCCTTTTTTCACAGCTTAATCATGATGGCTATGGATACACGTCATGTAATATAATAGGGCCTCTGCTCTATAATATCTCTTGCGTATTTGGCTAATATTCTTTGAGATTGGCCACTGTGACCAATCCGGCCGGGCGTACTTACAGTACCGCTGGTGTACAGGGTCTTGGAATCCGGAAACGTCCAACTAAACTGTAGAGGCTCCGGATAGGCGTCCACCACGCACGTGACGGTCTCGGCCTCGCGTTCTACCACACCGAACCACTCCTCACGACCAAGCTGGCAGGTGGGGCGGACTGTGGAAATATGGGCTTTGTGGTAAATAGCAAGGCATGGTTTGTGAATTTCCTAACATTCAAGTAAGGACCCGGAACGCAAAGGGCACTAGGAGGAACACGGATGGGTTTTAGCCAGTAAGAGTCTGATACTCTCTTCTGGTCCGCCCAGAGTGGATGGAAGCATTTGATGATTAGTAAAGTAAATTTCTTAAGAAACCTGGGGGGCTAAACAGGCCACTTTAGGAGAATCATATTAAATCACTATATTAATCACACAACAATCAGTCGAATTTAATTTTCATCTTTTTCACTAACGACAGTGACGGGTAGCGCGATATGCTTTCTGATTCTGCTAAAGTGGCCTACCATTAGACCACCAGTTTTTCTCTCGCGTTTCACCTTAGCCAACATAAAGTAGCGGTACTTACATCCGACATTGAGGATAACCTTGTCCTGAAACACGTCATCGGGCATGTGCGAGTTGTGCGCGCGGCAGACCAACGCGTTGTGGTGGTCGCGGAGAGAGGGCGCCAGCGTCAGCGACGACACCGTGTAGTTGCCGTCGTGCAGCTCCTGTTCACACGGATGATTGTGCATTCAGTACTACCCTAATAAATACCCTATCTATAACCTATAGATACCCTACCAACCTATATATGACATCCTAAAACCTAACTGCTTCGAGAAAAGAATGGTACGGCGTTGCCGCTTTTTTGCTCGACTTGGCGGAGACACTGCCGTGCCCCCAGATACATAAAATTGTTCCGTTATGGCCGACGCACATCGGGACGGACCAGCGGTCAGCGGAGCGCGCACTAGCCGCTGATGCCGCGGCATATATGTCGTATTATTCCCTACATATTCCTTTGGTAAAATAATCCCCTGCCATACCGTTTCGGTCACAGAAATATATTCTTATATCTATGGTTACGGTGGAGGAGCTTGTGGCTAAATAATAACAGCCGCACGAGTCAATCTTTAAGGTTAAGCAACGCTTACCAAGGTTTCTGTGGATGGGTGACCATTTTAACATACCGTGTTTCCTCCGTGCCTCGGAAAGCACGTTAAGCCGTTGGTCCCGGCTGTCATTTGTAGATCTTTGGCTGTCGTTACGGATTGTTAGAAGCCAGTAAATTTGACTCCAGTCCTACCATGAAGTATTGTGTTACCCAGTTAATGGGTTCTGGAGGTCTGGTAGGCAGCTGCTTTAGGTACGTAAAACGTTGGTATTCAGCTGAATCCAGTTTGACTTGTAGCCGACCCCAATAAAGTTGGGAAAAGGCTAGGCAGATGATGATGATCTATGGTTTCGGTGTACGTAGGCCCTTATTGGATGACTGAATGACTCACAGACCACGCACAGTTGAAAGCTGCCGTAGAAAGCTGTGGCATGTGTATTTATAGTGGGATCTGTTAACAAACACGTTACGTCCCTACGCATCTTCGCCCATCTCTGATGGACACGCTCAGAAAACCCGACACCAGTCCTTGTCAGGGGGTGTCGTGGTTCCCGGTTACGTCCTGGGTTGTGTGGAGGTTCGATCAGCAAGTCAAAAAGGCCACTTTAACAGCACAAAAATCTGTCATATTTCATTTTCATTTTTATTGCTAAATTAACATAATAAACAAATCCTGTCTAACCAATCACGATTTATTGACCGATAAACGTAAATAACAAAGTGACGCCACAATTTTCAGAACAGCTGTACCGATTCGTATCTTTTGCATTCAATTCCGCTATAGGTTGATTGGGAAAATTTGACAGTGGCAGCGGGTTGCGTGATGTGCTTTCTGCTTCTGCTAAAGTGGCCATTTTAGATCCCCTGCTGTCGCTCCATATAAATTAAATAATTATATTTTTCTGTATTCGGTTTGCCAGGAAACCAACTGTAGAATGAAAACAGCCTCAAGAAATAGTGGGAGGAAGTGTTTTTATAATTTAAGTGTTTTATATCGTCGTTAGGTTGCACGTTCTAAAACTATGGAGCGCTGTACTACTTATGTATTAGCGCGGTATTTGTGGGAAAATAATGCTGGCTGACCGCACCGCATAGTGGTACTAATTTAGTAACCAAAGGAGTGTGGTCTGCTACTTATGTTAAAAGCCTTGAATCACGATCCCCTATTTTATTCAAGTTGAGTCTGCAGGTAAGTATACCTACACGACATTTCTTGACACGTTTTCAGAAACAAAGAAAGTAAATAAATAAATAAATATTCTACCTCGGCGAAAAAGACAAAAATAAATAAATCATAATCCTACATTCATACAAACAAAACCGATAGTTTTACCAAACACTTTAAGCCAGTCATGAACGAATCGCAAAGACTTTCCTGAACCATACAATGAAGAGAAACGACTACCCAAAAAATTTAATCCAGTATGATTCCGTGTGAGGGTGTGGCGTGGCGCGAGCTGGCATGTTAAGGTGCAGATATACGGCTGATATACGGGTATAGCTCCGTAGCTGATTTTAAAATGAGCATCACGTCTAAATGTTACATTATTTAATTATCTACATTTTGATATACTTAGGTAAGTTACGGCTATTTTTTATTTAAAGAAGGTACAGATTAACGTTGTAGCAGTTTGTTTTCGAATCGATAGCTTTCTTTTTTTTTTTTTTCAGTTACCCCTTGGACATAGATCCTATAATAACCGGCACGAGTCGGAGCACACTCTCCATTGGTCGGCTTGATGACGACAGCTCTGTCGGTTCACATTTATTGGTTCGTCAGTCAATATTTATCGACTATTGGGCTCGCAAGTTTCGATCGCCCACCGTAGGTACATAGGTGACATCACCCCGCTGCATTCATCTGTACTCACGACTCGTGCCAGCTACTGTACCCACCTTATGCACGGAGGGTCTGACCACCCTGCTGCCGAGAGTCCAGGTGATGGAGGGCGGCGGCACGCAGCCCACCACCACGCAGTCCACCACGCGCGGCTGGCCAGCCTCGAAGTCGTAGTTGTTGTTCAGACGGATCTCCACGCTCATTGGTGGCACTGGAAGGCGAGAAATAATAAGAAGAAGGTACAAATCAACAGCTATATGGTAAATGGCATAGAACTATGATTTTCGGAATTGCAACTCGTTTAGGACACGCGTATTCGATTTGAAGACGAGATTAGTTTGAAAGGAATGTCCTCTCTGTCAGTGCCTGCTGAGGCAAGTCAAAACTATATGTGGAAAGTTTTGACACTGTCCTCTGACCACCTCACTGAGGTGTTGTATGAGTCCAGTTGTTTTCAAAACACCGCTGTGCGAACGGTAGACACAGGTGTAGATAATTTTATCCAGACCGGATTCCAATAAAAACTAAAGCGTTGAGAACCTGGAGTCCTCAATGTTGCGGAGATGCCGATAGCAGATGTCGTCCCAGTCAGGCTTACATATATAGACATAGAACCGCGCGTGGTTTAAAAAGGTGGTCCAGGGTAAACTCTGGGTAAGTCAGGTATGACATGTCAGACGGACATCCGATTTGCGTCTCGGAAAGTAACAAGAGCGCTGGGGTCTCAGTCAGATGGACTGCGTCGAGATTTGAGTGCAGACCTCATATTTTATAGAGGTGCATTTGAGAGAGAGGGAGTGCTGCTGCTGTACAGATCCCGGCACCCTCCGCGACTAGCCTCCCGATACGCCCATTTCAACGCGAACCTGGATGGTCTGCTTGCATTGGAACAACTATTTCGACCCAAGTCCTCTGAAACACTGAGCATCGGACCGGAACGCGGCTAGGTCGCTTGGCGGTACGTCTTTGCCCATGGGGTGGTCACAAGCCATCGGCCGAAACCTACCACCAGTTAGTATCACCTGATTAGCACCACCCGGGGACCACAAGTAGGGACTAACTATGGGTATTCTCCTACGGACGCGGGTGATTCGGCCCCCGTGACGAACTGTCACGCTCGTCCATCAATACTCGGTATAGGTACTTACAAAACATCTTGACGACCACGCTAACCGACAGAGGCTCAGACACGTCGGAGTTCTGGGCCAAGCACTCATAGCGGGCGTCTAGATCTCCTCGTGTTAGGTTGCGCAGCTGGATGGTCACGCGAAGGATGCCCGGACGGAACGTGAATGAGCGCTCAACCACGGCCCCATTGCGCCGCCAGTACAGCTCCGTGTCTGGGTCTTCTGCAACGCACAGATTAATGTTCTTTTAGGGCGGGCCATCGATTTGACTATATAGGTACCTACTGATGTGTTTAAGAGACCCTATTTTTATAATACTACTGAGGAATTGCATTAAAGTTTATCCCATCAGAAACAAAAATGTGAAAATGGGAGCCAAGTTCAATATAACAATATCCGTGATTGTCGACTTCTGCGGAAAAAAATTGAGATCTAAATTGGCGCCAAGGTGTATAAATAATAAAAAAATGTACATTTATAATAAACTCTGTCGATGAATTGATTGCTAGTCACTGCAATTCAATTTACCCTAATCTACTCATTTAATTTAATACTAACTGTCGTCGACTTCGCAGATAAGGATTAGTTCTGATCCAAGACCGAGAGGTCCCACAAAGCCTTTGCTGATGACTTCTCCTGTGCCGTCGTATAGCCTCGGCAATCCAATAGAATCTGGAAAGAGTCATACAAAATATGATTGTTAGGAAAATCTGTCTCTCACGAACGTCAATATCGAATGCATGTACGAGTAGGTAGATTTGAATCCAAATTATACAACAAACATCGCTTAAGAGGCTTCGTATTTGTCGTAAACTTCATCGAAGGAACGCGAAGTAAAAAAAAAAGTTGTTTATAGCTACTGAATATTCATTCGCAATATTATTACTTCTAAATAAAAGGTACAGTAATCGCAAAAGTTGCTGATACTGGTTCCCAAACTAAGCTGTCGCTTGTATTTTGGGACTCAAGTGTTCAGTCGTGGATGTTGATTATACAGTGAATTTTAGTAAATCTTCAGTCTTTTGAAAGTCCATTTGGAGTTGCCAATCAGTTACTTTATCTTTTACTTTGCGTTTCTTTAGTCTTATAAATTTTCAGTTCCTTATTAATACAGTTGTACAGTTTGCATCTTAGACTGTTGTATTGTCCTCTGGCAAAGGCTGTCTTCGTAAGGGAACGGACGCATGCATTCATCCTTCAACAGGTGTTAGGGACAAAAAGTGGGACTATTCGATGTCTTCTCAAGGTGGATTTCAGCACATAGAACTGCCTGACAGTCAGGATTTTACATTCCTAGTAGAGAGTTGCGGATGGTATCTGTATGGTTTTTTGTTCATAACTTTAAGAAAAACTCTTTGTGCCCTCTCCAACTTGAGAAGCGTTTTACCTGCCCCACCCCAGACATTGATGCAGTATTGGATAACAGACTGACACAGGGCCAAGTAGACTAGACTTAACTTGTCTGAAGGAGAAGAGTCTTTGAGTAGTTTAATTATATGTATGAGTCTTCTCAGTCTTGAAGTAAATGTGTCTATGTGCTTTTCCCATCTCAGTCTGCCATTCATATACACACCCAAGTATTTTGCAATGTCCTCACGAGTAAGTTCTGGGCACGTGCAGGTTTTATTCAAAGATGAGCAGACAAGGGCTTTATAACAGTGAAGTCTTGAGGAGAGGTGTTTTTCCTGATTGAGACGGTCACATAATGTTTTTTTTTAATGTTTAGGGTTAGTAAGTTGTCTGCATGATTTTTGCTACCGAGTGTTCAGCGGTCTCCTTGACGGCGGTCCAATTTGGACCCCATACAAGGACAGCGGTGTCGTCAGCGTATGTAACGATTTTATTTATTTATTTATTTATTTATGTACACACAATATACTTAAAACACGAAAATTTATACAGTGAGAAGAGCACAAAGGTACTGCTTATTTCATAAGAAATTTCTTCCAGCAGACCTGCGACAGGAGAGTGGGATAAGATACGTAGACACAGTGTGTAAAGAGACAAAGAAGGAAACTTAAAATAGACTAAGCTAACTTAACTTAAACATACAGCTATTAATAAATATAAATCAAAATACAATAAACATACTAATTAATATACACAAATACATTTACCTAAATACATAATTATAATAAAATAATACATAGATACCTATAAGATATATTACAGTATAGAAGAGAGATAGTGCTCTTTGACGGCTTTTTTGAACAGAGAAATACTTTTACTTTCTCGTATTTTAAATGGGAGTGAGTTCCACAATCGTACCGCAAGAAATGAGAAGGAGTGGGAGTAAGAATGAATGAATGAATGGTGTTATTAGGGAGAGACATTTGTTAGAGTGGTGACTGTGTCCTCATCACTGAAGAATTAATTTATCTTGACTCGGTGTTTCCTATTTGTTAGGCAGTCTTAAGGCTCGGTATAAGATTATACCGAGACTTTCCAAATTAGCCAGAAGAATCGGGACAGAGACTGTGTCAAATGCTTTGGAAAGATCTAGAAATATACACATACATCTCTTCTTAATGTCTAAGGTCTCTGCCTCGAGACTTGCAACGCAGACCCGTTCTCGGGACAAGCGGGCAGATCGCGCGGCACTATAGCGGCGTATTGTTGAGTTCGTGGTTTTGTCGGCGAGATATTTGTTTTTATTCGCGAACGAAATGTCTGAACAACGGCGACAACATTGTTTTGATTTAAATTTATTCGTAACGCTCGATTTACTGTGGGCAAAAAATGAAAATATATTGCACAACACTGCAATGCAGACGTCACCGCTCGACTTGCGCGCACGCTCGTTGCCCGCCCTCGCGCCGCTGCCGCGCCGCTCTTTTCGAGGGTCAGTCTATTTGATTTTACACATTAGATCCCGCCGCTCCCGCGCCGCCGCCGTCGCCGCCGCCGCCCCGCTGCCCGCAAAACTCGAGGCAGAGGCCTAAGAAGTGTCCGTTTACGGGGACCCGGGGATTTGAGTGTCGCGTGCGCGTCCCCGCACTAAATTCGAATGTAGCTTTGTATAAGAGCGTTTACGGAGAAGAAATTTTACACGCGTTTGCTTGCAGGTCAGGTGGAGCACGCGGCGCACGCGGCGTGGCACGCGGCGGGGCCCGCGGCGCACGTGGCGTCACACGCGGCGGGGCCAAGGGCTTCACACGCGGCATTACAAGGATACGCTGATACGCGGTCTCCGCGTGCAATGCCCGCCGCGTCCGCCTCTGCGATGCTGCACGCCCCGCCACACGCGCCGCGTCACGCCTCGTGTCTACGACGATATTGAGTAGGTAATATACATATTCGGATTCAGCGGGTTTTTCTGCTTCGAGCCTAGTACCATACAGTTCTGAGTAAATTTTTGCAATATTAGTAAATACATAATTCTCAAACATGATGTTTGATCCGACTGTATCACTTTTGCCATATATTTTTAGAACTTCATTTAAGCTGTACACAAAAATAGACAATCGGTGCTTAAGCCGTTATTCTCGTCCTAAAATTTCAGGTACAAACTTTAGTTGAAACGTTTTGCTTTCCACTACTACCTGTTTTTCCACTAGGTACCTACCTATGCAATGCCGCTTCAACCAATTTGCCGTCAGCCAGAATCAATAAGACTCTTTTCCGCTGCAACTGTTTTGCACTCTGTTTGGAGCTTCAAACAATATTTCTTCTTAATAGTAATTAGGTGGATAAATAATATAATATAATAATATAATATTCCACACAACTATCACACAACGCCATCTAGTCCCAAGCTAAGCAGAGCTTGTGTTATGGGTACTAGACAACTGATAAACATACTTATATATATTTCTAAATACATACGGTTATGGTAACGTCTATTCAATCATTTTGCTTAAACCGTAACCTAAAACCTAGACAATGCAATATTAGTCCTGAAGATTGGGTCATCTTAGTTAGCAGGAGAGCCAAGGTTCAACTAGCAGTGGGCGGGGAAAATTACAGAACGAATCACATGTTGGGGCAGGAAGGTTTTAATTTAAGACTTTCCATAACATGGACCGATGTCCAGGTGAAGGCCGCTGGTGTCTGAAATCTGAAACCCACTAGATACGAACGGCACAAGAGCGTTCGATGTGGAGATGCTTGTGGGTGGCCAAGGCTTATTATTTGAAATAATTTTGCCTGCTGCTGATAAGTGACAATATTGGAAGTTGAATAATTTTTCTTTACTCTAAAAATTAGGCGATATAGATCTTTATCTTGGAACTCGCAAACATCCCCGAATGCTTTGAAAACTATACTAAAGCATTAAGTGATGTTTTGCAATAAAGACCCCCGATCCCCATTAAGGAAAGAGCAGCAGTTTTGACGAGATAACGTGTTATAAATCGATAAACGCCGGCTGCACGCACGAAAAAGTGTCACGATCCGCCTGAGCCGAGCGTGCAAGCGAGAGCGCGGAACAAGCGATAGAGAGGCATTGTCGGCCTAAGTGTTCGGCTTGTTAGTTAAGAATTAAATTTTTTTCTTATGGGGAACAACCTTTCCGATTTTTTTTAACGAATTGCATTTTACTTAAAACTATTGGCAGACGACGTCTTATTTGCTTTTGCATTATTTGACATATTTTTTGATCATCGAAGTATCATGTGTCATACTCATAGGTATTATTTTACCGAACTACATTTCGCCGATTTACATAATAACGTTTTGCTATTGGCCGAAGCCTCTTTTGAACTTTTTTATTTGCCAAATGAAACGAATCGCTGCAAAACCGACTTTATGCAGTCTTGTCTGCCCTACCCCTAGAGTAATTTTAACCCGCGCGGAGGGGTGGGGCGGCTCGCGAGCAGAGGAGCAGATGGTTTGAAGACCCGCAGCTTCGGCTTGCTGACCGGCTTCGCCGCGTGTAACATGCTTGTTTACACGCTGCATGCCTGCTTGCATACTGCATGCCTACTTGCACGCTGCATGCCTGCCTGCTTGCATGTTTGCCTGCTTTCTAACTGGGACCACTTAAAACCACTTTTGTTAAGCATCACCACCATCATCACCATTACCACACCACTTAAATTAAAAACAGTGGTATGATGAATGTTCGGAAACATAATACTTCGAACAAATGTTATTTCGGCTAAGTGTAACTTCGGTAAAAAAAATTCGACCAAATGAGAAGACGGAGTGACAAAAACAAAAACCGAATCTATAATAGGTCAATTGATACAGTGCCAGACGTGACTTCGATGTAGTAAAAAAAAAACGAAACGATAATAGTTGAAAAGTTTTTGGCGAAATGAAATTCGGTCAAATGTTTTTCGAACTAACTAACGGTTCTTATGACGTCCGTAAACCGACTTTACAGACAACCAATTTTTTTTATCACGATTTTTTTACCATACCTACTTTGAATCTTTAAATGGCTCTCCTGTGAAGTTCACAAACAAAAAGCCTATTAGCCTTCGATATGATTGTGTTTGCGCGTGTGATGTTGCGGTCCGCTGTACGCGCCGCCTCTGCCTAAACGGAAAAAAAGTCAGACACCCCGCGAGACGCCACTCGTATGAGAACAAGGAATTTCATGCGAGGCAGTTAATAATTACTGATCGTACAGATTTGATGTCGTGTACCGATGCCCCATCAATGCGTTCCTAAATATTGGGTCATCTTAGTTAGCAGGAGAGCCAAGGATCAACTATCGGCAGTGGGCGGGGAAATTTACAGAACGAATGGGGCAGGAAGGTTTAAATTTAAGACTTTCCATAACATGGACCGATGTCCAGGTGAAGGCCGCTGGTGTCTGAAATCTGAAATCCACTAGATACGAACGGCACAAGAGCGTTCGATGTGGCGACGCTTGTGGGTGGCCAAGGTCTATTAGTTGAAATAATTTGATAAATATAACTTATTTTAAGTTCTCTTTTAAGTACCTACACTATATATATTGCACTTACCGACAATCCTGAGATCGATGACATAGTCCGTGGCCGGTGAGGCCTGGTAATGAACGCGGCAGCGGTACAGTCCCCCCTCGCGGTCGGTGGCTTTTTTGATAACGAGAGATGTCTCGTCGTGACAGAACCTCGACTCGCACGGAGCACCATACATGAAGTCGCGGTGCACCCTGTAGGAAACATAACATAACAGTGACGTATGCCGCGCTCTGCGCTAACAAAACCAGTATGAACTGAATGCTTTAGGGCATGGCACATTATACCGGCACTGCAACTGCACAGCTGCAGCACTGCGTCGTCTCGAATTTAGGCTACGGCTAGCCGCCAGCGCGCTAACTACGCGTCGTCCGCGAGGTGCAATTTTTTTGTCACCGCGAAATTTGTTTTCATAGTGTGATAATGTGACTCGGAGCCGGCTTGAAGCGCGCGGACTGCGAGTCGAGTTATATGGTAGCGGCAAGCGCGCTGACTGCCCGCCGTTGGCTTTTTAGGGTTCCGAACAAAAAATGGAACCCTTATAGGATCACTCGGGTGTCAGTCTGTCTGTCGTGTTTTTTGAAAAATGTCGTGTGATATATCAAATTAAAGGGCTTACTGTGAGGGTTTGAATTATGTTTTTTCATAGTTGTAAAATTAATGGTTTTGAACTTATTCAAGAAATTAGACTAAAAATGACCATTCCCCCCTTATCTCCGAAAAACGGAACCGACAAATTTGAAAAAAAAAATGGAAGTAATAGATCTTTATCTATATGTAGATTACAGAAAAATCTATAAGAATTCTAGTGATAAAATAACATGGTAAAAAAAAAGAAATTCGTTCGGAACCCACGGTGTCGCCGGAAAATGCCAAAATACGTAAGTCTACGAAATATCTTGTGAGATTGAAGCTCTCGATAAAATGCCAACTGAACATTTGAAATACTTTTTTAAGCACCAAAATTGTATAGTAGTGTTCGCGGTGACAACAAAATGCACCTCGCGGAGGACGCGTAGTTAGTTGCGGTGACATGCACATTGTAAAGACTCACAATGTATTATACGACACACGATTTAACGCTCTAATTTGAATGTATAAGCCAACATCAACGTCCCATTGTCACTAAGTCAGAATCTGATGATGGGATCCCATGAAAATCGAGGGAAATCCTCAAATTTCATAAGCACATTACAATGTTTTTCATACACTTTCTAACACAATTAAGATATTTGTGCCTGGTAATCAACATCTCATGTTGCTGAGATGATGATGGAAAGTATAAGTCAGGATCTGATGATGGGATCCCATGAAAAATGTTTGTTCAGCGATATTGACAGGATGCTTCTTTTTTGTTCGGAAGTTTATTTACCCGGACTGGTTCCATTTTAATTTGGTGAGGATCTAATGAAGAACTTCGGAGGACGGCGTCGGAACTCTTCAATAAATGATAGCAAATGGATCGGGATTTCTGAAATCGCATATCTGTTGGTTGTTTACACCAGTTCATAACATAACATCATGCCGGCAGGTACGCTGTGTAAAAACTTTAATTTCGGAAGTCGGTGTCAAAAAAGTTTGAAAAAATTTAGTACGATCGGTAGGTACCTTGTTTCGAATACTTAGATTTTTTCCGGCCATAACACAAACAGACGTTTATTGGACGACTTATTTCTAATTGTGAAGATTTCTTCATTGTACTCGTACCTAAAGGTGTTTTTTTTGTCGATTTAAGTGTAAACTGGAGAGCTAAGGATGCTAGCGGACGAAGCGGGTCCGAAAACAAATATTGGTAACTGTCACGGATACGGTAAATTTTCTTTATATCCTACAGTCAGATATTTCTTTCAAAAATATGGATGTTACAGCGAGTGAAGTGAGCTCGAAAATGTTAACATCGCGCCTCGAAATTAGTCGAAATATAGGTTTAGATAGATAGGTTACATTGTTTATTTACTATCCCTACAATCATTGAAGTAGACTTTAACATAAAACTGTCATAATTGAGGAGGCAAAAGCAAACTACAAATGTTCTCGGGAAGGTTTTGCCTCGGATAGGTAATCCTCCGTTTACTATCGATACGCACATAAAAGTAATGTGTTCGATTTATGTACAACTAAGAATATAAGAGCGAGCGCAGCGAGCTCGAAGTTCTTACTTACCCCACCCCGATTAATTTTTTTTGAAATGTTCGTGATTTGTTTATTTTCAGAAGGTTTGTCAATTTGATGAGTACGGTTTTGGGACCGCGCCTGCATAGACAAAGATTCCGTATTCTCATAGAATTGTACAAGATAAATTAATGAAGAATAAATTTTAAATCTAAATGTAACATTATCGCCGTATTTTGATTTTTGTTTAACAAAATCATTAAAATAGGTACCTCCAATTCAAATAAAAAGTTAAAAATAATCTATTTAAAGTGACTTGTTATCATATTGGTCTGGCTGGACCTTCAGGGGGGCCTTTCTAACCCTGAAGACCGTAGTTTCGGACATAGTTGCGAGCGTATTCTACTCCGTTGTTGATCCCAAACTGACATAGTTGCAAGGTGATGCAAGAGAGGGCGACACTTACCACTCTCAAGTGGAGTGTTCTTGCGTTATTCTATATAGGCCAGACTGCAAGTTTTGGATTTAGAATGGTAGATGTGAACTGAGCTTATCTAATGCTACTTCCCAATTGACTCCTAAGTCTCGGGAACACACCTAGTTTAGGAGTCAGGGTATTTAAAATTAACTAAATTTTTTTTAAAACCTTAATTATTTTTATGGTAATTTTGTAAATATTTGTGAAATAAACGATTATTAAATATTTTTAGTAGTTATTCCAAGTTTGGTAGGTATTTATCTCACGAATACGAGTAAATAGTCTGCAAGCTCAGATGCCAGTTTATTAAACAATGTTTTATTTTCCTACATTTTTTCTCGAAGCTTACTTTGAGTGCTCTGTTTACAGTTCAGGAAATCCAACAAAAGGATTATCTACTATGAAGCCAGCCGCGCTAAAGTTCGCATTAATTTGTTGTTTTCCTCTCCTCTTTATATTTCCTAGAACATTTAAATTGTTCACCATCCCCTCAGCTGCAGGTCGGAAACTGAGAAGAGAAACGAGGGTCGAGTCTGCATTTCCCGGGATTTTTACAAATGTTGAATGTGAGATTACACGGGCAGCTTGATATTTGAAACTCAAAAGCATTTATTACCATTTCAAAAAACGAAGAAACAAAATCTAAACCTCCAACTTCAGTTAGTGAAAGTTATTTTATAATACTAGTGTTTTTTGATGTCGAAGTCGGTTTTATTGTTTTGTAAAAATGACTTTTTCTTTCTAGTGGATGACACCCACGACCGGCGACCGTGACCACTAGAACTGGACCAACACAGCTCTTTTTTTTTTTTTTTTTACTATAGATAGGCGCGCGTTTGGCACGAGGCTTGACTCAAACGGAACCGTTACCTAAGCTTGATGATTGCGTATCGAAGCTCATTCGCGGTTGCCAGCGCGACGGCTGAGCGTGAGTGGGTGGTCTTGGGTGCGAGGAGCCACCTGGTTGTAAAATATTCGAAAGCCTAATTTATATGTAAGGAATTTAATTTTAATAGTTATCTGAAATCATCATATTGGGGTCGGCTTCAAGTCAAACCGGATTCAGCTGAATAACTGGTATTCAGCTGAATGTGGTTTGACTTGAAGCGAGGGGTTTTACGAGGAGGGACTGACCATCTGACCTCCAGTGCCCAGTAACTGGGTAACACAGTACTTCTTGGCAAGACTTTTGCATGATTTTGTTGTTTCTTACAATCCGTAACGGCTGCCAAAGGTTTACAAACGACATTCGACCTCGGCAAGCGATGCTTAACCTTGAAGATCGGACCTTGCGGCTGTTGTTGTATTTTTGAGGGTATGTTTGTTACGGATAATAATAATAATCGTAGACTCTGTCATCTCTGACCTAGAATAGATTCAAGAGCATTGGCGTATCTAGTGTTTTTTCCCAGGGGGGCCTGACCCAGGACCCTAACCTTAGATGCGACGCCCACATACTCACACAACAGTCTGTGATCACGATTAAAAATTGAATTTTAGGCTCGTCGCCCATCGCGGTCGCAGCCTAAAACTTTGGTTGGAGGGGGGGGGGGGGGAGTGTCATGTTAATAGTAGTTTTCAAATTATAAAATAAACCGAGAAAATCGGGCTACGATCTAATGCGTGATCAATGCGTGATCAATGGGCAGTAATGGATTCTATTGGATTCCTTCAAGAGACCTTTATAAAAATCCAACCGGGTTACGGTGGCGACGTTTGGTGAAATAATATGGCCTAAAGAAAAATGGAAATGTTAGAATTTTTTAGACCCTTTGCGCGGATTAGTTGGATTTTCTTCTTTATCACATATGCATGTTTCTCTGATGATCAAAAAATCCTAGAGCGAGAGAATCGAGCTCGAAGATTTTTAGCATCCCGCCTGGGAAACTGTTGAAACGGGTTAGATCAGTCCTTTTGTACCACCTACAGATATAGAAGTTACTTTGTCCATGTAAACGAAAGTTCGAGAACTAATAGAAATGCAAAAAAACGACCTCTAAATTGTTCTAGGATAGGTAAGATACTCTTTTAACTATTCAAACAGCCATTAAAGTAATATTGTCGACTAAAATATAAAATTTAGATATACGTAATCGATGGATATAAGGGCGAGCGAAGCGAGCTGGAATTTTTTTGCTATACACAGATATACTACTCTGTCAAGAAAGTACCGGGAAAAGTTCAATAATACACAAAATGTCTGTTATTCATCCAAATTTATTTTATCACCTTCAAAGTAAGTATGCTCCTTTAGAAACGATACACTTGCGCCAACGAATAATCCATTCATCAAAACATTTTTTAAACGCTGCTTCCGGAATTGAGTTCAGTTCTCGCCGCGAATTCTCCTTTTTGTCTTCTATCGATTGAAAACGGGTGCCACGAAGTGGTAATTTGAGTTTAGGAAAAAGAAAAAAGTCAGCAGGAGCCATATCTGGTGAATATGGTGGTTGCTGGATGGTATTTGTTGAGTGTTTGGTTAAAAATTCGTTCACAATGATAGCCTTGTGCGAAGGCGCATTGTCGTGGTGCAAAATCCAAGAATTTTCTTTCCACAAATCTGGCCTTTTTCGTCGAATTTGCTCTATTAAACGCCGCATAACGCTCAAATAATATTCTTTATTTACCGTTAGACCTTCCGGTAAGAATTCAGAGTGCACAACACCGCGATAGTCAAAGAAAACAGTCGACATGACTTTGACTTTTGATCGACTTTGGCGTGGTTTTTTCGGTTTCGGTTCAGTTGGAAGGCGCCACTCCGAAGTTTGTTGACTAGTTTGCATGTCAAACTCGTAAACCCACGTCTCGTCACCAGTAACAATGCGTTTCATGAATGTTGGGTCCGAACTGACTCGTTCTAGCATGTCCTCAGCGACTTTCATGCGATTGAGTTTTTGGAGAAAATTCAGATCTTTTGGGACTAGCCGAGCAGCAACATGTTTCATACCCAAATGATTAGTTAAAATGGTACGGATCCACTCGTGAGATACAGAAAGTTCGGCGGCTATCTCTCTCAGAGTTGAATGGGGATTTTCAGTCACTTGTTCCTTCACTTTTGCGATGTTAACTTCAGTTGCAGACGTTGACGGCCTACCAGAGCGAGGCAAATCTTCCATCACATCTCGACCGCTTTTGAACGCTTTGAACCACTCATAAGGACGAGTTTTTGATAAAGTCGATTCACCGTAAGCCTTCTGTAACATTTTCAGTGACTCCGAACACGAAATTCCATTGGCGATGCAAAATTTAAGACAAACTCTTTGTTCGATATTTTTGTCCATTATGAAATTCGCATTTGAAACACACTTGATATTACTAAAACCAGCACTGTATTTAATATAAATAACAGATGCAACTCAAATTCCGCGACAAAATGGAAAACAGTTGTGCCAATCTATCAACTACAAAAAAACAAAATTTTGAATTTGGAACCATAAACAAATCGTCCATTCCCGATACTTTTTTGACTGAATGTAAAGTAATGTTATCGACTTGATAGCGACGATGAATATGGAGTCGGTCCCCAAATATACTGGGGTGGGCACCAGAAGATTCTGGGGTGGCACGGCCCACCCGCCCTTCCCCCTATATACCTACGTGTATGTTCAAGACCAAACCCATCTCAAATCAATAAATTAATTAAAGAATAAACACAAAAACTACTCTACCGATTTCAAAAATTCACCATTAGAACGCTAGATACCGACAATCGACATTATCCCTGAGTAAAATAGGCTTTAAGTAGTAAAATTATAACCATATAATCCTTAAGATTGCAGCGCTGAAGAAGTCGCGGGCGAAGTGCTAGTATGAAATAAAAAATATTAATGTTTTGTTAACGATATTACATTAATGTTAAAATTTGATACTACCTACGTCGCATGACCTTGCTATTATGAACATAATTGTTTTAATTATGTTCCCAAATCGTGGCTGAAGTTCCGACGTTATTTCATAATTTGAATTTTGAATTAATTGCAGCAGCTGCATACCTAAAACACAGTTTCGTACAAAATAATTACGACATGCATGCGGTAATACGATACGAGCCTGGACGCTGTAATACACAGAAAATATTATTCTTGAAATGCTCTGAGCAGCGCAAATCCAGTGCTCGAAAATTGAATTGTTGTCTTTAACAGCCGGTCTGTTCTGTCGACATCTCACGGTGATCACTAAGGTGGAGTGAACGACAAGTGAGCTGTCATTCCATCTTGTTTGTATGGTTTGACAGCTCACTTCGTGATCACTTCCACGCCTTCACTTCGACATGTTTACAGAATCGACCGGCAGATCATTTATTATACTTGAACTTATCATTTTAGGTTCGTAATATGTTACGAGCTTGGGGTTCGTGACAATAAAAAACAACCAAAAATGAAACTTTGATTTACAACAGTAATTAACACTTTAAACACACAATCGCACTACTGGAACACTTCACTTAATTCGCAGTTGAAGATCGCTTTCGAAGTTATCGCTTGTATCGTCAATTCAATACTGAATTTAGTCGCTGGATGTCCGCCCTTTAAATACCGGCGACAGTTATTTCTAGAACCTTCTAGAAAGTTCGGGGAAAGTACATACCGTCGGAAACATCGAGAATGTTCTAGCATAGAAAATTCTAGAAACATCTTGACACAGTAATTCATCTACTAGATGGCGCCACATGTACCTAAAATGTCGTTATGTACCTAGCATTAATTCTGGCGCGTTACAATAAGATACAGGTAGATATATCGAGATATGTACTAGTAGTTGAGAAAAGCTTCTCCAAAAACAACACTATAAATCATCAACAGGAACGTGGGGATTGGCACAAGAAGAGAGAGCCATGCTCAGCTGTGGGCGAAGTCACGCTGTGGATGACGATGATGATGGTGATCATGTTTGTTCACTCACTATGATGACCGTGAGTGAGCGAACTCGCATCCGCATGTGGCTGGTACACAAACCCGCAGCCGATTCTAAATGGGGTGGATTCTAGTTAACTTTACCCCGGGTAAAGTTAACTAGAATCCGCCCCATTTCTTCTTTTCATGTTCAAACATGTTCTTTTCAAAGCAACGTAGGGATGTTGCTTGAGCATTAATGAAGAATGTGACGCAGACGAACTTGTGTTGTAAAATATTATTTTACCGAACATGTTTTTATCAAACATGTTCGAAAGTCCTCAATATTCAAGTTCTAGAAAGAAAGAAAATGCTTGAAAAATGAATGAGGTTAACTGTAAAACACAGCTGCTTCTTTTCTTGTCCTTTGACTCAACTTCTTTTGTCTTTTCATGTCTTTTGACACAACTACTTTTGTCTGTTCTGATCTATTGATTCAACTTTTTTTGTCTGTTCATTTCTTTGACTTTGGCAATGGGGCCGACAACTGTTAAAGTGGCACTAGTAGCGCCCAGACCGATAAAAAAGCAGTTTTTTATAAAAAGATGGTAAAAAGGGTAAATACCACCGAAATATAAAAACAGGTAAATACTTAGGTATATGTATTAAAAATGATTACTTTCAGTTTCATTAGATCGTCAAAAACTATTTCCTCTTATTTGTACGAACCCAAACCATCACATAACCTATATTGTAAAATAATGCTAATTCGATTTAATAAACCTTAAAAGAACAGACTGCCATACTGAAGAATACACAAACAACTGAATCTTATAGCAGACTAGTAGTGTTTAACTCACTTTGACAAGAGTTCGTGGAGTGGTGGCGCCATCTGAGATCAGCTTTCACTTGCCAACCCCATTGGCAGATAACACTTTTAGACTGAGATCCCAGAGCTACCAGACCTCCCTTTTTTCTCAATATTAAAATATGCGGGATAAAATAGTGATAGTATTTATTTTTAACATACGCATACCTGCCAGCTCAGCTTGCACTCTGTTTTACCGAGTGCTAGCTGTCCAAGGTGCGCCGGGTTTTATGGCTAGTTTTCGCAGTGCGAGCTAGCGTACGAGTCAGCCTGCCGAGTAGCTGCAGTACAGCAACTCGCTTCGTGTGGACGAACCTTACGAGTTACTGTTACGTGCGCGTTGGATAGTAGCTCGCAATTGAGTTACTTCGACATTTTTTTGTTTCACTTGCTTGCTCGCCTGACAGTAACTCGCACTTGACAGCAAATTGGATATCACTCGCATTGTTCGGTCACGTTCAGCAGTAACTCGCCAGTGACAACAAGGCAGTTGCAAGCGAAACTTGCATTTTTTGTGTGCTGCGCATCGCTCGGTGAGGCTCCTTTCATGCAACCCCAGGCCGGCCGCTGTAGAAACAATCTGGCTGAAAGACACATCCCGCCGAGCACAGTACTAATGTGGAGTCCATTCGCATAAGTGCCCCGCCCCTTTACTGCCCTTTGGGCACCTACACCTTTCAAGACCTGAACGTGGCTAACGGCAGAGCGGTGCAAGACGCCACATAGTGGTCAGACTAAATTTCAGACAAAATAAGTAACAAAAGACACGAAAAGACAAAAGTTGAGTCAATAGACACGAGCATACAAAAAAAGTTGAGTCAATGGACATGAACAGGCAAAAAAATGACAGACTAAAGTTTAGTCAAATGACACGAAAAAAAATTAAGTTGAGTCAATAGACAGGAACTGACAGAAAAGTTGACTCAATAGACACAAAGAGGCAAAAGAAGTTGAGTCAAAAGACAAGAAAAAACAAAAGAAGTTGACTCAATGGACACGAACAGACAAAAAAAGTTGAATCAATAGATCAGAACAGACAAAAGAAGTTGAGTCAAAGGACAAGAAAAGAAGAAGACCAATATTAAATACACCAAGCAGCTGTGTTTTACAGTTAACCTCATTCATTTTTCAAGCATTTTCTTTCTTTCTAGAACTTGAATATTGAGGACTTTCGAACATGTTTGATAAAAACATGTTCGGTAAAATAATATTTTACAACACAAGTTCGTCTGCGTCACATTCTTCATTAATGCTCAAGCAATATCCCTATGTTGCTTTGAAAATAACATGAAAAGAATAAATGGGGCGGATTCTAGTTAACTTTACCCGGGTAAAGTTAACTAGAATCTGCCCCATTTCTTCCCATTTCTTTTGCCTCTTTGTGTCTATTGAGTCAACTTTTCTGTCAGTTCCTGTCTATTGACTCAACTTCTTTTTTTTTTCGTGTCATTTGACTAAACATTAGTCTGTCATTTTTTTTGCTTGTTCATGTCCATTGACTCAACTTTTTTTGTATGCTCGTGTCTATTGACTCAACTTCTTTGGCTTTTTTATGTCTATTGACTCAACTTTTTTTGTCTTTTCGTGTCTTTTGTTACTTCTTTTGTCTGAAATTTAGTCTGACCACTATGTGGCGACATGCACCGCTCCGCCGTTAGCCACGTTCAGGTCTTGAAAGGTGTAGGTGCCCAAAGGGCAGTAAAGTGGGCGGGGCATAATATGCGAATGGACTCCACATTAGTACTGTGCTCGGCGGGATGTGTCTTTCAGCCAGATTGTTTCTACAGCGGCCAGCCTGGGGTTGCATGAAAGGCAAAAGCCTCACCGAGCGATGCGCAGCACACAGAAAATGCAGGTTTCGCTCGCAACTGCCTTGTTGTCACTGGCGAGTTACTGCTGAACGTGACCGAACGATGCGAGTGTTATCCAATTTGCCGTCAAGTGCGAGTTACTGTCAAGCGAGCAAGCAAGTGAAACAAAAAAATGTCGAAGTAACTCAATTGCGAGCTACTATCCAACGCGCACGTAACAGTAACTCGTAAGGTTCGTCCACACGAAGCGAGTTGCTGTACTGCAGCTACTCGGCAGGCTGACTCGCACGCTAGCTCGCACTGTGTAAACTAGCCATAAAACCCGACGCACCCTGGACAGCTAGCACTCGGTAAAACAGAGTGAAAGCTGACTAATGCTTTCACCTCGATAACTCAAACCTAATTGGCTAAAGGATGTTGCTATGCGTCCATACAACGTTCGCCTAAAAACCAAAAGAGATGTGAATTTACTTTCTGTGTTCTAAATAATGCATAATATATTCGACTGAAACTAAATTAAAATCACGGACACTTTTCCAAATTGTAAAAAATCCAAAATACTTTCGGATTTCGAGGTTATAATTATGTAAATAGAATAGAAACATACTAAATGGACTAAGATCCCAGAGTTGCCAGACGTCTCTTATTACCTCACCAACAAAATGTGCGACATAAAGTGGTGTTCGTATGTTCTTATAACATATGCAAACTTGGTAACTTAGGCCGACGGCCGATGTCCAGGTATCAGGTGCCAAGTAATTAAATCACTTTTTTAAATCTGGGTACTGATTTTTACGTATGTAGTACGAGTGAGATCAATCACAAGGTCGTAATTTGGGCATAGTTCATTTACTAGGTACAAATAACGAAAGCTAAAGTCTGACGGAATTTGAGAGGTTGAAAACTACTTACCTCTTCGACTACCGACATACCTTTGATACATCACAAAGAAAAAGAATTGGCCATCGGCCTAAGCTGGCAGGTATGCGTATGTTAAAAGTACATACTATCACTATTTTATCCCGCATATTTTAATAGTGAGAAAATAAGGGAGGTCTGGTAGCTCTGGGATTTCAGTCTAAAAGTGTTATCTGCCAATGGGGTTGGCAAGTAAAAGCTGATCTCAGATGGCGCCACCACTACACGAACCCTTGTCAAAGTGAGTTAAACACTATTAGTCTGCTATAAAATTCTGTTGTTTGTGTATTATAGGCAATCTATTCTTTTAAGGTTTATAAAATCGAATTAGCATTATTTTACATTATAGGTTATGTGATGGTTTGGGTTCGTACAAATAAGAGGAAATAGTTTTTGACGATCTAATCAAATTGAAAGTAATCATTTTTAATACATATACCTAAGTATTTACCTGTTTTTTATTTCGGTGGTATTTACTCATGTTTTCATAAAAAACTGCTTTTTTATTGGTCTGTGCGCTACTAGCGCCACTTTGACAGTTGTCGGCCCCATTGCCAAAGTATATCATCTATCAATTCATCGACGGTCAGGGCCTCAAGTCTGCTATTACAATAGTGTCAGAATGGGCTATCATTGTTTCCATAATTGTTGATTTTGAAAAGTTTGGTAACCTACTAATAAAAAAGCGTCATTATGACTTCCCAATGGTCAACCACTGACACTCCATTGAAAGAAATGGCATAGAAAGGTAATCTCGTACATAATGACAAATGAATAAATAATATGGTAAAATATATATAAAAGATCTACGGCGTAACTGAATGTTCAAAAGTAGTAGATAGTTTTTCGAAAATCGGTTTTATAATAATGGCAATACGAAAATATCTTTCTACCAAGATCCTATTACGAGAACATTGACCGACCAATGATCGACCATTATGAATTAGCAGATTACGAACTTTTAGCAAAATGACAATGGGATAGTGTTGGAATGACGAATTTATAAAAAATAGCAGAATTGGGGCCCAGTTTCGATGTTGCTCGTTTGACACTAATCTTGGCTTTTTCTTTTTGGAAGTAAAAATCCTACTCATAGACCAAGCGCTGAAAAAATAATGGCGCCGGGGAATAAGAGCAAAATGAATTCAAAATGTTTTCGTAATATGAACTGAGGGTCAGTTCTATTGTAATAATTAAAACAAACATTCGTCACTTGACATGCTTATTATAAACATCTTTATACGCATCTTCAAATAAGCCACTTAGTTGAAAGTTTTCACTAAACGTCGTTGCGTGTTTTCCGAAAATAGAAGTTTGAAGTTCACATTTTAAAATGGAGTATTGTGAAATCTGAAGGCTTAATTGGCTACCTAAGTGACCTTTACGCTGGCTATTTATATGGCGAACTTATCAACAATGGTCAAAAGGTTGCACCGTTTCCTTCAGGTTTCCTGCCCATCAGTGTCAAACATGACAGGTGTAGAAACATCAGCTATTTCAAAATGTAAGTGCCTCGGTCCTGGCCGGCTCCTAGGCATGATTTAAAGAGGTCCCTTCTCGGTCCGTCTCTCGTCAACGCGAGCATAGTCAAAAAACTTGTTGTAACATCCAGCACAGGGTTTGAAAACTAAAGAAATAAGTGATAACGCGATAACTTTCAACGAAACATTCATAAAACTTGTTCCAGGAAATAGTTAGGTAACTACGTGTTTTTGAACAAGCTTTATGTTTGTGAAATAAATATTTGATATTTAAAATCTTCATTACACAATATGCATAGTTTCTATCAAGATGTTTTCTTTACTTTTACAATTTATCTAGGCATACTATGAACGGTAAATGTTCAGGTAAAATTTTGTGCAAAATAGCAAATTTTTGGAGGCTTATAGGTACTGAATTCGATTCTCCAGTTATTTATATTTTTTTGCTTTCATAGAAACCTTGTTGTAGCGCACAAGATACCTCTTAGTTCAAAAAATTCAAAGATCAAAATCACTTGCGAGCAAAGTTCGAGTGAACAGGCTCCTTCAGCGAGGTAAGCTCGCTCCATCGTAGACTTTTTCTCTGTCATCACCTAGACTAGAGTCAAGAGCAAACTTCTTCTTCCTGCCCTTATCCCATGTTACTTGGGGTCGGCGCAACATGTTTTATTCTTCCATTCTGTTCTATCAGTCGTCACTCTATCACTAACTCCCCTTTCTTTCATATCGCTCCTCACACAATCCATCCATCTTTTCTTTGGCCTTCCTCTCCCTCTCCATCCATCCACATTTATGTTCATAACTCTTCTAGTTATATGCATTTCATCCCTCCTCTTCACATGACCATACCAAGACAAGCGATTCCCTTTTAACTTTTCTGTCACTGGCGCCACTTTTAAAGTGCCTCTAATGTACTCATTTCTCACTTTATCCACTCTCGTTACTCCACACATCCATTTCAACATTCTCATCCCCGCTACATGCAATCTATTTTCATCCGTCTTTTTCGCAGCCCAACATTAAGATCCATACATTACGACAGGTCTTATCACGGACTTATATATTTTCCCTTTTAATTTGAGGGGCATCCGAGGGTCACAAGTTGTTCCAGTGACCGGTCGTCATTTCATCCATCCTGAGTAGATCCGGTGCGTTACGTCTCGGTCTATATCGCCATCTCCCTGGACAAGCGACCCGAGATACCGAAAGTCGGAGCAAATCGGTATAGGCGTTCCGGTGAGTGCTATAGGTATCGAACTGGAGAGACCGCCGAAATCGCAGAACAGGTAGTCTGTTTTGGTTCTGCTCAATTACAGGCCAACACTCTCCAGTCTTTGCCACCACGTCTCCAATTTGCTCTGGACCTCTAGGCCGCTTTCTGCAACCAGCACAATGTCATCAGCAAACAGCATGCACCAGGGAGCCTCTTCCTGGATGTCCGACGTCAGAGCGTCCATTATCATCAGGAAAAGATAAGGGCTGAGGGCCGAGCCCTGGTGTAAACCGACTGCTACACTGAAGCTGTCAGTGGTGCCCACTGTAGACCGGACTTGAGTACTGCTTCGACTGTACATCGCTCGGATCAACTGCACATACTTCCCAGGCACACCTTTCTCCTTAAGAGCCCACCACAAAACCTCACGAGGCACCCGGTCATATGCCTTTTCGAGGTCAACAAATACCATATGCAGGTTTTTACGCACAGCTCTATATTTCTCGCACAGCTGGCGGATAGCGAAAATGGCATCCTTTGTACCCCGACCAGGCATAAAACCGAACTGGTTCTGTGAGATTTCACTCTCTTCTCTCAACCGCCTTTCTATAACTTTTTAAATCCACCACAAAAAAAATGTATGAAAAGTATGACGGGTTGGCAACACTGTACCTAGGGTACTTAATGAATTTCCTGCCAGTAAATGTCATGGATGAAATATGTGGGTAATGTTTAGGTTTATTTTTCTACACAAGGCCTAGGAAAGGTTTTCTTCACACGTACGTTACAGACACAATACGCGGGCGGACGCTAATTTGTATGACAGTTAATAGTAAAATTCACACGGACCACATTTTGCCGTCATTATCGACCGCGTGTGTGATACCGACCACATCGCAACCACCAGCGACATCGCGAACTGTGGATGTGGCCGGTCGCTAAATGTGGATGTGTTAGGCAAACACATCCACATTTTGTAGGTAGGTAACACAATGCAAACGCAAGAAGGTAGTTATCAAAAACGAATAATGACAATCTTTATTATTTACTTTGGCTAGTTTTTGTACCAAGTGTTAGGCATTTGTCTCATCGCCGGCGTGGAAGCGATTATAGCTTTCGATTCTTTGCTCGCTGAGGAAAGGGACAAAAGATATAGATCTCGTGTGAGTAAAGTAGACAAAATACATTTATGTCGTTAGCTGGCTGATTCACTGCTGGAGAGCCGGCTTTTACCACTAGTTGCCACAAAACTATCGAAACTTTTCACTCGCTACTCGCTGCTCGCCAACTCGTTTCGAGTTTCAAGCTTTACTCGCTTCTCGCTGATCGCCGGCGGTGAGACAAGTGCCTAAGCATGTCGGCCCAAGGAATAAGATTTTTCATACAAACTTTCATCCTCTTCTTCACCGCCTTAGAGGAACTTTCAAAAATCCTTTCTTATATGTGCATGTACGAGTAAGTCCCTACAACCAGCGGTTTAGGCTGTGCGTTGAGCGTTGACCCATCAGTCAGAAAAAAGCATTTTATATATACAGTGCGGGGGTAGCTAAATCTGAAACTATGAGGAATATCGAAAAACCCTGAACGGAGTCTCGAGCCTGATTTTGATGAAAACCTCTTTTTAGCAAGATTAATGACAGGCATAATTTTATTACTAGAAATAGGAACAAATTACATCAACCCCGATTCAGATTGGCTAAAGTACACAATTCTTTTATGGGGTACTGTGTTAAATTTTATAATAAAATACCAGTTGATATTCTCGAACTAAATGAGAGAAAATTTAAAGCATGCATAAAACGCACACTATGTAGACAAGCGTAGGTATTATAAACTGGAAGATTATATCCTCGATAAAAACGCTTGGCTAAATGCCGGTCCTGCTCCACAGTCATAGCTGCTTGGGTCCACTTGTTAGGTTTATATTTGGAAGAGATGCACACCCTCTTTTTTTGTATAGGTACTTACATAATTATTATAATCATTTATTCATTCTTTTTGGTGTAAGAATTAATCGTTGTTTTTATTAATTTATTTTTCGTTATTTGTTCATTGACCGCCATAGTTTTGTGTAAAGTAGAAGCAATATATTTTCAAACTTTGTAAATGTGAGTACCATGAAGCCATTTACATATTATGTGATTAGTTATAGTTTTATTTGTTGGACACGAACGAGCATGATGGTTGAGAGCATGTCACGCTCACTCAAATATCTCGCTCGATCATTTGGTTCCCTTCGAAATGGTTGAGCTGAATGGTGCCCATACACGCGTCATCGGTTGAGACTGGTCATCTCTTAACTGCCATTGGCTTATTTTAATCTTTATATTTTAAATTCTTATAATAAGCCTTTTCCTTTGCATTGTCCTCACATGCAGAAGCAACAAGTATATGTAACTGAGAATTTTGTAAAAACAGAACATGATTTAAAAGAGTGTCCGTGGAGTTTCTTGCACGTTCTTCTCCATAGAGATCTACGCTTTGGAACGTGCAAATAGCTTCCATATTTTTGACTGACTGACCTTGACGTTTCAAAAGTGCCTGTAAATGGTTTATTTGAAATAAAATGCTTTGAATCTTTGAATCTCTGAAACCAAAACTCATTGGATTTTTGAAAATTCGGTTTCCTAGCCAGGAATCGAACAGGTTCGGATCAAGTTCTGGGAAGTAATAATAGCACACGGCAAACTAAAGGAAAGATAAACAAAAACCATGCCCAAAATGGCATGAAATACCGAGGCGTTGCGCCGGAATGGAAACCGGAACTCCGTCCGCGGTCCACGAAGCATTTCATCCGGCTACTACTGTTTGAGGCTTCACACAAATACCTTTTACCAAAAAATCATCGAGCGAATGTTTGTACGTCCAGCAACCAAACAAAAATTAAAAAAAAAATACAACTGGTTTAAGGTGAATGCTCCAGGGTAGCCCGCGAAATTCAAATATTTTTATGTTTTTTGCAATTTGCCGGTCAGTGTGAAGCTGTATGTGGACCAAATGCGATCCGCGACCGTAACGCGTATTTATCTAAAGAATTATAACCATTTTAATCATCAATATAGCTCTCTCAAGTTCATGTAGTTCGAAAGCATGATTATTTCTGAAATATTCATTCTTTGGTCCACATACAGCTTCACACTGACCGGCAAATTGCAAAAAACATAAAAATATTTGAATTTCGCGGGCTACCCTGGAGCATTCACCTTAAATAAAAAAATTAAACCATAAAATAGATTTAATTTCGGAATCGACGTTTTTGGTTATTTCTTCATATATTAACACCTACTTCCGAAATTAAAGTTACTATTTACTTTGAAGCATTTATTTTTGGAATTCGTTTGTTTTATTTTATACTTTGTTGTGTTTCGTGAGTCGGTTAAAAACCATCGTATACCATTTTTCGTTGTCCTTTATTTATTCAGCGTACATCAATATGTACCCTGAATAAATAGCAGAAAATGCTGTAAATTCTAGAAACAGGATCCGGTTCCGGGAAGCGTCGACACACCGACTAGCAGCCACGTGTTATACAGGGACCAGTGACTGGGTAGGCAAATCGTTTAACCGATTAAACAATGTACAACTTTAAATTAAGATAATATTAGTATAAAACGAAAATTACCAAATATTTTTCCAAAGGGCATAGAACCACAGAAACCACAGAACAGTAATTGTTCCGTGACAGATACAAAGTTGCGGCGCACGATCTAACATGCATATATGAGCAGAGGACACTTCAACAAACAAAAAATTTAAGAAACGTGGTGCCCTAAAGTGTATCAACATGTTGCCACGCTGTTTGAATGTAAAGTCGTCATACGAGAACAATTAAATGAAAATCATTAAAAAATAACTTATTACGCGCTACCGGTTGCATTTTGGGGAGTGTGCGATGGGATTGCGTATCGCGTCGTACTTTAATCCGTCAAACCCGTTCCATCATCGGACCACAAGAGGAATGGCAATTCGCCAGCGGTACATGGCGGACATCCCATCCCAAAGAGTACTATAAGTATTCCCATCCACACGCACAAAACTTTTTGGGAACACATTAATTGTGCGTGCAGCTAAGGAGTGGAATTCCCTGCCAGAGTCTGTGTTTCCTGATAGCTAAAACCTAAGTGAAAAGGTTATTTTTAAGCAAGCGTCTCCATCTTCGATTACATCTTCTCTTACCATCAGGTGAGATAGTGGTCAAACGCGCGCCTATTAACAACTTCGCTGCCAGCTCCGCAAACCTAGTAAACAAAATGATTGGAAAAATCTGAAAACATATGTACCTACGTACAAATTTATTATTATTTATTTAAATTTAGTATTTATAAAAAAGTAAATAAATACTAATTTTTTTTCTATTTGTACTTTTTAGTTCTTTGCCACTCAATACTGCGTCTTGGCCAGCTGAAACGGATTGACTAAATTGTAGGTACCTACTTAACATAAAGATTTACGTTGGTGGATAAAAACCTGTCAAGACATGCAACAACTAACAAAGCCACCGAAGATTGGCAAGAGTACCTATAGAAATTGGGATAAAATCGGATCTCACCTCTTTTAAAAACAAAGCCAATATAGAGGAACTTGGCATTCTTGCACATTTATGTTTTGGTGGGATATTTTTACGAAATTCCTGATCTTAGTCGATAATAAAATGGATTGTGTTATGAATCTACCCATCTTCTGAGAAGACAGCTGATAGCAGAAGGATGAACTAGGATTAGACATGAAGATGACAAATACGCCGTCCGACTGCAAAGAAAGCGGCACAGAATAAGAATGGACGATCGCAAAATTCCGCAATTCGATCGCCTCAGCGCCAGCAAAATCATGAAACATAAAATGAGTTGTTATCGCAAATGCGAAACTGAGGAAAAATAAGATCGCTTAATTGCTGAACATCAGTGAAATTACGGTAAGACGCGAGACCTAGAAAATATAAACATTTTCACTGACCTTGTATCGCCATGTACGTCCGGGTATCGGTAAAGGTAATCATTTTCATTGTACATCCACAGCACATACGCGCGCGGCCCATCCAGAAAGACTTTTCCTTGGCCGCAGGGCAACCGCGCATCCTCGCCGCGAACCGCGCGAAGTACTACTGCATCTGTAATCAGACGATTATTTCAATAAAATAAAAACAAAATAAAAAAGAATAAATATCCTTTCAGAAAACAACAAATACATCACAAGGACAAATGATTCGATGTCATAATCACCTTGTTCAGAATTCGTTATCATCATAATCATGGTCCAAGTCCTGAAGACAATCATGATGGCTGACGCGACGATAGCCGCCTTAGTTACTATAAGTATAATTGTGCAGCTGAACTGAACGACAAGGTTACCAATTACCACGAAGGTTCGACGCTAACAGAACTGAATTTAACTCAAAAGTCCAGCGCGATCGACATTTGAATGACTAAGCACTTGACTGACGTCTGTAATGGTGGCAGAACACATTAAATTTTCATCTTTCGTGCACACTATTTCCATTCGTGAGTGACGTCCATTGCTGGTTGAGTTAAGACCATTTGTTTGTATATATTCGAGTGGAGCGATGGATGTCGAATTTGAACACAACAAGGCGATTAGGAGAACTATTTCTTATGACGTCCATAGCAGTAAACAATAAGAAGTTTATAAATGATGGATAGGTGTACCCGTATTTGTATGAACTACATTTTATAAGTATCGATAGTAAATTAGCCCCATTTCTCATGCATAGTGCTTAAGGCCACTGACTACTAAAGAGTAACAAAGGCTTCATAAAATAGAGTATTTTCTTTTTATTATTATACTAAGGGTATTTTAATATTTTTTTATTATTTTGATGCCGGTCTGTCTGTCTGTCTATCTGTCTGTCTGTCCGTCTGTTTTTCTTTTTTTTTCCTTTGCATTGTCCTCACATGCAGAAGCAACAAGTATATGTAACTTAGAATTTTGTAAAACAGAACATGATTTAAATAGAGATCTACGCTTTGCAAATGGCGTCCATGTTTTTGACTGACCGACCTTGACGTTACAAAAGTGCCTGTGAATGGTTTATTTGAAATAAAATACTTTGAATTTGAATTTGTCTGTCCGTCTGTCACAGCCAGTTTTCTCCGGATTTACTGGACTGATTCTGTTGAAATTTGGTACACATATGAATTTCTGTGTCCCAAACAAGGACGCGTTACGTAAATAAATAAATTATGAGTATGGGGGTAACTTTTGGGGGACAATTTAGAAAATTAAAAAAAAAGTTATTTATACTTTACCAATATTGTAACATACGGTATATAGTATAGTAGTCTGTGTTTCCTGATAGCTACAACCTGAGAGTCTTTAAGTCACGCGCGCACACTGTCCTGCTTTGCATTGCACTACCCTCACGTTCACACGAGTCCAGCCACAAGACAGACGAGCGAGACAGGTGGTGGGGAGCAAACTGCCCCGAAATAATAGGATCTATTTACTGTTGGTTAAGCCGGTGTTTTCACAGGCCCAGTTTCTGACTATTCAGTAGTCAGCAACTGTACATTTAGCTGTCTATACAGTACGTCACTTTCCCGACGTGTTATCACTACTGGGTCTGCATAGGAGACAGCAGTACACAGCTGCTGTGTTACTAGTTCTGGCCTGGTGTTTGACCCATTGCGTTTTCACGAGGCCAGCAAAGTAGCTGATCGGTGCGATATAATTAGAAAAAATATACGACTATTGGCATTACTCCTTGGTGAACATTTGATGGAATTTTTTAAATGCCAGAATAAAAAATCTAGCTGTTCTTCGGCACTGACCGGCCATTGTCTAGATGTCCTTGTGGGACTGAGATAAGGTCAGTGGACATTAGAAAAAAACATTTTGAAGTATCTGACCGACAGCAAACGACCGGTCAGTATTGGCTCAAGTTTGTTTCACGGACCCAGTAGCTGCCAGACAGAAACTGTCCTTCACTATCCGCCAGCTACTGGGCCTGTGAAAACCAGGCTTTACTGTCAACAGTAAAGTAGTGCTATTCTGTAACAACATTTTCGCGTCTCGACAGCGGAGTCCGAGGTGAGTATAAACATAAGACCTTTATGTTGCGTACAATAAAGTTCACTTTGTGAGCTTTGTCACTCAGGTGAAGCACGATATCGAAATGGTTACTTACAGAATAAACTAGCTGTTCTGTCTCAGCGTGTGCGTTCAAACAGTAGCGGTTCTGCACTGTGTAGTGTGTACTGCTCTGCCTCACTGCCCTGCCCCCGTGTGAAACCAGCAAAACAGGAGGGGCAATAAGGGTCAATTTACGGACTTAGTGTATTGAAAAAATATTTGTATATTAGATTATTCTAATCTGACAATTTATTAATTATTTTGTTTAATTTTTGATAATTAAACAAAATAATTAATACATTTTTTTTTAGTCGTTCTACCTATTATTTCCCAAAAAGTAATATATAGATATTTTTTGCATAGGTAGGTACTTTTTATATCATGAATTATTAAAACGAGAAGTTCTTTCACATGATATTTCTAGGTTAACGTCTAAGGGAAGCAAAAGGCTCTCAACTCCCCTATTTAAATCTCTTATTACAATGAAAATAACATACCTAATTGTTCAATTCTATTAATTGCATAAGTTTAATGGAAAACAATGTACTTACATATAACTTTAAAACGATAGCATTACGATAGGTCCTAAATAAGCAGTGACAGAGAGTCAAAGCATCATAATAGTTCCTTTTTATTGGATCGTAGCTTTAAGGAACCCTAAAATACTATCACTGGCCAGAGGAGACCGTTGACTTCCGCGGCAGTCACACACGCAAAGGGGATAACAAGTATGAACAAAATTAAAATGTAACATCAATAATAGGTGAGATTTTGCGAAGTGAAAACTTATTTAGCGGGGTTGTGCACTTTTGTGTGATGGATAAAAAAGTGTTAAACTCGCGTCAGGACACGTGGTCTGTTCGAAAATTCGTAAGACGGAGGGAGAGTAGCACGTATTCAAGTTTTCACTTCTGCCGTCACTCCCGGAGTGCAACCCGTTGTTTTTCTTTTAATGTTTAAAGGGACTTTGTGATCTTTAACCGACATCAAAAAAGGAGGAGGTTCTCAATTCAGTTATATTTTTTTTCATGTTGTTACCTCATCGCTCCGTCATTTGTGGACCGATTTGAAAAAATCTTATTTAATCGGTTCGAAAAATCGGTTCGGAAGTTTGGCTTTTAAATTAAAATAGCTGGAATTCGTTTACTTGGATGACGGTTTTTTGTCATCCAAGTAAATGAAATTGCGTATTTTGTTTTGCCTGCGATTTACCGAAAAATAAAAAATATAAAAATACAACCGACTTAGTTTTTTTCTAGTGTTTTTTTTTTATTTAGAAATCGGTACTTAGGATATTTTTTTTTGTAAAAAGTTTATTTTTCAAGCCACTCAATTCATTAATATCAACATTGGAATACATACCACTCCCAAGTTCAGCGGCGATATAACCCACCATTAAAGCTAAAATTAAAAGGAACACCAACATCTGAAACAAAGAGGATACAATATAAATTAGTTTTTGAATGTTAGTCCAGCCTGCTTTGTGCGCTTTCATCAAATAAATCGAAAATTATTGTCCGCTACATACATCGGTCGCTTTGTGGCGAGGACATTAATATTTGTTTAGTTCGCTCAATAGTTCTTTGCCAACAGGCGTCACTTCGCTGTGCATTTATCTTTCGTTGATGTATTTTTAACAGAGTTCTTCAAAAAGGAGGCAGTTCCATGTTCGGCTGTATGTTTTTTTTTTTTTTATGTATGTTCATCGATTTCTCCGCCAATTGAGGACCGATTTTAAAAATTACTTTTGATTCGAAAGCCCTGCGTTGGTCCCATTGTCACTAAGTCAGAATCTGATGATGCGATCCCAGGAAAATCGAGGGCAACCCTCAAATTTCCCCCAACCTACCTTTTATCGCAATCCAGATATTTAATTGTGCAAGGTAATCATCATTTCATGTTGCTGAGCTGATGGTGGACGTTGGACTCCGAAGTACTTTATCAGATCTTCACCAAATTGAAATGTGAACACCCCGAGAAAATACTCTTCCTAAAACTACCCAAATCGCTTCAAGTGTGCCTATAAAATTTGAAGAGATCCCTCTATTTCTCCAGGGTCACTAAAAACTTTAACTTCGGAAGTCGGTACCTAAAAAAAACCGGTCAAGAGCGAGTCGGACTCACGCACCGAGGGTTCCGTACAAATTTGTAGGTACGTATTATAAATAGTTCAGGAATTAAGTCTCGCAGTTCTTTCCGAGCTTTTCCGAGCTAAGAATCTATCGCGGAGGCTTAATATAGTAGGTTCCCGTCAGCACCTTTGTTACGGAACCCTACAGGCGTGATCCGCAAGGCGAACCGTCCAGTACTTCGCAGCGCAAGTACCAAATTAGTTCAAGACAGTTCTACGGCAAACGCCTAATGCCGTATGCAAAGAGTGGTTATATCGTCGTTGGCCGTATGGTATCGGCCGGTGCCGTATTGAGCCGTTAAAGAATAATAGCGTTTGAATTCGCCACTAGAGGCGCTAGTGTAGCGTAAGGTTTTAAATGTCAAATTTCACTAGTGACGCGAGTTTATTTATCTACTTATTTGTTTTGATTTCTTTTTCCTTCAAATTTTTTCACATGCGCCGTAGCCGCGGAATAACAATTTTACTATGATTAAGAATCTTACTCGACAGTGGCAAAACTGGTGAGTACAAAAACGGTAGCCCTCTTTGAGTGTGTGGGATGTGTGGGATGTTTGAGAACTCATTCACGGTGCTATTTTAGTTTTTTAACAACGGCAGCCTATAACTACTTCTTCTACAATGACTACTACACATTCATGAATAAAAAGAAAATGATATTTATGAACATTAGAAGTATTTAAAAAAAAGCCGGTCAAGAGCGAGTCGGACTCGCACGCGCACCGAAGTTTCCGTACAAATTTGTGGGTACGTATTATAAATAGTTCAGGAATAGTCTCCAGTTTTTACCGAGCCTTTCCGAGCTAAGAATCTTTCGCGGAGGCTTAATATAGTTGGATCCCGTCAGCACCTTTGGTACGGAACCCAGGCCTGATCCACAAGTCGAACCGTCTAGTACCTACTTCGCAATTATACAACCACGAGAAGTTAGGGGTCAAATTGGGTTGTTATCGAGACAACCATTGACGGGCAAACTAACTTTGTAATTTCGCATCAGTACCTAACCCTATTCTGCAACAACATTTTCGTGTTTCGACAGCGGAATCTGAGATGAGTATCAAATTACGTCAAACGTAAGACCTTTTATGTTGTGTGCAATAAAGCGAACTTTGTGAGGTTTGTCACTCAGTGAAGCTCGACATCGAAATGGTTATTTACAGAGTAGACTAGCAGGTTTACCTATGATATTCATCAAAGACGTAGCTCTGAACCTCAGATAATACAATACTAGCTCTGAAATAATTGAATAGAGGAAATTCCATTTACATTGCATATCAAAGCGAGCATTTCAGAGACATATCATTTGACGTTATTAATTATTACCGATGTCCCTGAATAGAAATTCCAATAATTGTTCTAAATGCAGTTCGATTCGGAATACTCGCAGTTCGCCATGGCACAGCGGGGGGGAGGGTTGCGGTACCTACTGCACAGTCAAAAGCGACCTTCTCAACCACATTGAAGTTTGAATGTACAGCCTACAAAGTGACAATATTGTATCAGTGATTGCGACTGTCGAAATGTCGCAATATGAGGCCCTGTCCGCATTGCGATTTTTTTTCGCGCGAATTTTCTTTGAATCATAGAATCATATGCGAGTATCCGGACTTGCGGAAAAGAATTCCGGGCGCGATTTGCAACAAAATACAAGTCGAACGCGATGCGGTGCGGATTGCATTGGACAATTTTTATGTATAAAAGTTATCTACATTGGTTTCGCCCATTTTACGTGATGCGCGAACATCTAAACAGACAAAAATTCTTTAGAGCTCTGTTGGTTACCGTTTAACATCCTTGCTATTTTTTATGGAAATATTTTCGATGTACGACTTTTCTACAGACTTATCATGTATATGAATAGATATAGATTGTGTAGTTTTGTCCGTGCTATAGACAAAAGGCAGGCGCCCCGTGCGTTATAAGAAATAATACTTGTCTTCAAGAAAAGGAGTCTCTATCCCTAAGCAATTTGTTGAAAGAAAATGCTATTTAAAATAAGGGCACGTACGTAGCTGTCTTCAAGATCCAAGTTAAAACATTAAAAAACACAGCCTATAATTTAACCCAAAACATGCGTAATTCATTCACAAAACACATCAGACCAAGAATTTCTCAATCATGACTCATAGAAATAAACAAAAAATTAAACGCAACGAGCAGCCCTATCTGCATATAGCCACCTTTCTAAGCTGAGCTCCCGACCTCAAAGACTGCTCGACTTTTCAATCCGATAGTTTAGTGGATGAAGGGGTCGAGCGGTCAGGATAGGATGGTGGCCGTGCACGCAACTTCCCGGGGGTGACTCACAGCGCATTGTGTCGTAAAACGATCGTAATAAACTAAAAAGCTCCGATTTGTAAGAACCTTTTTGATGAACACGTGTTAGTACCTTTTTAGGGTTCCGTACCTCAAAAGGAAAAATGGAACCCTTTAGGATCACTTTGTTGTCCGTCTATCTGTCAAGACCCTTTGTCTCGGGAACACGTGGAGAGATCGAGTTGGAATTTAAACCATATACTCAGGTATACGGTCCCTTGAAGCTACGAAAAAACCATAGTTATTTTACATAAAAAGGATACGGCCGTTTATGCCTCAAAAAACGAATATTTCGACACTCTCAACCACAAATTGAACCAAAATTCATAAGGTATTCCCCGTTGACCTAGAACTATGAAATTTGGCAAGTAATACCGTCTTATACTACAGGTATAGGGAAAAGTCTCTGCCTGCGTCTGTGTTTCCAAAAGCTTACAACCCTAATCTCTTCAAAGTTAGAGTGAACCGGCTCCTTCTGGGTAGGCTCGCTCCATCGTAGACTTTGTCCATAGTATAAAGAGAAGGAAGTAGGTTATCTTCATACAAACGCACCGCGCGCGGCTTGTATGTGTGCGCCATAGTATCTATGCATCGACGCACGCACACTTTAACAAAATCTCGACCCGTTTCTCAGTGCGCCAGTCGGGGCTAACACTGCACGAGGTTCGCGCGTCGCGGCTTTTCGGCACCGCTAAATAAAACCAAAATGTCTGATAATCGCAGGAGAACGTATTGCTGTGTGTTTGGGTGTCTTAATAATTCATCGATTCCAGAATTGTCTCTGTTCAGATTACCTATTGAACAGGAAAGGTAAGCTAGTTACTTATTCTAGTAGATATATAATTTTTACTTGATGATGAGATACCTACTTACTTATTTTTTGTTGTATTAGTTTTCTATCACACAGAGGAAGTAGGTAGGTAGGCCTAATTTCCTACTAGAATGTATTAGGTACTTTTGATCTGTCAATTGATTTGCCGCTATTGCTTTGTTTACGTTTAGTTATGCTGATTTCTCAGTACTGTAGGTATAGTAACTAAGTACCTACCTACAGTTATAAAATCGTAATTCAAAATAAGTAATTAACTAATTGTAAATCAGATATACATATAAAGCAAAGTTCGAATCATAACAACAAATTCGATTATAGTCTAAGAGACAGTCGTTAGTTTTTTTAATGTTGTTTTGTATTTACAGTGATTCTTTTAATTATTCTTGATTATTAATGATTCTGTTTCTTTCATCGTTTAGATAAAATCGGCCTCACAAACTCTGTACCCGGACAATACAATAATATAAATTAAAATTTATCTAAAAGTGACAACCCTAAGACAGTAGGCAATTGTATCGCGGATTGGGCCGTAGATAACCTACTTCCCTTCTCTTTATACTATGCTTTGTCTCTGTCATCTCTGAAATAGATTAGAATGAAGAGCAAACCGATAGCAAATAAAAAAAAAATGTAATTAAATCAAGAAAAATTTAGTCTTAATTTAAAGTACGTAATCAATCATCGAGCATAATAAACCACTAATTGGATGCAAAATCTAGGTAATTTCAAAATATTAGTGTTAGTAACACTTAGCGTTTACTTCATCAAAATCGACCCACAAAATCAAAAGATATTGAATTTTTAAGTTTAGGAAGAAACTTTCTAATGTATTTTGACCAGTTAGAGCGCCATCTATTTGGAAAAAATAAAATGCACGAAAGCATGAAAACAACACCATAACAAATTGTTGAGTTATTTGTTAAACTTTTAATACGTACCAAAATAATAGTGAAGGTATTAATTAATTAAAAAACTTCGAGACTTGATTCCTGTACTATTTATAACCTACAAATTTGTACGGAACCCTCGGTGCGCGAGTCCGACTCGCTCTTGACCGGTTTTTTTTTTATATTTCAATAGTTAGTACAGTCGGGGCGAAAGCTTTTTTTGAGCTTAGGGTGCCGAATTTTCAACTAACCCTTTGACAATTAATTTTCAAATCTCGCAAGCTGTACTATTACCACCACTTCCTCTTTTTATGACATCAATTGTTTCATAAATGGATAATGTTAGTGCACCAGGGAAAAAATTGTGCTCAAAAAGACTATGTACACCTACTAACTAATTAAGACCTATGTACAATAATTATATTTCATTAATTAATTCATTATTTATTATAATATAATACTATGTACAACTTATTAACTAATAGACGTACACAATAATGCCCAGGTCCCGATTGCACTCATTCGAAGATCGTTCAAATAAGTGCCCCGGGCGGGAATCGAACCCGCACCCTTTAGCGCCGCAATGGCTTGTCAGAATTGCGGCGCTAATCGAGCGACCGATTTCTAAGGCGAATATTGCAACCATAAGAAGAGTGTGACGTCATCACGACAAATACCCACACACAAGCAGCCAACTCGTACAGACCAGCGCACGCGCAAGTAGTAGGTACCAGCTGTTCGCATACTCGTATAGTAGCTAAGTAGTAATAACATCAGTTATGTATGTTGTACGCGACGTCGGAGTTGTGCGTGTGCTCTGTGGCCCCGGTGTTAGATGACAGACAGCGTATTATTATTTTGTTTGGGATATCAACAAATGACTTCACCCGTTCTGCTGTGCTCCTACAAATGCTTTTTGCGATCCAGGGGCGTGGTAACTCTTTCGAACAATGAAAATCAGCGTAAACACCTATATTTTAAGTCCTCTTAACAAGAAAGCTGGTAAGCTAATAGCTATCACAATAATAAATGTTAAAAATCTTAAAAATGCCCAAGACGACTCACGACGTTTCAAAAACCGAAAATAAAACAGAGACAGCGCTGATTTAATGTAAAACTCTTTCTGGTTAAGCTCGCTCCATTTCTGTCTCTGTCATCTCATCTCTGACCTAGACTAGAGATAAGTGCAAATCCACCACAAATAAAAAAAATACTTACTGTAAACTTATTAATATTAGTAAAAAAAAAGTTCAAAGATAGTGTAGTTGTGAAATACCAAGTTTTTAAGTAGGTACGCTAGTGTTTTTCAATGTTTTTTGTCACTCGTTTGATGTTTGTTTTAGTCCAGTAGTCACGAGAGCAAAGCCGCGGTCACAGCATGCTCTCTGTAAGCTTGCTGTGTAACAAGATCCATCACCAGGCGGTCTATTCTGTCCGCGTCGAACCGAGTAATCTGAGCATGTGTGTAACGATCGACAGCTCCATGTTCACTGCACTGAATCTTGCAAAATGATTTGTTTACGGAATCGCAACTTATTCACAAATATCAGATTAATTTTAGTAACAGGTACCCTCTTCTTGATGATAAAGCGCCGGAAATTCAGAACATAATATTTTAATGCTATCTAGCTTCTGCCACCGGGATCGTCGTACTACCTAGATAAATGCCGGCCAAGTGCGAGTCGTACTAGCACACGAAGGGTTCCGTAACATAATCCGAAAAAAAAAAAACGTTTCTGTGATACAGTTTTATGGATACTGCCAGCCGACAGACAGATGGAAGGAAAGCGGAGACTTAGTTAATAAGGTTCTTCTATACCTAAACGATGACGTAACCCTAAAAGTATTATAAGTAATAAGTGTAAGTTTGATTCTTTAACAAATATTCTAGCCCACACACACATATTTTATGATACTTTGGGCGATTTTATTTGCAAGTTTATCAAACAGCTGTGGCGTTCTGTGGCTACCCCTTGTATTCGAAATTATCTGATGGGAGGAAGAACACATGCCAGCTGTTGTTAAAATACCACGCTAATGAGGGGGTTTACAGATACATAGGTGGGTTTAACGTTAAGCGAACATGTTTCTCTTGACAATTTGACCGGGGTAAAAGTTTTATGATTGACTAACACTTCGCCTGCGACTTCGTCCGCGTGGATTTTGTACTAGGTACGTACCTCAATAATACTTAGAACTCCCGCCAACTTTTTCTAATGTAGGAAATCAGCAAAGGCAATGTTATGAGGTATAAACTGATTTAATAAAATATAAGTGTAGGCGTTCAACATTCTAACATCCTCGGGTAGTTTTGGATAAATAATTATTACGATCGTTTCTTAACTTAATTTTTGGGCCAATTCTAAAGTTTTGGTAAGAATGAGATTTTTCATATATTTTTCAAACGTTATCCCTTCTTTACCTGTTATCCCTTCGATGGGTTTAGAGATACCTAAAGTAAATAGTCTTCCGTTACTGAATGACTGAGTGAAAGACAGACAACACACAGTCGAAACTACTGGTTATAGAAAGCTAACATTTGTAATGTAGGTTCCTTAGGATGTGTAGGGGAGCATTAAGAGAGGATTTCCTGAAATTCTTACAGGAACGGTAAAAAACGGGATGTCCGCGTACGAAGTCGCGAATGAAAAGGTGACTGCAATACAGACACCCATAGTCTGTCCACATCCGGCTGCAACGCAGCGGAGTCCCGTTTCGCGGAGCTGCTATTTCGGGTGGTTTTAAAAAATAACCACGAAGATCACGGCGGCGTCTATCATACGCTACCATACCCTTCTAACCTAACCTATCCGAGTCGGGGTGCTCCAAGTTACGTCATCTTCATCATCATCATCAACCATCATCATTATCATCAGAATCATCATCACTCATCATCATCATCAACCAACGTGATCATCACCATCATCATCATGTTCATCATCTCTTCGAAGATCTACTTATCACAGAAACCAGACATCATAAACCTGATTTATGGAGGGGGCGAAGAGATATGAGGTATGGTCCTTGTCGCTATGGCAGGGACAAACTAAGATTCGATCTGTCTGCAAAGCCGAGGCATTAATCATAGTACAGACACTAGCGAGTAGGTAATGAGCTGTTCTGTATTAAAGCCGCTTTTGTTAAAACAATGTCTTACGAAACCGATCACAGTGCAGCCAGTTTGCAAATGTCTGTGTTGCAGCCGCCTTTGTATTTACGCGCTCTGAGCGAGTCATGCATTTGGCGCCCTTTTATATTAATAACTTATTTTTATTTTTGTGCCATATTTATTATTGAGTTTATAAAAAACTATAAACTTGGACGGCCGCCCAGGTTGCCCGGCCGTGCCGCTGGCTGCTACTGGTCCTGGTGCACCAATCGGGGTTTGCCCTTGGGTGGTTACATAGCCCATAGGCCATGTACAGGAACAGTCAACAAAGCTATTTGGTATACAGGCAAAAATATTCATTTTTCCACTGCACTGCCAATATCTGATGTGTGCTTTATACATTTTTAAGCTTATGTAAACTAGGTACCATGACAGTTATTGTACAGTATGTTTTCATTACTCATACTCGGAAAGTTTGTCTGATGTTGCCTGGGGATCGGGGTTGAAAGTATTACTTTTCAGCCCTAGGGAAAATCGTTTTCAGCTGACAGCCGCCAAATTATAAAAAAAAATTTTTGATACTTTCTATTGAACCATTTAAAAACTTTTTATACAGCCAGTCAATTACAGCGCGATGTAAAATTAAATAATGTGAAGATGAGTATTAATTAAAGATTATATTTTTTAAATGACTTAATTATAATGTAGGTTTCAAATCGGTTCATAAATGACTGAGTTATGAGGTAACAAACATAAAAAACAACCGAAGTGAGAATATCATCACGCTAAAACCAATAGGAGCCGAACAGACAAAGTTGCGCGGTTCAACTAGTAGATTGATAAAACTCATATAGAATAGCACAGCAGCTCGGACATCACTTGCATCGTTCGGACGCGTTGGGCAGTAGCTCGCCAGTGTCAGCCAGGCAGTTGCCAGCGGAACCTTTTTTTGTGTGCTGCACCTCGCAAGAAACAGTAGCTACCATCAACGTGAAGACAGCTAAGGCGAGCCGAGCTACTGGCATATGAGTAGGCAATCCGAGTAACTGTCTACTGTCTATTCAGCAGCTCGCACCGTGTACACTAGCCATTAGTAGGTAATACCGAGAATCACTCGTCCCTGGGAAGTTAGTAAAGGTTTCTGCTAAGAACTCATTTTCTACGAAACAAGACGTGACTACATTTCAAATGTCGTAAGAGACATGCGTTGCTCTTTTGGACTTTCGACTGTCGACCCTGAGTCAAGAGTTGAAAATCCGAAAGTGAATTGGAGAGAATGTAAGACAACAAGTAGTCAACAATTGGTGTTTTTGTTAAATTGTTTTTAGTAGTCTCGGAAATTTATGAATAAATTGTCATTTGATTCGGAATAGAATGTACCTACATGATTTTTGAAAAAAAAAGGTTCCACTCGAAAAAAATGCAAAAGTTTTAAACAACTTACTGAAAAAAGAAAGAGGGCTTTGGTTTCTTGCAAGTATCTCAAAAACTAATTAGGTTTTTGTACTCTAAAAATATTCGTACAAAAATCTCAACTCCCGGAACCAACCAATGTTTATAGTTTACCCAGAAGTGTCAACATACCAGTAAACTCATAGTCAGCCACGCGCGCTTTGGGCACTTCAACAACAAAATTGATTTAAGCATAGGTATCTGATGATATTTAATGTCTATTCAATATCAAAAAACTTTTTACAAAATAATACAACCGACATCCACAAATGTAATCGTTAATTTTTCGTATTTTGACACCGACTTCCTAAATTAAAGTTCTTTTATACTTTGTAGTGCTTTGTTTTTGGAAGTCAGTTTTTTTTTTTTTTGTAAAAAGTATATTTTTATTTTAAAATATTTAGTGGTACCTACCTGCGTACCACTAAAAAGTGAAACCACAAACACAGCGTACCGGCGTGATGTTATGTTATGAACTGGTGTAAACATTCAACAGACATGCGATTTCAGAAATCCCGATCCATTTGCTATCATTTATTGAAGAGTGCCTACCTCCGAAGTTCTTCATCAGATCTTCACCAAATTTAAACCGAGAAAATACTCTTCCAAACAAAAAATAATCATCTAAATCGGTTAACGATTGCCGAAAATATCGCTGAACTAACTTTTTTCATGGGATCCCATCATCAGATCCTGACTTATACCTTCCATCATCAGCTTAGCAACATAAGATGATGATTACCAGGCACAAATAACTGAATTGCGTTAGAAGGTTTATGAAAAACACTGTACGTGCCTTTAAAATTTGAGGGTTTCATGTCATGCGATCCCATCATCAGATTCTGACTTGGTGACAATGGGACCACCTCAGGAGTCCACAATTGGCGGAGAAATAGATGAACATATTTAAAAATTAAATAAAAACATTGCACATGCAGCCGAATATAGAACCTCCTCCTTTTTGAAGAAGTCGGTTAAAAACTGAACTGTTCCGCGCCGGCAAAAAAAAAAATCGCGATTTATCAATTTTTATGCAAGTTAATTTTTGTGATAATTATTAAACAATAAATCTGAGATTTTTTCCTTCAATGGAGGTATTCCTAAAAGGCTTCAGAATAGATCTCTATTGGAAGAATTTAAAGAACCACACACTAAGAATTTCTCCTTTGTCGTGAGTGCGTTTGTTTACAAACTCTTACATCCATACATGGTTGCCATTTAATCAATATGCACTACGCGTTTCTAAACGTTTTTTATAATGCGCACAGCAAAGGAGTGAAACTCTTAAAACCCTCAACTCTCAAAGTTAGAGTGAACAGTCTCCTTCTGGGTAAGCTCGCTCCATCGGAGACTTTGTCTCCGTCATCTCTGACCTAGACTAGAGTCAAGAGCAAACCATCTCAAATAAAAAATAAAAAGGTGCATCATCATCTTACTACTATGAAAACTGCGAAAGTTTGGAGAGATGTATGGATGGATTTAAGTAACTCAATCACAACGGAACGCCTGATCAAATTTGGATGAAATTTGGCAGCGAGATAGATTACCTGGAATAGCACACAGGCTACTTTGTTCCCTTGCTGGTAATTCATAATTGACAAACGCTCCAAAGAAGTTTTCGATTTATATATCATATTTATTACGCACCTGCGCGGCGAATACCTAATTAATAAAAAGCTTTTAAAATATTATATATTTAACAAATATTTGAAATACAGGCTTACGGATCGGTTTGTATACCGTTGCTTCGATTTTCACTGGAGGCTCAAAGCCACCAACGTAAAGCAAATATGAAATATACTGTTCTTTTTACTAATGGATTAATTAATGTAGTGTATGATTAATTAAACAAAAATGTTTTATTTATTTACACATTATACATATAATGCAGTATATAGAAATTAAAAAGCGTGTATCTATGACTCGATAAGTACTGGATTTCCCGCACGAGTTAGGCATTGGTACTGACATGAAAAGTAAAACGCACCTTTCTTGTTGTAACACTGACAAGTGGAGCAACGTCCTAACCTAATTGCGTTTCTTTCTAAAGGTGATCTTATTGGTACGATAATACTGTAACACAAGCTGTGCCCTCGACTTCGTTTGCGTAATCATCATCTTCCTGCCCTTATCCCATGTTACGAGTACTTAGGGTCACGTCGTCATAAAAAAAAGAAAAAAAAAAACAAAATTGTTTATTACTTCACAAAGATTATATAAACATAAGTTTGTGATTGGAGCCTTTTTTTAAGCTAACAATGCCTGTATTAAAACATAACAGAAATTGGCATAAGTATAGTTTGTGTGTGTGAGGGTGAGGGTGCGTGTGTATTTGTGTTGTGTGTGTGTGTGTGTGTTTGTATGTGTGTTTAAAAGAAAGAAAGAAAAAGCGTTTATTTGCGCCAAGCATGACGCATACCAAAAAAATAAAATAGAAATTAACTAATACTTAATTATAAAAAAAAAAAAAAAAAAAATTGGGAAGATATGCGTCATATTCGCGCAAAACGGCCATCGCTCAGCATAATGCTAGGGCTCGTGTGCGAGACAGAGCCACAGCGCTGGTTTTCAGCGACAGCCGGCGTTAAGCATGACGTGGATCGGAGCGGCATAAAAGTAATTTAAACGTGATAAGTAAAGTAGTAGTAGTTTGTGTGTGTTTGTATGTGTGTTTGTGTGTGTTTGTATGTGTGTTTGTGTGCCTGTGTGAGAATATAGGTCATGTCATAGGTTTCAAGAGGTCTGTCGTTTCCTCATAGGTTAGTTGTTTGATCCATTTCTTTATTTATCCTACTATACATTCAGTCAAAAAAGTATCGGGAATGGATGATTTGTTTATGGTTCCAAATTCAATTTTTTGTTTTTTTGTAGTTGTTAGATTGGCACAACTGTTTTCCATTTTGGCGCGGAGTTTGAGTTGCATCTGTTATTTATATTAAATACAGTGCTGGTTTTAGTAATATCATATATAGTGTGTATTGCGAATTTCGTAATGTACAAAAATATCGAACAAAGAGTTTGTCTTAAATTTTGCATCGCCAATGGAATTTCGTGTTCGGAGTCACTGAAAATGTTACAGAAGGCTTACGGTGAATCGACTTTATCAAAAACTCGTGCTTATGAGTGGTTCAAAGCGTTCAAAAGCGGTCGAGATGTGATGGAAGATTTGCCTCGCTCTGGTAGGCCGTCAACGTCTGCAACTGAAGTTAACATCGCAAAAGTGAAGGAAATAGTGACTGAAAATCCCCATTCAACTCTGAGAGAGATAGCCGCCGAATTTTCTGTATCTCACGAGTCGAGTATGAAACATGTTGCTGCTCGGCTAGTCCCAAAAGATCTGAATTTTCTCCAAAAACTCAATCGCATGAAAGTCGCTGAGGACATGCTAGAACGAGTCAGTTCGGACCCAACATTCATGAAACGCATTGTTACTGGTGACGAGACGCGGGCTTACGAGTTTGACATGCAAACTAGTCAACAACCTTCGGAGTGGCGCCTTCCAACTGAACCGAAACCGAAAAAACCACGCCAAAGTCGATCAAAAGTCAAAGTCATGTTGACTGTTTTCTTCGACTATCGCGGTGTTGTGCACTCTGAATTCTTACCGGAAGGTCTAACGGTAAATAAAGAATATTATTTGAGCGTTATGCGGCGTTTAAGAGAGCAAATTCGACGAAAAAGGCCAGATTTGTGGAAAGAAAATTCTTGTATTTTGCACCACGACAATGCGCCTTCGCACAAGGCTATCATTGTGAACGAATTTTTAACCAAACACTCAACAAATACCATCCAGCAACCACCATATTCACCAGATATGGCTCCTGCTGACTTTTTTCTTTTTCCTAAACTCAAATTACCACTTCGTGGCACCCGTTTTCAATCGATAGAAGACATAAAGGAGAATTCGCGGCGAGAACTGAACTCAATTCCGGAAGCAGCGTTTGAAAAATGTTTTGATGAATGGATTATTCGTTGGCGCAAGTGTATCGTTTCTAAAGGAGCATACTTTGAAGGTGATAAAATAAATTTGGATGAATAACAGACATTTTGTGTATTATTGATCTTTTCCCGGTACTTTCTTGACAGAGTAGTACAACCGAGCAGCGCGTACTTTGAATTGCATGGAGGTAATCAATGTTTTTGTTTGGGGGACTTCTGCAATAGCATGCTTTCTCCGTTTTGCTAGTTTTGATGCATCGTAAGGTAGGGTTTTGTGTTTTTTTTTAAATATAATATGAATAAGGTTTAATTTTCTTACTGGCAGTAATTCACTTAGGTTATAAAGACTAGCTGTGGGATATCTAGTTTTCTTAAAATACATAGTTTTTATTAAGGCACGTTGTGCACGCTCTACTTCTATGAACTTAGTTTTTGCTGACCCTCCCCAGATAGGAATACAGTACACAAGACAGACTGCGCCAAAGCGACGTATATCTCATTATGGAAGTTGCACTGAACAACCAACAGAGTTTCCTAATCCTGCCAGCAACCAGTTCAACATGAGAATACCAGGATAATCTCTGGTCTACCATTACTCCCAAATATTTGGTTTGTGGTACTTTATTTAGTTTTGGGCAATTACAATTTTTATTTTTTAAGTCCTTACAGTTATGTATTTTAATTTTAAAATCGTCTGTCGGTTCAGTTCGTGTACTGATGCTGAAACACACGAAATTAGTTTTGGATGTGTTCAAAGTGAGAAGATTATTTTTTAACCATTTGGTTATCTTATTCATGCCTATCTCAGCTGTGTACCCAACATCTTGCCATGAGATACCAGAAAAAACAATAGCTGTAACATCAGCATATGAGATTTTTTTGCGTTTTCGAGCTTTATATTGCAGAGATCATTGATATAAAGCAAGAACAATATTGGACCCAATATGCTTGTGGCACTCCGTAAGTTACATCCGCGTAGTCACTGGTATACGTTCCAATCTTAACACATTGTCTCCTATTACAAAGATAGTTTTTTATAAGGGAAAGCGGTGTTCCTCTTATTCCATATTTTTCTAATTTAGTCACTAGGGTTGGAACAGAGACGGTATCAAACGCCTTTTTTAGATCTAGGAAGACTGTAACACATTTTTTGCCACTATCTATAGTATCAGCTACTAGCGATGTTAAGGTGGTTACTGCATCCTCAGTCGACACTCCTTGTCTAAACCCAAATTGTGTAGGCGACAGTGTGTCATATTTACTTAGGTAGTTAATAAGTCTATTATTTATTATTTTTTCCATAATTTTAGAGATTGCTGGCAGGACTGAAATTGGTCTATAATTGTTAACATCGTCTCTGTTCCCACCCTTGTGTACAGGTGTAATAACTGAACGTTTCAGTGCTTCCGGAAAGACGCCTTTATTGAAGCACAGGTTAGTCAGATGAGTTAAGACTGGAACGGCTTCCACTTTTATATATTTAAGAAACTTGGTAGTTACCTTATCCCAACCGGGAGCACTATCAGTTTTTAATTAAACTCAATAGAATTCTATCCACTTCACTACAGTCAGTATCTTGTAGTACAAAAGAATGCGATACGGAGAATTGATTTCCAAATAGGTCTTGGGGGTCAGAGTTTAAATCGGGTTGAATTTGAAGTGCCAGTTGCTTTCCAATATTAACGATAAATTGTTGACATGTTTAACTGAATCGATAGGGGATGGCATAATGTTTAGTAATTCTGTATTTTCGGACTTATATTATGAGAACAGGTTACATTTTTTATATTTTTCCAGAGCAGTTTATTGTTTGTTACTGAGTTGGCTAATAATTCTTTTTCATATTTCCTTTTAAATGTTTTTATAAGATTATTGCAATAGTTTCTGTATCTATTAAATTTAAGCGATTTTTGCATATTATTACGATTTTTAATACATTTTAATATACCCTGAGTAATCCACGGCTTGATTATTCGTTTATTGTTTGGAATTGTTACAGTGGTAGTATTACTATTTATGGAGTTGTATTACTATTTATGTAGTTTGTGTATGAAAATATTAATAAGTTCAATCGGATCATCGCAAGAGAGTAGTTCCGCAATTTTATTTTCCTGTATGTGTTTCAGCGCCCCTTCAAAATTTAGACTGGTTTTAATTTTTAGTGCAACATATTTAGTTTTTATTTTAGATAAAGAAAAAAATGTCGTATAGTGGTCAGTAATTGTAGTGTGCAGTACACCGACAAAAGCTGATTTCTTGTTGTTATTAATCCTAATCATAAAATGATCTAAGCAGTTCTTTTCTCGCGTGGGAAGTGTATGGCCAGGTAGTATGCCGAAAGTTGATAGCATAGTAAGATAATTAACTCTATTTTTACGAGACGTTCATGGGATGGTTCTGAATCTTTAGGTTTAATGTTAATATTTATGTCACCCGCTATGATAATACTTTTCTGTGTGCTGAGAGCATTAAGTTCTTTACTGAGTGATTCTATAAAACTGTCACAATTTGTATTCGATGGGGAACGGTAAATGCACAGAATAATATTATTAAGAATGTCTAATTGTAAGCAGGATGCCTGAACTAAATTTATTTCCTTTACTTTGGGAACAAGAGCGTTTTTTATGTAGACAACTACCCCATCATTTTGATTTAAGTGTCGTGTTGTAGTGTGGGAAGTGTAGTTTTTGAGTTGCGGGATAGGTTTTTCGTCACATAATCTACACTCAGTCAGTAATATGATGTCAGTTTCAAATGTAAAATTGGACATAGTTGCTACGAAACTGTCAAAATTACAATAAATGCTCCTTAGGTATATTTTGGGAAAATATTGTCAAATCGTTATTATTTATCTTTATGTGTTTCGTAAGGTCGGACGGGTCGCATTCAACAGATCGTGCAATTTTGATGCTGTCTATATCAGTGAGCGTTCTTAAACTATCACTCATCATAAATATCAAGTTGAATAAATGACATTTCTGGACGTTTTTTGTTGGTCTGAGTTCCTAGATAATAGTAAAAATAATTTAGTATTAAATCGAGGTAAGTCTCAGCAATAGTACCATAGAGTAATTTGTAGCTTTTTGGATAATAATCTTTATAAACCAAGCCCCTCACGGTATATTTGCTATATTTTTGGTTAGTTATATTGTGTATTATGTATAGTTTGTGATAGAATAGTGTGTGAAAGAAGTTTGTAGTATGAATTTGTATATATGTGTGTGTTTGTGAATGTAATTGTGTGAGTATGTTTACAAAACAGCAACATGCAAAACAACTTAAAAATATAGGACAATTAATAAATAAGATAAATGTTCTAAAATATTCCGTAAACATCAATACCAAATAACAGGTTTGCGGTTGTCAGTTCACTTTGTGACTTAAGAGACGAATTACTAGTCATTTTCCTTGCAGTTGATGTACTTGGGCTTCAGATTTAATCATTATTGTCGGTGATTGTTCATCCTTTCTAAGATAAATTTTGCCATACGCAGTCCAACAGAACTTGTATGCACCAGATTTGGATAGATCACGAGCCAGGAAATGTAAACGGGACGCTTTTGGGGTCAAATGCTCCTCCATGAAAATGGGAGTATCCTCTTGAACTTTATAGCCTAGGTGTTTAGCACAAAGTTTCGTTTTATGCTTTATATTGTCACTCTATCACTAACTCCCTTTTCTTTCATATGACTCTTCACACAATCCATCTATCCACATTTACTCCTATATTCATCACTTTTAGTTATCCATCCATCCTCTTCAAATGACCATACCAAGACAAGCAGTTCCCGTTTCATTTCGTTCGCGGTATATAAAAAACATATGTCACATAGATAAGTCAATTATACCCTGCATTACCTGACGCCCCTTAGAACAAAGAGCCCCCATCACCCCCTTAAGCCCTCTTAAATAAGAGGTACCTAGGAAATATTGTAACATGATGGTTTCAGTAGCTCACACCGAAAAACAAGAGAGATGAGAAACCTACGTTGAGATTAGGGTTGCCACCTTCTTTTCTTTGTTTTTAGGAGTTTTTAAGTTTTATTTTTTCAATTCAGGAAAAAAAATAATACTCATTTATAATTTAGTTTTCATCTTTCGTTCTCTTTTCTTTATTTTTTCTTTGGGAAGCATGTAAGAATCCTAATCAGCATCACGTTCCATATTTATATTTTATACCACAAAATCATTCGTTAAACGTCGATGTTTAACGAATGATAGCCTGTCAGGGCATTTATCAGGTTCCTAAGCCTTTTTTTTAGGATCGGAAATCATCACCCGTTCTGAGCGGTTCTCTGAACAGCTGTTTAATATTGTATTTCGGCCTTGAATAGAATTTTATTAAAATAAAAGCTTACGCAGATACTGAGGAGTCTTCAATAAATGCTGAAGCATTAAAAATATAATATTCTGCGTCCTATATTATTATTTTAAAATAATTATGTACATAGTACAATTGGCTAAAATATAGTACTTACAATACTTTGTTATATAGCAACCCTAGTTGAGACTGTATGTTTGTAGTTTGAAATACCTACTGAAAACTCTGTAAATAAAAATGGTATTTATTGCTAAGCGCATTACTTGATAACGGTTGGACAGTACTTTTCTCATAGTTCGTAATAGAAAGGAAAATTGAAAACTTGCCTCGTAAGCGCATTATTTTGGAAATGGCGGTCCCATTTCCAAAATAATGCGCTTACGAGGCATTATTCGTATTTTTTTCAAATTGTTACTTGAGAGACTTATCGTTCAAGAACTACCAGAAAATGTATCAGTTTTAATATAGTCGACTGGATGTCTTACAACTTGCAATTTCTGTCGTCTTCAAATTCGAACCAATCAAATTAGGAGCCCAACAAATTTCAAGGAACGCATTCAATACAGTAACACTGTAGGTACCTAATATTGCAGCGAAAGCTTTTTAAAAGATACATTGGATTTCGTTTTAAAGAATCATGAAAAGAAATCAGATTATTAAGTTGCTCCGAATGTTGAAAAATTAACGAAAAACTACTATTCCATGAGATTTTTGTACTAACTCAGAAATGAAAATGTCAAAGTCTGTTGAGTCTATACTAATAAATAAAGCTGAAGAGTTTGTTTGTTTGTTTGCTTGAACGCGGTAATCTCAGGCAATATTAGTCTCGATTTGAAAAATTATTTCAGTGTTAGATAGCCCATTTATCGAAGAAGGCTATAGGCTATATATTTTTTCAACATTCGGAGCAATAGTTCCTGAGATTAGCGCGTTCAAGGAAACAAATAAACAAACTCTTCAGCTTATATAATTATTAAGTAGAGATTCTTCCGTAGGGGAGCACTAAGAGAGAATTTCCCGAAGTCCTACGGGAACGGGAAAAACGCGATATGCGCGTAAAAAGTCGCGTGCAACAGCTAGTTATATATATGGATTGATACCTACCTAATACCTTAAACAAATAAATAAAAAGCATACAAGCCGCCAGCCCTTTAATGAATGAAAACTAGTGACCGGAATCGAATCCGTAACAGGCGCCTGTGTTTGCAGCCCTTACCCTACCTATGAATATTGATGAGTAATATATTTGGGTGCATGGGGTCTGTTACCATCTTAAGACCCAAGCCAACCTCACCTGCTAGCGGTGCACCCTGCTGTCCAACGGACGAGGCTCTGGCGAACCTGGTTTCCCTCTCGTAGGGTTGTGGGGGTCAGACGGCTGGTCGCCCCACGTAAAACCAACTTCAGCCAAATATTAAAATGGACAAGAAGTTGAAAACGGGTACTCGGGCTAGGGCGTCGCCGCATAACGACGCGCAGGCACATCGCCCTAAACCTGCGATAAGTGGGCTAGGGCTACCGTGTCGAGTACGGGCACGGCTAAAGAGGATAGTACCCAAGAAGAAGTTCCGCTTTGCCACCTGGAACATTGGCTCCCTAACCGGACGTTGCCGAGAACTCGCGGACGTACTTGCGAAGCGTCGGGTCCAGTGCGCCTTCCTTCAGGAGACGCGCTGGAAGGGAAATAAGTCACGTGACATCGGGCAGGGGGTACCGGCTAGTGTACAACGGATCACCAACGGGCAGGGGCGGAGTGGCCGTGGTGCTGTCTAAGGACCTTCAGGATGGACTCCTTGAAGTAGACCGATGCAGCGACCGGTTGATGCGAGTTAGGGTGCTGATCGAAGGGTCGGTAACGAACCTAATCAGTGCCTATGCTCCTCAAACTGGTTGCTGTGAGTCTGAAAAGAAGGCCTTCTGGGATGAGTTCGAGGACGTACTACGCGCTATTCCGAATTCCGAAGGTGTTTTGGTTGGGGGGGATCTCAACGGTCACGTAGGTCAGTTTGTTGGAGAGTACGGACGTGTTCACGGTGGTTTTGGATATGGCCAGCTAAATGCAGAGGGAGTCAGTATACTCAGCACCTGCGCTTTGTCTGACCTAGCCATCGCGAACACGTTCTTTCAGAAGAAGCCCCAGCATCTTATTACGTACCGTAGTGGTGCCTACTCAACCCAAATAGATTACCTGCTGGTGAGACGGTGCCACATTGGCAAGGTTACCAACTGCAAAGTCATCCCAGGTGGAAGCCTAACGGCTCAACACCGCCTCCTTGTCCTGGACTTTGCGGTTGTACCGAAAAAGAAAGTGACCGAAAAACGCAAACCCCGCACAAAGTGGTGGTTGCTTGATGGTCCTAGGCAGTCGGACTTCATCGCGGAGGTCGAGCATCTCGAGATCAGTGCTCCGCATGAGTCCTCTCAAGAGATCTGGAGTAGGATCCATTCAGCAATCACCGATGCGGGTAAGCGCGTCCTTGGCACTTCTCGTGGTGGCCGCACCATAGAAAAAGAGACGTGGTGGTGGGATGACGGGGTGCAGGAGGCGACTCGGAAGAAGAAGGTTTTATTTAAACAGTGGCAAGGGTCCAACTCTCCGGATGACAGAGAAGCATATGGAGCGGCTAAGCGCGCTTGCAAAAAAGCTGTAGCCAGAGCCCGCAGCAAAAGTCTGGCGCCCTTGTACGACAAGCTGGAAACTGCGGAGGGGCAAAAGCTTATTTTTAAGCTGGCGCGTGCCCGGGAGAAAGCTACACGGGACATTAGCAAATGTCTCTGTGTAAGGGACGCCCAGGGTAAGCTGCTCTACGATGCCCCCTCTGTTAAGGAGAGATGGTGTACATACTTCGCGGAGCTGTCTAACAAACAGCATCCCCATAACCTTCCTCCCGAACCGCCTCCTAACCTTGGACTTATTTCCCCTATTTCCCCCGACGAAACCCGCATTGCTCTTCGCCACATGAAGAACCGGAAAGTGGTCGGGCCTGACAATGTCCCAATTGAAGTGTGGAAGGCGATGGGCCCACATGGCGTGGACCTTCTGACGGATCTTTTTAACCGCATCCTGATCACCAAGGAAATGCCGAACCAGTGGCGATTTAGCCTGATTATCCCTGTATACAAAGGCAAAGGTAGCGTACAGGATTGTAGTAGCTACCGCGGTATCAAGATCATGTGCCACACCATGAAGCTCTTCGAGCGCATCATTGACACACGGCTCCGTAGCGAGTGTACTGTCTCTGAGTGTCAATATGGCTTCCGGGCGGGTAACAGCACCATGGACGCAGTATTCGCCTTACGGAATCTGGCTGAGGCTTACAGAGAGAGAAGGAGAGCTTTGCATATGGCCTTTTTAGACCTGCAGAAGGCCTTCGACTGTATACCTCGGCAGTCCATCTGGTGGGCACTGCGCTTCAAAGGCGTTCCCGAGGCCTATATTGACATTATCAGAGACATGTACCGCGATTCCGTGTCCTCTGTCCAGACCGCTGTTGGCGAATCCAATGGCTTCCCAATATCTGTTGGCGTTCACCAAGGCTCGGCTCTTAGCCCGTTCTTGTTTAACGTAGTGCTCGATGTAGTTACGGCAAACATCCAAGATAAGCCCCCATGGCTAATGATGTATGCCGATGACATCGCCCTCGTTAATCAGAACAAAGCCCATCTTGAGCGCAAAGTCAACATTTGGAAGGACACGCTTAAATTGAAAACGGTGGTCTGAGACTAAATGTGGCGAAGACTGAGTACATGACCTGTGGCGGCACGGATTCAAATAGGTTCATCCGAATAGGTTCGGACCTGATCAGAAAGTCCGATACGTTCAGGTACCTTGGATCCGTGCTGCACGAGTCTGGCAACGTGGACGACGATGTCCAAGCACGTATAGGCGCGGCTTGGGCGAAGTGGCGCGAGGTAACGGGCGTTGTATGCGACCGCAAAATGCCTCCGAAGCTCAAGGGGCAGATATATAAATGCATCATACGGCCTGTCCTACTGTACGGCGGTGAATGTTGGCCAGCACTAAGCAGACACACCCAGGAGCTTCGCGTCACGGAGATGAAAATGCTGAGGTGGATGAGTGGCGTAACGCGATCCGATCGCATACGCAACTCTTTCATCAGAGGTAGTCTTGGTGTCCGTGACGTGGGGGAAAACTGCAAGAGTGTCGTCTGCGATGGTATGGCCACATCATGCGCCGCCCTATGGAGTACGTTGGTCGGGGATGCATGAATATGGCTGTTCTTGGGGCTAGGTCCCGTGGTCGCCCTCGCAAGCGCTGGTTGGACGTCGTTAAGTCCGACATGAGAGCCAATGGCCTAACTGAGAAGGATGTTCAAGATCGGGCAAAGTGGAGGAAGCTAAGTAGGAAGGCGGACCCTGGCAATAGCCGGGATTAACGCCAGGTAGAAGAATATATTTGGTTGTTGCAACATAATATAACGCCTGTTTTACCTTAACGTGTTGGCGGAAGTGCATAGTACAGTACAATGCGCCGATTAATTAAAATAAAATCAACAAAAAAATCTAAATACTATAATAAAAATACCCTGTCTACCATACTGTCTGCGTATGAACGTACTTAAATGACAGATAAACGACTGATGAAGTTCCTCAGAAATAAAGCATAATATTATGCCAGTTGTAGATATGTCGTAGGCTCGTAGCAGAGCTAAAGCAGTGTTGTAGCAGTTTCGTAGCTTCGTAGAGCCGCTACGAGACGTACAGCATACTCATTCTCACAAAGAGAATGTCGTAGCCATACTAATTGCAATAAATGTAAAATTATAGTGTCAAATTTTTAATTCTAATAATTTTCGTTTGATTTTTTTTTAAATAGAATTCTATTGAGATGATTATACCGTTTTTAAATAAAATTGATATGAATTGTGTTTTTTCGTAACACCTAATTGAAGTAAAATAAATAAATACGAGTATTTTAAATAGAGCGACTGCCTATCTGGGGGGCTTGAAATACCACTTTAGGAGAATCATATTGGGATCATAATAATTAACAATCTTTCAAATTTAATTTTCATCTTTATCTCTAATGCATTAGGTTCAAGGTTGATTGGGAAAATTTGCCAGTGACGGTTAGCGTGATTTGCTTTCTGATTCTGCTAAAGTGGCCTGTTTAGACCCGCTGACCTCCACAAACCAGTAGCCCAGTAATAATACTACTCAGCTGGCCCCAAGACTGATGACATATTTCCTGGCTTCTAATGGACACGTAGCAATTGCCATAGACTTCCAAATAACAGCCGAGATGCAAAGAAAGCAAAAGATGGTTAAGTTATAAACAAACACTAGTGAAATATCAAACGAATGTTAAATAAGTCGACGAAAAAGCCTCGCTTCGCTAATAATTCGTACCACTATTGAATTAATTAAAAAATTATTTGAACAGCTTTCGATCTGCGGCTGGCAGAAAATGCTAAGTATAGTATATGCTTTGTACTTAATTTTTCTGCAAAGTATCGGACTATCAATCAATATCAATAAATTGCATGAACTAATAAATAATTAATAACAAAAAGCAACTTAAATTTACTTTGAAAGTTATTACGAGAATGTTTCTTTTCTTAAGTTGACAAAAAATACGAGTGAAATATTTTTCGATAATACTATCTATCTGGCGGATACAATAGAATCATATTTTTTTATTCAGGAGTCATCCCTATCAAGGATAAAACCCGGGGATTTTAATTTTATTTAATTAATTTACAAGTTCAAAATTGTTACTTATATCTAGTATTGACGAAAATACCACTTTTAACTAACATTATGAAAAAGAAATAACTTAAAAAACTTTCACGCACAGCTTAATCATTCAAACTGCACTCTCATTTTACGAAAAAAGTTTTAATTTAAACGCGTTGTATTTTCTAAATAATCAAATTTTAAAAGTAAATAAAATTTCGATGAAATTTTAAAAAGAAAAAAAAATGAAGGCCAAATAAAAAAAATAACACTCAGCTTAAATAAATATAAAATATCGAAGTAAACTCACCGGACTCCGCATGGCCATCACTTTCACCACTTATTTGAATTAAATTCGCACAAAATTTGGTATGAAAGTGCAGACGTCTTGTCACACCAGAAACTTGGTTGGAATAAAGTTTGCGGCGCTCCGTGAGCCGGGAGGCGTGCGTACCTGAGCCGCCCGCGACAGGTATTGCAGGCCGGGCGGAAGCACAGGGTGGGATACCCCCTCGTTACATGCGCTGCAATATTTGTTCTGTGGTTCTGTGTCCTTTTAATTGTAATTTTACTGAACAAATAGTTATGTTATTGTTTACTAACTTTGTTGACTTGGGTGACTTTGTTATGCAATAAAGAGCATATTTTTTTTAACGTATTCAAAGAAAGGATTGATCCATTTTTGATACAACTGGGGGTTTTATTTACCAATACGGCACGGAACGATCTCTATTTCGATCAATGTACTGGTGGTAAGTTTATTAATTCCTAGTTGACCCGCGCAACTTCGTCTGCGTCACAATTTTCATTACTACTCCACTCATATTGGTCTTAGCGTGATGATATGAAGCCTATAGCCTTCCTCGATAAATGGGCTATCTAACACTGAAATAATGTTTTCAAATCGGACCAGTAGTACCTGAGATTAGCGCGTTCAAGTAAACAAAAAAACTCTTCAGCTTTATATATTAGTATACAGATTATCAAGTTAGACAATGTTATAAGATTTAAACAGCGTCCTAGGTACTTATATCAGTTGTTGTTTTTTCTCAATATATATAAAATTCTTCCGTTACTGAGTAGGTAACTGAGTGATTGACATGTAGGAGAGGGATTTCCCGAGAAGAGAGAGGTTTATTTCTCAATTTCCGCCAAATAATTATGCTTTTTTTCTAGAAGTAAAGAATTCTTTTCCAGTATACCTGCTATAGGAGTCTTTACTTTTACCGTCCCGTACCCCTTTTTAATTAAATAAAAATTCGCGGTACATCCACATTAAAACTACCACGTAGAGGGTACCTACAGTCAAGGGTATGTTTACGTTACCAATGAAATATGCTTTCAACAAATCAGTGCGCACTCGAAAACAGCTGTTATGAATGGGCCACAAGATTAATTTTCCTTTGAATTATTTAGGAATGTACATCCTATTTTGTCGTGCAAGAGTGTGATATGATCCACCAGTGTTTAAAGGTCTACGATCACGCATTAAATTAGCATGTACGGGGGTCATGGTAGAGTGGGGCTTGCAGCCGGGGTGCTCCCCTCCGGCAGGCATATCGCGAGTTCATTAAATCCCTTTCGATTAAAATGTGCATACGTGCAATTAAAATTAGGAAGACTTGTATGAGTGTGTACATTGAGTGGATTACTAAGGAAGGGAGTGACAAAGAAAAACTCAAAACTCGAAGATTTCTTTTAAATATTTTCGTGCAATTGGTACCCCTTTGTTGTTGTGTTGTTTTTATGGTAGGAAGGGTTATGCAAGTCCGCCTGTGGGTAGATTCGCCCCGGAGGCTTTGCATTACCTAGGTACAGTGAAACTTGGGCAGCTGCGCTCTCAAGGAACCTAGGTTCTTTTCACTTCTAACGACGAAACATAAAAACATTTGTTTTTAACCGACTTCAAAAAAAGGAGGAGGTTCTCAATTCGGTTGTATTTTTTTTTTTTTTTATGTTTGTTACCTCATAACTCCGTAATTTATAAACCGATTTGAAATTTTTTTGTTTCATCTGCAAAGATATACCTACTTCTCGATTGGTCCCATTGTCACCATGTCAGAATCTGATGATGGGATCCCACGAAAATCGAGGGCAACCCTTAAATTTTATAGGCACATACAATGTTTTTCATGAACTTTCTAACGCAATTCAGATATTTGTGCCTGGTAATCATCATCTCATGTTGCTGAGCTGATGAAAAAAGGTATAAATTAGGATCTGATGATAAGATCCCATGAAAAATGTTTGTTTAGCGATACTTTCGCCAATTGTCAGCCGATTTGGATGATTCTTTTTTTGTTTGAAAGAGTATTTTCCTGGACTGATCCCGTTTCAATTTGGTGAAGATCTGACGAAGAACTTCGGAGGTAGGCAACGGAACTTTTCAATAAATGATAGCAAAGGGATCGGGATTGCTGAAATCGCATGTTTTTTTAGTGTTTACACCAGTTCTTAACATAACATTGCGCTGGTACGCTGTTCGCAGGTACCTAGGTACCACTAAAAAGTGAAAAATAAAAAACTTTTTACAAAAAATACAACCGACTTGACCGACGAGTTTTTTTCTTTCTTCCGAAGTTATTTTGTACCTTGTAGTGTTTTGTTCTTGGAAGTCGGTTGTATTTTTTGTAAAAAAGTTTTTTTTTTATGTTACTACTAGGTACTTCCCCGTCTAGTTTGTTTTTTTTTTCTATGATCGGCGAGCTACTCAGCCGTTATGTTACATATTCATAATTGAAAAAATGGTCAATATTTTGCCCAAATCTAAGTTATTTTAAAGAAATAGTTGAAAGTAAATTATAGTAAAGTAATTTAGAGAAAAATAAAGTATCAATTAAAGATTATAAGTATCTTTAATTAACACTCATCTTTATGTTATTTAAATTTTACATCACACTGTAATTGAGTGGCTGTAAGTTATATGTAGAAAGTCGTAAGGAAGTTATTTTTTATAATTTGACGGCTGTCAGTTGAAAACGATTCTTCCTAGGGCTGAAAAGTAATACTTCCAACCCGCTCCTCAGGCAACTTCAGGCCTACTTTCCGAGTATGAGTAATCAACAATCATATTATACTTTGCAGTGTTTTGTTACTGGAAGTCGGGTGTATTTTTTGTAAAAAAGTTTTTTATTTTTCCCTTTTTAGTGGTACCCGCGTAACGGCGTGATGATATGTTATGAGCTGGTGTAAACAATAAACCGACATGCGATTTCACCAATCCCGAGAGAATTACTATCATTTATTGAAGAGTTCCGTTGCCTACCTCCGAATTTCTTCATCCAGATCTTCACCAAATCGAAACGGGACTAGTCAGGGAAAATACTCTTCCAAACAAAAACAAATCATCTGAATCGATTGACAGTTGGCTGAAATATCTCTTAACAATTATTTTTCTGTGATCCCATCATAAGATCCTGACTTATACCTTCCATCATCAGCTCAGCAACATGAGATGATGGTTATTATGCACGAATATCTTAATTGTGTTAGAAAGTATATGAAAAACATTGCATGTACATACTCTTCTTCTTCCACCTGGCGTTAATCCCGGCTATTGCCAGGGTCCGCCTTCCTACTTAGCTTCCTCCACTTTGCCCGATTGCATGTACATACTACCTACCTATAAAATTTGAAGGTTGCCCTCGATTTTGGTGGGATCCCATCATCAGATTCTGATTTGGTAGATTTTTAATATACCTAGTCAAATCCTCTAAAAACACGCATCTTTGCTTTTACAATATTGTTCATTGTGATATCTAAAAATATCTAAGTACCTTAAAGATAAGTGAATAGTGTTACATATGAATAGGGAATATGCATGAAAAACATATTTATCATCTATACAGTTTATCTAAAAATATAATATTAACAGTGAAAATAGAATCAAAATTACTCTAAAAACGAAGGAGATATAATTATTTTAAACAAATATATCTGTCCCTCTCGCGAAAATGCTGTTTTCTATGGTATAGTTTTCATCGGACTTCTCTTTCTAATTGTAATCTTTGAAGCTTTATAACTTCATCGCTGATGAAGGTATTTAAGAAAATAAATTCACGATTGTTTACTAGAGGTAATAAGTATTTAATTTTGCAAATAAAATACCGCATGCATATTCCCTACAAACTTAGGTAGGTAGGTGATCCTACTTCGTGATATGAAGTTTTCGGATGTACCTACAACCTGTTACTGTAACGTCCTTGTTTTTTATATCTACAGTAACGTCTGTGAAGTTTCAGCAAGTAGTACCTAGTCTTATTCATGTTATTGTTCCCTGTTCATTCGCTGGCAAGACTATTTTCACTCGCTCAGACTATCTCAATATCTTGTACTTACTTACTTAACCTAATCAAACCATTTAACCGCATATGAATACCGATTTTACAGATACCTAATACCTATCTTATAATTCAATGCAATCAAGTAGTTATAGGTCTATATGTAGATTAGTATCACTTAATTAGTCAAATTACATGAAATTGATGACATCGCGGTCGGACTCGGTACTACTCGTAACAAGCCGATTCGATTTTCCAAATCATTCACTCAAACTTTCTGGGAAAGAGTCGTTCAACTTAATGAGCATGATTCACCGAGCTGAGGTGAGTCACACGTTACCCCCGTGATAACAATGCACCCTATTCATAGGTACATTAATTTTAAACCTCCCTTCGAATTTATGCCTAATTGCCCCGAACTTGGAGTTCATTTCGTACTGATTTGTGCGATGACCCATATTTGTCGGTAATCCCTGTTAAATAAATGAATTTTCATTGGAACGAGTAGTTCTGCAAAGAACATGGGTCTGAACGTACCCAGTTTGTAGCAAGTTGAAATTGGTACCATTCGAAAGGTCTTTGAAAACGTAGATATTTTTTGTATGGGCGCAACTTTGTAACTTATGTAGGAAAAAGATATTCGATGTTGAAAATACCGAAAATCCTTAGTAAAATCGACCCACGTACGTTCAATTTTTTTTTTATTTTATCCATTAGGTGGGTAGTTCGAACTATATTGTGCTAGCGTCGGTGTGTCGTCAGTAGTTAGTACCTGTTAGGAACTGATTTTGAGCGCGCGCGCATTTCTTAGTTTATTTTATTCTTACTTTTTTTTACAACCTGGGCTTTCACAACGGACTTCAGTGTATTACTTAACGATTGGATTATTATTATTACTCATCTGCTTCAAAAAAATGGAAGGTGAACGCCGTATACAGTGTGTTACATGTACAAGATCAGTAATTCGTGACCGAAACCGACATATAGGTACTGACGCGAACCTATTTGGAAGACAATCCAGGCTTCACAGAGTATGTGATGGCACGGATTAACATAAATGAGGTTAGTATAACAATAGCTTTTGATCATCGAGTACACGGTGTCTTTTTGTTCACTCTTTATTAAGTTATTTATTGTTTTAGTTACTTGAGGATTTGGTTTTTCTTTTAGATGGCCCTGAATCAACTTCAGGCTATGTGTCATCGTTGTTGGGTTGAAAGCTGGAAGACGACAGCAAGCTAGGTTCGAACAAGAACAAAACCAGGAACTTGCAAACCCAGAGCACCCAACGTCTGTTCCAACTTATAGAAGGGTTGCAAATACGGCGCGTCACTGTTTATTTCATGGGTGCATCAATCAAGAACTTCACAGAGTGTCCAGGTTTATAAAAGTATTCTTGTTGGTTAATCATAGCGTGTACGTTCCTGAACATGCACGCGTTTGTACACATCACATCAACACAGAAGATTGGAGCTCCCTGTATGATAATGGAGAGACAATATTCACACCAGACCATCTCAAAGGTATGATTGATACGTTACGAGATGCATATAAACATAAGACTAATATAGATTTTGACAATGTAAACAACATTTTACCAGAGGATCTATATTACCTAACTGGCTTAACACACCAACAATTCGAAATCCTTTTGAATGAAACACCGTCTCTTTTAAATCAATGTAGAAGACCAAAAACTGCACTAGGAATATATTTATTAAAACAACGGTCTGGTGAACCAAATACACGTATAGCCTCCCAAATAGGTGTCTCGTAAAACGATCGGTATTTTGCTTAAAACTGCTAGAAACTGCTTGACCCAAGACTTTGTTGCTCGCCATTTGGGTTTGAATCATATAAGTCGGGATGAAATTATAGCTCACAGCCTTGCAGTACCATCATCAATATATTCCAACCCTATAAACCCAGTGGCTATAGCTATTTGTGATGGTTCGTATATATACGTACAGAAAAGTAAAAACTTTTTATTTCAAAAAAAGTCTTACAGCTTACACAAGTATAAAAACTTGTTAAAACCCTTTGTGATTACTTGCCCAGATGGCTATATTATAGATATATGTGGACCATACGCTGCAACAAAGACTGATGCCCAAATCATGACTGGGATTATGAATGATCAAACGTCCCCAGTGCATATAACGTTACAAACAGATGACGTTTTTATATTAGATCGAGGTTTTAGAGACTCTATACCAGATATAGAAAGTGCTGGCTATGTTGCCCATATGCCACCAAGTAAAGATAGGCATGCCACACAGCTTACAGATATTCAAGCCAATAAATCTCGAGAAATCACCATAGTGCGTTGGGTCATTGAAGTAATAAACGGATGGTTCAAAAGGGACTACAAAATATTTAGGCATACAGTTATCAATAAAACACTCCTCACTTATTTGAAGACTTCCGTATTGCGGGAGCCCTTATAAATGCATTTGGGCAGCGTCTGACAGATAATGAGCATGCCCACGCTTTTATCAATATAATAGCGCAAAGAAGAAGTGAACCCAACAGACTGGGCAATTATGTAGTCGCAGAACATATGAACAGACAGCGGGCGGTGTTCACAACAATGACGGCTACGTCAATACCATTTCCACAATTGACAGAAGAAGACGTCATTCTACTCAGTTGGGGCACATACCATTTAAAGCTCGCTAGATCATATGTTGCCGAGCATTTGCGAGGTGGAGATGGTATATATAATATTGAGGTATCTTCGAGCCGTAGCCCTAGTATGTCGCAGCATGGGCTAGTAACCGAAAACTGCTCGTTAATTTAGAGGCCGCATATTATCGAGGCACGTGTCGAATAAAATATATTACACATATATTTTAATCAAGGTTAATGTCCAGGGCAGAGAAGCCATCGAAGCGTATTATTGCTCCTGCATGACGGGTATGAGAACTCTAGGTGCTTGTGCCCATACTATTAGCATAATATGGTACTTAGGTGTTGGCAGGCACCTAGATAACTTCGTAGGTCCGGCAAGTGCCTGGGATGATATAATCATTGAAAGTAACAATACAATTTAATAAAACTGTGCTATTTAAGATTGATAGTACTTATTTAAAATATCTGGGGGTAATAGTCGACAACACCTTTAGATTTCAACAACATATAGACTCACTCATAACAAGGCTACGTAAGCTGATATACGTTTTCAAAACCCTGAGGCAAGTGGCGGATGACAAACTAAAGAGATCTGTATACTTCGCCCTCGTTCATTCGCTGATAAGCTACTGTATAACAATTTGGGGAGGTGCACCTAAAACCACTCTCCTTGAACTAGAGAGAGCCCAGAGAGCTATCTTAAAAGTCTCTAATTTTCTTCCATACCGTTATCCCACAGATCTGCTATACAAGCAATCAAAAATCCTAACAGTACGCCAACTATTTATTTTGAACACCCTACTAAAACAACATTCCTTACTCACCTATCACCCATCAATAGCACATGGCAAGCGAAGATTTGATCCCGTAAGTCGCAATCGTTCTCCCTTTTCGACTATATTTTCTAAACGCTTCTGTTTCTATCTGGGACGATATTTGTACAACAAAATTAATAAAACTCAACTAATATTTAACCTTAACAAGGCCCAATGCAAAAAGAAGCTTACCACGTGGCTTCGGGGTCTCAATTATGATGACACCGAAAATCTACTTACCAGCGTGACTTAATTAATATCAACTGCTATCTGATAAATCCTCACTTACACCCTCCCACACACGCACCCCCACACACCACCCTCATACACGTACTCTCACACATACACACGAAACACATCTTACTCACGTTCACACTACAAATATTTACTAACATTAGGTACTAACGCTCCAAATCATTTAATTTTCTGTTTTCTACTCGTTTGTTTTAAGAATTGTTTTATAAAATACTACTTTTGTAAAGTCCAAATTGAAACCTTCAAATTCAAAATTGTACGAACTGCTAGAGTGTGGAGATCTGGTGACCTGAAACACAGGCCCTTAAAGCCTAGCTTAGGCGCCAGTCTTCCACAGTACACTATACAAAGCATGTACCTTAACTGAAACAATATTATTATGTACCTAATGTTTATTGTGGAGAGAAATTAAAAAAAATAAAAAAAAAAAATAAAAAAAAAAACTGTACCAAAAACCAACGATAGGAAGCTATATCGCTCTCTAAAGACAGGAAAAATGACTGGTTACCTATTTATTTAGTCCAAAAAACAGAAAAAGTGCGATTGTTGGCAATTAAAAATGTTACAAAGAAGTTATCATAACTTCGGTCTTTCATTCATTCGTTCACTTATTTTCGAGTTACTCAATTAGGCCTCTTCTAAATTACACCTAGTCTAAAATGCTACAAAGTGGGTACGGGTTCCATACAAAATTACCCATTGTTCTTTGTTACATATTTGTTTAGTAAAAGCTTTTATTTTTTATTAATTCGGGCAAATGTTGACTCGCTATTGTCAGCGCCTTAGTACTTGTATATCCCGTTTTTTGCTGTTCCCGTAAGAAATTCGAGAAATCTTTTCTTAGTGCTCCTTAGATTCTCCAAAGAACCTAATTACATGCCAAATTTAAGCTTTTTACGACCAGTAGTTTCGGCTGTGCGTTGTCTGTCAGACACAGTAACGGACGAATTCCGTTGTTTTTAACCGGCTTCCTTCAAAAAGGAGGAGGTTCTATGTTCGTCTGTATGTATGTTTTTTTATGTATGTTCACCGATTTCTCCACCAGTCGGGAACCGATTTTCATAATTCTATACACCAGAGGTGGTCCCATTGTTACCAAATCAGAATCTGATGATGGGATCCCAGGCAAGGGTAAGCTCAAATTTTTTTAGGCACATGCAATGTTTTTCATAAACTTTCTAACACAATTAAGATAATTTTGTGCCTAATAATCATCATCTCATGTTGCTGAGCTGACGATGGAAGGTACAAGTCAGGATCTGACCATGGGATCCCAAAAAAAAAAATATTAAGAGATATTTTGGCCAATTGTCAATCGATTTAGATGATTCGTTTTTGTTCGGAAGAGTATTTTTCCCTGATCCCGTTTCGATTTGGTGAAGATCTGGATGAAGAACTTCGGAGGTAGGCAACGGAACTCTTCAATAAATGATAGCAATTCTCCCGGGATTGGTGAAATCGCATGTGTCTGTTTATTGTTTACACCAGTTCATAACATAACATCACGTCGTATGCTTTGAATGGATGGTACGCAGGTAACCCCAAAAAGGGAAAAATAAAAAAACTTTTTTTCCAAAAAAATACAACCGACTTCCAGAAAAAAAACACTATAAAGTTTACTTTTCGTATATCCTGTTTGACTTCGTTACGTTGTAGACTACCAAAGATATCTCGGGCTTTGGGGGGGGGGGGGGTCTGAGGGCCTAGCACGAATAATTTTGATGTATAGTTTCGCACATAATATTTATTTGAATTAGATAGATAGGTACTATATTCATATTTCATATTTTTGAATTATATAATTTGTGTATTATAAATATAAACCAAAATACTTTGGGGTTGAAGTTTTTCACATTCAACATTCACTTACGTTAACGTTAATATACGTCAAATTATTCTTGCTAGACCCTCTAGAGCCCTTTGGCCACTGCCACATCATGTCACAAAACAGTCGCAGTGGTGGAAGGAATTTAAAAATCACGATGGTAGATACTTGTCCGGAATTAAACTCTGGGTTAAATTCATCACTGGGCCATCGCGACATGCCTTGCACACACTTCGAGTGTCGTCGAATTAGGTACCTACCCCGCGGTCGACAGACTTTCGCATAGCCATTATAGTATGTATATTGTTAGGGAAGGTTAATAATAAATAAAGAATGTTACCACAAAACTGTTTATTTTACAAATTATGTGATATAAATAATTCTGACACGCGTATCTTCCACGCCAATTTCTGTCGCCTTCTTACGTTATAAGGTTCTTTTCTGTGAAACCCTAATAAGCTTTTACAAGGCAACCAAATTACAAATGCCTAGGATATTAAATAACAGCAATTTATATTTTATACCTACAAATAAAAAATAAGCCGGGCCGGATTGGAGTACCTACTTACTTCGTTACTAGGAAACTAAATTGTCAATAGAAGATTTTATTCAACTTCCAACGTGTGTCAAATTCGCGAACATGAACCCAAAGAATAAAAGGAGGGGAACTTTCTGACTGCGTCAGTGTTTCCGAACGCTTACAATCCTAATCTCTTCAAAGTCAGAGTGAACAGGCTCCTCCTGGGTAAGCTCGCTCCTTGGTCGACTTTGTCTCTGTCATCACTGACCTAGAGCAAGAGCAAACCAATCTAAAATAAAAAAAGAACATAAATATTATCAAAAAATCATTTTGATCAAGTGAGGCCTGGAAATTATGATTATAAAATGGCTAATTAGTTGATAACAAATGTTTTCCAAGAAGGTACAACCATCTCACCTCTCCTGATGTTAAGCGACGATGAAGAATGAAGAACAACCTGTTCAATTCGCTTACTTGATTCGATGGAAACATAGAATCTATGGTTGGTAAGCATAATAAGATTTTTTTGCTATTTCGCTTCCTAGTAATAATAAGTATAATATACCAATCCTCGGCAATCTTCTACCCACATATTTACAGCGGACCTCTCTGTATGTATGTCACATGTTCTACATACGTGAAAGTCTTGATTTCTATACATAATTATGTATCTATATATTTTATAACATCAGACTTCAACGGCTTATCTAAGAAAGTTAGAAATTTCTTATTTACCCATATAGTGTAAATAATTTCATAAAAGTTTTTATAAAATGAGTTTATACGGTTTACTTTTTTAATGAAGCAGGCTTCATTGCGTCGATTGATCTAGTTATCCAATATAGTATACCTTATATAGGTTCTGACCAAGTGACCATTAACTTTATTATATCTTTGGCGTTATCTATATAACACTAGCTGACCCACGCAACTTCGTCTGCGTCACATTTTTCATTACTACTCCACGCCTTTTGGTCGTAGCGTGATGTTATACAGCCTTTCTCAATAAATGGGCTAGATATCCAACACTAATTTTTTTTTCAATTCGAAGCAGTAGTTGGAGATCAGCGTGTTCAACCAAACAAAAAAAAACTCTTCAGCTTTTTAATATTACATTAAGTATGTTATTTGGCGCTACATTTTGGCAACATCTGAGTTCTATCGCGGAAGCCCTTTGACTGTTGCAGGCCGGAAGGTGGTAACCTAAGAAGGTCGGTCGTTACACTGAGTTAGGAAATATTTTGGTTCTAAGCCATCGCCGCGTCGTTACTTTTTAAGAGTAAACACGGGCGGCGAGACTTTGTATGTAAAAAGTCATAATTCGAGGTTTGGCTCTCGACTATTTTCTCTTCCAATAATAGACCGGTTTAAGAAATATATACTGTGTCCCTATGTTTTCCTTTATCCTTTTTGATGATTTATTAACCGTATAAGCACTAGAATCCTCGCAAAACGATCAAAATTGTCCGATAAATCGCTGTCAACAGAGCCCTATAGTTTATTAACTAGGCAACTATTGACACAGTTTACATCTTTCTTATTCAGTTTGTGAAATATCTCTTAAATCGGTCCAATATTGGAGGAGAAAACAGTCGAGAGCCAAATCACGAATTATGACTTTTTACGTGCAAAGTCTCGCCGCCTATCATCATCTTCCTGCCCTTATCCCATGTTACTTGGGGTCGGCGCAACACGTTTTATTCTTCCATTCTGTTCTATCAGTCGTCACTCTATCACTAACTCCCTTTTCTTTCAAATCGCTCCTCACACAATCCATCCATTTTTTTTTTTGGCCTTCCTCTCCCTCTCCATCCATCCAAATCTCGCCGCCCATGTTTCCTCTTAATTTCGATCGGTATTCTTAAAACCGCCAGGTATCAATTCTATACTTGAATGTTTTAAATATTTCACAGGATATCTGAGAATATCTGTTATAAAATATGTAGATACTCTCCGCTAAGTTATCTAGGCACTTATTTAATGACTACATTTATGAGGTTTTTGGTTCCAATGCGCTTTGACTTAAGGTAAGAAGTGTACAGGAGTGGTGCTTCTTTGGAAAAGCCTGTATCGACAACGGGTATTTCAACCACAGTGCGATTTGTTTACGATTATTCCCTTTTTTTCTTAATACGTAGGTATGTAAATATAAGATGTGACATACAAACACACAGTCCAAATACAATGTACAAAACATCCCAACGGTTAAGACAGAGGATTACATAATTCTTTGAAAAAATTCAATTACTTTATTGATTTCATTAAAATCTCGTCGGATACTTACTATATAAATAAATAAGTACTAATTATTACACCCCCAAACTTTAGTCAAGCAGACGAATGCAAAAGTACATAGGCGGATCCCGGGGGGGGGGAGGTCCAAGGCGGCTTGTTATGCGTTATTACTTATTACATTTGCTAAAATCTACCCTCAGCGGGGTCAAGCCCTCCCCCAAACGACGATCCAGGATCCGCCCCTGCAAAAGGAGAATTGATTACCGAGTGCAGAGTTTAGTGAATAAATAGTTGTTTATCACAGATATCATACATGCAGAATTGCAGGAGGACTGCTTTGAGTACTGGTATCGATGATATAGTGAACACAGATGAATATAGCAGCGCGAACGAAACTAGCTTGCAAAATAGTCGATGAGCATTGACTGACGAACCAATAATGGGAAGCGTCAGTGCTGTGGCTGTGGTCGTCAAACCGACCAATGGAGTGTGCTCAAGGCTCGTGCCAGTTATTCTACTGATTTACAATAAGTACGTCTCTACGGAACTATTTATTAAGTCAACTCCACGACTCATGTCTTCACGATGCACGACGTTCAATCGTCCAACAGAAGACAGTGGGGCGAAAAAGGCCACTTTATCAGAATCAGAAAGCAAATCGCGCTAATTTTCCTAATCAACCTGGAACCTAATTGCGTTAGCGATAGAGGTGAACATTAAATTTGACAAATTTTTGTGTGAATAATATTATGATTGTAATATGATTCTCCAAAAGCGGCCTTTTTAGCCCCTCTGGGAAACGAACACTTCTCAAGCAATGATTTTCATGGAGAATATCAAACACGTTTTGGAATGATTTTTAATTATACAAATCTATAAAACACTGTTCTTAAATTATTACATTTATTGTTTTTAACCATTCGGTTATTGCTTCTGTGAAGGTACAGGCATATCAAGCTACAGCAATGTATTTTTTTTTAAAAGACTTTCAACTTTATTGCTGAAGGGTTTAAGTTCAAGGTTGATTGGGAAAATTTTACAGTTTCGGGAAGCTTGATATGCAGGCATTTGTACCTATGGCTTGAAAATATTCGTGCAAATTGAAGAAATTTCACATTTAGTTTAGGCGACATGCCTATCATAAAATATTTTAACGTTTTTCAACAAGTTTTTAACATCAACATGTTTATGGAAATTGTTTTGTATTAAAACAAATGCTTAAATAAATGCAGGCATGCTTTTATTATATGGCATCTGTACCTACGTCCTCGATAACTATTAGGAACAGATAGGGAATTTTAGGTTTAATTGCCACCTCCATAAAACTAATAAATCTTTAAAAATACAACACAGAAGAAGGTTTAGTAACCGGCACGAGTCGTGAGCAAAGATAAATGCAGCAGGGTGATCTCGCCAATGTACGGCGGGCGAACGAAACTTGCAAACCCAGTAGTCGATGAGCATTGAGTGACGAACCAATAACGTGAAGCGTCAGATCTGTCGTTGCCAAACCGACCAATGGATAGTGTGCTCATGACTCGTGCCGGTAATTATACGTAACGGTATATTGCAATTACACATTGATACATATGCTACGGCCACACAACCGTAATATGGCAATAATTATGCCCATAATTGGTGTTATTTCAGTTGGTTTTGAAACGATTAAATGTGGGGTCTTTAGACCTTAGTGCCTACACGACAAGAAGAAGAAGAAGTTGGTTTTGTTTCAATTATGGCCATAATTATTTCCATATTACGGTAGTGTGGCCGTAGTAAAAGTCAGACATGTCAATTCCCTCACATTTTTGCCAGATTGCGACTGAGATGCGAATTCGAACGTTGCTAAGGCCGCGTTTCCACCTGCAAGCAACTTGCATGCAAGTTTAATTAGATTGCGGCCTACCAAGGGATCATGTGACCAAGCGCTCCATCGTGCTCCGCAGTGTAATTAAATTTGAATGCAAGTTGCTTGCAGGTGGAAACGCGGCTTTAATATAATAGAAGAACTGGGCCTCAAGTCTGCTATTACCACTGTCAGAACGGTCTATCATTGATTTCATTTTGATAAGTTTGGTAATCTACTAATATAAAAGCGTCATTATGACTTTCCAATGGTCAACCACTGACACTCCATTGAAAGAAATGGCATAGAATGGAAATCTCGTACATAATGACAAATTAATGAATAAAATGTAAAAATATATATAAAAGAAATCTGGCATAACTTAATTTTCAAATTTAGTAGTATTTTCTCGAAATCATGTCTACTGACGGGTTTTATAATAATGGCAATACGAAAATGTCATTCTACCACGATTCTATTACGAGACCATTGACCGACCAGTGATCGACCATTATGAATTAGCAGATTACGAACTTTTAGCAAAATGACAATGGGATCGTGTTGGAATGACGAATTTATAAAAAAATAGCAGACTTGGGGCCCTGGCCCTCTGCTACGCATTTCGAGCTACAAATTAATAAGGTAGGTAATCGAATACCTATTATTTAACGAATGCTTATTGTATCTATTGGGTGTTAAACATAAATTTCCCTCCGTATTCTATAAAATAACGACTGATAGACTCAACCCCGCGACTACACCGGACTTGGCACCACTCTTTTGCCAGCGACCAACATTCCTGTAAAACTTAAAATCAACAAGTTTTTGGTCACAGTGACTCAAGTCATAATTCTGAGAATGTTGGTTGCGGCTAATGGTAAATCTTCAAAAACAAAACAAAAACATGCGTGTGTGTGTTGTCCTGACAGGCAAAGGGTATGTTCAGAGTGCCAATAAGGAATATGCACGCGATTTTTTTATTTGCAAAATGAAATACTTATTAGCTCTAGTAAACATTCATGAAATTATTGTTTAAATACCTTCATCAGCGATAAAGTTATAAAGCTTCAAAGATTACAATTAGAAAGAGAAGTTCGATATATGCTTTGACGTCATTGTCTACGACGCCTATACAGCAGCCATAGAAAACAGCGTTTTCAAGAGAGGGACAGATATATTTGTTTAAAATAATTATATCTCCTTCGTTTTTCGAGTAATTTCGATTCTATTTTCACTGTTAGTTGTATATTTTTGTATATTTTTAGATAAACTGTACCTATAGACGATAAACATATTTTCCATGCATATTCCCTATTCTACGCAATAATCTTAGTTTGTAAAAATACTCAATTTCCATACATTTGTGACAGATTGCGACTGAGATGTGAATGCGAACATTGCTTAAAAATGAGTAGAATCGGCACTGAGAAACGCGGTTCAAGTGTCAAGAAGAATTACAAAGATCAACGGACTTAGCATCAGGAAATATTAATAAGAGTCTACCTACGAAAACTCTATAAGCACCAACGTAAAACAAACTATTACCTACTAATAAAAAAGAATATGTGAGAAAACTGCATTCCAGTTGTGACGGTATTTTTGCGAAATCGTGAATGGTAAAACTTGTACTTCATCAAGGCAGTGTCTAACTCTATTGCAAATTGACTGTCCACTAGCTTGCTTACTAGATACTACATAATATAATCTGAGTAGAGTTGTACGTTCCTCAATGAGAACTAGGATGATGACAAAGCTTAGCAGAGCACGTAATGCGTTAGAACTATTGAAATGCTACTTGTTCACTGTACTAGCGGACGGATCTCGCGGCTCACACGCTTAATACGCGGGAAGACTAGAATAAGCGTTACCTTACACATTCATCTCTTAGGATCGGTGAACATAAGTAACAAAGGAGCAAAATCAAAAATAATAATTCCTTGAAAAACTCTTAGGATGACGTCAGCGATAGGTACATTTGATGCGCCATGAAATCCTTTTGTGTAGGTACGTCAGCCCTTAATAACGCTGGTTCTTGGCGTATTTAACAAAATATTCGCATCACTTGTGCTATAGGTACTAAATTAACCTTATTTCGAATTTTGTACGGTACCTGTATTTTGTACAGTAGTCCGCTCGCGACAAATTTTCGTAAGGATCCCTATTTATACTTGGTATAAGTAGGTACCTATAGCCTATGCTATTCTGGGATGATGTAGCTTTCTAATAAAGAACGAATTTTTGAAATCAGTCCAGTAGTGTTTGAGTTAAATCGTATCAAACAAAACATCAAATCTTTTCTCTTTATAATATTACGAGTAATATAGATTGGACAAGTGACGCGAATATTCGGCCAAATACGTCAAGTGCCAGCATTAGGCACTCGTCTCACCGCCGGCGAGCAGCGAGTAGCTAATGAAAAGTTTCGATTTTGACGCTCGGCGTCAAACGAGTGCTTTTGTGCGGCGCGCGATTGCAACGCAACTCGCTCCAGCCCGCACTGTAGGTAGAAATTACCGCTGGTTGGTGAGTTCTGACAGCCAAGCGAGCATCGCCGAGCGAGTGCAATCTTTGATAGCTGGTATCGCTGCAATCAACTAGTGGTAAGAGCCGCTCGCCGGCAGTGTGAACAGCCAGCTATCCACTACATATGAATGTAGGTATGTGTTTACTGACACGAGATCTATATATTTTATCCTTTTCCTCAGAGTAAATAGTTTATAGCTAATCGCTTCCTCGCCGGCGGTGAGACAAGTGCCTAAGGCTGCGTTTCCACCAGAGATGTGAACAGATTCGTAGCGATGGATGTGTTTGTTCAAAACCAATAGAACAGCTTCATTTAACTTGCCTTGCTCAGTGCCAGCGATTCTATTGGTTCTTAACACGCATCCTCGTACACCTCTAGTGGAAATTTGTGATGGCTAGCCCTTAGTCCATGGGCACAGACAAGCTATAGTCCAATCGCGTTAAGGAAATATTGAGTGATCGTTGTCTGCCGACAACATGGCCTAGCCACGCCTCCCGACCAATCAAATCGCATAAAATTATAAAGTGTAATTCACAATAAACAGTCAAAGGCAAAAAGGCGTAAAAAAATTCTCACGACAGTCTGCGTGACTAGTTCTTAACGCGAATGGTCTATAGATAAAACAGACGCAGATAAACTATATACAAACCTAGGTATTGTCGAAAGACAGGAAGGGAAGTGTCGTGTACCTGTCGTGTAGTGTAAAACTAAATAAATAAAAAAAAAACTCAACAAAAAGGTTAGTATTAATTTATTAAATATCTAGGCAAAAAAGGTGATCTTTTTATACAAAAAAATATATTCGCTAAATCGCACTGTGTGCGCAAGTCCTATTACAAGTCTTTAAACAGACCATTATATTTATAAATAATGACTTTTCCTAGGAAAAAAAAAATACACCAAAATATGGTATTCACCTTTATACAAACATTAGTTACAAGCGTACCGTACTTTTTAATGTTCATAAATCATAATAAAGTAAATGCAAAGAGATCGTGTATAGTTATCGATAGATCTCCTTTGCAGTGTTTGTGTTGCGAACCGACTGGCCTGGCGCCCTCAGGGGGGCTAAAAAGGGCCACTTTAGAAGAAAAATATTAGAATCATAATACTAATCACACAACAATCTGTTAAAATTCATTTTCATCTTTATCTTTAACGTAATTAGGTTCAAGGTCGATTGGTAAAATTTGACAGTGACGGGTAGCGGTCTGATTCTGCTAAAGTGGCCTTTTTAGCCCCGCTGGCCGCGACGGCAGCGAGCGACGCAGGCGCAGGCAGAGTCGAGGAGAGAGATGTGGGAGCAACAAGGCTATCGACCCTATTAACAACGAATTTATAGTAAATAATCATTTGTAAATATGTACATATTTAATAAATAAATATTTGCTATGTTAGGAACATTAACATTTATAGGAAAGTAAAAAAAGAAAAAAAAATTATAATTTATACTATAACTACATAAGCTAGGAATTGTTTTCTAAGAACGCTTTCTCGAAGCCTTATCAGTAGAGCCACCTCAAACAAAAAACAGGTATACTTCAGTAACATACTGAAAATGTCGACTAAGACGAGTCGATCCGCACCACAAACACGTATTGCACGCAATTTCATAATTGCACTAAGTTTAATTGTAACTAATTAGCGAAACACAAAGGAATCACTGGGTCATAATAGACTTAATATTTCAGAAACAGTTGTATACAGGAAAGCTATGAATAATCCCAGACGAGTCCATAGTTTTCCATCTACAACTGTAACTGTCAATGTTTCATAAATTACAAAAGAAAAAAAAACAAAAAAAAACCACTATGATAGGGCGTTGAGTTGTTTCTCTCAGATATATCTATATTACAGCCTTACATATTTTGTTTAAACTTTTTCTTCTAACGTATAGATGTATCACACAGGTATTGTTTATATAAAACTAGAAAAAAATTGTTATATGAAGCGAGCTTTGCTAGTTGGTTACAATTTGATGGCAAGTGCAGCACCCTTATTGAATCGAACACTCGCTACTGATGATAAAAATATTCATTGCTTGGATTTTGACAAGGCAAGCGTTGTTAACATACGGAGCAATGTACAATGTTGATAATTTATTTAAGAGTACTGCCACATTACATACATTTAGCTTAAAAAAAAAACAATTTTTCGCAGGTTGTTTGATGTACATGACACATGCATAGGATGCGCATTCGTTCTTACGAGCTTAGCTTACGAGTCGTGTTCGGATTTGACGCGACCTGACAGGGGCGCAGCAATGAGATGACCTTGTGACAGCCTATGACTACAGCAGGACACTATATTACACGAAGCTACCCCAGCACGAGATCGACCGCGGCCTATGATCCCGCCCAGGGCCACCGGAGACTGCATCTCCATTCACCGCCTCTCTGTTCAATATGAATAGGCAGAAGGAATCAGGGACCTATCAACATTACTATTTATAATATCCTAATTTGTTTTATTTAATAGCTATAAATACATATCACGTTTTCTGATTAAAATTATGGGATCGATTAAATAATTGCTATAAAATTTCAAATAGTCATCGGACTTGATATAATCAGTGTTGCGTTCTGTTTGGACTATTTTAATAAAAGATTACATCAATGTTTAATTTAGTTGGTGTTTCTGTATTACTTAACTATCAACAGCGTAATTGATACGATTGTACGCGGCGACCGCCCACCGCGTACGAATCGGTTTGGTCATCGTAACGGACTAGCAAAGCGGATAAACATATTGTAGAAAATAAAACATATTTAACGCTACATCTTCTAAACTAAACCACGCTATATATTTATTTCTGAAAATATTGAGGTATCGGACGTGGACACGCATCAGCTATAGCATACTAGAGGAAGAAGTCGGGAAGACGGTTGGGAAGAAACACCTAATAGTATGTATTATAATAGATACTAATCGGCACTTTAGCGACCTATGCATATCTACTTTATAGTCGAATAATATTACAATCGAAACAATTTGTACGAGTTTCATTTTCAGACTGTCTCTGTAACGTATCAGCCGGACGGCTGGCGGCCATCTTGAAGACACGCAAGTCATATGGAATTGCGGAAGCTCTTTATATGACTATCTGTTTCGATTTACTTCTTTCTGAATAAAAGAAGTGTACAATGGGCTTGCAATATTTTGCACGTATTAAAAAAAATACTGTTCCTTGTTTTTATGGAAGCTGGCTCAGTCATCTTTGTTAAAACTTTATACACAAGTGAAAAACACTGCAAAGGCGGACTTTTTGCCTTAGGTATTTTTTATAACAGTCGAACTTAGGAGGCGGGAGTGCATTCCCAAGGGAGATCCTCCTGAACCAAAAGGGAGGAGTTGATGGTGGATGAATGATGAGGGATGAGAGGGACACCGTGTGCTGACGAATGGGTAACTATTTCTAAAGTGATCGCGGGTACATAATTTATTTTACGTATGTAAAAAGTAAGAAAATAACAAATACATACAAGACAAAAAGGTGGTCAAAATGTCGGTTGCTTTGCCAGCTTCCTGAAGAAAAAGTACTTAAGTTATTTTTAACAGAAAATAGTATTACCTACTGTCGTCACTCAGTCATATATTTTGTCTAAATTGTTGCAATCTTCAAAATTACTGCCAGCTTTAAGGCTATAATGTGTCCACGTCAAAATTATGGTTTCCATACAATTGACTGCTTGAATTCCCAACTGATTGCGTCTGAATAACAGCATGACTGTGTCATTTGACATCGCGACGTCAATAGACGTCCCACCTCAATAAAGGTTCGCAATTATCCGGCCAGGGATCGCCGAAATTAAAAAAGAACCCAAGCTTACATAAACAGATTCGAGATTGTCATGCGATAAAATCAAAGCTATAAAATTTAGGCGGCCGTATTTACGACGCACTATTTCTTTATTATATACACATATTAACGAATGATAATAACTATACAAACTTACAAAGACCAGTATTCTCTGAGGATGTATATAAATCAGATGTGGTCGCGCGTTACCTAAATTTTGAACTAGGGCCGAAATGTTATGTTTTGCTCTGCGGTTTGACGCGAGCTCTAGGAATCAACTTGTGGGATATATCAAAATACGATTATCTTAAATATTACACCTCTAAATTTCTTTTCAACTAATCCGTATTAATTGATAAATAAGCTTTTATCTTAAGGTTACATTGACAGTGTTTTTGCTCTCAAAATGTGTCATACTCTTTTTTATTCCATACTAGATGACTCGGTGAACTTAGTACCACCTAAAATAGATTTGACTGTAAAACGTTTTTCCCTAGGTTGCTAACGCGTACAAAACAACAAATAATCGAATCAAGTCCGTCAATCCGCCTAGCCTTTTCTTAAGTAACCTACTTACTTAAGATAGGCACAGTCATTCTAGATTTTTACAAACATTTAAGAATATACTTAATCGGTCTGGCAGTTCCCAAATGAACCGCCAACCAATGAACAGCAATTTTTTATTTACTTACAATTTGAAATCTTGCGAAACTGCAAACATTGGATTGTTTTTATCACTTTCCAAAATTGTCTCTTTCCTCTCGCGCGTTTCTCGTACAGTTCCCGTCACGCAAGCTTGTCTCCGCAAAGTACGCTGCAATTGGCTGCGCAGGACGTCAATTTGACAACAAACATACAACCGCGCATGCGCGGGTAGCTCGCGCATGCGTGGATTAGCACAAACGCGCGGGTGTAATGGCATCTCACTCGCTCGTATACGTTCGATTCATAAGCGTGTCCCGCTTGCTCGATGCAATACGACTGTGGATGCGAAAAGTGTTACAGGTTGTCATTGTTTTTAATGATTTATTTTGGTTATTTCTTACAGTTTGATTTGTGTTCTTGTGGTGTATGTGTTTGTTGTGTTACTTTTTGATATTTTATTGTTACTGGTAGTCTTTGTTACTTGTTTATAGTATAATACGTATAAACAAAAAAATATTTTAGGAACGTAACACTTTTTTACGCGATTGCACCTGCGCGGACTTCACTCAAACCTAACTTCCGAGGGGCAAGCCACGCTAACGCGAACTGTACACCCATGTGTACGAGAAACGCGCGAGAGGTTAATAGGCAGATATTTATTTGATACCTAATCCAAATTTTAATCCCGAATTGTCCCGACGTATATTTTTTTTTAATTAATTTATTTAGGGTTCCGAACCTCTGTATCTAAAAACGGAACTATTATAGGATCACTTGGTTGTTTGCCTGTCTGTCCATCTGTCATTGTCGATTTACTCCGAATTTAATAGAACGATTCAATTAAGATTTGGTACAAAAATAACCGTCTGTTACTCAAATACGATCGCGTAATCAAAGTATAAATTTTAATCATTTTAAAATATTACATTCCGAAATTATTAAACAAAATAGATATAGATAATCGTTCTTACCCAGAAAGACCTATAAAAAGTAAATTAAATATGTTAAAAAAAATATTATTCGTTCGGAACCCACTGCACGCGAGTCCGACTCGCATACGGGCGGTTTTTATTTTCAATATTTTTAAAGACAAAAATAGGTAGCGTCGGCTACAAGCAAAACTGAGGTAAGGGATAAGAATTTACTGTACTACAGGCCCATGTTACGAAAGATTGAATGTTTCTGAAGCAATTCTTGGATTTCGTGTAGCATAATATATAGCAACCTCACATTTATATTTAATTTTACAGTATCCTACAGATATTAATACCGACCGTTGCACTTGGACACGAGCCGTCCATATTTGCAATCGAAAAGAGATGTCACTTCTTGAAGATTCAAAAACACTGTTTTGGCAAAATCAACCTTGAGAGCCTTGACCACACTGAAAACTCTCACAGAATTAAGTTTTGTATTTGTGAGCAAGTCAATAGGGATCAATGTTCTCATAATAGTCCAGGAGGTAGCGTTGCAAATATTAAATTCATAGTACGCCTGCTGATGTTGACATCGATAGTTGATCTTGTATGACTAAATTAGTGAACACACTCTCAGCTGCTAAAGTAGCGGTGGGTGTGTTTAAACTTATCATAAGTTCATGCGAGCAGCTGGCGCATAGTCCCTTCTCCACCATGCAGCTGACGACTTCTTTTTTCAGCTCAGTATGACGTCAACTATTTATGAAAAACGTTTCAGCCGGCGTACTCAGACGAGATATTTTGAAAAAGATGGCAATCGACTGGCGTAAAACACTACGTAAAATGCAACGCTACCTCCCGGACTATCAGGCGATTGTACCTGTACAATCAATTATTCATATTCAAAAGTACTATCGGAGTTGCTAGCGGTATTAATGAAATCTATGAAAATGGTTTCCTTATAAAATCATTAAAATTTATTATGTAAGTCAGTCAGTTATGTTGTTGGCTTCTTTTCAATAAAAGAGGAACAGCAAAAGAGACGGAAGACATGACACAATGCTATAAGATACAATTCTAGATGGGACTAACTGGAGGCGGGATGGCGGTCGAGATACGATTCAACAAATGAAAGAGCAACAGCAACAACGTGGCATCGGCAACAGGAGTGATACACAAACTGTAACCGCGGCCAATAGAACCAGGATGCATGAAACGCGCCAGTGGGATGGCGGCGATAACAGATTCATTCTAAACAGTATCAACGTCAATTAAACTAAAGCTAACCATTTAAATACAAACGAAACAGGGACAAGCAGATATAAATCTCTTGAGGAAACAGCGAATCGGTAAAGTAGACATAGAAACGATTATGTAAACCGTACACAAAGTACGTAAACAAAACAATCTGTGCTCGACAGACGCAAAAAACAGACCGTATGAAAATACAAAACCCTCCACCGTAAAATAAATATAGGTAATGTCAGTGGCTGCGGCTGCAGCCGATCAACAGGTGTATAAATATAACGCACGGACGCGTACGGAACGGTTCGAGTCGGTCCCACCACTAGCTTGTTGTGATAAAACTGTAAATCTATCCTTTAATCACTTTTCACAATATATAACACCTTATGATCGTTGTATTGGCAGTAAACGTAATAATAATAATCAGCCATGGACACAGCAATTAATATTACAACTTCAACTCACACTTAGTGGTGAAACTGACTTTAGGTGGCGGTATTCTATGACCATAGATTTTTTGTATATTTTTCCTTTGTGACGACAAGTCGAAAACAACCTTGAAGTTATTCCATTATGTGCACGAGTACAACGCTTTAACTGTTCATAGAATGCGTGCCGCCTAGTTTTCGCAGCGGCGGTTATTGTCGCGAGCTGAATAGGAAACGTTCCAGCCGCCTGGCCGTGTCAAGTAAAGGCTCAATAGTCCAGCGCACCTCGGAACCAAATGAACCTGAATGGAGTCAAGCAGACAGATCATGTTTTCAGTCTAAAAATCTGATGAACCATATTTCACTCAGTCATTTGATTCCGAACTTTTTGTGACAGGACTATTAATAACGCTAAATTTATATATACAACAGTACTTTTTTTATATTAATTTGAGATGTATGAATTTTTATGATCTGAGAGGTCTAGCTAGGACTTTACGTGATGTCGATAGCCGTCTGACCAAACTGCATACATGGTGAGCTTTTACTATAATGGCAGCTACGCTAACTGATGTGGAGATATTTGAGTAAAGAAGAATCCACATAGTTTTCCAAGCGAATGATATATACAAATACGTGTAACATAAAAAATACAATTTAAATAAAAGGAAATGTTAATCAAAAATTCACCTCGATGTCGCCTGTAGAACCGATGAAGATCGATTTCAAACAACAATTTCATTAATACTGCCATTCGACTTGGCGTATTAGTCAAAAATAGTAAGATATCATATTTCTATTCACATAAAGTTCTTTATGTATTAGCAGAATAATGCAACTCAAAAATACCCCAAGTGAAGTGGCAGTTAAAACGTAGTCTTTAGTAGCTCACCGTGTACAGACGACGTCGGCCAACAGGCATAAATATGTGTTCAGATAATTCACGGCGATTTGAAAGAAAAAGCTAAAGAAAGCGCGATCGACATCGAATCAATTTCAATTCTACGAAAATACTCTTAAATGATTTCATGTAGATCGAGTCCTAATATACCGGCAAACTAATTAGGTAAGTATATAAAGTAATATATTTAATAAATATCTAGTCAGCCATCTTGAACTCCGTGTCGATGCGCCGCTCGAGCGCTTGCAAGCCAGCTTCGAGTTCTTGCTGTAATTAAGAGAAAAATACTTATTTATTAATAGGTAAACATACAAAAATTAAAATAAAACATAATTATACAAGGACGTGTGCGACTATAAACATCGTAAATAAACATTGTACGTACCTACTCCTCACACCGTGTAACAGAAGGAACAAAATACCTCTTAAGAGGTAATGTACTCAGAACTATGACAGAAAAACTGAAATCGCGAAAATAACAAAAAAAGGGTTACCGATACATTAATGTGCGCATAACTCTACAGAATGTCCTGAACATCAGATTTTTATCGATTTCGGGGTTGGTTAGGGGGCTATTCGAAAAGGTCAATCATAAGGGTAAGTTTCTTAACCGCCTCAAGGACCTGTGACATGGTTTTTGTGGTTTTGGTTTGGTGGACTTTGACACTAGGGCGTGTGGGGTCGTAAGACCTTACTGCTTAAACGATAAGAAGAAGATCGTATGGGTAAAACCACTCCAGCAAATTTGTGTCCTCAAATTGAGCGAGGATCATGAAGACTAGCCAGATGGCTATTTCACAATTTTTTCAAATTCTACTGTGTTACATGCAAACACAGGTGGACTCGAACTTCCTTCACTCATAGTCTGGTGGGGTTGCAATCTGACACGAGTGAAGAGGTCAGACGTGGGACCAATGGCTTAGCGTGCTTTCCAAGGCACGAGGGATTAACACTGCCAATACATTTTAATCACAGATATGCCACAAAAAAATCCTAACGAAAAAATCTTTAGAAATATCCAGCATAGAGTTGAAAGTCACCGACAATAACAGCTTTTTATTATACAGAATAGACAAGTTTCCACCATCAATAAATTGTAAATCTATTTAGTCCGTCAGTTAGTGTTGAAAAAAAATAGACACGTGTTTTTTGTTTTTGTGAATCAATGAATATTGACAAAGACGCATCAAAACTGGGTGTGGGGGCTCGTGACGTCAAAACGCACAAAAAAATATAGCACGGCGTAACGTATTGAGGGTTTTAAAAGCGGCGTATCTTTGTCAATTTTGGTTAACATAACAAAAGAAAAAATACGTGTCGGATATTTTTTGGAAATCTATCTGACGGACACATTTTAAGTCCACTATCCTACTTGTATTCATCAAAGCAAGAAGTGTACTCACATCATCAGAGCCCGAGGCTTCGTACGCCTGTGCGGTGGCGGACAGTCGCTCCGTGACCGTCAGCAGCCTCTCTCTGGCCAGCAGAGCCGCCCCGACCGCCAGCCTGCCGGGCACCACCACTGCGGTGGCCGGCCCGTTGGCGCTCACCGTCGGGATCTCGGGGGCCCCGGGCCCCGACACGGGGCCGCCCACCGCGCGGGCCCCCACGCTCTCCACGGGAGAGGAATGCTCGCGGTGGATTAGAGGGATCACAATCGGCGGCCGTCCTGCAGGTGGGAAAACCTGTCGAAAGGGGAGCGTTAGGATACCATGCTAACGTAAAGGATTACTTCATAGACAAAGCGCAAATTTTACGTAAAGCAAGATCATTGAAAATAAATAGACAATTAACGAGATAAATGATGCTAATCTCGAACATTAAATGTATTATTCGATACTGATTGCAGACCAAATATGAATGATTATAAACAAGGTGCTATTTTAGTCGACTTACAACGGCAGCCCATTTCGTCTATCCAATGACTACTACAAATTTTCTTTAAAAAATAGATATTAATGAACATTAAAATACAAAAAATATATTTTTCATTATCATGACGCATGACGTAGTTTGAAATACCCAGGAGCGAGTGTAATCCCAGGAGCGAGTGTAATCCCAGGAGCGAGTGTAATCCCAGGAGCGAGTGTAATCCCAGGAGCGAGTGTAATCCCAGGAGCGAGTGTAATCCCAGGAGCGAGTGTAATCCCAGGAGCGAGTGTAATCCCAGGAGCGAGTGTAATCCCAAAAGCGAGTGTAATCCCAGGAGCGAGTGTAACCCCAGGAGCGAGTGTAATCCCAGGAGCGAGTGTAATCCCAGGAGCGAGTGTAATCCCAGGAGCGAGTGTAATCCCAGGAGCGAGTGTAATCCCAGGAGCGAGTGTAATCCCAGGAGCGAGTGTAATCCCAGGAGCGAGTGTAATCCCAGGAGCGAGTGTAATCCCAGGAGCGAGTGTAATCCCAGGAGCGAGTGTGCTCCAAGGACGGCGCGGAATGGAACGGCGACATTGTTTTGATACGTAAACATTATTAACAGGGTGTTTTATAATTCTAATGCATTATTTATATTTATTGTACCTATTATCTTAAGATCTATTTAAAAAAAGTCGCGCCTAGTGGTAGCGTACATGTCGGATAAAGGGTGCCGCCTCTGTAATACGATTAAAATGACCTCGAAAATAAAAAAAAACGGCCAAGTGCGAGTCGGACTCGCCCAGCGAGGGTTCCGTACAAATTTGTAGCTACAAATTACTTTTAATAAAGATTATATTTTTAATGATTTAATTACGTGTTGTAGTTTTCAGACGTTTTCCTATACTTGTAGTATTAGACTGTATTACTTGCCAAATTTCATAGTTCTAAGTCAACGAGATATACCCTATGAATTTTGATTCCCTTGAGAGTGTCGAAATATACGTTTTTTGCGGCATAAAGTTTGATTTTTTCACGGGGCCATAAACTTGAGTATATGATTTTAATTTCAACTAGATACCTCCATGAGTTCCCGAGATAAACGGTCTTGACAGAGAGACGGACGGACCACAATGTGATTCTATAAGCGTTCCGTTTTTTTCCTTATGAGGTACGGTACCCTAAAAACACTAGTTTGTGTGTGGACTGTAAAGACGTGATAAGAATAAAGAAGTGAATGACAGTGTTACACTTACCTCTGCAGCTAAAGGCGGGGCCGGAGTCGGTGGCAGTGAGTTGAGCATGTCACCGAAGTTGTAAATCTGAGGAAATTATAACTGAATAGTGGTAAGCCGTAAGAGAGCTCGTGGCTAGATAATAACAGCCTCATAGGTCGATCGTCAAGGTTAAGCAGCGCTTGCCAAGGTTGGTCGGTGGATGGGTGACCATATTAACATACCGAGTTTCCTAAGTGCCTCTAAAAGTACGTTAGCCGTTAGTCCCGGCTGTCATTTGTACATCTTTGGCAGTTGTTAAGGATAGTCAGAAGCCAGTAAATCTAACTCCAGTCTTGCCATGAAGTACCGTGATACCCAGTTAATGGGTTGTGGAGATCTGGTACGCAGCCGCTCCTCGTAAAATACTGGTATACGCTGGCACATCACTTGGCATATTTGCGCAAATTTAGCCATTATACTATACTAGTTGACCCGCGCAACTTCGTCTGCTCCGCTCCTGTTGGTCTTAGCGTGATGATATATAGCCTTACTAGCAAGATTTTTTCAAAGCGGACTAGTAGTTCCTGAGATTAGCGCGTTCAAGCCAACTAACAAACTCTTCAGCTTCATAGATTAGTATAGAGTTTAGAAGTATAACAGATATTAAAAAAATAAGTAAATTTAGGGTTTATATTAAAGTAAAGTTCCAAGTAAAGCCAATACTCTCAAACACGCAAAGTGAAGTGCCACCTTTATATTGTACAGGCGCGTCGTGCAGCAACACGACAGCTCAAGCACAATTTTTGTTTTTTTTTTTGTTGCCACTTTCGAGTCTGGGTAACGCATCCATAGTTTATGCGTCATTGGGTACCACGGTCTTACTAATATTAGCTTAGACGAGCCAATGTGTAATTTAGATAAACCAATGTGTATCTCTATTACCTTAGCAACAGAATACAAAATACGCTGGCTATAATTTGGACTTACCTCGCTGGGGTTTGGCGCCCATACGGCGTCGGGGCGCGGTCCATAAGTGTTGGCGTTGACACGGAACTCAGGCTCGGGCGGTATCGCTGGAAAATACAAAGAGATAGATAAATTATGTTTTCTTCCAACTACGCAATAATTTCATCATAACTAGACTAAATAGTGAGAACAAAGCAGCACTTTACTGCTTCAGAGTAAACAGTGCAATAATGTATCCATTACTGCACTGTTTTTGCATGGTCAACTAAATTTATACCAGCTAATCAGCGCTATTCTGACCACACAACAGGCCAATCGTAGACTACAAGCATGACCAACTAGTTTTCTAGCCAATCGGCGCTATTTTTACCCCCGGGAACAATGGCAGAATATATGTACGACCATTGGAAAAAAAAAAATAGCCGCGAATCGAATCGCAACCAGAACGTGTAGTGTTTTATAGTTTTCTGTAGTGACTTTAGTTCTTCATTCGGTAGTTGAAAGTAAAGCAGATTATGAACCTCAAAAGTGACGTTTATAATTGCACTCGTGTTTTAGAGGCTGCTCGATGCAACAATCTACTATTACTTTTGTTTATTCATAGGCACAACCATGTTGTGCCAGGATTATCCATCAGAAACTTGCTCTGAAATACTCTGTTGGAGTCGGAGGCCCTGTGCTACAGGTATGAGCCCGACCTGGTTCTCGATAATGGCTATATCACACTGTACTGGGATCAGTCATACATCACTGACAGGACTATTGTGGGCAAAAAGCTTGATATAGTGGTGTGGACCGAATCGAGAGGCGTCCAGTGATTGCAGAATGCAGATATAACCGTTCCGCATGACGAGAACCTCGTGAAAACCGAGAAAGATAAGTAAATAATATCTTGACTTAGCTCACGAGGTTATCAATGTGTGCGATGTGTATAAAATGCTCTAAGTAAGAAAAATGTTGCGGTTAGAGCGAACTTAACTACCTTGAGTCCATTAATAAGTAATTTACACATTACCCTATAAAGAGGGAGGTATAGGAGATTAAGTTCGTGGAGTATCTACTAAACCCCCGGGAACGAAGTCGCAGGCGATTTGCTAGTTTTTTATATACATAAATGTTTTTTTTTTGTAAGCAATATTTAAAAATGTATAAACAGAAAATCAATAATATCAGGCTATGTGTTGTCTGTCGTTACTGAGTGACTGACAGACTACCCGAAACTACTTGTCGTAGAAAGCGTGGTTCATGGGTTTTGTGTTTTTGGATTAGTCTTTGTCCGGAATAGCATATTAAGTTAGTACTAAAATATTTAAAAAATAATGAGCAGGTAGGTAGGTAGGGGAGGATAGGTAAGGTAAGAAGAGTAGGTAGGTAGGGTAGGATAGGTAAAGTAAGAAGAGTAGGTAGGTAGGGTAGCCAGTTGACAGGAGCAAAGCCGCGCGGATCAGCTAGTATTGAAATAAAACTCACGTGTGTAGTGATCATCGCGATGCGTGGGCGCTTCCTGTGTGTACATGGGCACGCGCGGCACGTACCCGCGAAACGGCGGCGGCGGCAGCGGCAGCGAGGTGGCCGGCCCGCCGCCGCCGTGCTCCTCCGGCAGGCACACGTTGTACGAGCGCGAGTAGTAGCGGTTCTCCCCGCCCGGCACCACTATCTCTTGGTTTATTATTATCGGCTGTAGCGGGTAACTGTTACACAAAAAACGTTATGGTCAATAGTAAACAGAGGAACTAATGGAAACTGATATCGTATCGACCCTTAGCAAACAACTTCGCATGACAGAATAGGGTAGTGGACTAAAAAGAAACTTAATTAGTCCGTCTGATAGATTTCCAAAAAATATCCGACATGTATTTTTTCTTTTGTTACGTAAACCAAAAATTTACGAAGATACGACGCTTTTAAAATTGTCAATACGTCACACCGCACATTGGTTCAAGGGCGGAAAAAAGTCCTTTGTGTCGACCTTGTTTAAAATGTCTACAGTATCCGGCGATAAATATTGCATATCGACCTTTGGAAAAAGACAATCGACTAATTTCGGTTATCTCTGTCGCACGAAATACAAACAGTCCGGTATCTATTAGGAGCTGTTAAAACAATTATGATTTGCTTCTTTTGATTATTATTTTTATTCTTTCTATAAAATACACCAATTTTTCTATAAGTGATGGCTTTAGGTTGGGGTAAAATAAAATAAAAAAACATGTTCACATTATGTTTACGTATTTAATTATTTTGGAAAATTACAGCTGTATTGTACATAGTAAACATCATTATACCTATTGTTAGAATGAGACATTGTAATAAAAATAATAATAATTCTAATTCTCAATTACTTCCATTTCACTATCTGTGCTCTCAAAGAGGTCAATATCACTGTCAGCCGTATTTATCACTAGTCTATCAGTGTAATTGTCTAAACCGTGTGGAATGCTTCTATATTCATTCTCACATTAATTGCATGATCGCAAACCTTTTTCCACTCTTCAGCCCCCATCATGTTTACTTATTCAGTCAATGTTTTTACTGTAGTTAAATTCATACCCACATTTCTAGAGGTTACATAGCCTTTCAGTTGAGACCACATATATATATATTTTTTCAATTGGATTACAATCCGGATGATATGGTGGCAATCGCAACACAGTGTGCCCATGTTCGGCAAGTACTTTGTCCACGGAAAACTCTGTATACCTCTCCTTGTGCTGACATATAATAGCGTAAATCTGGGTTTTTGTTAATTTTGGATCAACTGGAATTTCGTGTCTGTTTATCCAGTTGATCATTTCCTGTTTAATGGTATTTGAGTTGGGGGGTCATTCAACATATTTATTGTGATAGGGTGCGTTATCGATAACTAGAACAAAATCACTGGGTATATTTGAGATTAATTGATTAACCAGCCATTTTTCGTAGTTATCGGTTATTCTTTTCATTGTGATAGTCACCTTTAGTGTGTTGCACCTGTGATTTATACGTTAAAAAGGCCACAAAAAATACAAAAAGGGTACAAAGCCTTTTTCATTTCCCGCATGAACTATTATCAAACGTTGACCTTTTGAAATTGGCTTTTTTACTCTTTTTATCTTATCATCACTCCAAAAATTTCCCTTTGGTGTGGGATGTATGTACATTCAGTCAAAAAAGTATCGGGAAAGGATGATTTGTTTATGGTTCCAAATTAAAATTTTTGTTTTTTTGTAGTTGTTAGATTAGAACAACTGTTTTCCATTTTGGCGCGGAGTTTGAGTTGCATCTGTTATTTATATTAAATACAGTGCTGGTTTTAGTAATATCATATATAGTGTGTATTGCGAATTTCATAATGGACAAAAATATCGAACAAAGAGTTTGTCTTAAATTTTGCATCACCAATGGAATTTCGTGTTCGGAGTCACTGAAAATGTTACAGAAGGCTTACGGTGAATCGACTTTATCAAAAACTCGTACTTATGAGTGGTTCAAAGCGTTCAAAAGCGGTCGAGATGTGATGGAAGATTTGCCTCGCTCTGGTAGGCCGTCAACGTCTGCAACTGAAGTTAACATCGCAAAAGTGAAGGAAATAGTGACTGAAAATCCCCATTCAACTCTGAGAGAGATAGCCGCCGAACTTTCTGTATCTCACGAGTCGATCCGTACCATTTTAACTAATCATTTGGGTATGAAACATGTTGCTGCTCGGCTAGTCCCAAAAGATCTGAATTTTCTCCAAAAACTCAATCGCATGAAAGTCGCTGAGGACACGCTAGAACGAATCAGTTCGGACCCAACATTCATGAAACGCATTGTTACTGGTGACGAGACGTGGGTTTACGAGTTTGACATGCAAACTAGTCAACAAGCTTCGGAGTGGCGCCTTCCAACTGAACCGAAACCGAAAAAACCAAGCCAAAGTCGATCAAAAGTCAAAGTCATGTTGACTGTTTTCTCTGACTATCGCGGTGTTGTGCACTCTGAATTCTTACCGGAAGGTCTAACGGTAAATAAAGAATATTAGTTGAGCGTTATGCGGCGTTTAAGAGAGCAAATTCAACGAAAAAGGCCAGATTTGTGGAAAGAAAATTCTTGGATTTTGCACCACGACAATGCGCCTTCGCACAAGGCTATCATTGTGAACGAATTTTTAACCAAACACTCAACAAATACCATCCAGCAACCACCATATTCACCAGATATGGCTCCTGCTGACTTTTTTCTTTTTTCTAAACTCAAATTACCACTTCGTGGCACCCGTTTTCAATCGATAGAAGACATAAAGGAGAATTCGCGGCGAGAACTGAACTCAATTCCGAAAGCAGCGTTTAAAAAATGTTTTGATGAATGGATTATTCGTTGGCGCAAGTGTATCGTTTCTAAAAGAGCATACTTTGAAGGTGATAAAATAAATTTGGATGAATAACAGACATTTTGTGTATTATTGATCTTTTCCCGGTACTTTCTTGACAGAGTAGTATGTAAGACTCATCCATGTAGACGATATTTTTTCCTGATTCGCGAAATTCTGCGTATTTTATCGAGGTATTCCATTCGTTTGAGACTTACATCGTGTTTTTCCATTAGAACTTTTCGATTATCTTCCATTTTAGTGAACCGAAACCGAAACCGAAGTGAGTATTTTTCTCAACGTCTTTTCAAACCCATTGTAATTAAAAGCTTCAAATAATTTAGCCTTTAATGATTTTATTGTTGGCAGTTCATTAAATCGTAAGTGAAAATCATACAGCATTCTTCGAACCACACCATTATCAAAATCGGCCATATCCAAACGAAATTGCTTTTTTGGTCTCCCTTTTTTTTGGAGTGCTGAACTTAATTTCAGTAGAATGTGTTTCAGTACTGACTTCGTTTAATATATTGTTCAAGGTTCTTCTTGAAATTCCAGTGGCATTTGCAACTCGCTCTTGAACCTTCTTAAAATAACAACTTACATTTTCATCTTAATTTTTCGGCTTCGGTTACAAAATATTTATAAACATAGTAATTTCGCGTGACTGACCTCGTAAAGGTTTCCCTCTTTTTCCTAAAGATGCCATAGTACAACTTTAAATTTGGAGGTGTTAACGTTTGCGGTCGCGTCCAGTTCTAAATATATATTTTGAACTGGACGCGACCGCACTCTATCGCACTTGAACAACGACTGACAAAACGTCACATAGGTAGTGTGCGACAGAGATAACGCTTTACGAAGCCGAAATTAGCCGATTGTCTCTGTCCAAAGGTCGCTGTGCAATATTTATCGCCGGGTACTGTACAATTTGATACATAAATACTAGAATGTAAGTAGAAACGAGTCCTAAAATTAATACGGGCAAATTTTTATACAGTATTTAATTATATGACGTCAAAGTAGAGTGATCGAGAATTAACAAATTTCGTGCAACAAATATTGTTATTTCAAGTATGAATAGAACCTAAATACTATAATTATCAACTTTTATTTTTAGTTTAGTCATAAGTTTATTGCGTGTATTAATAAAATACGTAAACATATGTTATGATATAATGAATAATTACTAGCTATTACATATTTAGTAAAGAAGGTCATTTGGAACCTTTTGTTTTCAACCATGAGATCATAACTACTCTCCGTTATCGACCGATGCGTAATAAAATACTTTCGGAGATTAATTAGACCCTATACATTAAGAATACATCAGTTATCTTAGAAGAGAATACATTAGCTATCTTGGAAATACCAGGTCATTAACTAATGACGCTCTGTAATAGGGTATTTTACTAAAAAAAAACTAATTAGTCCGTATGATAGATTTTCAAAAAATATTGGATACATATCTTTTCTTTAATCACGTGAACAAAAAATATAGAAGATACAGCGAGTTGAAGACACGCGAAACGTCATCTGGCTTGGTAGATTTGGTACATTTTTACCAAGCCAGATGACGTCACGCGTGTCAGTAAAATACCCCATTAAGAAAAAGTGCATTATATTAATAAGTGTTTCTAATTGGGGTAATTATATGTAAGCCTGTACAGCTGGTATAATATGCCAAATACAGTGCATAAAATGTTGTTGCATGGCAAAGAAATAATAAGTGTTGCTGCCTTACCTATTGGGATGTTATCTGAGGAAACTCAAGAAGCGCGAAATAAAGATTACCGCAATTATAGGTTAGGTCATTCAAGAAAATGTTCTCGTTTATCATGTAATGTAGAGGACTTAGCCACCTCAGATCCCTTATCAACAGTTTACGTGCACGTCCGAATAAAAAATACTATCCTCCCACTTCATGATGACGCCAAAGTTTTATTAGTGGATAGCACCCATCTCTAAAACTATGTCTTCTCTATTTATTATTTGTTTATTTATATTTATTTATATTGAAATGCTTAAAGACTTTTGCATAATATTTATAATTGAATTCATGTGAAAAATTATGATGAATATTTTCATTTTAGTAAAAAAAAATACGTATTATATTTTTCTCTTTGTATACTGGTAGGTACATTCATTATACATATAATTTTAATAAAGTATTATTAGTATTATTAACGCAACGTCCTTTCATTTAAAAATAATATTTTGGTTTCGTTTTATCGTCTATCATTTTGATGCGTCTATTATTTTTTAATACTCTAACTGATGGACTAAATTGATTTGCAATTTATTGATGGTGGAAACTAGCCTATTACTGAGTTCTTCTAACAAAGTTTCTGTTATTTCGTTCTGTTAACACAAAACACATGCATAATTAAAAGTGCCTTAAATATCACGTTTGTTCTACAGACGTAAAGCGAAGTGAAAAGCTAAGTAAAGTTCTTGAGATAGCCTGCTGATAGACAGACGGACGGACGGAAAGGCGGACGAACGGACACCGTAGAATTAGGAACCCTGAATAATGAGGAACTCGAGAGGTATACATAGAATGTTGTTAGGTTGCTTATAATAAAATGAACTTACACTGTGTGGTGACCGTTGTTGACATGCTCCGACTCAGTTGGAATGCTCACGGGCGCCATTGCTGTAAACATACAACAGTTCTACTTATTTTATTTTATACTAGCTTTTGCCTGCCACTACGTACGCGCATATCCCGTTTTTTATACGGACGGAGTTTACTATACGGACCTTGTTGAAACCAGAACAAATTTCCGTGCGTTCTTTTGCCATACCTATTACTGGAATCAAAAGTAGCTCACAATTTAGGACCTATTGGTTTTATTGGTAAGATATAATGCGTGGAGCTTGGCAACTGGGCTTAACCCAGTTGTACATGTTCCTTGGTGCCTATTGGCCTAGTTCTATTCTGTCGCCTGCTTGTGGTGGACGGAAGTGGAAATATATATTTTTCTACTCCTCCGCTGTACTTTTCTGATTAATTTCGTGGCAGGATCCAAGACAGTTGAATCGTTTCTCCGGGACTCGTCGGGTTTTATTGGCTCAGCGTTTTTCTGGTGGTCGCCGCTGTTGATTCTGGCTTTCAGAAGTTGCAGTGGTTGGGAATGTGTGGAGGGCTTGTCCCAAAAAAAACCCCCGTTTTTCCCGTTCCTGTAGGAATTTAGCAAAATCATCTCCAAGTGCTCCCCTACAATCTCCAAAGAACCTACATACGTAGCGTTCTACGACCAGTATTTACGGCTGTGGTTTGTCTGACAATGACTCACTCACTCAGTTACGGAAGAATATTATAGAGAGTTGATACGACAGAGGGGCATTAAATTAAACTACGTATACTATACGTGTTCAGTATTAATTCGTTATGGTACAAAAACAAAAAGCGCCATAAATGAGAAAATATTTTTTTCAAACAAACTAAATAGCTTGCAAATCCTAATAAAACGCAACCACCCTTTGTAAAAAAAATGACACTGACCTTAGATACCTAGGCCGCTAGGTAACAAAGCGGCAACGTCGCGCGCGCGCCGGAGTGCGGTGTGCGGTATCTCATGTGCTCGGCGGGGGCCGGGGCGGGGGGGCGGCCGGTGACTTAGGCCTCCGCTCGCACTGGCTTTTATGTTAGGTAACGCTTCGAAGTACGCGCACAAAAACAAACACACTAAATTTTTAAATTTTCGGTGTGTCCTCCATTCACATTGATGCACAAATTATACCGACGGAGAATATTGTTATTTATTTTTCTAATTAGATCACTGTCCGTCGCTAAGCACTTTAATTTGTGAAATGCTAAAATAATCCTATTTTTTAACTCATCAATTGTATTTACCTCTATGGCATACACTTCACCCTTAATGTACCCCCACAAAAAGAAATCCATGGGAGTGAGGTCCGGAGATACTAATACTAAATAATAATAATCCCAAGTTACGTGTCCTCTCACAATAAAAGATAGAAATACTGTTTTAAATTTATTTAGTGTCCTATCACAATAACAAAATAAAATCACAATTGTTTGCGCGCGAATTCCACAAACCGTACGTTCCGAAAAGACAGCGTCGGCGCACTGAATAGAGGCCCCACTTACCTTACGTACCTTACGTAAAAAACAAGGATGCAACAAACTGACCTATTTCTGTTTCTTTCAAACGCGCTACGTTTGTCGCTTTCGCAGTGAAAGTGCAAGTTTGTGTGTATTGATTGCTTCCTTGTTTGCATTGCCAATTTGTAGTGAATGTCCTTCGACATGCGTCAGAGCGGCAACAACGCATCGTAGATTTATCGTTGTAAGGTGCATGACCTATGCTTAGACGATAATCAGCTTTTAGAAAAGATACATCGTGTTCAAACGGTGCAAAAACTTTAAAAATCATTTGCGACTAAACTACTGCTCCTATTTAATTTATTTTTGGTACAGAGCTTGAAAATGGTACCTAGTATAGGCAGTTTAAAGGAAAGCCCCTCTGTCGTATCAACGTTGTATATTAGGATTGTGCCCCAATGAAAATCTGACTCCAGTCTTGCTAGAAAGCACCGTGTTACCCTGTAAATGGGCTGTGGAAGTCTGGTAGGCAGCCGCTCCACGTAAAATACTAGTATTCAAGTAAATCCGGTTTGACTGGAAGCCGACCCCAATATAGTTGGGAAAAGGCTAGGCAGAAGATTGTGTCCTAATGAAGGCACAGGCCTATTTCATCCTTCCATTCCTCTCGGCTTTGGGCAAGTGTGGACCAGTCTTGCCGATAAGTGTCAAGCTCGACCCGCCATCTTCCCTCGCTACGCATCCTCGCTCATCTCTGGTAGAAATGCACTCTTACACTCGACAAGTTTTGCGAGCTTACTACACTACCAAATACTAAACTACCAATATTGCAAAGTAACCCTTTTTAAGGCGTTCTGTCAATACTTTTACACGAGTGGCCTGTGGGTATCATACGCGCCGAGCCTACAACGTCCTGCATGCTCAATTTAATAATGCTTTTAGGATGCTGTTGGGACTGCCATGGCGTTGTAGTGCTTTAGAAATGTTCGTGGAGGCTCGCAGATGGTTTCCATGCCATCGTGCGAAAGAAAGCGGCCTCCTTACTACAGCGCTTACATGGTAGTGTCAACAGCATCCTGAAAAAGATAGCTGCCAGACCAAACTGTCCCTTTCAGGGACACTGGGTATAAATAAATTAATCATTTATTTTTACACCCAAATACTAACTAAATTATGGACTGTAGTCTGAAATAAAATTTTGATTTAATTGCTAACGAGTTCAATCTGTCTAGCCATTTCCCAACTACGCTGGCATCGGCTTACTCTAACCGTACGCAGCTAAAAAGTCGCTCCATGTCGAATACTGGTACACACCAGTATTGAGCGACTTTTTTTTAAGGATGGGTAATCATAAAATGACTCCTTCCGCTCTGGGTGAAGCAGAAGGAAGTGTCAGACTCTTACTGACTAAAACCTTAAAAAATGTCCCTTGTGTTCCAGGGCCGCGGTGACTCTTTCAAACAAATTCCGCAACCCCGGCAGGCACTGGCCCTTGCGGACCCCGTCTTTTATGTTGACATCTCTTTGAGGCCCGCGTGGAATACAGCGCGCCATCGACCCGGGCCTGGGGGGCAATCACCTACGGACTAACTACTAGTCTCGAACCCGAACTAAGAATGAATGACAACAAGATTTGTCAGTAACTGTCAAATCGTGTTGTCATTAATTCTCAGTGGTTAGGTGATACGGAGTAGAATACGCCCGCAACTAAGCCTGAAACTACGGACTTCGGGCTTAGAGAGTAGCCTCCCTGGTTCTGATCGGACGGCGAGCCAGCCAACGCTCGCCGTTCGCAAACCCGCGCCTGCGGTGGCCGGGAATCGCCCTGCGACTCCCGACTGCTGGTCGGATCTCCACATCCTAGTTACTGGGCAAAACGATACCCTCTTGCAAGTGTCAGATTTTTTGGCTTCTGACTAAACATGTTGACCGTCAAATATCTACAAATGACCAACGGTGTTTCTTTTAACTATTTATTGGCACGCGTGTGTCCACACAACCTAATGGTGAGCGATGATGTGGTCGAAGATGGAGCACGCTTGCTTAGAAGTAACCTATTCAAATCGTTTTAAAGTGCTTTTCGAAGCCAAGAGCAGTCTCGCTACGTTAAGGGTGCCTTTCCACTAGAGAGATGAGCTATGCAGCTATGCTACGAGAATTTAAAAGCTAAGCCACGACACTATGTGACCGTTTCCACTGATGCTAAGCTATGTAGCGTAGCGAGTAAGATGAGCTATGAAAATGCGCAGCCGCAAGTTAGTTGTGCGAGAAAGATACGCAGCTCACCTCCTGAAGGTACACTGCTATGCACATAGCTACACCACTCGTGACCATCCATAGCACACATCCACAGCACGCATTCTTCCATATGAAAAACGTAGCTTAGTTGAATCAGTTTCCACCAGTGCTATGCTGGGTGAACCAATGAATATATGATAGGTAAATATCAAACGCATCCATAGCAACGTTGTAGCAACGTTGCATAGCACATCTCTGGTGGAAAAGCAGCCTTAAACGGTCACCCATCCACGGAACGACCTCGGCAAGCGTTGCTTAACCTTGCCAATCTACCCGGCTGTCATTACAAGTCACGAACTCCTAGATGCTATTAACTGAGAATTGAAGACGAATGATTGTAGTCGATTCTATTTCAAATTCAAAGATATACACATAATAGACGAAGGTCTAGACCTCACCCGATGCACTATTGTGCAGTTGTTATTGGCATTGTACATGACGTATAAACGCGTCCGTTTTGGGTGACAAGTTTATAGTGTACATATTTCAACTAAATCTGTCCGGTTGATTCGGAGAAAATTGGCTGTGACAGACGGTCAGACAGACGCACGAGTGGTCCTATAGGGGTTGTGTTTTTCCATACGGAGGTTGCGTACCCTAAAACGTTCAAAACCAATTCACAATTTGACTCGGGGAGTTAAACAACATCAAAAGCTTTTCAAAATGTAAGCCGACTACGTGTGATTTTGACAGCATAAGGGTGTGTTTACACCAGAGATGTGCGAGGATGCGAAGCAAGGGGTGTGTTTGTTAAAAACCAATAGAATCGCTTCATTTACCTAGCTTCGTTCAGCGCAATCTGTTTTATTGGTTCTTAACAAACACATTCCCCGCTTCGCATCCTCGCACATCTCTGACGGAAACGCAACTTAAGGGTGCCTGTCCATTTGGCCGGAGCGAGGCAGCGGAGCGGAGAAATATTAACCAATCATGTCATTCAAAATGTCAGTGTCTCACGTGGTGCGGAGATTTTATATTATTACATTGGTTAAATTTCTCCGTTTCCCATATGGACAGGCACCCTTACGGGGGTGAAAAAGAGGAAAATCGTTTATACTAAATAAATAAACAAATCTGCGCAGACGAAGTCACGGACGAAGCGCTAGTATTATTATTATACAAGTTAAAGGAACATCTTACGTGGCACGTTGTAGTTGTGGGCGTCCAGCAAGTGCGGCTGCTGCTGAATGATGTAGGGCGGGTACGGCCTGCCCCCGGGCGGGAAGGGCGCGCCCGACGCGGCCATGGGGCTGTTCTGATTCGGCGGCGGCATGCCGTGGCCGAACGGATACCCGTTCATTCTGAATCTGAAACAACAGGGATTTCGTAAGTGACGCCGAGGAGTGTTTGAGGTGTTTTCTTTTAATGGGAAATTCATGAATACGGCATATACGGGATGAGTATTAAGTCTTCAAAGTTAGTGAACAGGCTTCTTCTGGGTAAGTTCGCCCCATCATCGTCGACTTTGTCTCTGTCATCTCTGATCTAGACTAGAGTCAAGAGCTAACCCTTATCAAATAAAAAATACTTAACAATAAAAAGTTTTTTTTAGAATAGAATAATATTTGTTGTCTCTTATTACAGCTAATAGTACTGGTACATACTCAAAACTACAATATCTGAAGCAAAACGTTCACGTGTGCGTGGATGGCTAAAATCCAAACTATGAGGAATATCGAATTTGGAATATACTAAGACTGCATTGGATTTGGATTAAACTAAAACTACTAAAAAACGGGAGGAAAGGCCCAGACAAAAGCTAGTTTATTATAAAGTAACGGGGAAAGCATGAAACGCGTGAAATTTCCGCATGCCATTGTCAACACTTTAGATAATTTGAACACGATTAAGTAGAAAACATTATTAGTAGATACATCAGTACATATAATAATTTATAAAATAGTCGCCAAGCGATAAAGTGTGTTTTTAGTAGGAACATATTTATTACATTTCAAAGTTAGGTAATATAAACATCATTCAATTTAGGCTAGCCTCGTACTTAACAACTGCAATATAAAATGAAATTCAATTCGAAACCCACAAAAAAGCTTATTATTGCTAAAAACATTTCATTTTTTAGAGTGAAAAAAAGAGGGTAAGGTGTAGGCGATCCCCGTCTTTTCACATTTCCAAGTTAGTTCATAAAAACTTTTACAATGATTAGGTATAATTCACGCGTCACTAGTGCGTACTACAATTTTAAAGAAAAAACTATTCGAAAACAAGAAAGTAAACGTATGAGGGTAGTTAAGTATGAAGTTACGATGTTGATAATATCTGAACATGGCACAGCCGAGGACCTAACATCAAAAATATAACGTCAATAAATTCTATCAAAATAAACAAGAAAACGCAAGCTCAAATAAACAAACACGCCGCTGAAGCTTTCAGCTTTCCTTCGAATCGTAAAACATATGATGATCGATACACACACACGAGGTTACACCCCACTACCAATTTGCAACAACGAAAATAATTATATTTATCCATGTCAATGCGTTATTATTACACAATTAAATTTAAAAAGAAAACTAGGGCAATAATTTACTTTGTACTTACGAGATTCTTTTCGTCTTAACGTCAGTACGAGTGCTATGCAAGTCTGCGACTCAACTGTTCCGTACAAGCGAGGCGAATTGACTGACCGTGCCGTAATAATTTTTAAGTGTTAAATTGATAGCGCTTTGAATCGAATCTATTCTATATTATGCTTCTCTATGGTAATGGTCCGCGTAGGACTTGCGGACAGACGGCAGTGCGGTTGATTGCGGTTTTTTTTTGCATGGAATTATTAGTTCCGTTCCGCAGGGTCCCGGAAGCGTTATCGAGGAAAATTTAGTACTTATATGATCGTTTGCTTTGGTGACTGAACTGCTTCATTATGTTTATTTACGTTTGGAACAATTTATCATAATTATTTCAACCTATCTATAAACTGGAACACCATCGCCATATTTTGTCAAATAAATTTACCTTTACTAGAAATGTTTAGGTAAATAAATAAAAAGGTTGTTTACCTTTATTTATTTACCTAAACATTTCTTTTTGTGATTTATCTTAATGTGACTTTTTACACAAACGTATTAAACAAATAAACCACTGCTTACACTAATGGTTAAATTGATTTAGTAATCGTCATTGTTATATTTACATTGGTATAAAGTTGCATTTTATTTTTAAATTGAGTTTAAAAAAGAAACATTAAAATAAACACATCAAGATTGTTAACCTATATTTAACTAAACACAAACACAACACCTACACAGTTGGTTAACTTTGAATGAATTAATTATTTGTTTTGTTTTTATCAAAACATTTTCTTTATTTAATTTTTGCCCTAAATTCTTTGTTTTCTGTATAGTAGTATACTGAATCTCCGGACATACGTGTTTTTGACTTTGTCAACCTAGAGAGCCCTAACACCCATACCACAAGTTTAATCTTAGCTAGGGTATACAATTTATGTTTTGTTAACAACATAGTGATTACTAAGGGTCCACATTGGCTCACCTAAAGTTCTTTACCCGAAATTGTTCTTCCTAATGATTTGTAATCCGAATGATAACTCTTCCTAAAAATTTTCATCCAAAATTTTTTATTCATACTATTTGTAGTGCTACCGGCGATGTTCATAACACTCATGTTTCGAAAATTGTAATTAATAATATCATTAATGTAAATTTATTTAAACTCCTACTGTTTTTTTATCATAACGCTTTGAGCCCTAAACATAATTACCATAATAATATTTTCACTCATACTCAGAATTTAGAATGATTAAAGGTCGTTTCACTGATTTTGTGTTAAATGAATGAAATTCAGGCCAGAGTGTCGTCTTGGGGGCACTATGAAAAAAATACTTAGAAAAATTTCGCGACCAATTTCGAGGTAGCAGGTTTCGTATTTGGTCACAGTTCTAACCTAACCTATGGATATCTTTGCAGGTACACACCGCTATTAATTGAAATGTGTATATGAAAACATGTTTTTTAACTACATGCACCATGGTACTATTATTCTTATATGTTATACATGTTATGTGAAAATAAAGTTACGCAAAATTAATGTATATAATACTGATTATTATGAATAAAAAGAAATCTAAACAAAAAAGATATGACTTTGAATAATAGTGTAAAAGATGGCTATGTTGAGAAAATATAGGAAAACAAATAAAAGTATAATAGATGTTTATTGCTACTGACATTATGAAGTTGAATGCTTCGGAATTATGAACATTAGAGACAGACTAGTTAGGAATTGTTATTGTTGGGATGAAAAATGTTAGAAAGAACATTCTCGGATTTCAATCGGAGTTGAAAATTTAGGTGAACTTCGGCACACCCGATTACTAATTGTAAGTTTGGGTTTTTTTCTTGTTGTTATTCACTATCTAAACTTTTCTAGTATACAAGCCTGATTATAAAAACTACTAGTTGACGCACGCAACTTCGTTTGCGTCACAGTTTTCATTACTGTTCCGCTCCAATAGGAGCCGAACAAATAGACCTATTGGTCTTAGCGTGATTCTTCAAATCGGACCAGTAGTTCCTGAGGTTAGCGCGTTCAAGCAAACAAACGAACAAACTCTTCAGCTTTATATATTAGTATAAATGATTGACTATTAAGGTTGATTGACATAATTATCTGGTCTGACACGAACCGGGCTCGGACATGGACATGTGTGTGCGAGTTCATATAAACGGTGTGGACACCGATATTTGTTTGAGCTCCGGACGGACGGTGGATTTAACCTTTAAGTTGAAAGTATTTTTTTTTAAATTGTATTAAATTCATCGCAAAATTCTAACTTCTCCTACGAAGAAAACTTGAATTACAATGTAACAAAACTAGCCAAGAGCGAGTCGGACTCGTGTGCAAAGGGTTCCGAACTAATATAATTTTTTTAACATATTATTTTAACACTACCGACTTCTTATAGGTTTTCTTTAGGTAAAGAACTATTATCTTAATTTTTTTGCTTGGAAGAATACTCGGTACTTATGCACTAACTGCTGTCCGCATGTAATTAGTACTTCTCCGTTATAAATTATGGCCTATACAATATATGTGTTTGAAATTGCTTTGAAGTGTTATCATGTTGATGGCGTTCAGTAGTCCCTGTGTGAAAGTAGGTAACTAACATCCATCCATCTTATCAGATTAGTAAGGAAGTAAGATTTTGTCATTTAAACAAGCCCTATGCCTCTTACTTACCGCCAACTTATGGTTAATCTGTAGCTCTTTGAAAATGCAATTTGAAGAAGGTAATAGGAAGCTTGCAGAAACTATAGTGGCAGCACTGAAATGTCATTGTCATTGTCAAGTATGTTTCAAGTATAAATTTCCACATAACTACGCTAGATGGCACAGTCTACTTCGCGCACGTTCCCTTAAACTGAGCGAGAAGGAACCGCAGGTGGCAGCACAGAAGCGTCAATTCAAGTATTCTGACCCTTAAAGTTTCGAATATGCGACACTAGATGGCATAGTCAACGCCGTGCACGGTCCTTATAGAATAGAATAGAATGCTCTTTATTATGTTAACTACATATATTATACATATAAGCATCATTTAATATTCCATATGTAACTTCAGAAACCAAACTAATCTATCAATATATATATATACAACGTTGATACGACAGAGGGGCTTTCCTTTAAACTGCCTATACTAGGTACCATTTTCAAGCTCTGTACCAAAAATAAATTAATTAGGAGCAGTAGTTTAGTCGCAAATGATTTTTAAAGTTTTTGCACGGTTTGAACACGATGTATCTTTTCTAACAGTTGATTATCGTCTAAGCATAGGTCATGCACCTTACAACGATAAATCTACGATGCGTTGTTGCCGCTCTGACGCATGTCGAAGGACATTCACTAAAAATTGGCAATGCAAACAAGGAAGCAATCAATACACACACACTTGCACTTTCACTACGAAAGCGACTAACATAAAGCGAGCGAAAGAAATAGAGATAGGTCAGTTTGTTGCATCCTTGTTTTTTGCGATCGGTAAGTCCCTCAGCAGTGCGCCGACGCTTGTTTTTCGGAACGTACGGTTTGTGGACTTCGCGCGCAAACAATTGTAATTTTATTTTGTTATTGTGAGAGGACACGTAACTTGGGATTATTATTATTTAGTATTAGTGTTTTTTTTGTGATTGACTGTTTTTTATGGTGATAGGACACGTAACTTGGGATTATTATTATTTAGTATTAGTATCTCCGGCCCTCACTCCCATGGATTTCTTTTTGTGGGGTTACATTAAGGGTGAAGTGTATGCCTCAGAGGTAAATAAAATTATTGATGAGTTAAAAAATAGGATTATTTTAGCATTTCACAAATTAAAGTGCTTAGCGACGGACAGTGATCTAATTAGAATAATAAATAACAATATTCTCCGTCGGTATAATTTGTGCATCAATGTGAATGGAGGACACATCGAAAATTTAAAAATTTAGTGTGTTTGTTTTTGTGCGCGTACTTCGAAACGTTACCTAACATAAAAGCCAGTGCGAGCGGAGCCCAGCGGAGGCCTAAGTCGCCGGCCGCCACCCCGGCCCGGCCCCCACCGAGCACACGAGATACCGCACACCGCGCTCCGGCGCGCGCGCGACGTTGCCGCTTTGTTACCTAGCGGTATCTAAGGTCAGTGTCTTTTTTTTTACAAAGGGTGGTTGCGTTTTATTCGGATTTGCAAGCTATTTAGTTTGTTTGAAAAAAATATTTTCTCATTTATGGCGCTTTTTGTTTTTGTACCATATCGAATTAATACTGTACACGTATAGTATACGTAGTTTAATTTAATGCCCCTCTGTCGTATCAACTCTGTATATAATTCTTCCGTTACTGACTGATTGAGTGACTGAGTGACTGAGTGACTGACATACAACGCGCAGCCGAAACTCCTGGCCGTAGGAAGATGAAATTTGGCATGTAGCATCCCTAAACTCTGTAAAGAAGCACTAAAAGGGGATTTCTCGAACTTCCCACGGGAACGGGGAAAAAGGGATACGCGCGGGCGAAGTCGCGGGAAAAAGCTGGTTAATTTACATAATGGATTCAGTACATCTGAAGATTGTCTTTCAGATATTTAATAGTTAGGCGCTACCTCCATGAGCGAGTGAATTGCTGCAAGTCCGGCCTGCTACCGTCGGGTGTTCTCCACGACATGCTTGATTGGCCCAAGCGTGTCGTGGATCCACACATACTTATCCGGGCCTGGCACACACATCTGTGACATAAGATAATTTAGAAGAAAATAAAGAGAATAGGGAACATGCAATATTTCCATATTTGCTCTAATTTTAAAGAACTCCATCTAGAATAGACCAACACATAGGTAAATAATAAATGAAAACGCTTTAATTTATTGCCAAAATTGCGTTTTGAAACCGACAGTTTAAAGGTTCGCGCGAAATCGTACGATGACGTCACTCGTGTCTGTCTATCACTGGTCAAGAACTGTCCCAACTCAAAGACATAAGGTTGCCTTTTCGTTGGCATAACTGCAGATAACGAAACGCAGAAACGCTGATTGTTGTTTTTAAATACGTTCCGTTTCACTTACTTTAATTCATTAGGTAGGAAGGTAGGATTTTTTGGAAGGTTCAAAGCTAATTTGCTCGGCCTAATAAGCTAGTTTATTTTGAATCACAGAAAAAGTAAGTATTTATTATAAAAGTGTAGTACATTACTTTGCTCTATTGTCAATAGTTTACGCAGCGTACGCGATATAAGGTTTTTTTTGGTACTTTTTTCACACCTTGGGTTACATTATCGAAGTTTTCATACGGATCCCTAACTTTTCTGAAAATATTCTCTAGCCCATGTTCATCAGGGAGAATGTAGGATTCTAATGGTGAAAGAATTTTTCAAATTGGTCCAGCAGTTTCAGAGCCTATTCAATTCAAACAAACATATATTATACACTATTAGTGTAGATTACAAATACAATTGGAAAATGGCTGCAGAATTTCAAATTGAAAATATTTGTTGTATCCTGTAGTACAAATAGTTGAAAACATAGTAATGTCATCCAAATACAAAACAATCTTGCCAAGCAGTGCAGTTTTGGGGATGAAAAGGCTCCTAGGTAGGTGTAGTTGTAGTAAAAGATTGTTAAAAACAAAATAAAAATAACATTTCGCTGTGCTTGGCGACTTCGCAAGTGCAGTTTAACTTTACTGTGATAGAATACATTCCACACACTCATCCCGAACAACATCGCAATTGATTGCAAACTATTTCTATAAAATTGCATAAGTTTTTCAAATTCAAATAATTCATTCGCAAATATGGGTGTCTCTAAGTACATAGATGTACCTAGTTGTTATTGGTAACCTTGCTTCGCAGACAGAAATTTAATAGAATTTCGTTTCGCAGAAAATGTTTGATATAATATTCGGTCCTTGTAATTTTATGTCACATATTATTGTTTCAAAGACTATTCACTTGAATGAACCTATTTCACAGAAACACAATTCAATGAATTTCATGATCACATTTTTTTTATTTAACAAACTTTTCAAACAGCAGAATAATAAAAAATAGTGACAGAAACGAATCGCTGTAAATACCGACCCCAAGTAGTCTTGTCTGCCCTACCCCTAGAATGTAATTTAAGCCCGCGTAGGCGCGGAGGGGCGAGGCGGCCAGCAAGCCGAAGCAATGGTGATCGTTAAAACCATCTGCGACATGTTACGCGATAAGTTCGCATGAGATCACCGGAGCCCCGCAGCGCTGGAGCCGTGACAGAAACCATGCCCGCTGCATGCTTGCTGCTTGCCGCATGCTTTCTGCATGCTGCACGTCACTTGCTTGCTGTATGCTTGCTATATGCGTGCTGCATTCATGTTGCATGCTCGCCTGCATACTGCATGCTTGTTTGCATATTTTTGTATTTTATTCCCATCGCCATTTGCCACCATTGCCGCTTCGTGGGGTTCCGTCGACGGGTCCGAATGAAAAGTTTTGCTTGACTTGAATTTACCCGCATTGTTTTTGTGAACGCGATGTTGTAATTTTGAAGGAGAGTATGCATTTTGTCAAAAGTTTAAAACTATCACTTGATAAAAAGATTTAAAAACATCATGTAAACTACTCAATATTCTAGCTTTCAGGAGTTGCAGTAGTTGGGAAAAGGATTCTGACCTTATTCCAAAAAATCCCTTGTACTTAATAACAACGGTTGTACGCGTAAGCCAGAATCAACAGTGGCAACCACCACTTTATTGGTGCTCGTGTGTTTATTCGTAGTTTCTGAAGCTCGACGAGTCCCACAAAAACGATTCAACTGGATCTCGCATCGAAAATTTCCATATAAAGCTAGAGACAGGTAAGGTGCAAATGACAGGATTTTAGAATTTTAATCAGACTAAAATATTCTGGATTGTTAATTTGCTTAGTGCATATAGTAGGCGCCAGATAAACTTTCAATAAACTACATTAACCTTTCCCTTATATCCCTTCGTAGATACCCGAACAATATATGATGAACAGTTTTTCATAACTAGAGAATATAAACGATCACGATAGAAGTCGATTCAGGACAGCAGCATGTCTTTATATCTGTGTTTGATAATGAGAAAGTCAATTAATGTATGTGGGTTAATGACCGTTATTGTTAATTATGTAGTGTCTACCATAAATATTTAAATTATATGGCACAGAACAGTGATGTTATGGATTATCTTTAGATTGCACCCGTTCGAAGCAGGGGTTTGGTAAGAATGCTTTTGTAAAAAGTGCGTTTACAAACATACAAACTCGCAGACAGAAACAGCCAGACCCGGAATCTGTATCTTTAAAGGTAATATAATAATGTTAAATTTCACTATATTTCTGTGTGTACATAAATAATAAAATAAATAAATTATTCTTCTCTTTTTTAACAGACTTCATTAACAGTGTGTTTGTTGTCGTTCTATTGTGTCTGTGGCAAATAAAAGTTTTCCATTCTATTTATCACTCATAATTGATTATTTCAGCCGACAGACGTCCACTCCCGGACATAAGAGGACGCGTAACCAGGGATGTACTTGTTAAGAACCAATAAGATCGCTTCATTTACCTAACTTCGGTAAATCGCATACTCGCAGATCTCTGGTATAAACGCAGCCTCTTAGGCGGTGTACACATTATGCCGCAGCGGCAGCGGCGTGCCGCTGCCGCGGCGCCGCAGCGCTAGTCCCGCTTGGATTTGTATGGAGCCTTACATACGACGCCGTGGCGGCAGCGGCAAGTTTATGTACCGCGGCAGTAGCGGCTCCATACAAAATATCCAAGGGGGACTAGCGCTGCGGCACCGCGGCGGCATAATGTGTAAACCACCTTACTGTCTGTACGTCTCGCATCCACAAGATTCCCTAGACGCTTCGCCAGTAGGTGCTATTAATAAATTCCTTGAAATGGAATTTATTCAATTTGTGTGTGGAATGATTGCCAATTGCCAATCAAGGTACGGCAAGCTGCATCCAGAGCCGGTTTATTGAGCCATTGTGTGGTGCCTTCGCCGCAGTGGTAGGCTATTGTAGTAAAGTCTTGACCGCCAGTTACGCTCACACTCGAGTGCATTTATGTTATTCATCGCTTGTTGCTGCGCTTTATACGTTAATGGATCTATTGCTGACCGTGGCCTTTAAAAAGTTGTTTTCTTTTCATTGGACTGAGTCTCGCTGCAATCTTATTTTATTTCAATTTTAAGACTGAAACATGTAAGTTTAATTACATTCAGTTACATAACAATCTACTACTACTAATAGTACTGGGCCAGAGATCAGCCTCAGTCGAACGATTCATGGGCTGAAGCAATCACAATGTGGGTCCCAGAATATGTCCGGCGACATCGCGGCAGACCCCGGATGGAGGGACGAGCTTAATGCCTTAATGCCTATCGATAGGGTATTTTACTAAAAAAATCTAATTAGTTCGTCTGATAAATTTTCAAAAAAACGCGTGACGTCATCTGGCTTGGTAAAAATGTACGAAATTTACCAAGCCAGATGACGTCACGCGTTTCTTCAACTCGCTGTATCCTCTTTATAATTATTGTGTTTATGTGAAAAAAGAAAAATACGTGTCCAGTATTTTTTGAAAATTTATCAGACGGACTAATTAGATTTTTTTTAGTAAAATACCCCATCGATCCACACTTGCCGAAATACGGTAAGAATGGAAGCAGAAAGGGAGGGTTTCGCCCTGCAGTGGGACCTTATAAGCTGAATAAAATTGCAGTGCTTCAAGTGCCCATACACCCGTACTTTGGAGGATTTAATTCTTCTTCTCGAGTCGATGGTGACCTACAGACATTATGTCAGTAGGTCATCAACATTTGCCTAGCCTTTTCCCTACTATATTGGGGTCGGCTTCCAGTCAAGCCGGTTTTAGCTGAATTCCAGTATTTTACATGGAGTGAAGCGGCTGTCTACCAGATCTCCACAACCCATTGACTAGGTCACACGGTACTTCATGGCAAGACTGGAGTCACTAGTCAGAATTACTGGCTTCTGACTATACGTAACGTCTGCCAATTGCCGTAAATTCTACAAATGACAGCAGGGACCAACGGCTTAACGTGCTTTCCAAGGCACGGAGGAAACTTGGTATGTTAAAATGGTCACTCATCCACAGACCTTGGTAAGCGTTGCTTTACCTTGAAGATCGACCCGTGCGGCTTTTATTATAGAGCCACGAGTTCCTCCATAGTGCAATATGTATTCATTATATATGTACAATACCACTCAAAAGTTTTAGCCCATTTTCGACTAGTCGTACTCAGCGCTTCTCCTCCACATTCATTATGCGCACAGCCAAGATGTGAAACTCTGTCAGCGTCTGTGTTTCCTTCCACATATAACCCGTCTGTCTTCAAAGCAAGAGTGAACAGGCATTATCTGGGCACGCTCGGTCCATCATAGACCTCATCCATCGCTTTTCATCAGGCATGATCGAGGTCAAGAGCAATACCATTCCTCAATAAAAAAGCCCACCCATGTTTAACCGGTGGTACTCCTGTGGCACGAGATTGTGCCATGGGGCATCAATTGAAATTGACGCATATGCCATACCAAATCACGCGGTTTAAACTAAACGCAGTGTTTAATATATCCTATGGCCCCCGATCGACCAAAAAACATGGCGGTGCCCGATATTTTTACAATAAAAACTATTCAATAGTTATTGCGTCGCGCCGGCTATTGCGCCACGTCAACAACAGGGTAGCCTAAGGATGGGAGACGCGCTGGACCGGTCGTTGTGGCGACGCTTGGGGAGGCCTATGTTTAGCAGTGGACGTCTTTTGGCTGATATGACGATGAAGCAAATGTTAAAATAAGTAACATGTTACCTTTCGAGTTCTTCTTCGGAGTGGGCGAAGGTGCAGGAGCTGCCCCGGGGACAGAAGGAGCGCGTGGCGGCGTCGCGGCACATCGACACCTTGTACTTGGTGTGTGTCGGAGTGGACGCAGCCGTCTGCGGGGAGCCTTGGCCTGTGGGGAGGGGCACGGTACTTAGCTATATTTATTTTTTTACTTTAAGATGATTGCGCCAGGGTAGCCCGCGAAATTCAAATATTTTTATGTTTTTGCAATTTGCCGGTCAGTGTGAAGCTGTATGTTGAACTGACCAGAGGTGGCCAGCAGAGGCGGACCGGCCGACCCCTCCGCCCGCCCCAGAGCGGAGGACAACCACCAGGACTTCGCACCGTTACAAAAAAAAAAAAGCGGGAGATTCCCAATATTTTTTAAACTGCGACACCCTTTACATGTTATATTTTTAGGATTGCTCACATCCGTAAAACACGGAGCCCTTATAGGATCACTCAGGTGTCTGTCTGTCAGTCTGTCCGTATGTCACAGCCAGTTTATTCCGGATACAACCTGGGAGTCTTTAAATCAAGAGTGAATAGGTTATTTCTAGGCAAGCGTGCTCCATCTTCGACCACATCTTCGCTTACCATCAGGTGAGATAGTGGTCAAACGCGTGCCCATCATAGTAAAAAAAAAAAAAAAAAACTACTGGACCAATTCTGTTGACATTTGGTATACATATGGACTTCTGTAAATAAATACATTTTTAGTATGGGGGTTAAATTAGAAAATATAAAAAAGGTTTTTCTAACTGTATCGTGTGACATATTAAATGAAAGAGCTTACTGTGAGGGGTATAATTATATTTTTTTCATAATAATAAAATATTTAACCAGAAATTATCATTCCCCCATACCTCCGAAAGTACTGATTCAGATAATAGTTACATACCTAAATATAACAGGAAAACCTAGTATATAGTTGTTAAAATAACATTTTAAAATAATTAAATTGTTTCGGAACCCTTTGCACGCGAGTCCGACTCGCACGTGGCCAGTTTTTTTTCTTTTGCGACGCTCTTGCAACAAAAGATACCTACGTGTAGCTCCATTTGGCAAAACCAGAAGGTTCGTACAATCAATGAGTCGGATGAATTTGCTTTTCTACAATTCACTGAAAAATATTTTTGGAATGTGTGCAGAAAGTCGATAAGTGTTCGACAAAATATCTATTGTAAACTTAGCTTCAGATCAGATCTTCTAGTTTTTAAAAACAGTAAAACACAGTTTTTCCTTACTCCATTTCTATTTTTTTATTCTATTTTTTATATTTAAAAGCTCGGAGTCGGGACGGTTTAGCAACACTCGCCGCTGTCAGCCGTACCAATAAACATTCCTTAAATACAAAGATTTCTCATTGCCTTGTAAAGCTTTTACTCCCAGCTATCATTTGTAGATCTTTGGCAGTCGTTCTTGCTAAGAGGTATGGGTGAAAAAGCTAGGCTGATTTACCATAATATAGCCGGAACAGCCGGGACCAACGGCTTCACGTGCTTTCCGAGGCACGGAGGATTTTCTGCATGTTAAGGTGACCATATAAACATACCAAACAAAACCCATCCATAGAACAACCTCGGCAAGCGTTGCTTAACCTTGAAGATCGACCCGTGCGACTGTTATTAAAGCGCTTATTACACTACACGGTATTCAGAGCCCCGGTGGGAAGGGTGGGCGTGGTCCCTAACTAGAGAGACGCTTATTACAATAGCCGGTCAATTTGGCCCTAACTCAGTTGTGAAGTGACCAGCGTTGCCAACTTGTGGGGAATTCCCCAAACTACGAGGAATCTTAAGTTAATTGGGGATTTATTAGGGGTTGGAATGATGTGGACAAAATGCGAGGATTCTAAATGTAGATTTCTTTCTTCTGATATTATTTAAATATCGAATTTGTGGGGAATCAGTAGATTTTTTGTCTCCAAATGGGGAATTTGATTTGCATTTTCGGGGAATTTGTTAAATTGGTGTAGGCAACACTACTCCCTAACTCCCTAAACGCTATTACACTGCTCGGTAGTATGGGAGTCAGAGAGCTAACAAGAACGGGCCGCTCCGGTCACCCTAATTAGGGTCCTTAACACCTTAATTCTTATTACAGGTCGCGTCAGCGTAGCTTGCCTCTCGGAAGTTAGCTTCGAGTGAAGTCCGCGCAGGTGCAATCGCGTAAAAAAGTGTTACGTTCTTAAAATATTTTTTTGTTTATACGTATTATACTATAAACAAGTAACAAAGACTACCAGTAACAATAAAATATCAAAAAGTAACACAACAAACACATACACCACAAGAACACAAATCAAACTGTAAGAAATAACCAAAATAAATCATTAAAAACAATAACTACGTGTAACACTTTTCGCATCCACAGTCGTATTGCATTGAGCAAGCGGGACACGCTTATGCATCGAACGTATACGAGCGAAGCGAGTGAGATGCCACTACACCCGCGCTTGCGCTAATCCGCGCATGTGCGAGCTACCCGCGCATGCGCGGTGGTATGTTTGTTGTCAAATTGACATTCTGCGCAGCCGATTGCGGCGTACTTTCCGGAGGCAAGCTTGCGTGATTGGAACTGTATACCACCTTAAATCGGGACTTAGGGCCCTGAATAGAACCCCAATATAGTTGGGGAAAGGCAAGGTAGAACACTCACTGGTATTGTTATCGATGCAGCGGTCGGGCATGGGCTGCTTTTGGTTGTGGTTAGAGTCTCGGCCCGTGGCCTGTTGCTGCAGGTAGTGTATCAAGCCCGCTACCACCTCCTTCAGTGACGTCATCACCTCTGCTAACTGCTGCCATGAAGGATTCTTGGCGTCTGGAATATAATAATAACTTACATTTTGAACATCCATAACTGTGTTACGTAATTACTTAACAACTATGTTGGTATAACACAAAAATACAAAAAAAACGCAATGCATCAAATAGACACATGTAGTGCCCCACCCAGTTTTAAGAATGCTGCTGGAGCTTGCTCGCATACGGTGCAATATGGGAGTCGCATGCTTTCTCATGATGGCATGAAAACGCATCAATCGGTGGCCCCACAAACATGCCATCGCACTACAGCATCTTGGCAGAATCAACATCGTCCTAAAAGCGCCCTTATATTATACACGAAGGGCGTTGAGTGTCCGCCCAGGGCAGCTGATCCACAGGGCGCTCGTATAAAACGATTGGCAACGTGCCCCGAACAGTGTCAATATTTCGTAATATTGAATACAGAAAACACTCAATCAGGACTTCTCGTTTTGTTTTTACGCGGAATATCAAGTATTGCATAACATTGTGGCAAGTGCACTTTTTTGTGATGGTTAAAAAATGTTAAACTCGCGTCAGGACACGTGACCCTGATCAAAAATTCGTAAGACGGAGGGAGAAAAGCACGTCATTCAAGTTTTCACTTCTGGCCGGCACTCCCGGAGTGCAACTTGTTGTTTTTTTTTTATATGGGCGGATACAGCACTGTCGTTTGGAGGAGGGGGGGCTTGACCCTACTGAGGGAGGGTTTTAGCTAAGTAAATTAAATAAGCACGTAAAAAACCACGTACAATATTATTTTGCCTATCGCATAACAAGCCTCTTTGGATTACTTTTCGTCTATTCCTCAATGACTACGAAAGTTTTAGGCTATCAAAGAAATCTGGGTAGTTTGGGGGAAAACCCACCCGTGTTCAAATGCCCTTGGCGTTCCAGGGCCGCGGGCCTCGAACAATTCTGCAATTCTGGCAGGAATGTCATTAACATGCATGCAAGATGCTAGCGGATGGAAACGCGGCTCAACCTTCGTTCCATGCGAGTCTGAAAAAGCTCAACCTATACCTGTGATGTACTATCATAAATGATACGGACGTACCAGGACTGGCGTCGATGTTGGCTAGCCTGTCTAGATGCAGACTCATGACGATCAGCTGCGCCGGGTCGCCCGTCCTCTGCAGCGCGATGAACAGCTCCTGGACCGACTGCGCGAACGATTGAGGTGTCTGCAATTTATCTGGAAATAAATCCACTCGTTAATTACATAATCAATTCAATATATGGGGGTACATATACCGCGTGGCACCTTCTAAGTTCGCTAGCTCAATGGTATACCTCCTTTTCCATCTCTTACAATCAGGCGAGATCGAGATCACGAGCGGATAGAACAGGGGTGAACTATTACTCTGTAAGCCCTAAGATTTGACAGTAACTATCAAATGGTGTTGTCATTATTTGTTAGTGGTTAGGTGATACGGGGGAATACGCCCGCAACTAAGTCCGAAAATTTGGACTTCGGGCTAAGAAAATTTAAATTTATGACCCAATATCTATTGCTGCACCAAGGTTTCCCACACAGAGCATGACCTGCCAATTCTAGAGATGGTGTTGTGATTTTTTTTTATTACTAAACACAAGCGTGTCAGAGACTGGCTAGGACAGCTGCAGCCACCCCAAGTATCGACCGTAAAGACTGGACACGCACCCCACACATTCCTACACCCACCAGCACGCTTACCATGACCACCGGTGAAACATAACAAACAAAATTTTACTGATTTTAATGGTTGTAATTCTCATTCATCTGCCTAGCCTTTTCCCAACTATATTGGGGTCGGCTTCCAGTCAAACCGGATTCAGCTGAATATCAGTGTTTTACGTGGAGCGGCTGCCTACCAGACCTCCGCAACCCATTAACTGGGTAATGGTAGTAATTCTGAAAATACATAATTTATACGCCCGCGAATCTTTTTGTTTTTTTTTTTTATTTGTAATGGGTTTGCTCTTGACTCTAGTCTATGTCAGAGATGACATACTTTAATCAACATATAACATAATACTGACTTGCAAAATACGTAAGAATATTAGAATTTCGCGGGCTACCCTAGAGCAACCACCACCTCTCGCGCGTTTCTCGTACACATGGGTGTACAGTTCGCGTTAGCGTGGCTTGCCCCTCGGAAGTTAGGTTTGAGTGAAGTCCGCGCAGGTGCAATCGCGTAAAAAAGTGTTACGTTCCTAAAATATTTTTTTGTTTATACGTATTATACTATAAACAAGTAACAGAGACTACCAGTAACAATAAAATATCAAAAAGTAACACAACAAACACATACACCACATGAACACAAATCAAACTGTAAGAAATAACCAAAATAAATCATTAAAAACAATAACAACCTGTAACACTTTTCGCATCCACAGTCGTATTGCATCGAGCAAGCGGGACACGCTTGTGCATCGAACTTATACGAGCGAGTGAGATGCCATTACACCCGCGCGCCGCGCATGCGCGAGCTACCCGCGCATGCGCGGTTGTATGTTTGTTGTCAAATTGACGTCCTGCGCAGCCGATTGCGGCGTACTTTGCGGAGGCAAGCTTGCGTGACGGGAACTGTACGAGAAACGCGCGAGAGGTTAAAAGCAGAACACGCGATGTCAAACATGAAGTAATTATATGTCACTGTATTATAAACACACTCACAAGGCTTTATCTTGGCATTCCTTCTTTTTTTCTTCATTTCGAAAAAGTTTTCAACCAACTATCAAAATTTGTGCATTAATTTCCCAGATTACAGACTTATGTGTTTGTATGAAATACCATGAGGAAGATGAAATAATCGTTTATTTATTTTAATAAATACTAAACTAACTATATACACTTAAAATAGAAATAAAATCTCCTAACCTTAAAATATAAACCGCTCCATCGTAGAGTTTGTCCATTACAAATTAAAAAAAAAAAAAAAAAAAATGGCGTCAAAAAATACGTTCACATCGCTGTCGACTGGAAATGTACCCAAAAGACTATAGACAATACCACGTTGTATGGCAATACTTATTCTCTGCCCAAGGTAAAGGCCAGCTCTTGGGTGACGCGAAGTGTCAAATAGGCGTTCGAATAGTTCCCTGAATAGTGCATGAGCACTCGTAGTTCAACCCCAAACGGTTCGAAAATGTTACTGCCAACTAGGTTGTTATACTTCCGCTGTTTGAAGTGCAGACGAGCTAGGAAGATGGGATGGCGCAAGAGTATCGACACAAGTAGCGTCCCACACAAATGGCCTATGGGTATCTTCCATGGGAATGACGACATGCTGTCCGGACCCAATGCTTGGTACGCGCGACGATGGCAAGAAACCGGTTTCTTCTAGTGCATCTACTCTCAATTTTGGCCCTTACATAGAGGCAAAAGCTCAAGTGGCTGCAAAGAAGTTGGGGATTCTGGCTAAGGTGAGACGGTACTTCGCGGCGGAACAGCTGCTCAAACTCTATCAAGAATACTGCTCTCATCTTTGGGATGGATCTGCCAGATACCAGCTTGATGCCCTTGAGTCAATTGAGAAACTCATCGGCAATGAGAGGCTCGTCGCGTCGAAGCTCCAAAGTCTTGAACATCGACGACGAGTTGCTAGCCTGTCGGTTTTTTACCGGTTGCATTTTGGGGAATGTGCGACGGAATTGCATAATTTAATTCCGCCAAGCCCGTTCCATCATCGGATCACAAGACGAACGGCGATGCGCCACCGGTACATGGTGGACATCCCACCCATACGCAAAATACGTTTTGGGAACACATTCATAGTGCGTACAGCTAAGGAGTGGAATTCCCTGCCGGAGTCTGTGTTTCCTGATAGCTACAACCTGGGAGTCTTTAAATCAAGAGTGAATAGGTTATTTCTAGGCAAGCGTGCTCCATCTTCGACCACATCCTTGCTTACCATCAGGTGAGATAGCGGTCAAACGCGTGCCTATCATTAGTAAAAAAAAAAAAAAAAGCTGGAACGCCGACGGCAACAAGAGCGCGTCGGATGATGTCGTTGATGTCCGCCTGCCGCGCTATGCGACCCGCACTTCGACAGCAACAGACCGTGGTGGCCGAGGCTGCTAAAAGCTCTGCCACTAATAGCGATGAGGAAAACGAAAGCAGGGAGGCAGCGAGGCGGAAAGTAGAATTCGATATGTTCGAGGACGGTAGTGCGTGTGGCCAGCGATAGGCAGACTTCCAGTCACACAAAGCCGCAGTAGTAGTAGATGTGGCAATAAGGTTTCCCTGAACTGTTCTGCAGAGCGGCTCATCCGACCAACTGCAAGATGGAGGGTAGTCGGGTGGATTCGAATTCGGACAAGCGAGTATCCAGCATCGGTGAAACACGCAACAGCACGACAAAATGTATCAGTGTGGCACCTACAACAATCCTGATTTATTTATAAGTGCCGTGAACCGAGGATATGGAAAAAGCCGGTAAGCCGGTCGTGTGCTCGCGCCGCAGCGCCTGGTGCTACGTATAGTACAGTACAGTGCAGTACACTCCTCACCTATGATGCTCTGCATGTGGCTCTTGTGCGCCGTGTCGCCGTACAGCAGCGCGCTCCACTGGTCGGGCGCGATGCGCAGCCCCGCCTCGGTGGCGATCTGCACGATCTGCGCGTCGTGCTCGCGCCGCAGCGACTCGTACGTGCGGAACTCTTCCTTCAGCTGCATGAGAGACGAGTCGCACTCGCGTTTTGATACCTACGAAACCCAACAAATAAAATACATCATTATTGTCTGATGGTGACTGTTGCGCTGGTGACTCTCCCCGCGCCTCGTACCGCCACACACAGCGTTCAGTTTCGGGTTTCAGTGGAACTGTGGAATATGAATATGAATGTATGGACCGTAGACAATGGCTTTGGGGTTTAGTGTAATAAGCCAATTTGACAAGTAACCTAAATTTTATTATTTTAATACATAAAATCTACTTTTATATCACAAAAATATCAATGTAATGTCTTGATCTGTAATGCGATAAACCAAAAAAGTAGTTTTATATCCATACAAAAAAGAAGTAATGTAAATACAATTCCAAGCCAAAACATAGCCTTGTACCTGCTTATTTAACGGATAATTTGCTTTTTAACTTTCATAACAATGTAGAACACCAGTTGTTAAGAGTAGTATAGCTACCGAACGCATAAACCAAAGACGTAGTTCCAGTTGAGGAGTTGCAGTTGAGACGTAACGAGGAGATTCCAAATCATTTTATCATAGACGTTGTATTTACAGTTGAGTTTAAGTATATTAAGAAAGAAAGAAAGAAAAATGTTTATTTGGGACTCGCACAAAACAGACAGATTTAGATTTAATTAAAACTAACAGTATTACTAAGTCTATAAACATTTTAGTCTGTGCGAGGCCAAAAAGGTCCCTATCTCAGCATAGGCTGCGAAATTTAAAAATAAATAACACAGCGCTGGTTTTATGATAGGGCCTGTGATGCCACGGACGCAGTTACGTAACACATACTAAATATATTAGACTAGCTATCCCCCGCGGCATCGCTCTCGTCAACTGCAACTTTCTCAGTTTTTTTCTTTCATAAGAACCCTCTCGTGACAGTAAAAAACACAAAAAAAAAACCGACCAAGTACGAGTCGGACTCGCACACGAAGGGTGCCATACCATAAACCTTGATTTTTGTTGTTATAGCGGCAATAGAAATACACTATCTGTGAAAATTTCAACTGTGTACCTATTACGGTTATTGAGATACAGCTCGACTCGCACTTGGCCGGTTTTTATACATATAGATAGATTAGATTATTTACTTCCTATGCCAAAATACTGAGTAAATCTGGCTCTCATCGGCTGAACTTAAATCCATTTACGTCCAGGTATATAATATGTAAATAAATATTATTAATTGTATTACTATGTACTCGGACTCGGATCGTTCCTAAATAATCGGAATGCGTGGCCTACGACGTTCTTAAAACGTAACAGGCAGATGTGTTGCTGGGGGGTTTGTTGGCCACTTCTTCTCCATAGCTAAAACACTAGGAAGTGGTGACAGATGGGCCGTTTTGGGGGACTGACTTTTATAAAACTTGACGTTCAAAGTGCTGACTCTCAGCTTAATTTAAATAAACAACTTTTGATTTTTAAGCTGAATAAAGAACGCGCTTGCTCACATTCGTCGCAGGATTATTTACTTATCTACACAATTAATTAAGTTGGCAGCACTATCCTGTATCTCGAAGATAAGTTTTCTGTAGACGTAATAGCGCAATATTATTGTTTAATTAAATAATGATTTCACTTGGACACTTCGTAAATAAATTTATGTACAACTAGCTTTTGCCCGCGAATTCTTACGCGCATATCCCGTTGTTTCCCCTTCCCGCAGCAGTTTCGGTAAATCTTCCCTTAGTGCTCCTCTACACCCCCCGAAGAACCTACATACCAAATTTCAGCTTTCTACGAGAAGTAGTTTCCGCTGTGCGTTGTCTGTCAGGCACTCAGTCAGTCATCAGTAACGGAAGAATTTTTATATATAATATTAAAGTAAAGAGGTAAAAATTCATTTATTTTCCACACTAATGAAAAACACAGTAAAGATATTATTAATATAAGTGGAGAGGACTGGAGCCTAAACTAGGGCAGCCCTGTATTTCAAGACTCCAGGCCTTCCTCCCGGGCGGCGGCGAGTAAGTTGATACAATTTATTAATGAATGTGTTTGTGTGAGTGCGTGTGTGTGATGTGTGTAAGGGTGTGTGTGTGTGTGATGTTGATTGATACACACAATTTATGTACATACATAAATAACAAACAATCCCAAAGTATCCATGACTTTTATTATATTAACACGATTTTTTTTAAGAAAGGGTCCTGGTCTTACCTTAAAACAAGAAGCTCTGTATAGGAGCTGGACGACATGGCCTATGCTAGTTTTCGAAGCCTGCGGAAAATGAGGCTCCAGTCTTTGGACTACAAACATCACTAACACCTGGAACGGAAAACAATACAATCATCGTTAGTACATTGATGAACCAAACTCAATACCTGTAAAAGGAAGACTTTGGGTTATGTAGAATATAGGAATTATTCTGCCTCCATGGTCGAGTGGTTTCGGCGTTTGCCTTGAGACTCGGTGGTCGTGGGTTCGATTCCCACGGGAAAGAATACTTTGTAAACTTGTTTTCCAGTTTGGCTTGGACATTGCAGGCTTGAATCACCTGATTATCTGATAAAAAAGATGATTTCGTGCTTCGGAAGGCACGTATAAGCCGGTGGTCTAGGCCGCCAAATGGCGGTCGTCAAATAAAACCATGTCAGAGGCCCTTGACGCGGTTTAGAAACTGTGATACTAGGGTGTGTGGGGTCGTTAGACCTTACTGCAAACACGAGAAGAGCAATTAAAATATAAAGTCTAGTTTCACACGTACCACAACACGTGGGCGGTCGTTTGTATGCAAATTAATAGTCAAATTCTCACGGACCCCGTTTTGCCGTCAATACCGACCACATTGCAACCAACAGCAATGCCGCGAACTGGCGGCCGGCCACATCGCAAACACATTCCCATTTTGTAGTTAACAAAACGCAACCACAAGAAACCGCCGTGACACTACTTCACACGCAACCACAGCTTAACCGCCTTTTGTCGCGACGGTGTGATGTGGTTGTGGTACGTGTGAAACAAGCCTAAGAAACTTTCGGTCACCTTACAGAGCAACTTGCATGATACTTTATAAGAGTATGACATTTCTGGATATAAGTTGTGCGAATTTATCGGAAAAGTAGAGGGAAAAGTGAGTTAAGAGTGGCGACGAATTTTCAAGCATGCTACACAACCTTAAAGACGATCACGACCACTCTGTCAAGAGTGAAACGACGAAGAAGAAGGGGACACTTTTGGATGGCTCAGAGTTGTGGGATGAAGCTCAGACAAGAAGGAAGTGAGGCTTGTACCACCAGGTGTGGGACAATACAGATTAGCAAAAAAAATTGCCGAAATTTTGATGCGGTGTATATCAACAGTGCAATTCTGTATACATTTCACCGTGTAAGCTTTGGTGAAGAATGACGTGAGCTGTCAGTCCATACAAGCAAGATGGAATGGCAGTTCACTCCATCTAAGTTTAGGCTGCCAATCCACGGTCGCAGAGCGAAGTAGTGGAGCAGAGAAACGGAGAAATTTTAACCAATGGAATTGTATAAAATCTCAGTGACTCACGCCGTGCGGAGATCTTAAGCAATTCCATTGGTTAAAATTTCAGCCAGCCAGATAAGATTTTGACAAAATATACCGGCTGTATTCCTAGAAGATTTATTCAGTATTTTTGCAATTTTTTAGCTGTTTAATTCATATGTATCTCAAAATAAAGTTCGCAATCTTCGGCAATACACGCATTGTTAGTGTTCGTATTTGCCAAGAAAGCGGCTGAGGGCATTGTCCACTACAACTGGCCATGGGTCCTTGAATAAACGCCTCTCAGATTTCATGGGAGCCTTCTCTGCAGAGTCAGTGGTATCTGGATAAAGGGCACCCAGGTGAGATAGTAACACTGTGGGACAACAAACCATACTTGTAACTCATTAGTCGCTAACATCACGAGAAGTGGTAACAGAGTAGACCAGACCTTGCCCTGGAGTGGGACAACAAACCATGGGTATATGTGTAACTCATTAGGGCCTTTGCGGACGGCTTTTACTTAACGCGCTGACGTGTGACAACAAATGATGGGTATCACCTTTCTGGAGAGTGCGGAGCCGTCCTCCAGGGCGAGCAGCACCAGCTTGAGGACCTCCTCCTGCATGGCTGGGCCCAGGAACTGGCAACCGCGCGCGCGCACCGCCGCCCACAAGTTTGCGCTCAGCTGCTGCGGGTTCTGCAAATTACAATACTGACATGTATTTTCCGCAAACATACAATAGAGAACTATCAGGGGCAACTCCACTCAATCCCTGGCTACATGAGGCCATTGTTGCGCCCAACTGACTACTCTGAGTAGAACCGCTGAAAGAAAGTCATAGCATGATTGTAAGTCGCCTAGACTGTGTCTATGTGGGTCGCTGTTGTGCAATCACTCATGGTTTGTCGCAGTGATCCACCGTCATTTGTTGTGTTGTGTGTTTTTATCAGTATCTACTAACATATTCGAAAGTTTTACTAACAGTTTTTAGTCTTGATAATTGATTCATTAATCAAGTAGATTTATAAATTCTATTATATTCTGATTATTGTAATACTCAGACCGTATGAGAATTATGTAAGTTGTTCTTTCAATCAATCATTACAAAAAAACCACCACATAGATAGATTTGAGTGGTCTGACTAGATAGATCAAGCATTTGTCAGTTATCGTATAGTTCTGCTCAGTACTCAAAGCTCAACACTCCGACGAACAATACCTAAGTAGCAGCGACTCGCTTCGTGTCAGCACAGCCATCAAGTTTGAAACTATGCTAAGAGCGTTTCGGCAATGCATGTGATCCAAATCCGACAAATTTCGGCTCGACGTAGACGTAGTACTAACTACTTGTAGCAAGGGTTGTGCACTAGTCTCGTACTTTGTCCGTTCAAATACCGAACATTCCAATCCACGGCAATAAAATTCGGATTCGGATAATCCGTATAGAGTACCAAAAAACATTGAACACGTACGTTTTTCGTTTTTCACGTAAACAAAGGCTGAAGACGATACAGTGCGTTGAAATTTCGCGTGACAACATGCCATCACCGGAGGCTGGTGACTCATAAACTTTGATGCCCTTTATCTCTGTCAATTATTGTTATATTATGAATTGGTGTAAACTATAATAGATATGGAAGGCAAAAAAATCGTGTCCAATATTCTTTTAACTAACAGACCATATATATAATTATTTTCTCCACATCCAGGAAAAGATGTACGGATCGTGTGTAGAGTAAAATGAAAGAAAAGTCAGTGATAGCAAGACGATTGATAGGGCATAATGAAAGAGAAAACACTGACTCGAATTAACATGGTTTAAGAGTAGAAAGATGATGATTTTCCTATCCAGGAGGCATCTCTATTGCTGGTGTAGGTATCTGATGCTGGCTCAAGGGAAACCCCTTTACAATTTCTCCAGAAAAGCGCCATAACAGGCGTTGCAGAGGTTCCGGAGTGGTCTTTTAAGAGGCACCGGAGCCCCTTCCATGTGTTGATGGTGATCACAGAGTTTTAGCGAGGTAAAAATCCCACACTCCCAGGTCTTTCTCCCCAAAAGTCTAGGAGCCTTTTGAAGGTTCCCCCCGAAAACAAAAAGGTACCTGGTGCTGCAGGATGAGCTCGGTGACAGTGCGCTCGCCGAGCGACCGCGCCGCACGCGCCGCCCGGCCGCGGCCTTCCTCGTCTGTGATGGCGCACTGCAGCAGCATCACCAGCTTGCGCTGCATGGGCCGCGACAGCCGGCTGCCGGCCATACTGTTGTTCACTGGAACGAATACACCAACTAGAGATGTGTCCCTCACTCATGAGGTGCCGTTAACACGAATTGAAAGAGTTACTCGAATTTCAACATTGAACCACCTCACTCGTGCACGCGCCCACACTTAAAAATTGTCATTGACATTATTGACGCGAGTACTCGCCAGTGAGCTTAGTGAGCGAATGAACCGACTTTTTCATAATGAGTGAGTTGCGATCTCGGATGATCGTGATGGCCACTATGGGCCGACAACATTGTTGCCATCGCAGCTAGAACTTGAATGAGGCTTGCACAGATACATGGGGATTTGGCATAAAAAAGAGAGGCCAATTTGCTCAGCAGTGGGTCAACATTTATGTATTCGCTTTGCACTTAAAAATTATCCCATCAAAAACATAAATTTTATGTGAAAATGGGAGTCAAAAGATCAATTTAAATAATATTCGTGAAAAAAGAATTCAGATCTAAATGGACGCTAAGTTCTGTAGATAATCCTGAAATAGTTATGGCTCAAGATTCTAGTCGAATCTCTGTGATCAATATTTGTGTTCGCCCACTTAGTATTTCAGTACGCTATAATGAGTATTTTTAAAAATCCCTTAGTTTGAATTTATATTAGCCGTTAATCTAAGATAACAATAAACACATATTATCGTCAGTAAGAACTTAAAAAATAACCTAAGAGTGACTTAGCTCTTTGGGTGAGAATCCACACAATGGGCTAACTTCGTTACAGGCCTTCAGGTATATCTTAATAAGCGACTGTGGTGTAATGGCTGTCTGGCGTCCCAATACAAGAATAAATAAATATTATACCACTACCTTAAAAGTATTACGTAAGCGTGGAAGGTAAGGATGGTCGACATCAGCTTATGAGGAATTTCGGGCTAGCTAGCAGAAATGTAACAGACTAATTCCGAACTCAACCGTGATCTTTATTTACGCAAATACGAATTATTCCAGTAGGTTTTCGTACAATAAAGGCCATAACTTCACTAAAAATCAATGCAAGTTACGTAACTTGAAATGTCATGTACGACATTATCATCAGCAAGAGTCGTGCGCTCAAATAAATAGCAGCGGGGTGATCTTGCCAATATACAGAGGGCGAACGAAACTTGTAAGCGCAATAGTCGATGAGCATTGACTGACGAACCAATAACTTGAAGCGTCAGAGTTGACGTTGTCAAACCTACTAATGTAGTGTGCGACTCGTGCCGGTTACTTGCAGGAAACCATGAATTATTTCATAGGGAAAAGCCCTTCAACATTTACGTAGATTCTAGGTAATAAACTATGGATAAAAATACACAAGTAAACCAAGGTACAGGCTGCTATTCACGAAGTCATTCCATAACTCGATTGAGCAAAGTAAATTTGTTTGGTTTCTTCTGTTTTTCTACGCCTTTTGATAAATTCTGGAAAGTATATTGTTGTGCAACTCTTTGAAGCATGACCTAAAAAAAAATATGAAGAATAAAAGAAACTTGGAAGTGCGTCAGCATAACTTCGTGTTCAAGAAACCTATGAAACTCATAATTTTACTGTTATTAAAAAGGGCAACGGGACAAATAACATTAAGAAACATCATGGATTTTTGTGGCCATTTTTTCCTCCCAAATCTGTTTGTCTTTCGCGATCTCTGGCCTTATTTGACCTACGTAATGTTATCAGAGCGTCAACCTTCGCCTTTTCATTTCATTTCTCGTTCTATGTACCCAAGGATCCCACCAGGATTGCGGAATCGGGCCAGGGTTGCAATATCCTGCCTGGGTTGCGGAATCCTGCCACGGTTGCGGAATCCTGCCACGGTTGCGGAATATGTTGGAAAGACTCAGCGCGGTCCTCTAAACGCAAAGAGCATTAGGAGAAACACGGATAAGTGGGTTTTAGTCAAAAACAGTCCGACAATCCCTTCCGCTCTCCCAGAGTGGAACAAGTCATTTCATGATTTACAATATTCTTAAAAATGCGACGACGTATGTTAAAAATATTGTAATTAATGGTTAAACAGAGACGCTAAATGTGGGCATCAAAAATACGAATAGATGATACGTTATAGTAAGGAACGTTGACAGACGACATGGCTGCCATCGCGGGTAGAACTTGGATGACGTTAGCGGTTAGGTTAGGTTAGTATAGAGTATAGACTTACGGCGCAGCACACACTGGCAGCGTGTGCCGCATGGGAGGATCAGCGCCGTGCCCTCGTATCCGAAGTGGAACCCGACCTGTTGCTGCCGGCCGTCGCTCGTTTGATGGTCGGGAGCGCCGAGTTATGGAATGCGGTGATCTCCTTCTGCGAAATCGTAATTTCGCAGAAGGAGGCTGCGGAGAGGGAGAGGGAGGCCGAACCGGGCGTCGGCGGAGGGCGGACAACGCCCTCTTCCAGCTCCCGTAGAAAGGTCCGGATGGACGGTGGACTCGGGGTCGTCTGCCGCCCCCAATCCAGCAGGACCCGAGAAGGTGGCGCGTATTGTTCCAGACGCGCCCCTACTGGACGTTGCGGGGGGACCTTGCTCCTCCCGCGGGCCTGAGGTGGCCCGCATACGCGGGCAATAGCCGGGGATTATGGAAGGCGTACTAGCTCTCACAATCCTCCAATCCTCGGTCAAGTATGAGATGGAACACCGGGGTGGTTTTTAGTCAGTAAGAGTCTGACAGACCCCTCCGCCCGCCCCAGAGCGGAGGACATCCTAAACAAACAAACAGGCTACAAACTTAACTGTTGAACATCACTTTGCGTCTGTCGCTCATACCAAAGTACCTTCGCAAGTCTATATGGATCGCGGATAATTAGTTAAACCAAACAGACTATGGCTTCCGAACGTACCAAATTACGTAAACACGAAATTACGGACAGATTTTAGAAGTACGTAAACTACGAATCAAGGTTAGAGTGAACAGGCTCCTTCTGGGTAGGCTCGCTCCATCGTAGACTTTGTCTCTGTCATCTCTGACATAGACTAGAGTCAAGAGCAAACCCATAACAAATAAAAAAAAAAGAATTAAGTCAGTAAAAACGAGTACTAGGTAGGATAAAGATACTCTTCAGTTGCTGAGTGAGTAACTAACAATCAACGCACAGCCGAATCTACTGGTCTTGGGAAGCTTAAATTTGGCATGTAGGTTCTTTTGGGATTGTATGGAGCACTGAGGTAGAATTTCCCAAAATTCCGGGATATACACGAACGTATTCGCGGGCAAAAGCTAGTATATTAATAAAATTATAATAAAAATTAAATATTGTTTTCATCTTAAAAGTAAATTAAAATATTTTGAAACCGCAGATCCGTTTATCAAGGGTTTTTACCGATTACTAATACAACTGTGTTTGATGGAGACATCGCCTATTTTTCCTGTAATATTTACCTCTATCAATATCTAACAGTTGTTCGTATTACATCTGCGCAGACGAAGACGCGGGCGAAGTGCTAGTCAGACATGTTTACAGTTCAACGTTGTAATAAGTAGTATGCTTACGTGATAGATTATTATCTGTCTAAATTTAGTTGATTTATTTCAGATTTTTCGCTTTGCAACCTTCGGGAATAAGAGGCCATTCATTTATGACATGTAAGACGATTTAGAGGTAGGTGGTCGACCTTGTTTGTGTCACAGAAGACCGTATGTGTACCAATTTAATATGTCCATTAGATTCGGAGCAAATTGGCTGTGACACACAGACAGACAGACACACAAGAGATCCCATAAGGTTTCCGATTTTAATACGGACGTTCGGAACCCTAAACAGATTATTTGCGCCAAGCAAGAGTCTTAGCTTAAAATAACGAATAAACACAAAATGAAAGTTGCACCCTTTTCAAAGAGTCCATATCTAGGATCAGCCCATTTCAAATTTCGCAGGTAAAAATAATTGTTAGAAGCGGGTTGTGTGGGAAAACTGTATGATAAACTTACACAAATCAGCCGTTCGATTCTGAAAGTATTTCGATGTGAAGGCTTGGGTGACAGCTAAACAGGTGCTCTCTTCGTGATCACTCACGAAGAGAGCACCTGTTTTTCCATCTTGGATTGACAGCTCAATTCGTGATCACCTCCAAAGTTGTAAATCAGATCTTCATCAAATTGAAATGGAACCAGTCCGGGATAATACTCTTCAAAACAAAAAAAAGAATCATCCAAATCAGTTGCTAATTGTCGAAAATAAGATTTTCATGGGATCCCATCATCAGATTCTGACTTTGTGATAATGGGACCACCTCAGAATTTGAAAGCCTATACGGCTTTCAAATTCGTTATCACTTCACTAAAACCTTCACTTCGACATGTTTACAGTATCGGACTGCTGATTTATGGCAGATCCAACCCTAGGAGATTAACCTCGTATTAGCAACTAACTCTCAGTCAAAAGACAACTCGGTCTCAAGTGTAAGGGACACTCGACCACAAGTAGTCTTTTGACTTCATGAAACGCGGTGTTAATTTACTCACCATTGCCACAATATTTGAGGTAGACGGCGAGATGTTCCATGCACTTGACGATGCAGTCGTACGCCTGTTTGTCATGATCTGGAAGCGCCTGGATGGAGGGGGGGTGATAGGGCTGCGCGGGCGGCGAGTACCCCGCGAGCTGGAGGAGTGCGGTGTTCACCACCAGCTCTTCGGGGTCCACCTGGATGACTGCCTGCGGACGGGAGAGAACATTCAGTATTTGTGCGAGATTTTGTTTTTTTTTTTCCGAAATAAATACAACCGACTTCCAAGTAAAAAAAAAAAACACTGTAAATGATAAACTAAATTACATTTCGGAAGTCAGTTTTTTTGTTTTGGTTGTTGCTTCGTAATTTGACAAGGGCTTACGAAATTTAAGTTTTTTGTTTAGTCCGAAAGTAGGACACCTTTATCGGCAACGTGACACTCCAGAGCTTTGAACTCAAGAAATAATGTTGGGAACATGGTGTTCCCAACATTATTTCTTGAAGTGTCCTCTACCCATATACAACGTGTAACAGAATAAACGCAATAACTCTTAAGGGGTCATTGCACTCAACATTATTGAAAAACTTTTACTATGGGACCACACTCGAAATATCGAAAAAAAAAAAAAATTGCTGTTCAGTATATTTTGTCGAGTTATGCGCACATAAATGTTTGGAGAAGTCGATTTTTTAGCGATTTTAGTATTGGTCCCATAGTGAAACTTGTTCCCAACCATGAGAACAATAATTATCCCTTAAGAGGTATAGCGTTTATTCTGATACACGTTGTATGCACGATAATTCGTGCGCCGCAATTTGAAACAAAAAAAATGGCGCCGGCGAGCTATATCACAATGGTTCTGTGCCCTTTTTTGTACTAATTGTTAGAAAAATTGCACTGACGGCAAATGCTGGATGGTGGATTTTTCAAGCAAGTAACCAAATGTTCAGCAGTCAGATTATATTATAGTAATCTCGATCGTGAAAGTGGCAAGGAACGCTCCACATCCAACGATGTACCTCACTAGGCATTATTTGAATTTGGGTGCAATGTTAGCATTTATAGTTTCTGGTAAAAGTAAAGGTTCGGCACTTTATTGAAGTAAGTGCACATTGTTCCAGAATCTGGAGTACACGTATGAAATTATAGATCAATCTGGAGTCCAGATTGATCCATAATTCCATACTTGCTCAAAAACTTGCCCATGTAAACGCACCAACTTTCGATTCGACACAATAATTTTAAGCCCGGGCTATAGTTCAATACGTTTTCAAACCTATCTTCAAGTTTACGCGGCAATACTTCTGACAATTCAGAGTTAATTAATGGCGAATATTTATTCATATCTGGATTCAGCCAACGCTACGCCTTAAGTTTTGAATTAGAGTTCTGATCTTATTACTTCTTATCTTATCTACTATTAACATGCGCAAGTTTTGATGCTTATTACTCAATTACGCCAGAACGGCCGAACAGGTCTGGATGAAATTTAGCATAGAGATGGTCTGGAATAACACATAGACTTTATCCCGAGTGTGTTCCCTTTGGATATTTATGACATAAATGCGAGCGAACTCGCTGGTAGAAGCTAGTTGTAAGATAAAGTTTAAAAATAGAGTTGTTTAGAAAAGCTATTTTTTAAACTGCCTAATTAAATTACAATAATATTTTTCTCGTGTATAACTTGAATTTTTCCGTAGGTTGTAATTCACTGAATTCTGCTAACCATCTGAATCACTGAATTATACTATTCATTGAAAAATAAGCCATGTTTATACTCAACTAAAATCAAAACAAATAATCATCAATCATGACACCATGAGTTGTAATCAGTAGATAGTCATGTCATGACTAACTGCATTAATCATTTGTCGTGAATCAACAATATTTTGCACTGGATGTCCACAGCGCAGGGTAAATAGTACTCAGGACCGACTCGATCCGAATACTCCAACAAGATTATGATATCAAGTACGTACTTCAATACAGGAGCACACTGAGCATGTCGTCATGACAGAAACAGTCTCGCTGGCGTGCTCTTACGCCTTCCATAGACTCAGCTCGCTCCCGGCGTGGAGCGAGCTGGACAGAACACATCGAAGGCTTCCGACAACCGAAGGAGGCCAGCAACAGACAGCCGGCACAAAGGATAAGCTTATCAAAATCTGCCGTCAACCAACGAACGTGATAAACAACTAAACTGCACAAAACGCTGACGAACACGTTACTGAGTGCAGAGCCGCTGCGGTGACCCAATTCTTCGCTGTTCTCAATAGATCCTCCGCTCCGATGCCAATTATGGAGCATTGTCATATAAAAATGAGAGAATATCTCATCGAAGAAATAAGTTTTCTATAATAAGGTTTTTGCTGCCACTATTCCTGGAAAATCTGTTCAAGGAAATATAATCGAATAAGCCTCGCCGATCATTGCAGCTGATAGAAATAGAATTGGATTTAAATCTGATAACATTTTTTCAACGTTGCTTGAATACTTTTTTAAGCCATCATTTTTTTATAGTGTAGAGCTTGGTTAAGTAATTATAGCCGCACGGGGTTAAGCAACCCATGCGTTGATAAGTGACTATCCATTCGCACAGTGAAACAATCATCTCTCTGCCATTTGTAGATTCACCGTGACTGTCATAACCGGTTGACAGAAAAAAACAAATCTGAAGCCACTCTTGCCAAGAGGCAGCATGTTACCCAGTTACTGGGACGTCAGATAGGCAGTCGCTGTAGTCATAGACTGGAAGGCCATCCCAACATAAATGGGAAGAGGCTAGGCAGATTGATCGCACTTGTTACCATTGTTATTATAAATAATAACAACCGTACGGGTCGATCTTCAAGGTTAAGCAACGCTTGCCGAGGTTGGTCTGTCGATAGGTGACATCTTAACATACCGACCGAGAACCCTCCGGGCCTCGGAAAGCACGTTGGTCCCGGACGCCATTTATTAAATCTTAGGCAGTCGATACGGATTGTCAGAAGCCAGAAAATCTGACACCAGTCTTGCCAAGAAGTACCTTGTTACCCAATGGGTTTTGAAGATCTCATAAGCAGCCACGCAAAATAATAATAATATAACTATATTGGGGTCGGCTTCCAGCCTTTTCCCAACTGGAAAAAGGCTAAGCAGATGAGATGATTATGAATTTTAGCCTGTTATTTAACGATTAATTTTCTACTATAGTTATTGGATTTAGTCTGTTCCGACGCCGGGTTTTCTTGGGGAAGTTTTAGCGTAGGTAATAGGCGCGTGGGAAGCCGTTGGCGCTTCATAGTTAGCAACATAACCTACCAATGTATACCTGCAGACTACGTAATGCGCCTCACCCCGCAGACGGTTTTAGACTAAGTCAAACTTAATAAAATGGTGAAAAATGTTGTATATTCCTTCCTTTACCTTTAAAAGTCCAATAGCGATTACAAAATATACCCCAATCAGTGATAGTAGTAAGCTACAATCCTTAGTGCCCCATCTTATGATATTTTTAGTTTAAACACAAGAATTGTCACGAGGACGAACCGAGGGCAAAACATAATAATTTGAGGTTAAAATTAGATTCACGTCAAAATTACAACGAAATAGATTTTGGGGTGACATCAAATACGGCTGCCGGCCGTGTGCTGCCGTAAAACTTAATTAACAAGTCATCTAGTGGTCACATTTGTATATAGGTAAGCATCTGCATAGATCTACATGTAAACAGTTCATATCAACAGCTATGTACTATTATGCTAATAGTACATATCTCTTTTTATGATTATCAATTCGAGTAGGGAAAGTTTAAGATAAGGATAAAATGAGAATGAATAAAATCGCCTTTGTTATCAAAGGTTTCGACACAATTATGTCTGGGATTACTCGCGGATAATGAACAGCTGCTACTGTAAGTTTTCTTTTTACGCAATAGGGAATATGCATGAAAAACATATTTATCATCTATACAGTTTATCTAAAAATATAAAAAAAATTAATAGGTACTAACAGTGAAAATAGAATCAAAATTTCTCGAAAAATCTGCGAAGTGCGAGTCGGACTCTCACACGAAGGGTTCCGTACCATAAACCTTATTTTTTATTATTTGTTGTTATGTCGGCAATAGAATTACACAATCTGTGAAAATTTCAATTCTCTATCTATTACGGTTCTTGAGATACAATCCGATGACAGATTGACGAACGGACGGACAGCGGAGTCTTAGTAATAAGGTTCCGTTGGTTACCCTTCGGGTACGGAACAAACGAAAGAGATATAATTATTTTAAACAAATATTTTGTCCCTCTCGCGAAAACGCTGTTTTCTATGGCAGCTGTATAGGCGTCATAGACGATGACGTCAAAGTTTACATCAACTTTTCTTTCTAATTTTCTAATCTTTGAAGCGAGTTAATAAGTACTTACTTTTACAAATAAAAAACATATTCCCTACTCGTTTTAAAGTTCAGTTAAAGAATTAAACTAGGTACAAAATATTTTTGCAGGAGAATCTAAGGAGCCAAGTCTTAACTCTTTCAGTCACAGTTTTACACAGATCAGAACATCATCATAGTTTTTTCATGATGATAACAGTTTTGGTTAGCAGATTGAAATAAAATAAAAAATTGTTTTTTTTTTTTTGTTTAAGGTTTTCCAAGAAAATGGTGGTCAATAGCGAAGATCACCGTGGTTGTAGTAAATATAGAACTAATTTGAAGTCAGGCAAGACGCCTCTTAAACCGATTTTTCTACATATTTCCACTAAATCACCTAAAAACATATCTAAATTGGTTAGTAACCTAACCACCAAGACTGAAAGAGTTAATATAGGCCCAAACAAACAGAAATCGTCGAGGCAACAGATGATAGTTGAAGTCCATCGAACGGTGCGGTGAGTCCTTTGTCACGTAGCGTGACAAAAGACAACTTTAAAATTGAGTTCTTTCTAAACGGCCTTGACGTTTAAATTATAAGTACACCGATTACGCTTTGCAATCGTCAGACACACGGAGTAAGCACGGCGATTGGAAAATGAAAATACCGAAGCCCGCCAATAAACTTCTATAACTTGTTTACTGTTCGAAGATTGGGAAAATACTGTTGTATTATAAGGGAATATTGTAAATAAGTAGGTTGTTCCCGATCAGGGGTTAGCAACCGCTTGCTCCATTGTAGAGATGGACGGCGCTCGTTCTCGCTCACCTCCCATTCTATTGCTTAGGGTACGAGCATTTTTGCACGTTTTACCTTTTTGTTTACCTACCTACGCAATTATGACGAACACATGCTACGCCAAAAAGTTTTTAAGACTCTGGGTCACGTGAATGGGAATACCCCATACAATTTCGGCCGGAAAATTTGGCCTTTACACATAACATTGTGTAATTTCTTAAAATTACACAATAATTACCTATTGTGGTTTATTATAAAAAAACTGGGCAGTCTTCTTGACGAAAACTGAGCATGTTCATATTATTTGAAAGTAATTACGATGGGTAAATAAAGCTAAATAAATTAGAAAAATGGAATTTTGAACGGCTTTTTTAGCAAAAAAAAATCATTAAACAACATTCTGAACATTTCTAAACTTCGTTATAGCATTAGCAAAAGTAAAAGTAGGTACGCTGAAAACTTATAAGAAAAACGCAATTTGGGGTACAACTAGACTAGATTCTGAAACATTGCGTTTTACAGACAGTATTTAGAATTTTTATATAATTCGACTGTTTTAAAAATGTTATCCATCCTTTAAAGAACACGATCGACCTAGCAACAGTTGTCTGTAATGGACCTTCCAGACGATATAGGCTAAACTATAAACTTCTGTAGAATTTTGTCTGTGCAACAAAGTCAGTGCAGAAAATGTCGGTGTGATGGGTTTTTTTATTCAGAGCTCAGTATATGTAGACTCGTCTATATCGTGTGGACCCACTTTAAGTGGCCGTACTAGGGGGGCATCCAAGACATTAATTTGATATTAATTTTGCGTAAATAGGTATGTGTCACGGATTATTCACACGCAAAATTACCAGACTAGTACTTTAAGAATCATATTTATGGTAGCACAGAGTTGCACAAGATTGTTGCAGCAACAAATTTGTTGTGTCGCGACAACACATAGAGTTGCAGTATTAATGCAATCATTGTTTCCAGAAGTGAGGAAAACTGTGGGTGTCTTTTATAACAGATGATAAATCGCACTTTACGTGGCGATGAAAGTCTAAGTGAATATTTTTAAAATAGACTACATTTTGCCCGCGGCTCGACCGCTCGCGTAAATGTAGATTTTCGAGAAAAAGTAGCCTTTAAACGTCTCCAGGGTCTCGTGTATCTCTCTGCCAAAATGTTTCAAAATACAATACTAGCTATTGCCTGCGTCGTCACGACGTTCGCGTGGATGTCGGTTACCGGGGATGCGGATGAAGTTTATCAGTGGCTTATCCTAACTGTGCCTATGTCCTTTCCCAGGTTTGAGACCATCACTGTTTCGAATTTGATCACGATCGGATCAACCGTTAGAGACTACTCACACTAATTCAGCTCCATTCGCGTTTCGCTGAACGATTTTGGTTACACTTATACGGTTCTGCTTCTATCAGCCGCGTACAGCGTCCTAAGAATGAGAAGGCAGCAGTGGCAAAACAGCGCTGAACTCTATCTATAGCAATCTATACTAATATATAAAGCTGAAGAGTTTGTTTGTTTGTTTACTTGAACGCGCTAATCTCAGGAACTACTGGTCCGATTTGAAAAATTCTTTCAGTGTTAGATAGCCCATTTATTGAGGAATGCTATAGGCTATATATTATCACGTTAAGACTAATAGGAGCGGATCAGTAATGAAAATTGTGACGCAGACGAAATTGCGTGTGTCGACTGGTCTCATGATAATAACACATTTGTCCTTATTTTATACTTGTTTGCCGAGAAAGCTGAATAGAGGCGAAAAGCTGAACGGATGCGAACGCGGCTCCATACAGAATCGTTGTTTTCTATGGGTTGAAACAGATGTGTTGATGGGGAGTTTGTTGCGCCAGTTGTTCTCCCCAGCTAAAACACAAGGAAGTGGTGACGGGCAGGCGTTTTGGGGGACTGTCTTTTATAAAACTTGACGCTCAAAAACGCCAGTCGCGGATAACCCATTTTTTCCCGTTCCCGTAGGAATTTCGGGGAATCCACATGCCAAATTCACCACCAGTAGTTTCGGCTGTGCATTGTCTGTCAGTCATTCAATCAGTCAGTGACGGAAGAGTTCTATATAATTATACTAGCTGACCCACGCGGCTTCGCTCCCGTCAACTGGCTACTACCCTACCTACCCTACCTACCCTACCTACCCTACCTACCCTACCTACCCTACCTACCCTACCTACCCTACCTACCCTACCTACCCTACCTACCCTACCTACCCTACCTACCCTACCTACCCTACCTACCCTACCTACCCTACCTACCCTACCTACCCTACCTACCCTACCTACCCTACCTACCCTACCTACCCTACCTACCCTACCTACCCTACCTACCCTACCTACCCTACCTACCCTACCTACCCTACCTACCCTACCTACCCTACCTACCCTACCTACCCTACCTACCCTACCTACCCTACCTACCCTACCTACCCTACCTACCCTACCTACCCTACCTACCCTACCTACTATAATTTGAGATTTAAACTATCCTATCTCTCAAGTTGGATCGAACTGCACATGGTGTGCGAATTTTATTATAATCGGTTAAGTGGTTTAGGAGTCCATTGAGGACAAACATTGTGACACGAGATTTATATATATTAAGATTGATTGTTTTAGTAGGTAGGTACACCACATCACACATTTATACTTAATTAAAACCTTACAGTCTGTCTTCTCACAGAACCTTCGCGCGTCGGTACGTAAGTAACTAACCTGGTCGAACGGACATTGTTTTCTGTGGAGGTGTTTGAGACAGTGTCTACATAGTGTGTGGCCGCATCCCAGGCTAATGGGACTGCGGGGAGGCGCGCCGAATTCGCGGCAGCACACTGGACAGTTCAAATAATCCGTCCATTGGGGCGCCTGTATTGGCATTCTGAAACAAATGGATTAACAATTTATTTATTTATTTATTTATGTACACAATATACTTAAAACAACGAAAATTTTAAACAGTGAGAAGAGCACAAAGGTACTGCTTATTTAATATATTTTTTTTTAATTTTGGATGGTTAGAAAATAGACGCTCTTTATATCTAGTAGGAACACACGCTCTTTGGGGCATACATTCAGCAGTGGACAGCAATTAGCTGACATGAAAGTAGGGTCACACAGGGAAACATGAAGATATAGATGGATCAAAGAATTTAAAGAATGGTCATTTCACACCCAGACTCCGACCGAATAGAGACCTATCCTAGTTCAGAATTCACGCAATACCTCCATCGCACTGGACTAAGAACCTGGCTCGACTATACTACTTTCTGCCTTACTGCTTCTTAAATAAGTCTTGGCAACCCTTGTTCTTCTCCTCATCGCTGACACTATGGCGAAGTTGTCAACAACTTCGGATACCACGGTTTGTCATGCAGTCGAAGTGCGGGTCGCATAGCGCGGCACGCGAATATAGAATAGAATACTCTTTATTATGTACACCATATAAGTACTAGAATAGTACTAGTGTAGTAGTAGAATATTAACGACATCGACCGATGAGCTCTTGTCAACCCATTGCTTTTTTTTTAAGGATAGGAAATCTTCAAATGACTCCTCCCTCTCTGGGTGAAGCAGAAGGAAGTGTCAGACAGAGACTCTTCCGTGTTCCTCCTAATGCCTTTTGCGTTCCTGGGCCGCGGGGACTCTTTCGAACAAATTCCACAACAAAACCCAATGCCCTGCCACGCGACGATGGTAAAAGACCGGACGGAATGTCGTTATTCGTTTGGAAGATGGGTAGGCCATTAGTGTGGGACGCTACTTGTGTCGATACTGTGGCGTCATCCCATCTTCCAAACTCGTCTTCCTCGAAGAACCTCCAGCAGCAGAAATAATAACCTCGTTATTTAGTAGTTATATTTTGGCGTCGTTTGAGGTTGAAACTCCCGGATCGTGGGGTCCGAGTGCTCATAAGTTGTTTAAAGTCTGTCCTGACCCTTGGTTGACACTTTGCGTGACTCAAGGACTGGCTTTTACCTTTGACAAAGGATAAGCAGTGCCATGCAAGATCGTACAGCAATGCGGAGGAGTTTTTCAACGCCATATTTTTTATTATTTTTAGTTTTAGTGTGTACATTTTTTTATTTAAGTAAGTAATTAATGTTTTTTTTTAGCCTTTTAGGGTTCCATACATCCGTAAGAAACGGAACCTTTATAGGATTACTCGGGTGTGTGTCTGTCTGTCTGTCTGCCCGTGTGCCACAACTCACCATACCAAATTCATACATAATATGCACTTCTGTGACCCAAACACGGACGCGTTTCGTAAATAAATAATATCAAATGAAAGGGCTTGTTATGATGGTTTCAATTACATTTTTTGATAATTTTAAAGTCGATCGATTGGGTGTTTTTCAGAAAATTTTACGAAAAATAACCATTCCCCTCCTAATCTGCGAAACTACTGAGTAAAAAATTTTGAAAACAAAAATCAGATAATAGTATAAGAAGTCGACTTCGGCTCTAGAATCACTTCAACCAGAGGCCGTAATTTGAAAAAGTGCATTGACGCAAAGCGTCTCCGCATCTTTTCAACTGGTGAGCCTACATAATAGCCGACTGACTCTAACAAACCGCCCAGATCTCATAGACTTTTTCAACTCAGAAAACATCAGCGACATGTACCTACCTACACCTGCATCGAATCTAGCCTTGACGGATCATCGGAGAAATCAAAAATATTATGTAATTGCTTTGTTTAAATACCAGTAACACTGTTTTTTTTTTTGCTAAAATAACACATAAGTCAAGAACTTTAAAACTCGTTTGTCTGTGAATGACACAGCTTTTATTGATTCCTGTAAAACTCTAAATCAGACTTATGTGGCTTTCTAAATGACCGATTCAATTATGAAACTTGGCAAACGTATGTACATAAAATCTTGATAAAAATACGATATGGCATTAAAAAAAATGCTGATGATGGAGCCTCGTATACTAGTAGTCCCATCCACAGTAGGCTCTTATGCTCTTAAGATATGTCTCAACAAATTCTATAGATCAGACTATGTACCTAGATGACAGATAACAAAACCGTTTAATGGGGTCTTAAAAATTTACTTAAGACATTATGTTTTTTAATGAAAAAACCTATTAACTTTATCAGATGTCGAGGACCTGACGATACCTGGGGCTCTAACATGGCCACTTTATCAGAATCAGAATCCACATCACGCTACCCGTCACTGTAAATTTTTCCCAATCAACCGAATGCATTTGCTATGAAGATGAAAATGAAGTTTAACTGATTTTTGTGTGGTTAATTAATATTATGAAGGATTCTGCTAAAGTGGCCTTTTTAGCCCCCCCGGACTGCAGACAATGAAACCCTTAAACTGCTCCTAGTAAGCATAGGAAGTATGAACTCATTTAATGTGTCTTAATATATCCCAGGTGTAAAATGTGTCTGTCCTGTTTCTATTGGCAGGGTATAAAAAATTTAAGATGATGTTATGAATGGGGCTTCATTCACTAGCAGGGGTCAATGGGAAAAACAACTTTGATGAAATGATACTTCACAGAAAAGTTACTTTGATGTTTAATAATTTTATGTTTATTTTTTATTAATTTATGAACATACTGATTATTAAGGAAAACAATTGATGAGGAAATGTAGGAGCAAAAATGTAAGAACATCCATCGCATTGTTCCTACTCTGGTGACACCTATTTTTAATAATTTGATATTTATTGAAATAAAATTTCGGAATTTAGTGTTGGGAAACAAAAATCAGCTATTAAATTAATTTCTGAACATCTGCATTACTGCAGTGTTGACATCATGTCTTGTCTGACAGTGATTCAGTGTTTTGCATAATTTCACCATGATTCACCCAAGAGAAAAACAATAGAGTTCCAAAACTATAAGTGTACCATGATTTGATATTGGGTCAAATAAAGCATTGTTTAAACAAAGACAGTAATGGTCACACTAGCAATGGTAGGCAGTTTGACATTAAAGAAAAAGTCTGCCTCCACCCCTATCGAAACCATATATAAAAACACTCACATTATAAAGCATACAGGCCTGACAGTAAATAAATTAAAAAATCTGAGCGGTAAGCAGTCCAGTAGGGAAAACCGAGAGGTATTCAGTTGTTATGATGACATGTGGGGGAGGCCATGTCCAGCAGTGGCCGTCTTTCGGCTGATATGATGTGATGATGAGTAGGCAATAGATTAGTAATGAAATGTGATACGCATGATAAAATCTATTTCTATATGAATGGTCTTCTTTTGAATTGAATTTCTACAATCTGGTTACTTTTAACGCCACCAAAATACAGGCATGTCTTTTTACCGCAAAGAGTAGTTGTTTTGACCAAACTCCTACTTTTCAGAGCATCTGTTCCTGTGACTGACCGGCTCAAGCTCCTAGGCATGGAGTTGACATCCAATCTCAACTTCGGCGCCACCATCGAATACTTAACCCAAACTGCAGCCAAAAAGCTGGGCATCCTAAATAGGGTGAAGCGATACTACAGGCCTGGACAGCTTTTAACCCTATACAAAGCAAAAGTCCAATCCTGCATAGAGTATTGTAGCTACCTTCGGGAAGGCTCAGCTAAGTATCAGCTTGCTGCATTTGACTCGGTGGAACACAGAGCTAAGAGGCTCATGGATGACGTAAAAAGGAAGGTAAGGTTGCCTGCTTGTTGGTCTTCTACAGATTGTACTTCGGTGAGTGTGCTCAAGAACTCCACGACCTCATCCTACCGGTCCCCTTCTACCATAGGACATCCAGACGCACTGAATCTTACCACCCCTTCCTTGTTGCTATTCCACTAATTCGCACTAAGCGTTTCCAAACGTCTTTTATTATTGCGCACAGCAAAGGAGTGGAACTCGCTACTACGTCTGTGTTTCCAAACGCTTACAACCGTAATCTCTTTATAGTTACGAGTGAACAGGCTCCTTCTGAGTATGCTCGCTCCATCGTAGACTTTGTCTCTGTCACTTCTGACCTAGACTAGAGTCAAACCCATAACATTTTTTTTTTTAATGGAATATTCGCAAAAGCATGATGTTTTGATTTTTTACTTTGTAATGGATTAACTAGCTGGCTGACTTTACCTGGAGCTTCTGCACTTAAGTGTTATAATATACAAAGGGCAGGACAAAAGTATCTTGTTTACTTATCCAGTTCCTAGCATTTGAGAGGTTTCTTCAAAACCTGTTTAGCAGTTTTGATGTGCACACATAACAGACTCTCATACTTTCGCATTAATAGTATTAGTATAGATGTTAAGATGATACCACCAATGTAGATGGATGGAGAGGGATTTTGAAGCTTAAGAAAAGATATGGTAAGCAACAGATAATGTGCAAAGTTGGTCATTAACCCACATACATTTACTGATTATCTTAACCTGTCAGTTGTCGTTGGGACACGTGTGTGCCATTGGGCGTCAACGGAAATGAACGCTTAATGGCATCCCACATGCCATACCAAATTACGCACTTTTTTTTTAAATGCCGTGTTTAATATCCTATGGCCCCCCATCGACCAAAAAACATGGCGGCCGCCGATTATTTACAATAAAACTATTCAATTGTTGTTGACCGGGTAACCACAGGTATATCAAAAACAGAAATAAAGCCATAAAGCTATCCTGAATCAATTTCTATTGTGATCCTTGATTGCCAAATTTTATAATAAACAACAATATTGTAACTAACCTAACCCATTTCCTCTACCCTCAGTTACCAGCACATAGCAGACACAGGTATGGTACCAGTTACCAGTCCTAATGGTGCTGACGGACTTATGTACAGTCAACAAAGCTATTAGGTATGCAGGCAGCTAACTTGCAGCTACTTTGTGTGCTGAGTATACAATTGTATTATTGTACAATACCCTCATAATTATGTCAAATGCTTAAAAAGTTATAATACACACATTACAAATAAACTTTGGCAGTGCTGTGGAAAAATTCATATTTTTCCTGTATACCAAATAGCTTTATTGACTTTACTTTCAGAAAACAGGAAAGAAATGTACCAAACCACTGCTACTGACACATTAATGAGTAAAAGCCAATAAAAACCTATGAGTAATGGGAAATTACTTCAGTGGGTGTATTTTGTTACTTCTGTTTTCTTTATTGCTGTGCGTTTGTGTCTGTGCTGAATATTTTGTTTTTCTATTCTATTCTACATAGTTAATACAATTGAATAAAACACAAGATGAAATGTTAACCATGAGACTATACCTATATGATTTAGAAGAATGACACATCAAAGTAAGACTGTATCCATTGTTTTTATAAATCAAAGCAGTTTTTTTATAAATAGCAAGTGTTGGTATGTCTGATGAGCTGTGGGCTAAAAGAATTACTAATTAGGTCCCTTTCAATGCTAGGCTACATCCCCGTAGACCATGGGGAAGGTAGAGAGACAATCTTGACTCTTACCAGGATTGGCCTGCAATGGTGGAGAAGAGACATGTAGAAACAGGAAGGCCTTTGCCCAGCAATGGGACGTAATGGGCTATATTAGATAGATTTAGAAGTGTTCTAATAAATAAAGACCATGTAGAGACTCTACTTGATTATAATAAATAGTATTGTTTATAGTATACAGAATAAATTGTAAACGATTTCACTAGAAAAGGGTGTCAACAATTACATTATAAAGCCATTAATATCATCATCAAGCAAAATATTCATCAAAACTTAGAAAAATTTGACATTTGAGGATCATGACTAGGTTTGGCTATTTTCTTTTAATTTTTAATAATATTTTCGCGTATATATAAGCTCGCTTAAATAGACTTCATGCATTGTATAAGATTATTGCTACTTAAATATATTTAAATAAACCCGATTATTAGGCCTAATACGTAAAAAGTAGAGACTGAACAAAAACTGTGACATCTGAAAATTGCCACCTAGGCAGTCGTCTTGTGGTCTGAACACGCCATGATTCTCAATTTATTGTTTTTGTATATTAAACGAGGATGAAAAGACGTTATGAAAACAATATTTTTTTGTAATTACCTTACAAATAACTCGTACAGTCATCACAAAAGTAACACATTTAACTTCTGCCCACTTCAAAACATGATCGGTCAGCAGCCGTGAAACATAGACTAGATAGAATTTTGCAATTTATTTATGTATTGTAGAGACAGGTGGAGACAGTCAAGGTAGAGCCAGTTCTACTACCTCGATTGAAAATTGCGTAAAAATGCAGACAATACCTCAGAGAGGAGAGGTTTAAGATTACTAGAGGTGGGTTTTTTCTCTGCTTTCAGGTACTAAACAATATTGAGGTTTTTAGGGTTTTCTGAAATGTCGAGCACCAGGTGGCAGCACTGAGGTGTCAGTTCCTAAACACCTATCAAATCGCTTGTTTTCTTACATTTGTTAAGTAGACGTCGACGTCATGTGAATCTTACTTAGTGGTGAAGCGATCTTCTATCCCTCTCTACTTAGCTGTCAAATCGGACTTCTTAGATTTTGGTGACTTTAGTTGACAATATTATATTGTGGTCTCGTGACGTATATAGATAGAAAAGAAGGTTTGGTTTCCGAGGAGCTTGAAGTCACTTTTTCAATGAAGAGGATCTCTTGTTTATGTTGCGCCAACAGGTGGAGTAAATTTTCCTGAAAACCATCATTCCAAAAAAATGGGTGTTCATTTCATTTTACAGTTTTTTTCCCTCCCGAACAATTGAAAAAAAATTAAGTATTACGCGTGATTTCTTGTGTTCCGGACGGTAATTAATGGAACCGTAATAGTAAGCCTCCAGTGTTCGTCCGTCCGTCTGTCAGTCAACGAGCCGTATCTAAAGAAATCGTAACTCAATGATCGGAGTAGGTAGAGATATCACAGGCTAATGACCAAAGTATATATTCACACTGGACAAAATCAAACTATAATTGTTGTAATAGTTAAAAATAGTAAAGAATGTAGGTGTTTTATTTCAACAACCACTTGTTTTGTAAGTGTCTGAGTGGACAACTCAGACAAGTGTCTGATTTGCTTTTCGGACCGTGTTTTTGTACCGTATTTTTTTCGATACAGTAACAAAAATAGTATACTTAGTCATCATCATCTGCCTAGCCTTTTTCGAACTATACTGGGGTCGGCTACCAGTCAAACCGGATTTAGCTGAATACCAGTATTTTACGGTAACACGGTACTTCATGGCAAGACTGGTGTCAGATTAACTGGCTTCTGACTTTCCGTAACGACTGCCAAAGGTCTACAAATGACAGCCGGGACCAACGGCTTAGCGTGCTTTCCGAGGCACGGAGCAAACTCGGTATGTTAAGATGGTCACCGAACCACAGGCCAACCTTGGCTGTTGTTATCTAGCCACTAGCTCCTCTAAACAGAATCGAAGAAAAAAACGTGTTGCGTCGACCGACCCCAAGTACAATAAAATAGGATAAGGACAGGAAGATGATGATGGATGATACAGTGAAGTTTGACATTTCTAAGACCCGTCCGCTATACTAAACAGACGCAGACGCGTGCGTCTGTGTCTGTTTCTTGTCAAACAAGATTGTACAATTGCTGACATAGCTGTCAGTCTGTCAAATGGTTTTTGATCGGTTCTGTCATGATGTGATCCCAGCTTACAAACGATTATTTTGTTTGCACTTTGCAGCAAATACAATATATAATTCGTTTACTATGATCTTATAGGTAGGCTGCAATTCTGTCTTCCTGTAAACATGGTAAAAAATGGCTAGATAGGGACTGTAAAGTAATATTTCAATGTGTAGACGTGGGTTTGTTTGGGTTTGAATAAATATGAAACAGGTGTTAGTTTGTTTGTTTATCGAACTTATTTCTTTACAAAAAAGCCAGCTCTTGAAACCTACCAAATTGCAAACTAATCTATCGTTGGATAGGAAAAAGAGATGCTTAGGTAAGAGCAGCTGTCATAGATTGGATGTTTAGATTATTATTACTTTTTTTAGTTAAAATAAGATATTTACTTAGTGTCTAGTAATAGGGTATTAATTATTCTAAAAATAATTATAGGTCTGGGTCAAAGGGGTAGGCTGCAGCATACCCTTACATTCTGTTGAAGACTGCATTCAGATCCACACAATAGGGTGAGCCAAATGCTGTTCTATCACACAATAAAATTGCTTACTCTCAAGAAATCCTGTAACCCACCTAATCATGAACCTTATTCTTAACCCATAGGTACTGGTTGCTTATTCCATCAGTCATCCTGCAATACTAGCTGTTATGATTTTGATCTCAATTTGCTGTCTCATAAGTGTATGATGTATGCTTTGAGCCATACATCATACACTTCAAATGAAAATAATTGTAAAGTAACAAGCTATACAGACCTTTAACTTTAGCTTGCATATCTTTAATAATTTTCCATAATTTTGAATTGGTACCTATCAATATAAATATGTTTCTAACAATGGGTTTGTATTGTTATTTTCACTTTAATATTGTACATATAAAAGTGAATAACAATATACAAACATAAACACATAAATATATCACAAGTTTAACTTAAATATTAACCAAGTATTTTTATCTACTAAAACTTATTATATACATTACTAAACTTACACACTGTAACAAGGTACTCTTCCAGAATTCTGTGATACTTGTCTGCAAGCTAACTCATGATGAAGAATTCCCACTGCCATATGACCCAAGCTAAATTTACTCTGCATAACTTGTATTCTGTAACCAACTTAACAGCTTATGATTTCATTCTGATTTGTACTCTAAGGCTAGTGCAGTATTGGAATTCATGAATTAGCATTTTTATAGATTACAAATTTTAACCATGGGAGAGCATATAATACCATAGCTTTTCTACTATAGTGTTTAACAGTTAAAAAATCTATCAAGTTCATCTATTGCTACAATCTGCAACCCTAAATTTATGGCCATGCAAATTTAGGGTTGCAGGTTATAGAATACCGGTTTAAGGATATAGAAAAAAAACTGACAGTATTAGGTACTGATGTGCTGGCGTCTGTACATTCATTCTATCATAAATAATGGGTCAACTTCGGAATTAGAGGTAATAAACTTGAAACTCTTATACCTACACCTTCATTTGGCGTTCTAAATGTTGTTTTAAAAGTCCCGTAAAATCCCGTGTCTGCGCCGTAAGTTATTAAAGGTCCAAAAAATCGTTTTTTTTTGCGGATATCTCGGTTTCTATAGCTCCAATGATTTTAACATTACATTTACGACCAAAATTTGTAGAGTGTAAAATTTGCAACATTTTGTACCGAACATTTTTCATGCGGTCAACCGTTTTTTAAATAGAGGGCGGAAAGCGAGCGGCCCTCAGCCCAAAAGCAAGCATGTTAAAAATTAAAGGGCTCGCCTTTAGCTTTTAATTTATTTTTATTATTTGTTGTTATAGCGGCACAGAAATAAACTCTATGTGAACATTTTAACTGTCTACCCATTACGGTTCATGAGATACAGCCTGCTGATAGACAGATGGACGGATGGTCGGATGTACGGACAGCGTTGGCTTATAATAGTAATAGCCTAATAGGGTCCCGTTGGTTACCCTCTGGGTGCGGAACAAAGAACAACTTCCCCATACATATACATATATGTGCGCGTAAGACGTTGAAATGTACTGTTGATTTTTATTTTCGCGATTTCGGGGTTTTTTCCATATTAAAACTTGTAAAAAATGTTCATAATTATGAGTACAAAAATGTACAATTTGGTAGATACCCCTATTCACGTATTGTATTTGTTCTGCTATCTAGGCTTTACTTATATACTAATATCTATTCAATCTATACTTCTATACTAATATTATAAAGAGGTAAAGTTTGTGAGTTTATTTATTTATTTAAATATACTTTATTGTACTTACACCAAATTAAAAATACTTTAAGGAAACCTTTTTGGGGCCGAGTCACCCGCGTCCGTAGGAGAATACCCAAATTTTAGACCCTACACGTGTTCCCCGGGTGGTGCTAATCAGGTGACACTAACTGGTGGTAGGCTTCGGCCGATGGCTTGTGACCACCCACTGGGCAAAGACGTACCGCCAAGCGGCTTAGCTGCGTTCCGGTACGATGCTCAGTGTAGCCAATTCAGAGGAGTTGGGTCGAAATAGTTGTTCCAATGCAGGCAGACCAACCAGGCTTGCCCTGGCGTGGGCGTATCGGGAGACTAGTCGCGGAGGGTAGCGGGATCCGAGGCACGGTGCGCCGCTGGCCGACCGCCAGGTAGTTAGGGGCCCAAGTAATGTGCTAGCCACACATGAAAGGCTGCCCCGCCAACTGGCGAAAAATCCCGGAATGCATCATCGTGCTGGTTGGCGACCAGATGAAAGGGCCCGATGGTCATTCCCGGGGGGGCTCGGGCGTCCCCGCAGTCTCCAGACTAGTCCCCCAAAGATGTCGTCCTGTTAGGGCGTGCCTGAGGGTTAGCAGCATGGAACCTCATTTCACTTCCTTCTCCTCAACCTCACTCACTTTTATTATGAACAGGGGCAAAAAGAGATAAGCTGTACAGCGGCAGCACGCCCTTTCGCATAAAGTGCACCTCTCTAACATACGAGGTCTGCACTCAAATCTCGCTGCAGTCCATCACCACCTTGAGACCGAAAAACCAGCGCTCTTGTTCCTGTCGGAGATGCAGATCAGATGTCCGTCGGACGTGTCATACCTGTCTTACCCAGGGTTTACCCTGGAGCACCACTTCAGACCACGCGCGGACGTATGCATGTACGCCCGGGACGACATCTGCTATCGGCGTCTCCGTTACCTTGAAGACTCCAGGTTCTCGACGCTGTGGGCTATAGTGGACACAGGCTTAGACAAAATTGTCTACGCCTGCGTCTACCGTTCGCACAGCGGTGATTTGGAGACAACTAGCTGGGCTTACACAGCACCTGAGTGAGGCGGCGGATGCGGCTCAGCAGCAACTAACATTTTGGTGTCAGTTACAGGCTTTTTTATGACTTTAAGTAATATAACAGGGTTATAATTATCTCAGTTATTACTAAAGACGATATAGAGGAGTTAACAAACAAGTTTTAGCCCCAATCGCAGCACTATAGCGTTAATGGATGATGTAATACAGCTTTGAGAGTTATAATGGCGCTAGTAGCAGCAAGTATACTTAATACGTTATAGCTTTAACCTTTTTGTGACACCCAAGTCTTTATAAAAGTGTTCGCCGACACCTCTTAACACTTATTGTTGTATAGTTATTGCAATGAACTCTTTTATACCACTTAAGGTGCTATATTGACTATTATTGCAGTCATAAGCTATAAAATAGAGTTTATCGAGAGGTTAGTAACACGAGAAACTAAAGGTGTCAAACAACTCCTCTATCTAGGTTTAACCTGTAATAAAGGGTTTAACTAAAGCTTATTGTGTTAGGCAGTCCACTTTTACAGACGTTCTAAAGGTATTGGTGTCAAACAACGCAAGTATGGGTCGTTATTAACACTAACCTCACTTTTGTAAAGTTCGCCATTGTTTTGGTAACCTAACAATTAATATTATTTCGAGTTATTCAACATTTGACTACAATAAACAAAATTTCTTACATTATTTGAAGCATTCCATGAATGCCACTTAATTTTACATACCACTGCTCAAGAAGCAGGAATGAATAGTAATGTTTAGCTTGAGGTACCTATTTTGTTATCATAATTTTTCTTTTAAATCTTTAATAAATCCTAGGCGCGTTAAAATTGAGATGAGAAACATGGTATACATTTACTGTGGAATCATAAGGGCAGTCATTTTTCACTTCACATACTTAAATAACATAATATTCCATAATATTATTCTGCTGTGTTGAATAATGGATGACATAACACTTCCATTACGAACAGATTTAATTTTAGTAAGGTTACAGGCTTTTTTATCGTGACGTGCGCTTTTTACCACCTGTAGTGCTCACTATCGCGGTAATACCGGTTAAAGTAGTAGCTGACGATGAATAAGCGCTCTTGTGGAGCTTTAAGATCTTTTTGACACCTTACTATAGGATTTATAGCACCTGTAGCGTTTACCAACTCTATTTTACAACGGTAATACAGATTAAAGTAGTAGCTGACGATGAATAAGCGCTCTTGTGCAGCTTTAATATCTTTGTGACACCGTACTATAGGCTTTCTATAACTTTTACCTGTAAAACTGTGGGCCTCTTTCGTGGTTATAAGTGAGTTAGAGCATGCTCTAACTCAGTTGCACAGGTATGCGTTAACACTTTTATACTCAAATGGAACTGATATACGAGTCTTATATAGGTTTTTTTAACGCTTTGGTGCTAGTTGGGGTACCCTTCTGCCCAATTGGTGTTACTGGGGGACTTCAATGCCCACCATCAGGAGTGGCTCTTCCCATACCAGTGCACTGACCATGCTGGACGAGAGACGCGAAAGCTAGCGCTTGCGTTAAATCTTACCCAGCTGGTCCAGGGAGCAACGAGGGTGCCCGATGTTGATTCGCACACTGCCAATTGCTTGGACCTTTTGCTGACAACAGATCCAGACCGCTATTCGGTGTCAATTTCTTCACCACTGGGTAGTTCCGATCACTGTCTGGTGAAGTCTGTATCCGTCTACTCCCCGCCCGATCCTAGCCCAAGAGGCACCCGGCGGGTATGGCGATACAGATTGGGATGGCATGCGATCTTTTTTCGCATGTTACCCTTGGCAGCTTACTTGCTTTTCTTCCACTGATGCTTCGTCGTGCGCGGACGCCGTGTCGGATGTGTTGCGGAGGGTAATGGAGTACTACATTCCGTTCTCTGACATAGCGAAATCTGGCGAAGCTCGGCCTTGGTTTGGTGCCGAGTGCAATCGCGCTGATGCGCTTAAGCACGCGGCGTACCTGGCATGGGTCGACGCTCGTAAGCGCAAAGCAAATGACGTGAGTCGGATGAAGAGAGCCTTCAACAGGGCTGCCAAGTCCTGCAAGAAAGTGTTGCGGAGGGCTCGGTTTGACCACATTAGCCGAATAGGGAACAAACTTGCTTCATACCCAGCAGGTAGTAATAAGGCTTTTTGGTCCCTGGCTAAGTCGGTCGAATCGAACTTCTGCCGCCCCTCACTACCACCACTGCTGAGACCCGACGGGACGCTGGCCCACTCCGCTGAGGAGAAAGCGCCACGTCTGGATCCTGGTGGCGCGACGCCCCCTGCTTCTCCTGGTGGATGCGAGTCGAGTATGTCTAGCATTCGCATTCATCAGAAGGACGTCCGTAGGGTACTGCGTAACCTAGATGTGAACAAGGCTAGTGGTCCCGACGGGATACCGGCAATTGTTCTGAAGACTTGGGCGCGTTCCGATCTTGACACGCCTATTTCGCCTTTCGTGAGACTGGAAAAGTGCCGAAGGCTTGGAAGCAAGCTAACGTGCAGCCCGTGCCCAAGAAGGGTAGTCGAGCTGACCCGTCGAATTATAGACCCATCTCGGTAACGTCCATACTCTGTAAGACTATGGAACGCGTGCTGAATCATAAGCTCCTGGCGTACCTAGAAACGAATGATATCCTTAGTGACCGGCAATACGGGTTTCGCCGAAATCGGTCAACTGGGGATCTTCTAGCGTATGCCATTCACATCTGGAGTGAAGCCATAGAGAAGCACGGGGAGGCACTAGTCGGAGGTCTGGCACGATAGTTTTATTAGTAAGCTTCCTTCCTTCGGTCTGCCCGCCGGTTTGTGTGATTGGATCGCAGACTTCCTGAGGGATCGGTCTATCCGAGTGGTCATAGATGGCTGCTCGTCTGGACTGCTGGATATTAATGCCGGGGTTCCTCAGGGTTCGGTGCTTTCGGCAACACTGTTCTTGCTGCATATTAATGATCTGCTTAAACCCGGTACCTTTGGGTATGCAGACGACAGCACTGTTGCTGAAAGATACGTATCCGACGCACGAGCTGGTGGGTCGCAGATCCGGTCTCTCCGGGACATTGCCTCCCGGAGAGACCGGATCTGTTGAGCGTTTGAACGTGTCCTTACAGGCAGTCTCTGAATGGGGCGATGCCAATCTGGTCAAGTTCAATGCTGCAAAGACCCAAGCGTGTCTATTTTCCGCCAAAAGGAGCCAATTCCACCCAGCTCCATCTTTCCGAGGTTTAACCGTGCCGATAACCGACCAACTTGAGCTTCTTGGGGTTACATTAACATCTACTCTCAATTTTGGCCCTTACATAGAGGCTAAGGCTCAAGTGGCTGCAAAGAAGTTGGGGATTCTGGCAAAGGTGAGACGATACTTCACGCCGGAACAGCTGCTCAAACTCTATCAAGCGCAAGTTCGATCGTGTATGGAGTACTGCTCTCATCTTTGGGATGGATCTGCCAGATACCAACTTGATGCCCTTGAGACAATTGAGAAACGAGCCAAGAGGATCATCGGCAATGAGAGGCTTGTCGCGACGAAGCTCCAAAGTCTTGAACATCGACGACGAGTTGCTAGCCTGTCGGTTTTTTACCGGTTGCATTTTGGGGAATGTGCGACGGAATTGCATAATTTAATTCCGCCAAGCCCGTTCCATCATCGGACCACAAGACGAACGGCGATGCGCCACCGGTACACGGTGGATATCCCACCCATACGCACAAAACGTTTTGGTAACACATTCATAATGCGTACAGCTAAGGAGTGGTATTCCCTGCCGGAGTCTGTGTTTCCCGATAGCTACAACCTGGGAGTCTTTAAGTCAAGAGTGAATAGGTTATTTCTAGGCAAGCGTGCTCCATCTTCGACCACATCATCACTTTACCATCAGGTGAGATAGTGGTCAAACGCGTGCCTATCTATAGTAAAAAAAAAAAAACCTTAACCTGTGATCATCTGGACGCAATGGCCGTCGCAAGTCGCGACGCCACAACAATTGAATAGTTTTATTGTAAAAAACTAGGCGGCCGCCATGTTTTTTGGTCGATCGGGGGCCATAGGATATTTTTAAATAAAAAGAAGTTTAAACTGCGTGATTTGGTATGGCATGTGGGATGCCATTAAGCGTCCATTTCCGTTGACCCCCAATGACACACAGTGCCGATGACGAACCACAGGTTAAACTAAAAAACATATAATTGGCGACTTTATCGCATTCCGCAATCTCTTCCAGGCAACCTGGAATGGATAGTGATAGCCTGGACACGAAATGGGGTTGCACTTGGGCCCTTGGCACTGGTTTGTTAGGTTGCAGGGGTAATCTCTGGATCTACTGAACCAATTTTGAAAATTCTTTTACCAATAGACAGCCACGTTACCTATTTGTGAGAAGCATAGCCTATACATTTACCTGAAAAGTACCGCCCAACGAAGTGGGCACGGGTCAGCTACATTATAAGTATAAAATGAATGGTTTAAGCCAGCGAATATGAAAAAAAAATCATATTATAATATGATTTCTTTTATGATGCTTCAGCAGAGAAAAATACTCGGATAGGTTCTCCATTCTGTCGGAGTCAGTCTGGGTGACAAGTGACCTCTATCACAACAGACCGCTTTCCACCTTTCTGCTCTTAATAATTATCAGACCCTTGTTTGTTACCAACTATGCATCATAGGTACCCATCAGGATGTTCGAAATGAGCTCAATGGATCGATGGATCATGGTATCGATGTTTGTTACTCAATCACGCCAGGATGGCTGCGCGGATCTGTATTTTGGCACAGAGGTAGATTTTAATCTGGAATATCACATAGGCATTTAATCCCGGCAGTATGTTCCTCTGCTAAATACCAGTATAACGATAAACTGACATCGATGATCATACCGATTTGAATCTGACCGGCGCCGCGCGGAAAAATGCTTGATGTTCCTTTCGAAAACAAGCCGTCTGTTCAGGTTAGAAGAACTGACAATCGAACGACGACTCTACTCTCTCACGGAATTCCGAATCTGAACTCCGGCCCGCCTAACGCTTTCATAAAATTCTGACCGTGAACATGAAAGGAGCTGTCAAGGTCAAGGTTAATCCATCCAGTCAAAGTAGAATGGCACTCATCACTTCATGGCCACTCCAACCAGTGTTTTTATCGATTTTTTAGCAATTTTCTTTTATTACAACCAATTTAACCGTCAATAATTGAATAATTGTCTTTCCTTTCCGTAATAGCGACATATCGACCGCGAAAATTATGATGATGGTGCTGTATGGCTTACAACTAACGGTCAATGATTGGCAATAAATTCTAAACCAGTTTAGGGTTTCTGGAGTATGCAGAAGGTTTATGAAGACAGTATCTTACAAATGGAGACGTGATTCCTGCGTTATACGAGTTACTACCCCTACCTAATAATAATAAGACGTTTGTTGTGACTTCTTTGCTAAATCCGGTTTAAACGCAAAATAACGTCAACCAAGAGCTAAATAAGGCCCTGTATTTTTTTTTTACGGATGAGAAATCATCAAGTGACTCCATCCGCTCTGGGCGGATCGAAAGGGAGTGCCTGATTCTTACTGACTAAAACCCATCCGTGTTCCTCCTAATGCTCTTTGCCTTCCAGGGCCGCGGTGACTCTTTCGAACAAATTCCGCAATACTGGCAGGCACTAGCCCAAGCGGGCCCCGTTGAATGAAGTCCTAGAATTGACACCAAACATAAGAGAGAAACGAAAGAAAACCCCTTTCTTACGAGCAAATAGTCCAAAGTTGTCCGCAGTTCACAGACAAGGTTGTTTATTTTCACGTAGGTAAGTAGGTACGCAAGTTAGAATTGTCATCAATAACCTTCCCTATTGTGTTCTGATGAGTTCTGAGCCTCTTCTGCGAGACTGCGACCATGTGCACCAAAACTACTCGCCACTCACTCATCAGCCAACAATGCGGAAGTCCATTGATGTTTAGTCCAATTGCAGTACTGACGTTAATTAGTAAGTACTTACCTAATGTTTTAGCTTTTATTTTTTTAAACTTATACAGGTGTATAAGCTTAATAGCATATTCTACCAGTCGACCTTAGGGTGGTGCAGAGACAGCATGGTAGGCGCAACATAAAGAAAAGAATAACAGAGAGAAGAAAAAAAAATTTATCTATAATAAATACAAATAAACAAAATTAACAACGTTATTAAGAAAATAAAATGAAATGAATGAAAATAATCTAGTTTTTCCCCCAAAAGTGACCCCATACTAGGAGCTAGTTGACCTGCGCAACTTCGTCTGCTGCGCTCCTACCTATTGGTCTTCGTAATGTTGTGTAGCATGGCCTTCCTCTCAATAAATGGGCTATCTAATACTACAAGAATTTTTCAAATCGGACCAGTTCCTGAGATTAGCGCGTTCAAGCAAACAAACAAACTTCAGCTTTATAATTATATTAGTACAGATTTAATAATTTACGCAACGTTTCCGTGTTTGGGTCACAGAAGTCAGAGAGTATGTGTACAAAATTTCGACAGAATCAGTCCGGTGGATCCGGAGGAAACAGACAGACCCGAGTGATCCTATAGGGTTTCCGTTTTATGTTCGGAACCCTAAATATTCAGAAGGAACCCTGACTCCGAACATACATTCATCATCATCTGCCTAGCCTTTTCCCAACGATGTTCGCGTCGGCTTCCAGTCAAGCCGGATTTAGCTGAATACCAGTATTTTACGAGGATCAGCTGCCTACCAGACCACCACAACCCATTAACTAGGTAATACGGTACTTCATGGCAAGACTGGGATCAAATTTTACTGGCTTCTAACTATCCGTAACGACTGCCAAAAATCTACAAATGACAGCCGGGACCAACGGCTTAACGTGGCACGGAGGAAACTCGGTATGTTAAGATGGTCACCCCATCAATAGACCAACCTTGGCAAGCGCTGCTTAACCTTGAAGATCGACCCGTGCGGCTGTTATTATCTAGCCACGAGCTCCTCATTCTCCGAACATACATTAGGTATCTACCTATATAAATGCACTCGTAGGTATCATCATAATTGCTCCGTATGAAGAAATCTCTTGCCTCTTTAGATGGACCGGCTGCATGCCTTTTGTTTAGTCAAACTATAACTAAACAAAAGGCATACCTACCTAAGTAGTTTCCTACTGTGGGATACGAAAACTCGATTTTCACATACATAAACTGGTCAGCGGGCGCCTCCCTAAACCGTGATATTTTATAGGGAGACGGTAAATATCTATTGCTTAGCAATGGAAAATTGGACCCTGCACAAATTATTTCTTTTAACTCATAACAATTCGAAAGCAATTAAGTACATTCATGTTTTTTCTATGTGACTCAGCGGCACGGAATCTGGACCAAGCGCTTATCTTGTTAATACTTATTACTTACCTTTTCGCGATAGCAAAATTTTTATGTAGGTTTAATATATGCTTTCAATAATTTTTAACCGACTTCTTCAAAAAGGAGGAGGTTCTATGTTCGGATGTATGTATGTTTTTTTTATGTATGTTCATCGATGAATCCGCGAATTGTGGACCGATTTTGAAAATTCTTTTTTAATCGAAAGCATGTACTTCTGACGTGTCCCATTGACAACAAGTCAGAATCTGATGATGGGATCCCATGAAAATCGAGGGAAACCCTGAAATATTATTTTTCTAAGTGCGAGTGACTCGGTGCCATAAACCTTAGTTTTAATTATTTGTTGTTATAGCGGTAATCGGTATAGAAAGAAAGAAAGAAAAAGCGTTTATACACAATCTGTGAAAATTTCAACTGTCTACCCATTGCGTTTCTTGAGATACAGCCCGCTGACAGACAGACAGACGGACGGACGGAAGGACAGCGGAGGCTTAGTAATAGGGTTCCGTTGGGTACGGAAGCCTAAAAATGACCAAAAAAGTAAAGTGCCAAAAACACCAGCCCAGGTAGCACAGGCTGCAGCATGAATCGTCCAAGGGGTTGACACAGCTTGAAGCTGCTGTAGTGCTTGATGTACCACGTTAGTCAACGAAACGAAACCGGGAGATAGGCCACTACTTCCGCAGACCAAGCAGTAGAGGTTTCAGATGCACATCGGCCCGGAACAATAGCTTTATTGAGTTTCGAATTGCTTTACGGGCTTCAAACCGTCACGAACGAGTGTGAGAAGAGAGACGATTTTATCCATCACCACAACAAAAATTGCCCACTCCTGATTTTTTTAGATGTGGTTAGGATAGATGACAATAGTGTACAGGTGTACACTGCTTGGTGCTCGAAAAACTTTCGCATTTCGGTTTTAGATTTTGGCTTTTAACTTCTAATCGGAGAAATCTATCCGCGTACTGTTAAAGTAGACAAAATTTGTTTCAGTTTCAACATAAATCATATCTCTATAGGTCAAAAAGATGTAGAGATACAGCACTTCAAACATGAAATTCTTGAACTTTTGTGCATTAATTGTCAAAAAGTTTATTTTATTAAGTTTAAAAATGAAACCTATGAGATAGATTGCAAAAATGTTCGTAATCTCTCAGTTTTTATCCTTTCCTGTGTGAAGCAAAAGTTACTTCTATTCAGATACTAATGACAGAAAATTAAACCTATCCGATAAAGGGTAAAAGAAATTGTAGCTTGCTTCGCTCGCTCTTTAATTTCGCAATCTCTCAGTTCTTAACCTTTCCTGTGCGAGGCAAAAGTTACTACTACTACTATTCAGATATTAATTAAAGAAAATTAAACCTATCCGATAAAGAGTACAAAAATGTTGAGCTCGGTTCGCTCGCTCTTGAATTTAATCTCTCGGTTCTAAACCTTTCCTGTATGTGGCAAAAGTTACTTCTATTCAGATACTAATGACAGGAAATTAAACCTATATGATAAAGGGTACAAAAGTTTTCGAGCTCGCTTCGCTCGCTCTTGCATTTTATCTCTCAGTTCTTAACCTTTCCTGTATAAGGCAAAATCTATCCGATTAAGGGTCTAAAAGTTTACGAGCTCGCTTCGCCCGCTCTTGAATTTTGTAATACCTCGTTTTTTAACCTTTCCTGTATGAGGCAAAGTTACTTCTATTCAGATATTAATGACAGAAAATCGAACATATCCGATAAAGGATCCAAAAATTTTCGAGCTCGCTTCGCTCGCTCGGAATTGGTAGCTGTCGGATTGTGCTGTGTAAATCTTTATAATGTGCACATACGAAAACGAGGGAAACTATGCTTTAATGTTATCGACGGAAAACGTATAATATAATAATCTAAACAACTTTTAAACTAAATGATCAATCGCGATGAAACCAACATTATTTTATGAGGACGCCCAAATTATTTCCAATCATTGTGAAGTTGGGTTTTATTGCAATAGATTGTTAAGTTTAAAAGTTACACCGATTAGTTTAAATTAAAAATATATATATTAGATTTTTATTAATATCTTTTCCGTCGGTAAAATTAAGCAGTTTCCGTGATTTTCGTATGTGCACATCTCAGACCAAACGGTCTGAGGTGCATATTCTTTTGCTTTCTTTTAAAAAAAAAAAATTCCACACACTAGGAATTTCTCCTGTATCGTGGGTGCGTTTACAGACATATAATCACACATACACAAACAGCCAGACCCGGAACAACTATCTGTAGGCCATACAAATATTTGTTCCACGCGGGAATCGAACCCGCGACACGCAGCACAGCAGTCAATTGCTCAACCACTGCGCCAACCGTGTCGTCGATATTAAAAAGACTCACACTGTAGCAGATATTCAGGAACATGTTTTGGTAAATATCGGGATACAATAACCCCGAACCCGACAAATTCCTTCAAACGGATGATAATGCACACCCTTACGTTGCACATGGCTTTGAAGAATATCTCCAATAAGTAGGTATGCAAAAATTGCAGTGGCCAGCTCGTAATTTGGACTTAAATCGGGCCTAGCATATCTGGGAAATACTTATAAATAAGAAAGATAAAGTCCACCTTTCAACCCGCCGGAAACTCTTAAGTGCGTGATAGACATATGAACTTACTTACCTATAGTAGGCGGTTTTTAAGATGCTAGAAAAATTGAGAAATTCAGGTATTTTTTCAATTTGCTGTTTTTAAATTGTCAGTGTAAAAAACCCAAAATTTTCATAATACTTACCTATGCTTTTTTAAAAAAATATTCGTGTAATAGTGATGTTTTAATTTTGAAATTCTAAAAGCTTAAGAAACACTAAGACTTATTCAGAACACCAACCCTTATTTCAGTGTCAAAAGTGCATTTAAGTATGAATTATCATGAGGATAATACGTCATGAGGGCATTAAGTTTCCGTGCCGCTGAGTGTATACCTAATACTCGTATGTCATCGTAAAAAGGCAAACTTTTTTTTTTTTACTATATATAGGCACGCGTTTGACCACTATCTCACCTACACATGACACACACACACACATACACATGATTACCTATAAAATAACTTGAGAGATTGTGAACTTTCGATAAATTGTTAACTGAACATTGGGAATGCTTTTTTACAGCAGCTAGCTAGCTAGCAGCTAGCTGGGCTTACACAGCACCTGAGTGAGGCGGCGGATGCGGCTCAGCAGCAACTAACATTTTGGTGTCAGTTACAGGCTTTTTTATGACTTTAAGTAATATAACAGGGTTATAATTATCTCAGTTATTACTAAAGACGATATAGAGGAGTTAACAAACAAGTTTTAGCCCCAATCGCAGCACTATAGCGTTAATGGATGATGTAATACAGCTTTGAGAGTTATAATGGCGCTAGTAGCAGCAAGTATACTTAATACGTTATAGCTTTAACCTTTTTGTGACACCCAAGTCTTTATAAAAGTGTTCGCCGACACCTCTTAACACTTATTGTTGTATAGTTATTGCAATGAACTCTTTTATACCACTTAAGGTGCTATATTGACTATTATTGCAGTCATAAGCTATAAAATAGAGTTTATCGAGAGGTTAGTAACACGAGAAACTAAAGGTGTCAAACAACTCCTCTATCTAGGTTTAACCTGTAATAAAGGGTTTAACTAAAGCTTATTGTGTTAGGCAGTCCACTTTTACAGACGTTCTAAAGGTATTGGTGTCAAACAACGCAAGTATGGGTCGTTATTAACACTAACCTCACTTTTGTAAAGTTCGCCATTGTTTTGGTAACCTAACAATTAATATTATTTCGAGTTATTCAACATTTGACTACAATAAACAAAATTTCTTACATTATTTGAAGCATTCCATGAATGCCACTTAATTTTACATACCACTGCTCAAGAAGCAGGAATGAATAGTAATGTTTAGCTTGAGGTACCTATTTTGTTATCATAATTTTTCTTTTAAATCTTTAATAAATCCTAGGCGCGTTAAAATTGAGATGAGAAACATGGTATACATTTACTGTGGAATCATAAGGGCAGTCATTTTTCACTTCACATACTTAAATAACATAATATTCCATAATATTATTCTGCTGTGTTGAATAATGGATGACATAACACTTCCATTACGAACAGATTTAATTTTAGTAAGGTTACAGGCTTTTTTATCGTGACGTGCGCTTTTTACCACCTGTAGTGCTCACTATCGCGGTAATACCGGTTAAAGTAGTAGCTGACGATGAATAAGCGCTCTTGTGGAGCTTTAAGATCTTTTTGACACCTTACTATAGGATTTATAGCACCTGTAGCGTTTACCAACTCTATTTTACAACGGTAATACAGATTAAAGTAGTAGCTGACGATGAATAAGCGCTCTTGTGCAGCTTTAATATCTTTGTGACACCGTACTATAGGCTTTCTATAACTTTTACCTGTAAAACTGTGGGCCTCTTTCGTGGTTATAAGTGAGTTAGAGCATGCTCTAACTCAGTTGCACAGGTATGCGTTAACACTTTTATACTCAAATGGAACTGATATACGAGTCTTATATAGGTTTTTTTAACGCTTTGGTGCTAGTTGGGGTACCCTTCTGCCCAATTGGTGTTACTGGGGGACTTCAATGCCCACCATCAGGAGTGGCTCTTCCCATACCAGTGCACTGACCATGCTGGACGAGAGACGCGAAAGCTAGCGCTTGCGTTAAATCTTACCCAGCTGGTCCAGGGAGCAACGAGGGTGCCCGATGTTGATTCGCACACTGCCAATTGCTTGGACCTTTTGCTGACAACAGATCCAGACCGCTATTCGGTGTCAATTTCTTCACCACTGGGTAGTTCCGATCACTGTCTGGTGAAGTCTGTATCCGTCTACTCCCCGCCCGATCCTAGCCCAAGAGGCACCCGGCGGGTATGGCGATACAGATTGGGATGGCATGCGATCTTTTTTCGCATGTTACCCTTGGCAGCTTACTTGCTTTTCTTCCACTGATGCTTCGTCGTGCGCGGACGCCGTGTCGGATGTGTTGCGGAGGGTAATGGAGTACTACATTCCGTTCTCTGACATAGCGAAATCTGGCGAAGCTCGGCCTTGGTTTGGTGCCGAGTGCAATCGCGCTGATGCGCTTAAGCACGCGGCGTACCTGGCATGGGTCGACGCTCGTAAGCGCAAAGCAAATGACGTGAGTCGGATGAAGAGAGCCTTCAACAGGGCTGCCAAGTCCTGCAAGAAAGTGTTGCGGAGGGCTCGGTTTGACCACATTAGCCGAATAGGGAACAAACTTGCTTCATACCCAGCAGGTAGTAATAAGGCTTTTTGGTCCCTGGCTAAGTCGGTCGAATCGAACTTCTGCCGCCCCTCACTACCACCACTGCTGAGACCCGACGGGACGCTGGCCCACTCCGCTGAGGAGAAAGCGCCACGTCTGGATCCTGGTGGCGCGACGCCCCCTGCTTCTCCTGGTGGATGCGAGTCGAGTATGTCTAGCATTCGCATTCATCAGAAGGACGTCCGTAGGGTACTGCGTAACCTAGATGTGAACAAGGCTAGTGGTCCCGACGGGATACCGGCAATTGTTCTGAAGACTTGGGCGCGTTCCGATCTTGACACGCCTATTTCGCCTTTCGTGAGACTGGAAAAGTGCCGAAGGCTTGGAAGCAAGCTAACGTGCAGCCCGTGCCCAAGAAGGGTAGTCGAGCTGACCCGTCGAATTATAGACCCATCTCGGTAACGTCCATACTCTGTAAGACTATGGAACGCGTGCTGAATCATAAGCTCCTGGCGTACCTAGAAACGAATGATATCCTTAGTGACCGGCAATACGGGTTTCGCCGAAATCGGTCAACTGGGGATCTTCTAGCGTATGCCATTCACATCTGGAGTGAAGCCATAGAGAAGCACGGGGAGGCACTAGTCGGAGGTCTGGCACGATAGTTTTATTAGTAAGCTTCCTTCCTTCGGTCTGCCCGCCGGTTTGTGTGATTGGATCGCAGACTTCCTGAGGGATCGGTCTATCCGAGTGGTCATAGATGGCTGCTCGTCTGGACTGCTGGATATTAATGCCGGGGTTCCTCAGGGTTCGGTGCTTTCGGCAACACTGTTCTTGCTGCATATTAATGATCTGCTTAAACCCGGTACCTTTGGGTATGCAGACGACAGCACTGTTGCTGAAAGATACGTATCCGACGCACGAGCTGGTGGGTCGCAGATCCGGTCTCTCCGGGACATTGCCTCCCGGAGAGACCGGATCTGTTGAGCGTTTGAACGTGTCCTTACAGGCAGTCTCTGAATGGGGCGATGCCAATCTGGTCAAGTTCAATGCTGCAAAGACCCAAGCGTGTCTATTTTCCGCCAAAAGGAGCCAATTCCACCCAGCTCCATCTTTCCGAGGTTTAACCGTGCCGATAACCGACCAACTTGAGCTTCTTGGGGTTACATTAACATCTACTCTCAATTTTGGCCCTTACATAGAGGCTAAGGCTCAAGTGGCTGCAAAGAAGTTGGGGATTCTGGCAAAGGTGAGACGATACTTCACGCCGGAACAGCTGCTCAAACTCTATCAAGCGCAAGTTCGATCGTGTATGGAGTACTGCTCTCATCTTTGGGATGGATCTGCCAGATACCAACTTGATGCCCTTGAGACAATTGAGAAACGAGCCAAGAGGATCATCGGCAATGAGAGGCTTGTCGCGACGAAGCTCCAAAGTCTTGAACATCGACGACGAGTTGCTAGCCTGTCGGTTTTTTACCGGTTGCATTTTGGGGAATGTGCGACGGAATTGCATAATTTAATTCCGCCAAGCCCGTTCCATCATCGGACCACAAGACGAACGGCGATGCGCCACCGGTACACGGTGGATATCCCACCCATACGCACAAAACGTTTTGGTAACACATTCATAATGCGTACAGCTAAGGAGTGGTATTCCCTGCCGGAGTCTGTGTTTCCCGATAGCTACAACCTGGGAGTCTTTAAGTCAAGAGTGAATAGGTTATTTCTAGGCAAGCGTGCTCCATCTTCGACCACATCATCACTTTACCATCAGGTGAGATAGTGGTCAAACGCGTGCCTATCTATAGTAAAAAAAAAAAAACCTTAACCTGTGATCATCTGGACGCAATGGCCGTCGCAAGTCGCGACGCCACAACAATTGAATAGTTTTATTGTAAAAAACTAGGCGGCCGCCATGTTTTTTGGTCGATCGGGGGCCATAGGATATTTTTAAATAAAAAGAAGTTTAAACTGCGTGATTTGGTATGGCATGTGGGATGCCATTAAGCGTCCATTTCCGTTGACCCCCAATGACACACAGTGCCGATGACGAACCACAGGTTAAACTAAAAAACATATAATTGGCGACTTTATCGCATTCCGCAATCTCTTCCAGGCAACCTGGAATGGATAGTGATAGCCTGGACACGAAATGGGGTTGCACTTGGGCCCTTGGCACTGGTTTGTTAGGTTGCAGGGGTAATCTCTGGATCTACTGAACCAATTTTGAAAATTCTTTTACCAATAGACAGCCACGTTACCTATTTGTGAGAAGCATAGCCTATACATTTACCTGAAAAGTACCGCCCAACGAAGTGGGCACGGGTCAGCTACATTATAAGTATAAAATGAATGGTTTAAGCCAGCGAATATGAAAAAAAAATCATATTATAATATGATTTCTTTTATGATGCTTCAGCAGAGAAAAATACTCGGATAGGTTCTCCATTCTGTCGGAGTCAGTCTGGGTGACAAGTGACCTCTATCACAACAGACCGCTTTCCACCTTTCTGCTCTTAATAATTATCAGACCCTTGTTTGTTACCAACTATGCATCATAGGTACCCATCAGGATGTTCGAAATGAGCTCAATGGATCGATGGATCATGGTATCGATGTTTGTTACTCAATCACGCCAGGATGGCTGCGCGGATCTGTATTTTGGCACAGAGGTAGATTTTAATCTGGAATATCACATAGGCATTTAATCCCGGCAGTATGTTCCTCTGCTAAATACCAGTATAACGATAAACTGACATCGATGATCATACCGATTTGAATCTGACCGGCGCCGCGCGGAAAAATGCTTGATGTTCCTTTCGAAAACAAGCCGTCTGTTCAGGTTAGAAGAACTGACAATCGAACGACGACTCTACTCTCTCACGGAATTCCGAATCTGAACTCCGGCCCGCCTAACGCTTTCATAAAATTCTGACCGTGAACATGAAAGGAGCTGTCAAGGTCAAGGTTAATCCATCCAGTCAAAGTAGAATGGCACTCATCACTTCATGGCCACTCCAACCAGTGTTTTTATCGATTTTTTAGCAATTTTCTTTTATTACAACCAATTTAACCGTCAATAATTGAATAATTGTCTTTCCTTTCCGTAATAGCGACATATCGACCGCGAAAATTATGATGATGGTGCTGTATGGCTTACAACTAACGGTCAATGATTGGCAATAAATTCTAAACCAGTTTAGGGTTTCTGGAGTATGCAGAAGGTTTATGAAGACAGTATCTTACAAATGGAGACGTGATTCCTGCGTTATACGAGTTACTACCCCTACCTAATAATAATAAGACGTTTGTTGTGACTTCTTTGCTAAATCCGGTTTAAACGCAAAATAACGTCAACCAAGAGCTAAATAAGGCCCTGTATTTTTTTTTTACGGATGAGAAATCATCAAGTGACTCCATCCGCTCTGGGCGGATCGAAAGGGAGTGCCTGATTCTTACTGACTAAAACCCATCCGTGTTCCTCCTAATGCTCTTTGCCTTCCAGGGCCGCGGTGACTCTTTCGAACAAATTCCGCAATACTGGCAGGCACTAGCCCAAGCGGGCCCCGTTGAATGAAGTCCTAGAATTGACACCAAACATAAGAGAGAAACGAAAGAAAACCCCTTTCTTACGAGCAAATAGTCCAAAGTTGTCCGCAGTTCACAGACAAGGTTGTTTATTTTCACGTAGGTAAGTAGGTACGCAAGTTAGAATTGTCATCAATAACCTTCCCTATTGTGTTCTGATGAGTTCTGAGCCTCTTCTGCGAGACTGCGACCATGTGCACCAAAACTACTCGCCACTCACTCATCAGCCAACAATGCGGAAGTCCATTGATGTTTAGTCCAATTGCAGTACTGACGTTAATTAGTAAGTACTTACCTAATGTTTTAGCTTTTATTTTTTTAAACTTATACAGGTGTATAAGCTTAATAGCATATTCTACCAGTCGACCTTAGGGTGGTGCAGAGACAGCATGGTAGGCGCAACATAAAGAAAAGAATAACAGAGAGAAGAAAAAAAAATTTATCTATAATAAATACAAATAAACAAAATTAACAACGTTATTAAGAAAATAAAATGAAATGAATGAAAATAATCTAGTTTTTCCCCCAAAAGTGACCCCATACTAGGAGCTAGTTGACCTGCGCAACTTCGTCTGCTGCGCTCCTACCTATTGGTCTTCGTAATGTTGTGTAGCATGGCCTTCCTCTCAATAAATGGGCTATCTAATACTACAAGAATTTTTCAAATCGGACCAGTTCCTGAGATTAGCGCGTTCAAGCAAACAAACAAACTTCAGCTTTATAATTATATTAGTACAGATTTAATAATTTACGCAACGTTTCCGTGTTTGGGTCACAGAAGTCAGAGAGTATGTGTACAAAATTTCGACAGAATCAGTCCGGTGGATCCGGAGGAAACAGACAGACCCGAGTGATCCTATAGGGTTTCCGTTTTATGTTCGGAACCCTAAATATTCAGAAGGAACCCTGACTCCGAACATACATTCATCATCATCTGCCTAGCCTTTTCCCAACGATGTTCGCGTCGGCTTCCAGTCAAGCCGGATTTAGCTGAATACCAGTATTTTACGAGGATCAGCTGCCTACCAGACCACCACAACCCATTAACTAGGTAATACGGTACTTCATGGCAAGACTGGGATCAAATTTTACTGGCTTCTAACTATCCGTAACGACTGCCAAAAATCTACAAATGACAGCCGGGACCAACGGCTTAACGTGGCACGGAGGAAACTCGGTATGTTAAGATGGTCACCCCATCAATAGACCAACCTTGGCAAGCGCTGCTTAACCTTGAAGATCGACCCGTGCGGCTGTTATTATCTAGCCACGAGCTCCTCATTCTCCGAACATACATTAGGTATCTACCTATATAAATGCACTCGTAGGTATCATCATAATTGCTCCGTATGAAGAAATCTCTTGCCTCTTTAGATGGACCGGCTGCATGCCTTTTGTTTAGTCAAACTATAACTAAACAAAAGGCATACCTACCTAAGTAGTTTCCTACTGTGGGATACGAAAACTCGATTTTCACATACATAAACTGGTCAGCGGGCGCCTCCCTAAACCGTGATATTTTATAGGGAGACGGTAAATATCTATTGCTTAGCAATGGAAAATTGGACCCTGCACAAATTATTTCTTTTAACTCATAACAATTCGAAAGCAATTAAGTACATTCATGTTTTTTCTATGTGACTCAGCGGCACGGAATCTGGACCAAGCGCTTATCTTGTTAATACTTATTACTTACCTTTTCGCGATAGCAAAATTTTTATGTAGGTTTAATATATGCTTTCAATAATTTTTAACCGACTTCTTCAAAAAGGAGGAGGTTCTATGTTCGGATGTATGTATGTTTTTTTTATGTATGTTCATCGATGAATCCGCGAATTGTGGACCGATTTTGAAAATTCTTTTTTAATCGAAAGCATGTACTTCTGACGTGTCCCATTGACAACAAGTCAGAATCTGATGATGGGATCCCATGAAAATCGAGGGAAACCCTGAAATATTATTTTTCTAAGTGCGAGTGACTCGGTGCCATAAACCTTAGTTTTAATTATTTGTTGTTATAGCGGTAATCGGTATAGAAAGAAAGAAAGAAAAAGCGTTTATACACAATCTGTGAAAATTTCAACTGTCTACCCATTGCGTTTCTTGAGATACAGCCCGCTGACAGACAGACAGACGGACGGACGGAAGGACAGCGGAGGCTTAGTAATAGGGTTCCGTTGGGTACGGAAGCCTAAAAATGACCAAAAAAGTAAAGTGCCAAAAACACCAGCCCAGGTAGCACAGGCTGCAGCATGAATCGTCCAAGGGGTTGACACAGCTTGAAGCTGCTGTAGTGCTTGATGTACCACGTTAGTCAACGAAACGAAACCGGGAGATAGGCCACTACTTCCGCAGACCAAGCAGTAGAGGTTTCAGATGCACATCGGCCCGGAACAATAGCTTTATTGAGTTTCGAATTGCTTTACGGGCTTCAAACCGTCACGAACGAGTGTGAGAAGAGAGACGATTTTATCCATCACCACAACAAAAATTGCCCACTCCTGATTTTTTTAGATGTGGTTAGGATAGATGACAATAGTGTACAGGTGTACACTGCTTGGTGCTCGAAAAACTTTCGCATTTCGGTTTTAGATTTTGGCTTTTAACTTCTAATCGGAGAAATCTATCCGCGTACTGTTAAAGTAGACAAAATTTGTTTCAGTTTCAACATAAATCATATCTCTATAGGTCAAAAAGATGTAGAGATACAGCACTTCAAACATGAAATTCTTGAACTTTTGTGCATTAATTGTCAAAAAGTTTATTTTATTAAGTTTAAAAATGAAACCTATGAGATAGATTGCAAAAATGTTCGTAATCTCTCAGTTTTTATCCTTTCCTGTGTGAAGCAAAAGTTACTTCTATTCAGATACTAATGACAGAAAATTAAACCTATCCGATAAAGGGTAAAAGAAATTGTAGCTTGCTTCGCTCGCTCTTTAATTTCGCAATCTCTCAGTTCTTAACCTTTCCTGTGCGAGGCAAAAGTTACTACTACTACTATTCAGATATTAATTAAAGAAAATTAAACCTATCCGATAAAGAGTACAAAAATGTTGAGCTCGGTTCGCTCGCTCTTGAATTTAATCTCTCGGTTCTAAACCTTTCCTGTATGTGGCAAAAGTTACTTCTATTCAGATACTAATGACAGGAAATTAAACCTATATGATAAAGGGTACAAAAGTTTTCGAGCTCGCTTCGCTCGCTCTTGCATTTTATCTCTCAGTTCTTAACCTTTCCTGTATAAGGCAAAATCTATCCGATTAAGGGTCTAAAAGTTTACGAGCTCGCTTCGCCCGCTCTTGAATTTTGTAATACCTCGTTTTTTAACCTTTCCTGTATGAGGCAAAGTTACTTCTATTCAGATATTAATGACAGAAAATCGAACATATCCGATAAAGGATCCAAAAATTTTCGAGCTCGCTTCGCTCGCTCGGAATTGGTAGCTGTCGGATTGTGCTGTGTAAATCTTTATAATGTGCACATACGAAAACGAGGGAAACTATGCTTTAATGTTATCGACGGAAAACGTATAATATAATAATCTAAACAACTTTTAAACTAAATGATCAATCGCGATGAAACCAACATTATTTTATGAGGACGCCCAAATTATTTCCAATCATTGTGAAGTTGGGTTTTATTGCAATAGATTGTTAAGTTTAAAAGTTACACCGATTAGTTTAAATTAAAAATATATATATTAGATTTTTATTAATATCTTTTCCGTCGGTAAAATTAAGCAGTTTCCGTGATTTTCGTATGTGCACATCTCAGACCAAACGGTCTGAGGTGCATATTCTTTTGCTTTCTTTTAAAAAAAAAAAATTCCACACACTAGGAATTTCTCCTGTATCGTGGGTGCGTTTACAGACATATAATCACACATACACAAACAGCCAGACCCGGAACAACTATCTGTAGGCCATACAAATATTTGTTCCACGCGGGAATCGAACCCGCGACACGCAGCACAGCAGTCAATTGCTCAACCACTGCGCCAACCGTGTCGTCGATATTAAAAAGACTCACACTGTAGCAGATATTCAGGAACATGTTTTGGTAAATATCGGGATACAATAACCCCGAACCCGACAAATTCCTTCAAACGGATGATAATGCACACCCTTACGTTGCACATGGCTTTGAAGAATATCTCCAATAAGTAGGTATGCAAAAATTGCAGTGGCCAGCTCGTAATTTGGACTTAAATCGGGCCTAGCATATCTGGGAAATACTTATAAATAAGAAAGATAAAGTCCACCTTTCAACCCGCCGGAAACTCTTAAGTGCGTGATAGACATATGAACTTACTTACCTATAGTAGGCGGTTTTTAAGATGCTAGAAAAATTGAGAAATTCAGGTATTTTTTCAATTTGCTGTTTTTAAATTGTCAGTGTAAAAAACCCAAAATTTTCATAATACTTACCTATGCTTTTTTAAAAAAATATTCGTGTAATAGTGATGTTTTAATTTTGAAATTCTAAAAGCTTAAGAAACACTAAGACTTATTCAGAACACCAACCCTTATTTCAGTGTCAAAAGTGCATTTAAGTATGAATTATCATGAGGATAATACGTCATGAGGGCATTAAGTTTCCGTGCCGCTGAGTGTATACCTAATACTCGTATGTCATCGTAAAAAGGCAAACTTTTTTTTTTTTACTATATATAGGCACGCGTTTGACCACTATCTCACCTACACATGACACACACACACACATACACATGATTACCTATAAAATAACTTGAGAGATTGTGAACTTTCGATAAATTGTTAACTGAACATTGGGAATGCTTTTTTACGCATAAAAATTTGATAGGTCGTTTATAATTTATCGAATTCATTCCGAGAAGTTAAGAGTTGAAATTAAATGGCGGCCCACCAGAGCAAGTCTACAAGAAACAGGATCTCATTGGTCTGTTCAGATGTGACGTCACATGTAGGTACGCCATAGAGTTACGAATTAAATGGACCTCCCGTTGTCCGATGTTGGTTGGGTGTGTAATATTCGGTTTAAATAACGGTTGTGACCAAATTAAGTTGACGGAGCCCCGCCTAGCGGGGCTCCTATTTCTGCCTGCAGGGTTTTAAGTCACCTAACATGAATGGGATCACGGGAGCTAATCAGTGTACCTACCTACAGTTCTACAATTTCTATAGGGTAGGTTATAGCAGAAAATAGGGTACCTACAGGGAGCTTAGGGCATCCCGACACGGATAGGTGAGGTTCAAATGGTATCTTATACTTAGCTCCCGTAGAATAATAAAATTTTATTCTAAGGAAGGTAACATAAAAAAATATTTTAGTAAAAATTAGCGCTTTCCATTAGTTTTCCATGTATTATTACTTTCTCGAATTTGATCATTATTAGCGACACTTTCGGATGGTCTAACTTATATAATAATAAGCAGTGCAGGCCTGTAGTAATTTTACTAAGAGACGCCAAAAACCTTCTTAAAACGAAAATTTCAAATTAAAACGTTTTAACTTAATTGTCATGATATTAGAGCACACATCAGCTGACTGCTGACAATCCGTAAAGACTGCCAAAGATCTACAAATGACAGCCGGGACGGGGGACCAACGGCTTAACGTACTTTCCGTGGCATGGAGGAAACTCGGTATGTTATTGGTACTTAGCTCAAAACAATCTTTATGCAATGAACTATGGATTCTGGTATAAGTATCATTTGAAAGGTATCTAATTTTGTTTGTTTTCAATCTTGTCAAGTATTATAACCAAAGAATCCTTAAGACATGCGACGAAAAAACAAAAGACATCGAACATTTAGTTTGTTACTCCTCAAACCCAGAACCCTATAAAAAGTGAACGTTTATGAAAATTGGTCAAGTCCAATGCTTTACGTCACTGTGAACACTGAAGCATAAAGAAAATAGAAGCCACACCTATTATAGAAGCCGCTCACGTCATCCTAATCCAGCAAGGGCTGCCTCTGCGCACTGTCGCTCGACAACTTCATCTGATCTCTTATATTATACCTTAGAGACACAAGACTTTCGAAGGTATATATAAGAGATCCAGGGAGACTGGAAACTTAGCCCGGATATCAGGATCTGGACCCCAACACGGCTATACATTTCCCGGCACGGATAGGTCTCTGTAAAAATACAAAGGTACAGACGCCAGCACATCGAGCTACAACAACCTGTCAAATTTCTTTAATAGATTTCAACTTTAAATGTAAAGCATTAGATTTAAAGTTGATTGGGAAAATTTTACAGTTTCGGGTACCTTGATGTGCTGGCGTCTGTACTTAGTGGGTAGAGACTGTCAAGCGAGTCGTGTCCACGACCATTTATCTGGTTTCTTATAATGGCAATACTTTTCTCTGCCAGATTGTCAATGATGAAAGTATAAATATATCACACACACCTGTTGATGAATTGACTCACAATGCTTCACGCAGTAGAAATACATCCATAAGAAAAATAAAACATAAAAAACAAAAAAAAAACTTATGATATTATGCAACGAACAAGGGAATGGTCTACGTCAATCACTTAATCAGTTATTGGGATCAGAATATACGGTATTCTTGTTCATAAAATCTGGTGCTACATTGAACAACCTCATCAATTCATCAAGAATTGAAATAGCTAATTTCAATATGAATGACTATGTTATTATTGTTGGGGGCAGCCACGAACGAAACCCATATGACACGGAAATGTACTTGCATTCATGGTTATCGTCCGTCAAAAACACAAATATAATAATAACCGAGGTTCCATCAAATAGATATCTTAGTGAAAAAAAAACTTAACGTTTATCTGTGGAAAATATAACAATGTTGTCTTAATGAATATGAATTACTCTAGATATCGACCTCGGAGAACCCACATTGTACTTAACTTATCTAGAGGTTTATTAAGGGAAATTTTGCACTTGGACTATAAATACAAATCAAATGAATACCAAAATCTATTAAGTATACAAAGTAAAAAAAAAATTGTAGATAAATCTGTACAAACTGACTTTACAAACCATAAAAATAAAATAGAGACCAAAACTATTGAAGAAAAAAAAATGTAATAGTACATCTAGTTATAACCGGTCTTTAGAGGATAGTACTGGGATTTGTGGTAGTGATTTTTTTCGTGAATAAATACCTATGTGTTCTACACCAAAATATAGCGGGTCTACTTAACAAACCAGACGCCCTCTCAATATGCCTTAATGAACTGTCAGAAAAAGACTGGGCTGTTGATGTACTATGTATAACGGAACATTTTGTGATGTCAGGACATGAAGACCGCCTTGTGGTACCTAATTATAAGTTGGCTGCATGTTTCAGCAGACAAAATAGTAAAAGAGGCGGATCTTGCATTCTGGTCCGGTCTGGACATCTATGGAGGGAGTTACCAGAGGTTTCAGAACTTTCTTTACCTAAGGTTGTTGAGCGCTGTGCAATTGAACTGACAAGCTATAAAATTGTTTTAATTTGTATCTATAGAGTACCACAGACAGGGAATTGTAATGTATTTTTTAATAAATTAGAGCAATTATTGACATTACTCGCAAGAAGTTATAGCAATATTATTTTAGCAGGTGTATTACAAAAAAATAATGTAACTTCTAAACTACGATGTCTCCTAAACAGTTTTAACATGATATTAGCCATAGAAAAACCAACCAGGATACAAAGCCAAACCTGCATTGATAATTTTGCCCATAATTTCGAAAATAAATGCAGGGCGGAAGTGATAGAATTTGCCCTATCGGATCACACTGCGCAATTGCTGAAGTGTCCCGTACCTATTAACTGTGTTTTCAAATATTGGTTTAAATCACAACGGGACTTTAGCCAAGATAATATCTTGAAATTCAGAACCTGTCTTGAGAAACTTACGTTCTCTGAAATCTATGGGACTGACGATCCAAATGATGCATTTAACTCATTCATCGAACAATTTAAATTATTTTATGACTTATGCTTCCCCCGTAGACGTAATAAAATACCAACAAGTAAAAAACCAAAATAGATATCAAGAGGACTTAAATTATGTAGTCTCAAGAAAAGACATTTATTAAGGAAGTCAAGACTTAAACCCACCAAAGAAAATCAAACAAAATACTCAAATTATTCAAAGTTATTTAAAAAGTAATTAAATTAACTAAACGATCTCAAAATGATTACAGTATTAAAACGTCTGACAACAAAAGCAAAATGACATGGAAAATAATAAAAAACCCTAAATTAAATCTACCTAATGACTCTATAAATACAATTCAAATTGACAATGAAATAATTAACACATCTCAATTAATTCACCTGAGTGAGATAGCTCACAAAGTGAACTTTATAACACACAACAGAAAGGTGTTACGTTTATACTCACCTCGGATTCCGCTGTCGAGACATGAAAATGTTGTTACAGAATAGCACTACAGGGGCAGGTCAAAGATCGCGTGCTTATATATTAAATAAACAAAAATCTATGTTTATGGCTCCATGTCAACCGATACAAATATTTAACATTATAAAAGGTCTTAAAAACACTAATAGCGTAGGGTATGACGATATTTCAACTAAGATTATAAAAAATGTGGCCGATTTAATTTCTGAACACTTGAGTCATATTCTTAATCTGTGTATCAGCCAGGGTGTTTTTCCTGGCCGTCTTAAGGTCAGTTAAACCGATATTTAAAAAAGGTAATAAGCAGCTAATGCAAATCTATAGACCCATTGCGCTTTTGCCAATTTTTTCCAAAATGTTTGAGAAATATATCTATAATGAAATAAATATGGCTATTTATGACTTTTTAAATAAAATTATGACTAATATTGATAAAAAAAACACCAGTTTGTGCTGTGTACTGTGATATGACGCAAGCTTTTGACTATGTTGATCACAATATTCTAAGAGAGAAACTTGACTCCTATGGTATAAGAGGTAACAAACATTCTGGACTTATTGTTTACTTAGGTACCTTTCAAAAAGAAAACAATTTACTGCTATAACAAAGCTAAATTTTAAGAATAAAGAAGAAGTTACATACCTGTCCAAAGAACGCACAGTGTATTTTGGTGTACCGCAGGGCAGTGTATTGGGTCCCTTATTGTTCTTAATTTATATTAACGATCTGCCCAAAGCCGTAGACTTCCCATTAACGCTATTTGCTGACGATAGCACTGTATCCATACCTTGCAACAAACCTGAATTTTATGAATTTGCTATGGTATAAGAGGTAACAAACATTCTGGACTTATTGTTTACTTACCTTTCAAAAAGAAAACAATTTACTGCTATAACAAAGCTAAATTTTAAGACTAAAGAAGAAGTTACATACCTGTCCAAAGAACGCACAGTGCATTTTGGTGTACCGCAGGGCAGTGTATTGGGTCCCTTATTGTTCTTAATTTATATTAACGATCTGCCCAAAGCCGTAAAAGTAAAGTAAAGTAAAGTATTTATTTATTTCTCAGTATGTGGTACATTGAGATCTTACATACACGCCATTAACGCTGTTTGCTGACGATAGCACTGTAACCATACCTTCCAACAAACCTGAATTTTATGAATTTGATGTCAATGACGCTGTCAATTCATTAATCTCTTGGCTCGATGATAATAATTTAAGAATTAATCTTGGGAAAACTGCTCCATCTTCGACCACATCCTCGCTTACCATCAGGTGAGATAGTGGTCAAACGCGTGCCTATCAATAGTAAAAAAAAAAAAAAAAACTCAAATAATGCACTTTGGTCATAAAAAATCTCGCTGCGCCAACAGTAAATACAGATGCAGTACTCATAGCACATCATGGTCTTGTGGCGTCTTTATTAAGATACGGTATTATCTTCTGGGGTAATTCTACATACGGGGAAGCCGCTTTTAAAGCGCAAAAGCGATCCATCAGAGCCATGTTTGGGTTACAAGTACCAGACAGTTGTGAACCATATTTCAAAGAATACAAAATTCTGACGCTACCGGCCCTGTATATATATGAAACTGCCTTATTTGTTAAGTTAAATCCACATTATTTTGTTTCCTCACCTATCAGATACTGTTAAACGTAACAGGCAGTATGATATGCTACGCGGACGGAGAGCTAAAACAGCCTTAATGAGAAAAAGCATATTCTACATAGCCCCGCAAGTTTACAACAAGATTCCAAACTCAATTAGAGAGTCAAATTTAAACGGTTTAAAAGGAAACTCAAAGATTTATTATGTAATAAATGTTATTATAAGCTAGACGATTATTTGAATGATAAAAATTGACATCGTAATTCAATTGTAATTTTTAATTTGACATATACTTTTTGCTACTATCGATATTAAATGATAATTTGACATCCTAGATAAGTTGTGTGTATGTTTTTATAATATTATTTTTAATTGACATTTATTGGAAATATTGTAATTTTTATTCGCAATTATTATCAGTTGAATGACAACTTGAATGATATTTTGACATCTCAATTGAATTGTAATAATTTATATACTTTGACATCTATTCTTACTCTTTGACATCCTCGATAAATTGTGTGTCTTATGATTTTATTTTTAACCGAGACATCTGTAATATTGTTATTTTAATTCAATTGCAATCAATACCTATGTTCCTTCCTTTATAATCTGTATGCACCTAACATTGAAATTTGCACGCCACAATTGGCAGAATGTGATGAGACCACTATAATTAATCTTAAGACCGTTATGTACCATATTCTAAAAATAAATGATTATGATTATGATTGTCACAAGTTAGTTTCAACATCAGATTGGTCGGCTACAACATTTTGATAATTTTAGCTCAACCTTCTAAATTTTTATATTTTACTGTGATGTGATCACGATTTCAGATTTAGATTCAACCGTCTCTTAGTTATGATCCTTACTGGGTCACATAATACTAATAGCTACCTTACGAGATTGCTGGTTGAACTGAAACTAACTGTTTTTTAAATTTTTAATAACATACAACTTTTGTCAGCCGCCTTGTATGATGAAGTAATAAAAATCACAATTAATAATTAAGTTAAGCAACTCATGGCCATAGAAGACAATAAAAAACCAATCTGATACAGAGTACCTATCAGACGAACATCGCCAGAAAACAAGTATTCTGTCTGATATTAGTTCTGATTGTGACAAGTAAATACTCACATTAAAATGTTGACGAGAAATGTTGTTAATTCAAGGACTCGCTATAATACAGAATAATGAATACAAAATTGGTAATTTGTGTCGAAAATGATTATCATTCAGTTCAATAAGAAAATAACGAGTGATTATCGAAATGGTTACTTTTATCAAAGAATATTAAAACTAGGTATAATTTTAATTTTCTTAGCTATAAAATGATATCAATAGGTACCATTGAAAAACACTTTTTTACAAAAAATACAACCGACTTCAGTAATCGTTTAAGGTGGATGCTCCAGGGTAGCCCGCGAAATTCAAATATTTTTATGTTTTTTGCAATTTGCTGGTCAGTGTGAAGCTGTATGTGGACCAAATGCGATCCGCGACCGTAACGCGTATTTATCTAAAGAATTATAACCATTTTAATCATCAATATAGCCCTCTAAGTTCATGTAGATCGAAAGAATGAATATTTCAAAAATATTTGAATTTCGCGGGCTACCCTGGAGCATTCACCTACGCGGCCGTGGCTTGCGAACGCCAGAGTACTCGTTTTCGGTGGTATTTTCACCCCTCTGTGGAAGTTTCAATTGTTTCTACTGTTCCGGGAGTAAAAACTTATTTTAGGAAATTTCTTCCTCTTTTCGAAACTCTTTTCAGATTTCAAAAATATTAATTGGATTTTGAGATACTTAAAATAAAAAACAAACCCTTTTTCTTTTTTCAGTAAATTGTTTATAACTTGCAGTTTTTTTGAGCGGTACTCATTTTTTTTTCAAAATCATCTACATGCTCTTCCAAATCGAATGACAGCTCATTCATATCTTTCCGAGACTGCTGAAAAAAGTTGAACAAAAAAGCACTTGTTGACTAGACTAACAGGGTGTCTTAAGAGTTTGCCAAACGGAGGAGAAGTACCATAAGTACTGTAGATAGAAATAAATACTGAATGAAGACTTCATTTTCAGGGTTCCTAATCCAAAGGGTAACCAACGGAACCCTATTACTAAGCCGTCCATCCATCCGTCCGTCCGTCTGTCTGTCAGCTGTCAGACAATGAAATTTTCACAGATTGTGTATTTCTATTGCCGCTACAACAACAAATATAATACCTACTACCTACAACAAATACCTATTAATTAAAGATATCTTTAGCACGCGACTTCGTACGCGCAGTTCCCGTTTTTCCCGCTCCCGTATAGCCAAGCCTTCCTCATGATGTGGCTACCTATCATATATAAACAATTTTCCGACTGGTGGTTCCAGAGATTAGAGGGTTCAAACAAAAAACAATCTTCAGCTTTATTATTTTAGTATAGATAGAAACCTTTCGGAACAAACTCTAAATATAGTGAAAGCCGTATTGAAATTGCGTAGTTTAAAAGATCTAAGCGTACCTACAGTCGGAATCACGGTAACAACTTTGTTTTACACTATGTTAAGATAATTAATATATTAACGTTATAGAATCCGGCATGCCCAAGGTAAGGCGCTACAATTTCGGGCTCGCTTCGTTTGCTCTTGCTACCTTTTTCCGCAGTTTTCCAGCTTTATTGCTTAAGTCGATTTCTACCTCTGCATTATTGCATGGCCAAGAGAAACCCGCACTGTACGTCTAGAATAGTATCGAAGGGGATTGCTAGAAAAACCACCCTTTTAAATTAGTCCTGCTGGCGGCGGCGCGCGCCCACGTTTACTACCTATGCATAGCTATAGCTGTAAACATTCATTCTAAAAGACGACAACAAAATGCTCCCTTCAAGCGAAAGCCTTCGATCGAAAATCAAACATGGCTGTTGATGTTTGTTTACTGTAGCTATAATAAGGTAATCTACCTACGCAGAATGTCTAGCCTTTGCCCTTAGTGGCGATTTATCGTAAGTGACATATGTTCAGAAAGGCTATTTCATCTTAAATTCCTATAGTTTAAGGTGCAAAACGCAGTTTACGAAAATGTCGCTTGCGATAGGTCAGGCGGTCACGGGTTAATGTAGCCAGATATCGGTATCACTTTTGAACCGTGATTTCAATGCAGCCCGCAAAATTCAAAATTTTGTACTTTTTTTCCAAATTGCAGCAATGTTCAAGATTGAGTACGATTTGAGATACTTATGATAATATAAATAATTTAAAAAAAATATATTTATATAGTTTTTCATTACTTTAATGGTGTTTACATAAAATATTCCTATTGTAGCCTCAAGTTGATGTTACAATAGTTCTGCTGCGTAACTGGGACAATTAGTTCACCTGTTTTTTAATTACTATATTTTTCCCTGTTATTCTGAACTGAGAGTAGTATGGGGTAAAAGAGGCACAATTTGGGCGTTTTTCTTTTAACTGGCAAGCAGTGGGCCGCAGTTTCATACGTGCTGCCTCACTCTTACATTTTCTCGAGTTATTGAAATATGAACACTAGTTCCTGCAAAATAAAGTTGAGTAACCATTTTATCAATATTTCATAAGTCACCTCAGTGATTTGTATCTTTCAGATCGTGTTCGACAGTATTTAGATAAACTGCTCTGCAGTTGCAACTTCCCTAATTTCCGGTATTCGTACGAGGCAATAGAAATGGATTTAAAAATAATTGGAATGCTGTTATTGACACTGGGATGTGTTCAGGTGAGTTTCTTTTTAATTTTTATTTTATTTTAGTGTTGTGATATCAGATGAATATTGAAATCGAAGGGTGTGTAAAAATATACGTTGTTGCCGTCCACTGTATTGATCGGCTGGCACTTGCCACGGCTTGTGTTGCACGGTCCGCCCTTCGGCCATTGCTTTCCCAAGCTTTTCCGCGAGCGGTAAGTTTTCATATTTTTATTTTTATTTTAGTTTAGTGTTATTTGTACAAATATTTTAATGAATTGGTAGATGTTTGCCTTCGAATCAAAAATAATGTATGCTAGGTTTTTCTAAAAAAAAAATTACCTCAGGGACTGTGCCTAAGTACCTTTCGTTACTTAATGGACAAAATGTTCACGCTTTTTCCAATGGGAGTAAGCAGACTACAGACAATACCTGTGAACTGACTCCAAAGGGTAGGCTTAAGCATTCGATGATCTTTTTCATGTTTGTTACTTTGAATGTCTGCAATTGGTGAATATTGAGACCAGTTGAGTGTCTCCACGTTGCTGCTTTGACAATATTATATGGTTCAGGCCTCAACATAGTATCTATCAATAATTTAGAGCTGTCATACACCAGATTATGTTAAAACCCCATTAAAATAGATAGAAAAACTATTAGAAATCATTCAGACAAATACCTAAACCTTCTTCTCGTGAGGGCAATAAGGTCTAACGACCCCACACACCCTAGTGTCAGAGTTTCTAAACCGCCTCTAGGGTCTCTGACATGGTTTATCTGACGACCGCCATTTGGCGGCCGGGACCACCGGCTTATACGTGCCTTCTGAAGCACGGAATCAGACAATCATCAAGTGATTCAAGCCTGCAATGTCCTAGCCAAACTGGAAACATTTTTACAAAGCGAGCTACCCATAATGGCTGTGTTTATTCTAGTGTGAGTAATTTATTATTTTAGGTCTAAATAAAATGACATTTTTCATTGTTTTTGCTTGGATATCTTTGGTTAGACATACCTACCGATCGCTGTGATATTTTTTTTCTATCTGTTTTGGAACCTTACTTATACACAAGTCTCGTGTTATGTGCATTACTGGTGCCAACTTAAATTTGATTTCGAGCATTTTCGTTACTGTGCGCCCGAAAACCATAAAAGTCGAACCCAAGGCGAAAAATGTGCAATAAAAAAGTGCGAGTTGGACTCTCACACGAAGGGTTCACAAACTAAAAAATCATTTTTAAACTTAATTTAATTTTTACTATAATTATTATAGCGGCAATAAAAATACACTCACTGCGAAAATTTCAACTGTCTACCCCATTGCGGTTCTTGAGATACAGCCTACTGACAGACAGACGAGCGGACGGACGGACAGCGGAGGCTTAGTAATAAGGTTCCGTTGGTTACCCTTTGGGTACGGAACCCTAAAAATGGAATGGATGCAAACTTTTTTTTAGGCCTATTCTCATGGCGATCTATTCCTCTGTGCTTTCCAGGCAAAGAAAAGCGTAGTCATCGCAGTGGTACATGTTTGATGTAGTTTCATCATAAAATATGTATAATGTTTTATCATTTTATATTGAAAGACGAACAAAGAAAGTTGTAATGAACTTAGTTTTAATTTATTATTCTATAGAATTCTTACATTTTTTTTTTCTTGCAATCTACTTTCTTTTTATAAGTAGGTCGACTGTTAAGTTGTTACTGACTATGTAGTTATGTTTTATTACTCATTATCTGTGATACTTATCTATTGATCTACTTTAGCTGCGAATTTTAGAAACTACGAGTATTTAGAGATATGAGGAATAGCCAAAAATACTCAAAGTAGTCAAAAGCCCGATTTTTATAAAACTGCATATTAGTATACATATAGATTTAGCGTATCTCATTCGTTACCTATATCCTCTCTGTTTGTGTAATTGTTCGTTTGTTGTGAACCATGGGGTTTTTGGTATTATGCGTAGCATTTTGTTTTGGATCCTTTTCACTATTTCCGATGACGTACCCAGAATTTAGTTCATATCTGATTCTAGACGGTCGGGTATAAAAATTCCTATGTGGGTACCTAAATTAAACACAACAAAAACAGGACGAGAGCGAGTCGGACTCGCCAACCAAAGGTTCCCTACATATTGGTCGGTATTACTTGCCAAATCTCAAAGTTCTAGGTCAATGGAAAATACCCTAGGTATACATTTTGCTTTGGTAAACGGCCGCAGCTTTTTACGTTAACTTAGAAGTTTGATTTTTACACACTGCAAGAGACTGTAGACCTGAATTTACTTATGATTTTAATTTTAACGCCGATCCCGGGATAGAGGGTCTTGGCAGACGGACGGACAACAAAGTGATCCTATAAGGATTCCGTTTTTCCTTTTGAGGTATGGAACCCTAAAAAGATGTTTATTTTCCAATACTTCATTTGGCACAGGAACACACGTTTTCAATTCTCACGTTCTAGTTTCCAGTACTTAATAGAAATTGCCAAGAAAATTGACGTTAATTCTTTCTTCAAGGGGTGTTCGTGGGGTGGCAGCTGACTTCCCCCCCCCTGCCCCTAGCTGGGTACAGCGTGATTATTTCTATGTTGGAGTGCGAAGCTGTCCCCATGCACGTAGGCGGTAGGTCCATCCTGGTGTGAGTCTAGCCTTATAGAGATGGAATTTGTTCTCCAGTGACAGCTAGAATTTTGTACCCATAAGTCAGTTTTCTGAGTGGGAGCCCTTCGAGTCTAATGGCCACTTAAGCAGAACCAGAAAGCACATCACGCTACCCGAAACTGTAAAATTTTCCCAACCTTGAACCTAATGCGTTAGCAGTAAACGTGTAAATGAAATTTGACAGTGATTAATTTGTTATGTGATTAAAAGTGGCCTTTTTAGGCCCGCTAGTTGTTATTTTAGTGAAAAAATGTTTCTGTTCATAGTGTCGGTATATATACCTACCAAGGTTTCGCACGCAGTCTGGAATTCTGGATCTAAACATTGCTGAGCCCTGTTTTTTCTGTTCTGTGGCTGAGCCTGTGACATTTACGAATTTTGCCTCATTGGCTTTTGTGGGCCACTTCTAAAGGTGGATGCGCCTGGGTAGCCTGGTGACTTTTTCATGAAATAACCATTCTATAGGTCTTCATGAACTTAGAGGGCTATATAATGGTTATAATTCTATAGCTGAATACGCGTTGTGGCCGCGAATCGTATTTTGTTCAACATACAGCTTCACACTGACCGGCAAATTGCAAAAAAACATAGAAATATTTGAATTTCGCGGGTTACCCTGGCGCAACCACCTCATCATTTAGACCACTTTGCAGCATACTTCCAGCGACCTGGGTTGTGGTTGTGAAAGCTGGCTAAGGTGGCGATGTCATCCGCGAAGGCTCCCGTTGCAATTTATCGTTTTATTATTAGAAAAGGCAGAAAGAAAACACCTTATTGACTGATGACTGACTGTGATGTTATATCTATACTACGGGTAATATATAAAGCTGAAGAGTTTGTTTGTTTGCTTGAACGCGCTAATCTCTGGAACTGCTGGTCCGATATGAAAAATTCTTTCAGTGTTAAATAGTCCATTTGTCGAGGAAGGCTATAGGCTATATCATCACGCTACGACCAATAGGAGCGGAGCAGACGAAGTTGCGCGGGTCGACTAGTAGCCTATAAATGGGCTGTCCAACACTAAATTATTGTTTTAATTCGAACCAATAGTTCCTGAGATTAGCGCGTTCAAGCAAACAAACTAAGAAACTTATGGATCTTATGTTGGCCAAAATAAATCATTTATTTTTTTATTATATAACAATAAGTAACTATATATAGTATAGATGCTCGAGTTTGATCACAATCACATCTGATAGAAAGCAGTGATGTGGTCAATGATGGAACACGCTTGTCAGAAGTAACGTTCACTCTTGTCTGAAGATTTGGAATTTTGGATTGTAGAGTTTGGGGCTCTTTCAGATGCCAATTTATTAAACGCTTTTATTATTAACATAATATATTAATTGGCTTTTATAATAAACTTCTCACTCACGTTCAAGAACCAAGCCTTAAATAATAATTTGCGAAACAATAAACCTTAAAAAGCTTAAAGCTTCGCAAACGGATCTCTGAATTGAAAAATGGTTTTGACTAACACCTAATATTTTTGAAAGGCCTATCTTGTATTCTGTAGATATGCAAAAAATAGTAAAAAAAATCTGAAAACCTTCTTTCACCTTTAGTATCGGCACCGATCTATCGTCCTGCGATGCGACTTCATTAGCGAACTATCAGACACCAACGCGGGGGCAATCTAGGGTGTAAACGTGGGGATGACCCTTAATTGCCACCTTAATTGTGATGTGTAGCAAGCAGGGGCAATTTCCTAGGCCCAGCGGCTGGGCAGCAGGGGCGCGAGACCATCCTTGGTCCCTAGATCGTCCTTGCCGCCCTGCTACATTGCCGCGTATACATATAGTACGAGCGGGGCAATTTCAATGTCCAATATTCATTTTGCTCAGCTTACTTCTTTTCTGTAGCCTCTTTGTCACTCAGGAAACAGATACAAATATAATATTTCCTATCTAATAATAAAACAAAAAGTAAGATGTTTATTTTACACACAGAAACAAGTTTTTAATTCTCACGCTCTAGTTTCCAGTAATATTTAGAAATTTCCAAGAATATTGACGTTGTTTTATTCTTCATGGGGGAGGGGTAGCTGCCCCCCCCCCCCCTGTCCCTAGCTGGGACGCCTTTGAGGCTATACCTTCCCTTTTTGTTAATATTCGAATCGTTTAACAATGTAGCCTAATTATTTTCACTTTTGAATAGCACATAATATCTCTTGTAGTTTACCTTTATTAGCCGTCGCGTCCTCCTCTTCCTCATTACTGAGGGTCGAGATTTCCCCGTCGAATTATCTCTGTGACAATGTCTATCCACTTGTTTCGGTCTTTGGCTTCGTGGAGGGCAGCGTGAGGCTTATTATAGTGTTAAACGAAGATCGAACCAACCGGTCGATTCTATAAACATGTCGAAGTGAGCTGTCAATTCAAGTAATCAAGATGGTATGACAGGTCACGTTGTGATTACTTAACCCAAGCTTTCACTTCGACATGTTTACAAAATCGCACTGCTGATCTGACCATTACCTAAGTAAGGCAGTGCCCTCTTGGCCGCTTGAAATCAACGTTGCGTTTTATCATAAGACTAGTTGATCCGCGCAACATCGTCTGCGTCACAATGTTCATTACTGCTCCGCTCCTATTGGTCTTAGAGTGATGATATAGCCTATAACCTTCCTCGATAAATGGACTATCTAACATTGATAGAATTTTACAAATCGGACCAGTAGTACCTGAGATTAGCGCGTTCAAGTAAACAAACAAACTCTTCAGCTTTATATATTAGTATAGAAGATGTTCTCGTTTTTGGTCTTCTCTTCGGCAAAAAAGCTCAAAAATTCTGCGTAGACTGATGGTGGGCAGCCTAGTCTTTATGTTTAGTTCCCGCAGAATTAGCGAATTGCTGGTGCGGAAGGCAGTCTAAAGAATTTCATGCTTCACTATGGTCGAGATTCAATATGACACCGCATTTATCCCCTTTATCCCTTCTTCTATTAACACATGCAGGTTATCTGTGATGTAACCGTTTTTGTGTCGGCAACCAAAACTTGACAACCCTTTTTATCCAATTAGGTATTATAAGATCTTTATACGAGTAGTTAGTTGCCCGTCTTGCCTTGTACTAGTTGTACTGGTTATATTCGCAAGGGTCCAGGGGTCCGAATAATAGGAGTCTGGACCGAGGGGAAGTTACATCAAGTCAATCTACATCTGTCGGTCGTTGAATTACGTGAAACACATTATAGATTTTTCTTTTTGTTAATTCGCTAAACATCTTTAATACTTTCTTTCACACACATCTCAGGGACCCTATTTTATTGCGCACTGAGAAAGGGTTTAAAGTTACTGTTTAATTCATGGCAGGGTTAATACACACTATATATTATGATATTACTAAAACCAACACTGTCTTCTTCTTCCACCTGGCGTTAATCCCGGCTATTGCCAGGGTCCGCCTTCCTACTTAGCTTCCTCCACTTTGCCCGATCTTCAACATCCTTCTCAGTCAGGCCATTGGCTCTCATGTCGGACTTGACGACGTCCAGCCAGCGCTTGCGAGGGCGACCACGGGGCCTAGCCCCAAGAACAGCCATATTCATGCATCTCCGACCAACGTACTCCATAGGGCGGCGCATGATGTGGCCATACCAACGCAGACGACACTCTTGCAGTTTTTCCCCCACGTCACGGACACCAAGACTACCTCGGATGTAAGAGTTGCGTATGCGATCGGATCGCGTTACGCCACTCATCCACCTCAGCATCTTCATCTCCGTGACGCGAAGCTCCTGGGTGTGTCTGCTTAGTGCTGGCCAACACTCGCCCCCGTACAGTAGGACAGGCCGAATGATGCATTTATATATCTGCCCCTTGAGCTTCGGAGGCATTTTGCGGTCGCATACAACGCCCGTCACCTCGCGCCACTTCGCCCAAGCCGCGCTTATACGTGCTTGGACATCGTCGTCCACGATGCCAGACTCGTGCAGCACGGATCCAAGGTACCTGAACGTATCGGACTTTCTGATCAGGTCCGAACCTATTCGGATGGTGTTTGTATCCGTGCTGCCACAGGACATGTACTCAGTCTTCGCCACATTTAGTCTCAGACCACCGTTTTCAAGCGTGTCCTTCCAAATGTTGACTTTGCGCTCAAGATGGGCTTTGTTCTGATTAACGAGGGCGATGTCATCGGCATACATCATTAGCCATGGAGGCTGATCTTGGATGTTTGCCGTAACTACATCGAGCACTACGTTAAACAAGAACGGGCTAAGAGCCGAGCCTTGGTGAACGCCAACAGATATTGGGAAGCCATTCGATTCGCCAACAGCGGTCTGGACAGAGGACACGGAATCGCGGTACATGTCTCTGATAATGTCAATATAGGCCCCGGGAACGCCCTTGAAGCGCAGTGCCCACCAGATGGACTGCCGAGGTATACAGTCGAAGGCCTTCTGCAGGTCTAAAAAGGCCATATGCAAAGCTCTCCTTCTCTCTCTGTAAGCCTCAGCCAGATTCCGTAAGGCGAATACTGCGTCCATGGTGCTGTTACCCGCCCGGAAGCCATATTGACACTCAGAGACAGTACACTCGCTACGGAGCCGTGTGTCAATGATGCGCTCGAAGAGCTTCATGGTGTGGCACATGATCTTGATACCGCGGTAGCTACCACAATCCTGTACGCTACCTTTGCCTTTGTAAACAGGGATAATCAGGCTAAATCGCCACTGGTTCGGCATTTCCTTGGTGATCAGGATGCGGTTAAAAAGATCCGTCAGAAGGTCCACACCATGTGGGCCCATCGCCTTCCACACTTCAATTGGCACATTGTCAGGCCCGACCGCTTTCCGGTTCTTCATGTGGCGAAGAGCAATGCGGGTTTCGTCGGGGGAAATAGGGGAAATAAGCCCAAGGTTAGGAGGCGGTTCCGGAGGAAGGTTATGGGGATGCTGTTTGTTAGACAGCTCCGCGAAGTATGTACACCATCTCTCCTTAACAGAGGGGGCATCGTAGAGCAGCTTACCCTGGGCGTCCCTTACACAAAGACATTTGCTAATGTCCCGTGTAGCTTTCTCCCGGCCACGCGCCAGCTTAAAAATAAGCTTTTGCCCCTCCACAGTTTCCAGCTTGTCGTATAAGGGCGTCAGACTTTTGCTGCGGGCTCTGGCTACAGCTTTTTTGCAAGCGCGCTTAGCCGCTCCATATGCCTCCCTGTCATCCGGAGAGTTGGACCCTTGCCACTGTTTAAATAAAACCTTCTTCTTCCGAGTCGCCTCCTGCACCCCGTCATCCCACCACCACGTCTCCTTTCCTATGGTGCGGCCACCACGAGAAGTGCCAAGGACGCGCTTACCCGCACCGGTGATTGCTGAATGGATCCTACTCCAGATCTCTTGAGCGGACTCATGCGGAGCACTGATCTTGAGATGCTCGACCTCCGCGATGAAGTCCGACTGCCTAGGACCATCAAGCAACCACCACTTAGTGCGGGGTTTGCGTTTCTCGGTCACTCTCTTCTTCGGTACAACCGCAAAGTCCAGGACAAGGAGGCGGTGCTGAGCCGTTAGGCTTTCGCCTGGGATGACTTTGCAGTTGGTAACCTTGCCAATGTGGCACCGTCGCACCAGCAGGTAATCTATTTGGGTTGAGTAGGCACCACTACGGTACGTAATAAGATGCTGGGGCTTCTTCTGAAAGAATGTGTTCGCGATGGCTAGGTCAGACACAGCGCAGGTGCTAAGTATATTGACTCCCTCTGCGTTTAGCTGGCCATAACCAAAACCACCGTGAACACGTCCATACTCTCCAGCAAACTGACCTACGTGACCGTTGAGATCCCCCCCAACCAAAACACCTTCGGAATTCGGGATAGCGCGTAATACGTCCTCGAACTCATCCCAGAAGGCCTCCTTTTCAGACTAAAACCAACACTGTATTTAATATAAATAACAGATGCAACTCAAACTCCGCGCCAAAATGGAAAACAGTTGTGCCAATCTAACAACTACAAAAAAACAAAAATTTGAATTTGGGACCATAAACAAATCATCCATTCCCGATACTTTTTTGACTGAATGTATTTTCAGCTGGTCACAATCAGTTTCACAGATTTAACCGGTTGACCTTAATAGCTATTTGATATACTTATTACAATTCATTCAAAACAGTCCTTACATCAAAAAAGATACTTAATATTATTTTTTGTTAGAGAACTTGCTTGCACGCTAAGACCAATAGGAGCGGAGCAGTAATGAAAATTGTGACGCAGACGAAGTTGCGCGGGTTAGCTACGAGTAGTAACAAATATAGTTATAGTTTATTTTCCAATTTTACACAGAGATTACACGTTTTTAGTTCTCACGTTCTAGTTCTTTGACGTTTATTTTTTCTTCAAGGGCCTAGCTGGCGCACTGGCTATAAAATCATAATTTTGAATTGAACGCGTTGAAATAGTTTCAGTTTCTACCGAAATTGGGACCAGTGCTCTCGGTTCGGGTTTGACCGGAAATCCTTTTTCTGGCGGAAACTAAGGTAGACGTCAGATACCCGAACAATGATGGTCATTGACCCACTTACATTTATTGACTTACATACTATCAAAAACAGGAAACTATACTAATATATAAAGCTGAAGAGTTTGTTTGTTTGCTTGAACGCGCTAATCTCAGGAACTACTGGTCCGATTTGAAAAATTCTTTCAGTGCTAGATAGCCTATTTATCGAAATCATCACGCTAAGACCAATAGGGAGCGGAGCAGTAGTGAAAACTGTGACGCAGACGAAGTTGCGCGGGTCGACTAGTAATGACATAAAGTTGTCCTAAATCGACTTCTTCATGATCCTTTACGTTCTCTAGTAATGAAAACCGGTTCATAGTTTATTGCTCGAGTATCTACGAAGGGGTATTAGGGAAAGGTCAATGTACTTTATTGTACGTTTATCTGGCGCCTACCATATCTTAAATATGGATGAAATAAAACCCGGCCGAAAAACACTGCTGCATGAGACTGCTTGAAATGTGACTTGTTTGGAACTTTTATTCGTTATTTGCGGGCCAAGTAGGTACTTCGACCTCCTTCTCTTTCGGTCTCATCGTCTACTTTAGTTTTGGGCAAAAGAAAACCTTTCCTTTTCGAGGAGGAGTTTTGAAATTGCACCCCCTGAAAATAGTGCTGCCTATGTTTGTAACGTTGAATATAGGTACTCGTATTGTAGTTTTTTGCATTTTTCAAATTATATTTAACTAAACTTGGGAATATATTACAACTAGCTTTTCAGTTAAATATATCAATTTTCATTCCAAAATAACTACTAAATATAACTATATACATTAAGAATATACAAAACCAAATATTGAACTAGTTTTTGCTTTTTTTTATAACATCGTCCGCGCATATGTCCCGTTTTTTCCCGTTCCCGTAGGAATTTCGGGAAATCCTCTGTTAGTGCTCCCCTAAACTCCCCTCAGCTTCTTACGACCAGTATTTTCGGCTGTGCGTTGTCTGTCAGCCAGCCATTTATAAAACCGTATATTTAGATTACACACGAAAAAAATATGATTGGCGCTAAAAATCGGCTAACTATTTTAATATAGGTATACTTAGTGACATTAAAATAGGTACAATTAGACGAATCTAACGTCACCTCTCAAAAGACAAAAACAAGCTAAAATCTATTAAGCCGTTTAGTTTAGACTACAGAGCTGCGTTCCAAAGAAATATAGGTACAGTCACAGATAATAATTATAATACTAGCGTAGTACAGTCAACAAAGCTATTGGGTATGCAGGCAGCTAACATGTAACTTCTTTTAAACAATGTTGTGAGTGTGCTGAGTTGACAATTATTGTACAATATCTACACTCGTAAGTATATTAAAAACTTGAAAAATTATAATGCACACATTAGTAATAAATATTTTCAGTGCAGTGGAAAAATTAATATTTTTGCCTGTAGGTATAGCGAATAGCTTTGTTGACTGTACGTAGATACATATTATATACAGTTAAAAATATAACCTTCCTTCTGGCTCAGTCGGGTAAGGATATCGAGCTTCACCTGAGTGACAAACCTACAAAGTGAGCTTTATTGCATACAACATAAAGGTCTTACGTATTTGACGTAATTTGATACTCACCTCGGATTCCGCTGTCGAGACACGAAAATGTTGTTACAGAATAGGGGCACTGATCTTTAGTACATTTAAGTTTGCATAGCTCGACAAGATACAGGTAACGGCCCCTTTTTTGCGATTTCAGGGTTGGTCGAGGGTAAATGTCATTCATATTCATGAGTATTTCACCCTCTGAATTTCAAGGTACCTACTTACTCAAGCCAACCGGGTTTGATTAAGTTATTTCTTCACACTCCCTTCGGGGGGCTGTTTGACGATATCCCACCCTTAAAAAAGAGATGTAAAATACAGGGAGGTTTTTTGAAACGTAAAGTAAAAGGGTCTTAACCGTTGTACTTGAAAACGTTTGTAGAAATCTGTCTTGAACTTTTTGAAAAGTAAATTTAATTAATATAGGGGGGCGAGAAATAATCCCATATCCCTTGCGAATAGTCGCATATCATCAGAAGAGTCGTATATCGGAAAGATCTACATATTTTTGAGAGTCAGATCGTTTCAAGCTCAGTGAAAATTCAATTTAATAGGTACGCATTGTTGTCTAAAATCATTCTGCCTGCCTTTTCCTAACTATCCTGGCCAGTATTATACCTACATGGAACAACGGCCTATTTGACTTATAAAATAGCTGTAGCAACTAGATTCATTCATCATCTGCCTAGCCTTTTCCCAACTATATTGGGGTCGGCTTCCAGTCAAACCAGATTCAGCTGAATACCAGTGTTTTACGTGGAGCGGCTGCCTACCAGACCTTCACAACCCATTAACTGGATAACACGGTACTTCTTGGCAAGACTGGAGTCAGATTTACTGGCTTCTGACAACCCGTAACGACTGTCAAAGATCTACAAAGGACAGCCGGGTCCAACTGCTTAACGTGCTTTCCGAAGCACGGAGGAAACTCGTTATGCTAAGATGGTCACCCATCCACAAACCAACCTTGGCAAGCGTAGCAACTAAGCGAAGCTGTAGCAACTAGATGAACTTAATTATTGCACCGTCTTTAATCTTCGCCACGGTTATGCGGGTGCGCAGCCAGGCTAAGAGAAAAGTATTTCTAGTAGATACTCAAATCTCAATTTTTGCAGACGACTTTTTTGATCCTAAATAGAAACGTTTGTGCAATTCTGTAAAAACCTCACGGTGAAAACTTAAATGTAGTGAACGTGAAGTCAATCCATATAACACACAAGACGGAATGACAGCCGGTCGATTCTATAAACAAGTCGAAGTGTCGAAGTGAAGGCTTTCACCCAAGCCTTAGAGATTTAGCGCGTTCAACCAAATAACATACTCTTCAGCTTTATAATGCTTGTGCAGATACAAAACAATTTACACAGGATGGAAAGTTGAAGAGGACTCAGGAGAAAGTAAGCAACTAAGCACCCTCTTCTTCTTATCGTGTGGGTAGTAAGGTCTGACGACTCCACATGCCCTGTCAGAGTACACGCTAAATATTGGTTTTCCCAAATGTTACCGTCTTGAAACTCGTATCGTTTTTAGGGTCCGTACCTACCTAAAGGGTATCCAACGGAACCCTATTACTAAGCTCCGCCTGTCCGTCTGTCTGTCAGCGGGCTGTAGAACCAGGGCTCAAGAACCTTATCTAATAGGTAGACAGTTGAAATTTTCACAGATTGTGTATTTCTTATCTGCCTAGCCAACTATATTATGGTCGGCTCTCCCAGTCAAATCGGATTCAGCTGAATACCAGTATTTTAGTGCCCTGAGTACCAGGTTTGGTGGAGCTGCCTATCAGACCTCCACAACCCATTAACTGGGTAATACGGCAGTTCTTGGCAAGACTGGTGTCAGATTTTACTGGCTTCAGACAGTCCGTAACGACAACCAAAGATCTACAAATGACAACCGGGATCAACGGCTTAACGTGCTATCTGAGGCACGGAGGAAACTTGGTATGTTAAGATGGTCACCCATCCACAGACCAACCTTGGCAAGCGTTGCTTAACCTTAAAGATGGATCCCTGCGGCTAGTAAACAGATTGTGTATTTCTGTTGCCGCTATAACAACAAATAATAAAAATCAAGGTTTATGGTACGGAACCCTTCGTGTGCGAGTCCGACTCACCCTTGACCGGTTTCTTAAACTAAAGTGTACGAACATGCAGTATTTTAATAATGGCACTTTTCGAAAGAGTCAAGTTAAGGAAAATGTCTCCCTTAGCAACATAATTACGTAACTATGTCAAAGTAAATTCAGGAAATCTAATAAAACAAAGTACTCACCCTTTTAACGCCTGCTTGGCTTATTAATAGCTCATTTATACTAAAATGTATAATAAAGTTGAAAAGTTTGGTTGAACGCGCTTATTTCAGGAACGACTGGTTCGAATTGAAATATTATTTTAGTGTGGGATAGCCCGTTTATCGAAGGAAACTATGGGTTTATAATATTATTATCACGATACGGCTAATAGGAGCGGAGTATTAATAAAAATGAGTTGCAGACATAGTTGCGCGGGTCAGCTAGGCTAGTCTATACTAATATTATAAAATTGAAGTGATTGTTAATTTCGTTGTCTGGAAGTACCAGCGGATTTTTTTTTTTTTTTTTGTTATTGATAGTCACATACTTACATGTGAGGAAGGCTATTCGCGAATGGGAAATAACGAACAGGATAAGAACGTACGAAGTCCCAGGCAAAAACTGCTATAACATAATTTTGCAGTAGATATTTACACAACTAATAAATTTAACTAAAATAAGCAATGACTAATAGGGTCGATGACTAAAAAAAAATTAATTAATCCGTCAGTTAGATGTTCAAAAATATTGGACATGTATTTATGTATTTCTTTTTTAACGTAAACAAAAAATTAAGACGATACAATGCGTTGAAAACTGGTGTGACGTCACTTGTAAGTAGGTACACTTTTACAGAATAGTGACGTTTCGAATGGTGTTTTAAAAATACAGTTTTTTTCTCATTTGAGTTGTAGGTATCCGACACCGGATAGTTGCGGTCAGCACCGCGACTATGCAATGGCGTTATAAGATTGTAAAATATCGCGTGAAATAGCAAACCGATTTTACTCCATAAGACACAATATATTGGAAACTGGAATTTGGATAGAATTTATTGTATTCAAAATGATTTGTTCATAATATTATAATATCGAGAAATTATAATTGAATATAGATTTATTTGAATCTTGCGGAGTTCGCAATTTTCCGGTATATCTTATATCTATGTATCCACCCCTATTCAGAGAAGTGACATTTCAAAGCTGAGTCTACTTTTCAGTTTTACAATAAAAATCGAATGTTTCATGTGGGTAAAATTGGTAGCTTAAAATATTTGGGGTACTTCCCGTCGGTGGCCTTCAAGTCCCACCCCCGTTAGTGATAATTTAATTCCGCTGAGCCCGATCCATCATCGACCTACAAGACGTGCGGCGATGCGCCCCCGGAACATGCTGGACATCCCACCCCAACCCAAACCCCACACAAACAAAACGTTTTGGAAATACTTTTATAATACGTACAGCTATATTTTATGAACTAGATAATAACAGCCGCACGGGTCGATCTTCAAGGTTAAGCAACGCTTGCCAAGGTTGGTCTGTGGATGGGTGACCATATTAACATACCGAGCTTCCTCCGTGCCTCGGAAAGCACGTTAGGCTGTCATTTGTAGATCTTTGGCAGTCGTTACGGATAGTCAGAAGCCAGTAAATCTGCCTCCAGTCTTGCCATGAAGTACCGTGTTACCCAGTTAATGGATTGTGGAGGTCTGGTAGACAACCGCTCTTCGTAAAATACTGGTATTCAGCTAAATCCGGCTTGACTAGAAGCCGACCCCAACATAGTTGGGAAAAGGCTAGGCAGATGATGACAGCTATATGAAATTCCCTGCCGTAGTCTGTCTTTCCTGATAGCTTGTATAGCTACGAGTAGATGAGCATTCTAGGAGCCTTTAAGTCAAGAGTGAATAGGTTGCTTCTAGGCCAGCGTCTTCCATCGTCGAACACGTTATCCGTGTATTTACACTCACCGTAGGACTGGTCCACAAATTCAAGGATGCTGAGCGTGCAGTGGAGTGAGCAGTACTCGGGGTTTCTCTGATGGATGTACTTCGCAACGGAGTCATTCGCCAGAGAACTAAGAAATTGCGCGTAGAATCAGCATGCTGAAGTGGAAGTGGGCCAGCCATGTCTTTAGACGGACTGACGGTCGATGGAGCAGAGGTGTGTTAGAGTGGAGACCGGGTATGGGCAAACGCTTTGTGAGATCCTTGCGGCACGATGGATCGATGATTTAAAGAAGGTGGCTGAACTGCCGAGCAGTCCGCATCCATCCGCTGCCAGCCGGCGCTCTTTGGGGGAGGCTTACGTTCAGTATCTAGTGGACGGCAATTGGCTGTAATGATGATGATGATGATCAAACGCTCTCCTCAGTCTTCTGAGCAAAATGACTTCTACAACCCAATAACTGGGTTTCACGGTACCCCTTCGCAAGACCCTTGACAGATTTCTTGGGCTCTGACCACCCACAACACTGTTAAAGATGTACAAATAAGAACTGTGACCAATAACTTAACATGTTTTCCGAGGCGCGGACGTCTGTATGTTGAGATGGTCGCCAACCATGGCAAGCGTTGCTTTACATTGAAGACCAGCCCGTGCGGCTGTTTTTTATTTGGACACGAGCACACCAAACGCGAGCCTTCCAATATTAAAAAAGAAGACAAATAAAAAACCCTAACAATACTATCAATACGCAATAGTTGTATTGAAGCCCATGTCAAAAAATCAATCATAACAAATCATGTAAGTACAACGAAGTTAGAGAAGAACTTGAAGTCAAAGAATAAAGCACAAATAACTTTTTTACAAAAAAATAAAACAGCCGTCCAAATAAAAAAAACTATTTTGCTTTCCTGCGACTTTCCACTTCTAAAATTAAAGTTATTTTATACTTTGTAGTATTTTTTTTAGGGTTCCGTACCTCCAAAGGATAAAAGAGAACCCTTATATAGGATCACTTTGTAGTCCGTCCGTCTGTCTATCAAGACCCTTTATGGCAGGAACGCGCGGAGGTATCGAGTTGAAATTAAAATGATATACTCAAGTCTACTGTCCCTTGAAGCTGCGAAAAAATGAAACTTCTAAGTTAACGTAAAATAAAGATACGGTGGTTTATGCCGCAAAAAACGTATATTTCGACACTCAAGGGAATCAAAATCTATAGGGTTTGACCGTTGACCTAGAACTATAAAATTTGGCAAATAATGTCGTCTTATACTATTTACAAGTATAGGGAAAAATCTGTAAACTGTACATTTGTAATTCAATCACAAAAACATCTATAATATAAAATCAACAAAACAAAGAGGAATGGTCATTTCAGACGCAGAGTGCGACAGAATTGAGACCTATCGTAGTTTTTTATCATCTGGAGTAGATAAAGAATAGTTATTTAATTTTTCGATTTCGATAGCTGCTAACACATAAATAAATGACCTTGAATACCTTTGTCTGCAAACGAAGTCTTGAAATAAATGACCTTAAATACCTTTGTCTGCAAACGAAGTCTTGAAAATTAATTTCACATCCATTCCTACAAGTAAGTATGCCTGTTTTTTATATTTCTACTAGCTGACCCACGCGGCTTCGCTCCCGTCAACTGGCTACTACCCTACCTACCCTACCTACCCTACCTACCCTACCTACCCTACCTACCCTACCTACCCTACCTACCCTACCTACCCTACCTACCCTACCTACCCTACCTACCCTACCTACCCTACCTACCCTACCTACCCTACCTACCCTACCTACCCTACCTACCCTACCTACCCTACCTACCCTACCTACCCTACCTACCCTACCTACCCTACCTACCCTACCTACCCTACCTACCCTACCTACCCTACCTACCCTACCTACCCTACCTACCCTACCTACCCTACCTACCCTACCTACCCTACCTACCCTACCTACCCTACCTACCCTACCTACCCTACCTACCCTACCTACCCTACCTACCCTACCTACCCTACCTACCCTACCTACCCTACCTACCCTACCTACCCTACCTACCCTACCTACCCTACCTACCCTACCTACCCTACCTACCCTACCTACCCTACCTACCCTACCTACCCTACCTACCCTACCTACCCTACCTACCCTACCTACCCTACCTACCCTACCTACCCTACCTACCCTACCTACTATAATTTGAGATTTAAACTATCCTATCTCTCAAGTTGGATCGAACTGCACATGGTGTGCGAATTTTATTATAATCGGTTAAGTGGTTTAGGAGTCCATTGAGGACAAACATTGTGACACGAGATTTATATATATTAAGAAGATAGTATGCCGATCGTGTTTGAGCTCATTTGAATTGTCTCGATGGGTATTATGGTTCTTTGATAACGAGGGTCTGATGATGAATAGCAGAAAGGTGGAAAACGGTAAAACGTGTTCTGCGCCATTTCAGACCCAGAGTATTGAGACCTATCGTATTTTTTTTCTCATTTTAAATAGAGCAAGAATTTGTATTATTCTTTTACGATTTTAAGAGCTTGATTACTTTAAGAGCTTGAGTATTTCTTTAGAGATACTATAGAAAAGTAATTCTTTGTCCACTCTGTGCCTGTGATGTCTGCGCTCATTTCAATCGTACTGTTGGGTACCATTCACTGTAGTTAGTAACAACGATCTGATGATGGAAACCATTAAGGTGAGTAGTGGCTCCCTTAATTGACTACTCCTGTACCCATCGTGTTTAGGCTCATTTGAATCCTTCTGATGAGCACTATCTATTGCAGCTGGGAACAACGATCTGATGACCAGGAAACCATAAGGGTTATCTTAGTTGACTACCCATATACACTTCGTGTTTGGGCTCATTTGATTTTTTCCTAACAAGGACTATTTATGTTAGCTGTTAACAAGGTTCTTATGATGGTGAGACATATTTTCAAGTGCGTTTAGTACAAACAGACAATACAATTTTTTTTTATTTAGGTGTAGGGTCCACTAAAAGTGAAAAATAAAAAACTTTTTACAAAAAAAACAACCGACTTCCAAATAAAAAAAAACACGAAAAAAGTACGAAGAAACTACCAAAAACACCGACTTTCGAAATTAAAGTATTTTTTTTTGTAGTGTTTTTTTTACTTGGAAGTCGGTTGTATTTTTTCGTAGAAAGTTTTTTTTTTTTCGGTTAAAAATACGGGCTTGCTTACCTTTTCAAAAAGCTATAAACGCGTGGGCGGCTTAGCTCGCTTAGCTGTGGGGTTTATTTATGTGTTACATAGGGGAACTTCAGTACATACATTATTATAAAGGGGCGGTTGCTAGGGGCACGTTGCGTTGGCGGCAGCGACCGCGCCCCGAGGCTTGCGGGCGGTAGGTGGGGTGCGGTCCGGAGGGGGGGGGGGAACCGACATAGAGCGAGGGTGCGAGTAGGAGCGGGTGAGCGGGGACATAGCTTAAGCTCCGTTGTCTCGCACAGCATCCCTCTCTTCTGCATTCAGTATTTCGGTCGCACTGCACCGGAACAGTCGGCTGCAAATCGGATCGATACATAGTTTCTGGTAAATTCCTAACACGGCAAACCATGTTACCTCGTAAAAGTTTTCTTAAAAAAACGGTGCTAAGTTTCGTGTTGTTGATTTTCTGCCTTTTCGAGATTCATCTCGTGAGGGCGCAGCAGTCAATAACGCATACTTGGCGGGCGCCGTGCAGCGCAGTACAGCTGCGCAGTGGAACCCTTTCTTATTAACATTCTAACATTTTTTTTAGCTACAATATTATAATGTATTGCCAGAATTTGATACAAAAAATACTTACATTTGTTTAAAAAAAAATCCCAGTGTCTTTCATCTAGTGGGTGCCGCGGTTCCCTCTACGTCTCTCCCTGTATATTTCAGATCAAAATCAATAGTGTGATTTGTGCTTAGTCGTGTTGTTGCGGAAACCAGGCTGACTTACATACATACATAGTGCGGTAAATTGGCCTTGAATAACTTGTGTTATTCGTTCGTAGGGTCAATTCTTCGAGGACCGACGCTGCAGGTGCGTTTGCCCCAACCCTGCTGCAGTGCTGAACACAACCAGTTCTCGTCAGATCTTCACGGGCAACGTGCCCCCTAGACTGTGGTATGTACCTATGTACGTAACTTTTTATTGTTTTTGTTGTTTAATTATTTTTCAGTTGCGGTGAAAATATTTGGGACATTCCGTGAACAAGTGCTTTCGTAGCTTTCAGCACATTCAAAACACACAGCGTTGTGTGTGTCACAGCTGCTTATTTCTGGAACTACTATTGCTATCCTCTTGAATTGTAGTAAAATGCCACTTACCTTCCAAATGAGTAAAAAAAAAGGAATGTCTGTAGGTATGTCCGTCTGTCATGGCCAATTTTTTCTACTGGACTAATTCTTTTGAAAGGTACACATACATATGAAAAAGTTCATATGAAAGAAGAAGAAAATTGTTTATTTGGGACTCGCACAAGACACACAAAATAGTAAAATAAAGTAAAACTAAACCAGTCATAATTAGTTAACGTAGGTTGAAGCTAACAGCATAAGATTAATTTATGCGAGGCCAAAAAGGTCCCTGTCTCAGCAAATGCTGTCTATACTTAAAAAATAAATGAACTGCAGCGTTACGTAAATAAAAAAAATGAGTATTAGAAAATAAAATAAGTTTTTCAAACCGTACCGTGGGATATATCGGTCGCAGCCAACTGGTAAAATTATCCGTTTAATTAACGGCCTAACCTTTCATTGAACGGCGCTGTTAGGCTGTGACAAATTTACTTTTTTCATAATTTTAAACTAAATAGTTTTAAATCTATTCAGAAAAATAGGTGAAAAATTAGGTAGATACCATTCCCGACTCTGATCTACTGAACCTAAATTTTGAAATAAAACACATAATACCTAGTTCGTACAGGAAAAATTATAAGAAGAAGGATCTAAGTAACATACATATTACAAAAAGAGATTCGTTTGGAAACAAGGAATAAATCCTTTGTTTTTTGTTTTGACCTATGATGAAAACAATATTCCTCCAAACCCACATTACCTACAGAAAATCTAAAATAAATCGGGTTGATAGGGGTTTCACTAGATTAGATTTTAAAAGTATAATTTATCAACAACCAACTCTCAGCTTTTGTCACTCCAAAGTCTAAAATAAGAATTAGCCAAAAACAAAATAACAACCATTCATTTCCTGTAAAACCATTCATAGTGCGTACAGCTAAGGAGTGGAATTCCCTGCCGGAGTCTGTGTTTCCTGATAGCTACGACCTGGTAGTCTTTAAGTCAAGAGTGAATAGGTTACTTCTAGGCAAGCGTACTCCATCTTCGACCACATCATCACTTACCACCAGGTGAGATAGTGGTCAAGCGCGTGCATATTAATAGTAAAAAAAAAACGACTAGTTATACCTAATTGCAATAGAATCTAGCCAAGGTCCTTTTACAACACGGTCAACCTGCGACTGCTTCTAACTCTTCTTCTTTTTCCTACTGGGTGAAGACAAGAGCGTGAGGGGGACATAAGCACCACACATGGTATGAAGTAGTTGGTAGCTTAGATTTAGCCGCCTTGCTATAAAGCGTTTTAGTATCCTAGTTGACAGTGCACGCCTAATATTATAAGTAGACATAAATTGGCGAATACATTAACATTTTAACGCAATAGGAAGTCAGATAACTTTGGCTCTTCGGAAGGTCACACCACTTGTGCGCCTTCTTACTGATTTCTTATCCTAATGCGTTTGATGATTGAATGATTAAAATTTAGACTTTGTAAATATATTCCTGAATTCTTAAACCAAAGCAAAAACAATTGTAACCCTATATCAGAGGCGCCGACATTTAGAAAATCGAAACACAAATCACGCATCTGTCGAATCAGCCGCAGCCGGGTCGCCCGACCCATTAATTAAAAAAATGGAAGCTAGTTTGTATAGCTACCTATGATGATTTTATGATAGTTTTCTAAGCAAACACTAATTTTATATTTTAAACTAGCGAACGAAAAAAGCTCTAAAATGTTTGCATTTTGGCTAGCTTAGACTTTTGCAGAATTAATAAAATGCAAAAGCTAAGCTAGCACCCCGTACATGTAAGTTTGGTATTCTTTGGCATTCATACACATATACATATACTACAAGTTCCTTTGTCATCTTAAGGGCGTTCTCTCGAAAAGGCTTAAAAATAGAAATGACATCTAAAAAAAAAATATTGCGATATTGCACGTAACTTGGTTTAGCCAGAATTTGTGTATCTGTATCACATAATAGGAAAAATAAATCACCAAATCACCTCCAGATCGTTGAGATGAAACATTTTACTCCTTCATTTTTAAGAAAAGATTAAAAAAATATCTACTGCTTTGCAATACAAACGAAAAGAACGTGGTTTTGTAACCTTTAAAAAATAAGTATTTGTATTTATTATAAAAATTAAAATCACTGGTAGCGGAGTGGCGCGAAGAGATATAGTTAGCTCCGTTTGTATGCACAAGTTCATTGGCATATATATACAAGCCTTACTTAAGCATAAAGAATTGAGAAACTAAGGATGCAAGAACGAATGAAGTGAGCTCGAAAATTATAGCATAATTTAGAAAGTAAAAGAGTTTATTTACCTATTTATCAAATAGTGCAGGAAAATCAGCTCAATTAACGTCGATCAGAGCGAATAATTCGTGTAGTTTTGAAAATTGGTACAGTTGTTCTTTGAGGTGTCCAGATAAACATACTAAAAGTCCCCGAGGGTGGGTGGTGAGTTGATGGGGGAGGGGGGGAAAAGTTAAAATTAAAAGGATATCCTTGCTTACTTCTACATTTATTATCTAGATTAAATGTTCTAAACATTGTCTTTCACATATTTTTTCTATATATATTGTATATATATAAAATTTTGATACGACAGAGGGGCTTTCCTTTAAACTGCCTATACTAGGTACCATTTTCAAGCTCTGTACCAAAAATCAATTAAATACGGGCAGTAGTGTAGTCGCAAATGATTTTTTAAGTTTTTGCACCGTTTGAACACGATGTATCTTTTCTAACAGCTGATTATGTCTAAGCATTAGGTCATGCACCTTACAACGGTAAATCTACGATGCGTTGTTGCCGCTCTGACGCATGTGGAAGGACATTCACTAAAAATTGGCAATGCAAACAAGGAAGCAATAAATATACACACTTGCACTTTCACTACGAGAGCGACAAACATAGCGCGAAAGAGAAAAAAGAGAAATAGGTCAGTTTGTTGCATCCTTGTTCTTTGCGATCGATTATAGGAGGCCTCTAAAAAACTTGTTTATTCAGTGCGCCGACGCTGTCTTTTCGGAACGTACGGCTTGTGGAATTCGCGCGCAAACAATTGTGATTTTATTTTGTTATTGTGATAGACACACAAACACACTAAATTTTTAAATTTTCGATGTGTCCTCCATTCACATTGATGCACAAATTATACCGACGGAGAATATTGTTATTTATTTTTCTAATTAGATCACTGTCCGTCGCTAAGCACTTTAATTTGTGAAATGCTAAAATAATCCTATTTTTTAACCCATCAATTGTATTTACCTCTGAGGCATACACTTCACCCTTAATGTACCCCCACAAAAAGAAATCCATGGGAGTGAGGTCCGGAGATACTAATACTAAATAATAATAATCCCAAGTTACGTGTCCTATCACCATAAAAAACAGTCAATCACAAAAAAAAACACTAATACTAAATAATAATAATCCCAAGTTACGTGTCCTCTCACAATAAAATAAAGAAATACTGTCTTAAACTTATTTAGTGTCCTATCACAATAACAAAATAAAATCACAATTGTTTGCGCGCGAATTCCACAAGCCGTACGTTCCGAAAAGACAGCGTCGGCGCACTGAATAAACAAGTTTTTTAGAGGCCTCCCATAATCGATCGCAAAGAACAAGGATGCAACAAACTGACCTATTTCTCTTTCGCGCTATGTTTGTCGCTCTCGTAGTGAAAGTGCAAGTGTGTATATTTATTGCTTCCTTGTTTGCATTGCCAATTTTTAGTGAATGTCCTACCACATGCGTCAGAGCGGCAACAACGCATCGTAGATTTACCGTTGTAAGGTGCATGACCTAATGCTTAGACATAATCAGCTGTTAGAAAAGATACATCGTGTTCAAACGGTGCAAAAACTTAAAAAATAATTTGCGACTAAACTACTGCCCGTATTTAATTGATTTTTGGTACAGAGCTTGAAAATGGTACCTAGTATAGGCAGTTTAAAGGAAAGCCCCTCTGTCGTATCAACGTTGTATATATTTCGATGGCTAACACATTGATAATATAATATGTGAACTTGATCTTTAGACAAAGTATAGAAAAGCAATTTTTTATCCACTCTTACAAGTATGCCTGTGAATTGTACTGTTGGGTACCATAACCTGGAGTCGGTAACAAAGGTCCATTAAGGTGGGTAATGGCTCTCTTAGTTGACTACTCCTGTACCCATCGTGTTTAAATTCATTTAAATCCTTCTGATGAGCACTATCCATTGCACTTGGTAATAATGACCTGGTGATGGAAACTATAAAGGTGAGTAGTGGCTCATAAGGAGCCAAATTGGGTTATTTGAGCCCAAATACGATGGGTATAAGACCCATCGTATTTGGGCTCAAATAAATTGTATAGATGGGTATATCCATTGCAGTTAGTAACAATAATCTGATGATGGAAACCACAGAGGTGAGTAGTGGCTCTTTTAGTTGACTAATTCCATGTCCATCGTGTTTGGGCTCATATGAATTGTAATAGTAAATAAAAAAACTACGATAGGTCCAACTCTGTCTTGGTCAGAAATTAACATTTTTCTTTGTACGATTTATGATTTTTATTATTTTATCAATTATAGAAACCCTCTATCTCCTAAAGTATTGATCCTACAGGTAAATGTGAAGCCATAATTAATAGAAAATTTATTCTAGATAATTAATGTAGAAGTGAGCAAGGAGATAACTTTAATGGTTTTGGAGATACAAGCAAAAAACTGAAAAGAGGTACCTTTACCCCGTCCCCCACCGTCGGCTCACTTCCCACCCTCGGGACTTTTAGTATGTTCACCTGGATACCTCAAAGAACAACTGTACCAATTTTCAAAACTACAAGAATTATTCACTCTGATTACCTTAATTTTCCTGCACTAAAAGACAAAGAAGAAGTAACGGGGCGGCAGGCTAGAGGAAAGGAGTATCTGTAATGTAAGCGCTAAGGAGTGGGTGCCTCACACCCACTCGTTTGCTCACGTGGGTGTAGAAGCCCCTCAACACCCACGTAGTCGGCGCCCCTGTTCACCCATATAACCATTTATTAAACAAATAATTACAGTTACAGCTTCCATCTCGTTTGATAGACTTGTGGCCGCATTTGCATAGAGCAGCCATTTTGCAATAGTCCCCGAAGTACCTGGGCCGCAAGCCTGCTATTTTTAATAAATTCGTCATTCCAACACGATCCCATTCTCATTTTGCTAAAAGTTCGTAATATGCTAATTGATAATGGTCGATCACTGGTCGGTCCATGGTCTCGTAATAGAAAGGTGGTAGAAAGACATTTTCGTATTGTCATTATTATAAAACCCGTTAGTAGAAAGGATTTTCGAAAAAAACTACTAAATTTGAACATTAAGTTATTCCAGATTTCTTTTATTTATCTATATTTTTACATGTTATTTATTTGTCATTATATACGAGATTACCATTCTATGCCATTTCCTTCAATTGAGTGTCAGTGGTTGACCATTGGATAGTCATAATGACGCTTTTATATTAGTAGATTACCAAACTTGTCAAAATCAACAATTATGTAATCAATGATAGACCATTCTGACACTATTGTAATAGCAGACTTGATGCCCTTGTAGTTTTAGTAAATAACAAGCTATGATTGCTATCTCCCATATTATATTTTAATTAAGTTAAAAATATTTTAAATAATTCGATGGTAACACATAAATACGTATTTTTTAATCACACTAATATTTTGAAATTCATTTGATAAGTTCCCTTTGTACTTAATGATGTTGACATAAAATTGAATACCATATGTATTGATATTTAAACAGAGTGACTTTTAATGAACGGGCAATATTTTTGGGGGTGAAATCACGCATGAAACACTTTATTGCCACGGGCCAACTAACTGTGATAAAGAAACACTTGTTCAATAAGTACTTTAACGTTACATAACTCAGTAAAATGTGAGGAACGGTTAACTTTTGTCAGATTTCAGCGTTGCTAAAGTTTTTCTTATTCATGAATGTTTCCACCCCCCGAATAACTAAATAGCTGTAGGTAGTGTAGATGGTAAAATCGAGTAGCATGTGCTAGGTACATGCTACTCGATTTAACCATTACTCATATATTAATCGCCATTTAGGATTCGAGGACAGAAAAGTACTCGTAAGCATGTTTCAAAATTAAGATAAGATTTTATTAAAAAAAGACAATATGTTACTGTGTGAAATCATTTATATTTATTTATTTATTTATATATACTTGATTGCACACCAAATTCAAAAATACATTAAGGATATCTGAAACTAAAAAATATACAATTGGCGGCCTTATCGCATTCCGCGATCTCTTCCAGGCAACTTGGAAGAAATCATATATGTTCCATAAAGGTATGTATGTCATTAAAACGACAACAATTAAATTGTGATTAAAATAATAAAGCGAGAGACAAACTGGACCCACGTACGCAACGTATGCAACGCATTATGATATCTGGATTATTATTTTATATCACAAACTATGCAATAGAGGCACACTTATCGTATGCAACGCAAAATACTTTCTATTGCATAGTTTTTCATATAAAACATGAGTCCAGATGTCATAATGCGTTGCATACGTTGTGTAGGTACGTACGACCAGTGTCATCATCATCATCATCTGCCTAGCCTTTTCCCAACTACATTAGGGTCGGCTTCCAGTCAAACCGAATTCAGCTGAATAGCAGTGTTTTACGTGGAGCAGCTGCCTACCAGACCTCCACAACCCATTAACTGAGTAACACGATACTTCTTGGCAAGACTGGAGTCAGATTTACTGGCTTCTGACAATCCGTGACGACTGCCAAAGATCTTCAAATGACAGCCGGGACCAACGGCTTAACTTGCTTTCCGAGGCACGGAGGAAACTCGGCATGTTAAGATGGTCACCCATCCACAGACCAACCTTGGCAAGCGTTGCTTAACCTTCAAGATCGACCCGTGCGGCTGTTGTCATTTAGCCACGAGCTCCACGTAGGACCAGTGTGTCTCTCGCTTAATCCTCTCTCAACCATAAATTATCAAAACTTAATTTTTAAAACGTATTTCATAAGAAAGGTACCTAGGCGTTAATCTAGGACGTTGAGTACAAGTAGTCGGTCGATTCTATAAACAAGTCGAAATTAAGGCTTGGGTTAAGTAATCATGAAGTGAGCTTTTAATCCAAGTAACTAATCAAGATGGAGTGACAGCTCTCTTCGGGATCACTTCTTCACCAAAGTATTCACTTCGACATGTTTACAGAATCGACCGGTAGGTACTCGTATGTAATCACCACAGATGTAAAGCTACAAAACATAAAGTTTAAAACTCGACGTGCCATGTTTACGGCCGCGTACAGCCGGTATATTTTAGTCAAAGTCTCATTGTGTAGGATAAACTTCGGTCGAGTGAAAATTAAGTGAGCTGTCAAACCGTACAAACCAGCAGTGCCATTCTGTAAACATGTTGAAGTGAAGGCTTGGGTGAAGTGATCACGAAGTGAGCTGTCAATCCAAGTAATCAAAATGAAATGACAGCTCAGTTCCTGATCACTTCACCTAAGCCTTCACTTGTACATGTTTACAGAATCGAGCGGCAGATGGAATGACAGTTCACTTCACCAAGTTTACACGGTGAGATGTAGACAGAATAGACCGGCTGTAATGTTTTTTGTTGGTTGGTGGTGTATGTAACCAATAACCGTAGTTGTTGTTGTCCCCAGCCACTGCGAGGGCGTCGTTTTTCCTCTGCTAAAGGCAGAGCTTGAAGGAAAGTTGCACATTTTTTGCCCTAGGTGCGAGTGTATTTATCAAACCAGGAACACTTCTCTCATAATGGTAAGTGACATTTTCATCAAGATTTTTTTATTCTTTTTTATTTTCTTACTTTTTTTATTAGTTTAAAAAGGCTGCATCTAAACTTTAGACAAAGTGATATTCTATCAGTGTTCTCGACCATCGAAAACACGAAATGTAAGGAACTAATCATGAAAAATTTCGGTAGCGTTTGTTTCATGTTTGTTCATAATCCACACCATTCATTTTATGGTTTTCAACTATTGCTGCTGAAATAATTTATTTATATAGAAACTTGCAGACGGGCAAATATTAGCTTTTTGACCTAGGAGTTAGGAGCAATAGGTAGATACTGCATATTTTCTTGACGAGGACCTTGTCACTTTCCCACTGATGTGAGCTTTTCTATATGATTAACAAATCATCTGATACGCTGGTTTTTTGTGTACTTAAAGCTCAAAAATATTTGACAACATCGGCCCTGCACCTTCTAAAGTGGCCTATCTAAAGACTTACGATTAAAATTTTAACAAATTATTTTTGTAGAAAGGTTTGTTTAATTGTTGACGACCTTGTGGTCTTTTCGAAACTCTCTCAGGTTCAGTGTTAGCCTGCAGTTACTTGCGTAAAATAAATAGGTATAGCGCGAGAGTTCACCTGCGCTTTATAAACTATTAAGCGCTTGAGTGTTTTGTGGTGGAAATCTCGGCTACGTAAATTAGCGTCACACTCGAGTGAGGGACCAACACATCTCAGTGCGTTAAAATACTTTGGTATCCGGCTTCTGGTTGGCAAAATCTATAACGCAAGGCAAGCAATGCGATTGGCTATTGCATACTAAATCAACCAATCACAGCTTTAAAACGCGTGACGCGCTTTTGACCACAGGTTACTAATAAATAGTTACTACTTTTAATCACAGATAACTAATAAACAGTTACTACGTTTGACTACTGATTAGGTACCTACTAATGAATAATTACTACGTTTGACCACAGATTACTAATAAATAGTTACTACGTTCGACCATTTGACACAGTCACTTTGTTATAATTTTAGTACAAGAATCTGGGCCTTAAACTTCTTGGTCATTTATTGATGGTTTTCAAATTTTATTTTACTTTTGATTTGGTTTTTATATATTTTAATTGAATTGCGTTAAATTTGATATTAATTACATCATGAAACTTCTCCGTCAATCAGAATTGCAGCCTTATACACGACACGACGTCGTCGTTGTCGTGGCAAGCAGCGTGCCATCTGGACATGATACGAGTAGTCGTCTTGTTTGACTCTGTATCGTGTCTAATGTGTGTATGTGTCTAGCCCTTACTCTTATTGAATTACTTTATAAAACGGCTAATTTACTAACGGGTATGTAATTTCCTTCAGGGTATAGTCTTTTTTATTCTGATGGGGATCATCATATCAGTGCTGTACATGATCTCGTACTCGGGGTTGAAAATGTATATTACGCGCGCGCGCAACTACCGTCACGTCGACCGTCACCTGGAGCGTCCCCCCGAACGCGACTACATACGCGAGCATCGGGGCGAGTTCCAGCGTGAACGCCAGCGCGAACTCGAGCAACAACTACGCCAGCGCGAACTCGAGCAGGAACGCAGAATCGAACAACGCGAGCGCGAGCGTGAGATCAACCGCCACCGCAATCGCGCTGTTCGTGATGGATCTCCTGGCAGCGACGAGGTTAGCAATATTCTATAGGTACTAGGAAGAAAATATAAAAGTAGTGGAGAAAGAGTAGGAGTGTCAGTAACTTAGTAAAAAGTAGTTATAGTTAAATAAAAGTAAAAAATATTGATGTGTCTCTCAAAACTCAGTTCAAAACTGAAATGCAACTGAAAAGTAATGTAAAAACAAGTTAATACAACAAAAACGATTACTACTAAATCAATTGAACAGTAGAGTTTGAACAGTAAGTAGTTTATTTGTTTAATATGTGTTTGTGTAAAAGTCTCATCAAGATTGTTTACCTTTATTTAAGAGCGTCTATTATCCGAACGTCGGTCAACCCAACGACCGCTTATCCGAACCGACCTATGTTCCTCCTCCGTCACTTCGAAGAAGCCATTAGTAAATAAACTTTATTCTGAAACTGACGCCACCGCTAGCACCTCATCAACTGTAAGTTCAGATAATGAAGACAAAAACATAATTGGTGTTCTTGAATTGTTTACTTGCTTAGATATTGCCTTGCGTTGCTTTGGAACACCAGCTCCAGTACCAGTTTTTTTGGATGGATGATTTTTTTTGATGAAGGATGGGAAATCATCAAATGACTCCTCCCGCTCTGGGTGAAGCAAGAGGGTGTGTCAGACTCTTACTGACTAAAACCCATCCGTGTTCCTCCTGGTGCCCTTTGAGTTCCAAGGCTACGGCACCTCTTTCGAACAGATTCCGCAGCCCCAGCAGGCACCTGCCCTAGCGGGCCCCGTCTTCCACGCTGACATCTCTTTGAGGCGTGCTGGGATCGCAGCGCGCCGCCGACCCGGGCCTAGTTTTGATCAGACGGCGAGCCACCCACTGCTCGCCGTCCGCAGGCCCGCGCCTACGGCGGCCGGGAATCGTCCTGCGACTCCCGACGCCTGGGGCGTCTTCTTCTGTTGCGGCGACTGGGACGTGATGTTTCCCTCTCTCTCACACGTTCGGCCTCCTCCTTTGCTAGCATTACTGCTTCGTAGAAGGAGGTGATCGCTTCCCATGCCTCCTCGCTCCGGACCAAAGATTGAACCAAGGCCGGTCGCGAGAGGTTGCCGCCGCCGATCGCCTCGACGAGGACCCGGCGGTGCTCCGCCCAAGCAGGGCAGACCTCCACCGTATGCTACACCGTGTCCTCCGGGCGATCCAAAACCAGTACCTCCTTAAAAAAAAATCGCGACCTAGCCGCTCGTAAACAAGTAGCTTGCTTCAGCAGACGAAAATTCAGGATTGTTTTGTTACAAAACTGCACTTTTTTGCTTATTTCCTATTTGTGAATAAAGGTATAAATATGTGTTTCATTCACCTGTGGATAAATATGTATGGCTGAATCCATACCTTGCGCTTATCCGAAGAAATCGGTTTTTCGAACACCCATGTCCCCCAATAAGTTCGGTTAATAGACGCTCCACTGTACCTACTTAAACCTTTTTAGTATAATAAATTGAAGTCCGACCCAGATTCGTATTCAATTTAAAATACACAGAAGTTATCTCATTCCTTCCCCATTTTTATCAGGAACTGATGTCCCTCCAATTGTCAAGAGAATTCGATTATAGGTTCAACCTTAGATACGTAGTACCTCACCAGGGTCGGACTGGCTATACATTCGAGGTGGTGTTTACCAGCCAGTTTATTATGATTAAGTACTAGCTTTTGCCCGCGACTTAGTACGCGCATATCCCGTTCCCGTAAGAATTTTAGGAAGTCCTCTTTTAGTGCTCCCCTAGTCCCTATACTCCCCAGGGGATCTACATGTCAAATTTCAACTTTCTACAACCAGTAGTTTCGGGTGTTCTGTGCGTTGTCTGTCAGTGACTCACACACTCAGTAACGGAAGAATTTTATATATTATTATTACATGCTCCCCCTGTCCTGCAGATAGGATAGACCGGCCCGCGCATTTACTAGGGCCCGGTTCTTTTACTTATGTACGACTACGATCTATATAATTATAAAGTACCTACCTAGATAGTTCACTCAGGGTGCAGACAGTGCCGAATTAACCCATAAGCAAATTAAGCAAATGATTCGGGCGTCAAGTCTGCCCCCCCCCCTAAAAAAAAAACAGAAAAATTCACCTTAATTGTAGATTCGAAATTTCGAATCAATTAGGTTTTTGAATAGAAAATTTTGAGAATTACTAAATTAAAATTTTGACATTCTCAGTCTGCTATCACAAAGTAACTTTTACAAGATCGCTTTGATCAAGTTCTCTTTAAAATTCGTATTTCACTTCCTTGAAATCGCATGCTGCAACTATCCACCCTGTCTAACTTAGGTATTTTATTCTAACAATATGTAATTTCAGGAGGAGCTACTGCGCGCCGAGGAACCGGAATACTAAATAGGAAAACGATGGCACCGATACTATATCTATACATATCTATATATATCCACACGACACGGTTATATGAACACAGGTCATAATCAGATTTAAAACAATTTGTAGAAAACAAAAAAGGATATTAAGTAAATTATTGTGTCCTTGCTATCACTTATTTCTCGGTCTACACTTATATTTAGGCCAAATTAGGTAACTTAAAAAATGGTTGTGAATATTCGTGTTAATGAAATCAAAGCTTTAAATAATTTAAAATAAAATTTAAATAAAGCTTTTATAATAATACGAATATTTACCTTAAATACTGAAAAGAAAATGTGCATAAATTTGATACCGAACGAAAAAAAGAATGAGCAGTCGGAATCGCTAACCACGAGTTCGACGCCGGAAGTACCTTGGTAAAAAAAAATCACTTTTAACTTTTCAGTACCCTAATTTTTATCTACTCATCTCAGCTGCGCGGTCGCTCCGCTATTTAAGTCTTTCCTTAGACCAGACTAATCGATCGATAGTAGAATGTTTCACTCCAACTTCTATCAACAGTTCCCACTACAACAAGAGATTTGTGTTCTTTTGTAATTGTTGATGGTTAAATATTAAATTTTCTACTGGTTAATCGAAAATTATAATACTAAAACACAAGCGATAACAATTTTATACAAATTCCTTCATAATTATGTACTACAGCTATAGTGGAGTGCCTGGGCATTAAAACGTGAATATTTTGGTTAGAACAAAATTTAAAAATTCAAAATTGAATGTTTAGCTAATAATATGTATACAAATGTTAATCTATTAAAATTCTGTGCAATAAAATTGATTAACAAATCGATATAAATACAATAATTTAAAACAGTAAATACTAGTAATACTAATAAAACAGTAATACTAATAGGCTTTAGAATATCTTGAATATATAAATAAGGCAGCGTTGGGCCACGCACAGTGTAGGGTTCCGAAGTTTTTCGGACTCTAAACCATGACAAAAAATGATAAAATTCGAGCTCCTTTTCATTACGAGTATGCCCTGAAAATACACCGATACCGGGAAATTATTAACATTACCTACTGAAATTCTAAACTATGAATTTCATTCACCGCAACAAAGGTCCGAGGTCAAAATCCCCAGACGCTCCACTACTAATAAGTAGGTATAATATATTATATACTAATAAAAATATACATTGATAAATACGTATATTCCTTATTGACCGACATCGATCAATGTCATCGATCGAAGCCCGGTCATAGATCGATCGATTGGTGCGGTATAGTCTCTCATCTCATCTATATAAAAATAAAATCTGATACGTTTCATGCATATAATAGACGAGGCTGTGCGTCTTAGAGTCGTAGTAAAGTGTATTATATAAGAGACATAAATGTTACCTATTTAATAGAAAAGCTCTTGCACACGCGCGACTTTTTCTTAAAAATTAATAATAAAAAAATAGTAAAAAAAAATGTTTGTTAGTCTTTAAGAAATTTATGCTGTGACTTTTGTTTCCTCTTTCTAATTTAATGCATAATATTTTAAACATTATTTTTAGTTAATTATTTTATAAATGTAATTCTATTTAGACTTGAGTTTACCTACGTGGTTTTATGTGTGGGTGGTCAACACGAGCACCCGCTCGTGTTGAAACTATTAAAGTATGTTCATCTTCGTTGTTTTTATCTTCATCTAAGTACATTCTGTGATCAACGTTATCTAAGCCACTTGACTATTATTCGCTAATAGTCAAGTGGGTTAGATAATGTTGGTCACAGACTCTACGTGTCGTATATCAACAATACGATTCTGCAGTGCGATTCTGTAAACATGTCACCGTGTAAACTTAGGTGAAGTGAACTGTCACTCCATACAAACAAGATGGAATGACAGTTCACTTCACGCTTACTGCACCTAAGTGTACACGGCGGGATGTTTACAGAATCGCACTGCAGTAGTAGGTCGCGGTAAAGGCCAGCGCATCGATAAATCGTACCCACCCACTCACTGACTGATTATGTAGGAATAGGTTTATTACCTTTTGCATTTATTTACATTATTTTGTTATATTTTTATAGTTTTGTTTTATTCAAGTTACCTAATGTATTTTTTTAGCGATAAGTATTTTTAGAATTAGGTATGTCGATGAATATGTAGATACAAATTCGATGCTTAATCAATTGTGTTGCGATATATATTGAGATTTTTTGTTTCTTATCTTTATAGTTGACAACCCAGAGCGCCTGTGTTTTAGTAGCATATCCATGTTCTGGGTCAATTCCTGTTCTTACTTAAATACTGATCACATTAATATAATAAGTACCTACATAAAGGGTTTTTGACTAGGTAAGTACCTATCCTATCACACATTACATTATTGAAGAAAATTTAAAAAGGAAATAAAAGTAGAATTAGTGGAAAAATAGAGAAGTTATATGTTATATAAAATATTCACCTATCCTTGTCACGCAAAATGTCGTTTGTACTGTAGGTATACACTATGTCGTGACTAGCGAGTGACGTCACACTCACACGCACAAGAAGTGCTAAATATCTCTAATTTGAAAAAGCTAATAACTCCTTCGTTTAACTATCAATGTTTTTAAACGTATTTTTGAACCGCGCCTTGGCTTTTTCCCAGATTTTCAGAAATGTAAAAAATCCAGTCAAATACCCTGATATAAACTAGTTTAGGCTGTACTAGGTACCTACCGACACTCTAACAATAATGTAATAAAAATATTCCTTACGCATTAAAAATAAAAACTAGTAACCAATTGCGTTTTATTAGTCGATAATATTCCCTTGACATTTTCCCCAGAAGAAGAATCACACATTCACAGGCGAAGTCAAAATACATCATATTATTAGGTTAAATATGTAGGTAGGTAAATACTTACTTTATGAACCATTTTCATAACAACAAATATTCATAAGAAAGCTTTGCAAACTTACTACTCCTATACAACATATAAAATGGTTGTACGTTGTTTTATAGAAAACAGTTTCACAGAATTTCGTTTCATATACAATTTTTCTCGTATTATCATTTCATAGAATAATCAATACGCAGAATACTTACATACCTACTATGCATAAATTTAAATCATATTTTTGTTACAAATACTTATACTTTGTTTCGATATTCATCATATCATAGAATATCAAATCAAATATTCTTAATCCTCATATTGAGTAGTTAACATAAAACTTGTTACCAAGAAAAACATTTTATCGAGTGAAAGTTTTGATTTTTAGACAAAATGCATACCCTCGTACCCTCCTATAAAATAACAACATCGCGTTCGCAAAACAGTGCGGGTAAATTCTAGTCATGCAAAATTTTCATTCGGACCCGTCGATGGAACCCCACGAAGCGGCAATGGTGGCAAATGGCGATGGGAATAAAAGACCAAAATATGCAAACAAGTATACACCATGAATGCAGCAAGCATACAGCAAGCACGCAGTAAGCATACAGCAAGCATGCAGCAAGCATAAAGCAAGCATGCAGCAAGCATACAGCAATCATGCGGCATTCAACATGATGCAAGCAAGCATGCAATATGTAGAATGCAAGCAAGCATGCAGTATGCAGGCGAGCATGCAACATGAATGCAGCAAGCATATAGCAAGGAAGCGGCAAGCGAACGGCATGTAACATGCAGCATGCAGCAAGCATGTGGCATGGAGCAAGCATGTGGCATGCAACATGCAGCATTCGTTTGCAGCACGCAAACGAATATGCAACATGTATGGTTTCTGTCACGTCTCCGGCGCTGCAGGGCTCCGGCGATCCCACGCGAACTTATCGTCGCCGATGGTTTTAACGCTCACCACCGCAGATTCGGCTTGCCTCCTCGGCCTCAGCCGCGGTGACGGGCGTTATAACACCTGCTCCTTAGCTCGCGGGCCGTCTCGCCACTCCTCGCCAAGGCGGGCTTAAATTACACTCTAGTAGTAGGACAGACAAGACTACGTGGGGTCGGTTTTACAGCGATTCGTTTATCTCACAAATTTTTTAGCACACTTGTTGATTTTTTAAGATAATTTTTCAATTTTAATTTGGTTAAAATGCTATTTTATAGAAATGGCAATATGCGTAGTAAAATTATTCCGACAATATGCGTAATAAAATTCTTCTTCTTCCACCTGGCGTTAATACCGGCCATTGCTAGGGTCCGCCTTACTACTTAGCTTCCTCCACTTTGCCCGATCTTGAACGTCCTTCTCAGTCAGGCCATTGGCTCTCATGTCGGACTTGACGACGCGACGTCCAGCCAGCGCTTGCGAGGGCGACCACGGGACCTAGCCCCAAGGACAGCCATATTCATGCATCTCCGACCAACGTACTATACAGGGTGGCGCATGATGTGGCCATACCATCGCAGACGACACTCTTGCAGTTTTTACCCCACGTCACGGACACCAAGACTACCTCGGATGAAAGAGTTGCGTATGCGATCGGATCGCGTTATGCCGGTCATCCATCTCAGCATCTTCATCTCCGTAACGCGAAGCTCCTAGGTGTGTCTGCTTAGTGCTGGCCAACACTCACCGCCGTACAGTAGGACTGGCCGTATGATGCATTTATATATCTGCCCCTTGAGCTTCGGAGGCATTTTGCGGTCGCATACCTACAACGCCCGTTACCTCGCGTCACTTCGCCCAAGCCGCGCCTATACGTGCTTGCTTGACTCGTGCAGCACGGATCCAAGGTATCTGAACGTATCGGATTTTCTGATCAGGTCCGAACCTATTCGGATGGTGTTTGAATCCGTGCTGCCACAGGACATTTACTCAGTCTTCGCCACATTTAGTCTCAGACTACCGTTTTCAAGCGTGTCCTTCCAAATGTTGACTTTGCGCTCAATATGGGCTTTGTTCTGATTAACGAGGGTGAGGTCGGTCAAAGAATGAATATTTCAGAAATAATCATTCTTTCGAACTACATGAACTTAGAGGGCTATATTGATGATTAAAATGGTTATAATTCTTTAGATAAATACGCGTTACGGTCGCGGATCGCATTTGGTCAACATACAGCTTCACACTGACCGACTAATTGCAAAAAACATAAAAACATTTTAATTTCGCGGGCTACCCCGGAGCATTCACCTTAAACAAGAATGGGCTAAGAGCCGAGCCTTGGTGAACGCCAACAAATATTGGGAAGCCATTGGATTCGCCAACAGCGGTCTGGACAGAAGACACGGAACCGCGGTACATGTCTCTGATAATGACAATTTAGAGGTAGCGGTACAGAGAGTAAAGTCCCGCATACCTCATTTGAAAAGGAGGATCCTCCAACCAGGCGGCTGTTGTGCCTGGCGGGCTACTGCCTAATAGTTGATATTCGGGCTGATGTATATGTTCAAATCGCACGGTAAACTCTGCTTGCGCGATGCAGGATTTCAACGTTGTAGTTCGCTGCTAGTCGGATAGATGGCGTCGCGGTTCTTTTTGTTGCGATGTAGATTTGCTCCGTAGGTTTTTCTTGTGGCGGCCTTGATGCCGCTACAACAATATAGGCCTCGGGAACGCCCCTGAAGCGAAGTGCCCATCAGATGGACTGCTGAGGTATAAAGTCGAAGGCCTTCTGCAGGTCTAAAAAGGCCATATGCAAAGCTCTCCTTCTCTCTCTGTAAGCTTCAGCTAGAGTCCGTAAGGCGAACACTGCGTCCATGGTGCTGTTACCCGCCCGGAAGCCATATTTACACTCAGAAACAGTGCACTCGCTACAGAGCCGTGTGTCAATGATGCGCTCGAAGAGCTTCATGGTGTGGCACATGATCTTGATACCGCGGTAGCTACTACAGTCCTGTACGCTACCTTTGCCTTTCTGAACAGGGATAATCAGGCTAAATCGCCACTGGTTCGGTATTTCCGTGGTGATCAGGATGCGGTTAAAAAGATCTGTTAGAAGGTCCACACCATGTGGGCCCATCGCCTTCTACACTTCGATTTGGCACATTATCAGGCGCGACCGCTTTCCGGTTCTTCATGTGGCGAAGAGCAATGCGGGTTTCGTCGGGGGAAATAGGGGAAATAATTCCAAGGTTAGGAGGCGGTTCGGGAGGAAGGTTGTGGTAGTATATGGGGATGCTGTTTGTTAGACAGCTCCGCGAAGTATGTACACCATCTCTCCTTAACAGAGGGGGCGTCGTAGAGCAGCTTACCCTGAGCGTCCCTTACACAGAGACATTTGCTAATGTCCCGTATAGCTTTCTCCTGGACACGCGCCAGCTTAAAAATAAGCTTTTGCCCCTCCGCAGTTTCCAGCTTGTCGTATAAGGGCGTCAGACTTTTGCTGCGGGCTCTAGCTACAGCTTTTTTGCAAGCGCGCTTAGCCGCTCCATATGCCTCCCTGTCATCCGGAGAGTTGGACCCTTGCCACTGTTTAAAAAAAAACCATCTTCTTCCGAGTCGCCTTCTGCACCCCGTCATCCCACCACCACGTCTCCTTGTCTATGGTGCGGCCACCACGACAAATGCCAAGGACGCGCTTACCCACATCAATGATTGCTGAATGGATCCTACTCCAGATCTCTTGAGCGGACTCAAGCGGAGCACTGATGTCGAGATACTCGACCTCCGCGATGAAATCCGACTGCCTAGGACCATCAAGTAACCACCACTTAGTGCGGGGTTTGCGTTTCTCGATCACTTTCTTCTTTGTTACAACCGCAAAGTCCAGGACAAGGAGGCGGTGTTGAGCCGTTAGGCTTTCGCCTGGGATGACTTTGCAGTTGGTAACCTTGCCAATGTGGCACCGTCGCACCAGCAGGTAATCTATTTGGGTTGAGTAGGCACCACTACGGTACGTAATAAGATGCTAGGCCTTCTTCTAAAAGAATGTGTTCGCGATTGCTAAGTCAGATACAGCGCAGGTCCTGAGTATACTGACTCCCTCTGCATTTAGTTGGCCATAACCAACAAGGCGATGTGCCTGCGCGTCGTTGTGCAGCGACGCCCTAGACCGAGTACCCTTACCTGACTTGTTCCTGTCCATATTGTTATATGACTGAAATTGGTTTTACGTGGGGCGACCACCCGTCTGACCCCACAACCCTACGAGAGGGAAACCAGGTTCGTCAGAGCCTCGTCCGTTGGACAGCAGGGTGCACCGCTAGCAGGTAAGGTTGGCTTGGATCCTTAAGATGGTAACGTATCCCATACATCCTAATCCCGAATAAAATTCTGCCATCTTAAAAGTATGTCATGGATATGTCCATGACATACTTTTTATAATACAATAATATTTTTATTATAATTGCATTTTCACTATAATATAAAATTTCATGGAAAAATATACCGGACAAACAATATTCGTAAAAAATAATTCTGCTGTTTGATAAGTTTGTTAAATAAAAAAATGTGATCAGTAAATAAAAAAAAGAGTGTGTTTCTGTGAAATATGTATCATTCAAGTGAATAGTCTTTGAAACAATAATATGTGACATAAAATTACAAGGACCAAATATTATATGAATCATTTTCTGCGAAACGAGATTCTATTAAACATCTGTCTGCGAAACAAGGGTACACCATATAAAATATTCAAGAAACTTCCATAGATACGAAGAAGAGTTACGACTAACTACAAAAACTTGTAGTCCTTTTTACCATTTTAGTACGAAACCTTAACAACAAAATAACCTATTTGTTGTCCCTGGTGCGATCCCTTACGTTTTTAATTTATTTAATTGGAATTGCACAATATTCTTAGTTAACTAGGCCGCCCATTGTTTCTAAGCAAGAAACTCCTCAAAATCAAATAGGATAAGTAAAGTGACTGAAGTATTGACAGGATTATGATAGTCTCAAAATAAGGTAGGCGTGTAAGATTGGTCAAATATGTACTGCACTAAACTGGAATCGGATACACAACGGAACTCCTAAACGACAAACAGCACGAATGTGTGGATTTAGGTTTTATAGGGATTATGTCAATGCTATATATACCTTAATAATGCTATAGGTACCTATAATCATATAACATCATTCAAGGATAGATGGAGGGACACCAACGAGTAGGTATATGCCTAAGGTCTAATTAAAGTATAAGCTCACTTTGTGAGGTTGACACAAAGTGAGCTTTATTGCACGCAACATAAAGGTCTTACGTTTGATGTCATTTGATACTCACCTCGGATTCCGCCGTCGAAACACGAAAATGTTGATACAGAATAGGGGTACTACAGCTCACAGCAGAATGCAAAATTATTTTGAGCTTTTTGCGATTGTGCGTTCGCGACTGCGAATGAGTTACCTAGGCTACGTGACATTTGTTTTAACAAGTCTTCAAGAAGAATGGTCATTTCCGATACTGACAGAGTCCCACAGAATTATTGAGACCTACCTATTGTAGATTTTTTGTCATACCTATTTGTAGAGCAAGAATAGCTTATTTTTTTTGTGGCTATCACACAAATTTTGTTATTTGCTTGACTTTGAGGACCTACTTTTTTAGACAAAGTAAAGAAAAGTAATTTTTACTCATTCTTACAAGTAGGTACCTATGCCTGTGCGCTTATTTGATTTGATCATAGGTACTAGCTGGTAACAACGATCTGATGATGGAAACCAGCTACTATTCATTGCAATAGATCTTATCAACAACAATGAATAGTGCTCATCAGAAGGACTCAAATGAGGCCAAACACGATGGTTAAACCTACTAGTAGCCAACAATGAGATCCACTATCCAACTTTCTGGTCACCATCATCAGTTCTTTACCAACAACAATGAATAGTGCTCATCTACCTCTGTACTTCGCTTGAACACTCAAAACCAAATAGGTACTTAGGTACTTACTTATGTGCTTGCCAACGAAATCGAAAAAAAAAAAGTTTTTCTCTTATAGGTATTTCAGACGACAAAGAAATTAGGATATGATGTGTGATTTCTGTCAAAGTTGGGTGTAAGGGCCGCGACCATTCTTCTTTGTACTTAATTCATAAATACAATAATTATTTAAAAATAACCTTTTGGTGGCCTAAAGAAAATGTGCCTACCTCTTCTTCCACCTGGCGTTAATTCCGGCCATTGCCAGGGTCCGCCTTCCTATTGAGCTAAAACTGACCTTAGGTATCATTAATGTCTGGTCACATCATAAAATTACAACTTCAAACCATCCTTTGACGACAGGGCCCCGCTGCGCGAAGCTCCTTTTTCTTCTGTCTATAGCTTTTGAAGGAACCTAACATGAATGTTATGACGGGAGTTAAGTTCGTTTGCTTCGCTTGCTCAATCTAGCTCCCATCACCCCATTCGAACCTAACCTCTCCGTGTCAGGGTGCCTTAAGTTTCATCAAACCTAACCTGAACTAACCACAACATCATGAAATGGCTGTTTCTTCAGCTGCCGCATTATTATTAGCTTTTTATCGAAATGATTCTCCGCGGCCATGAGTTGCGTGACGAAAACAAAACGATATGTATCAGCGCCTCTAACGGTGGATAACGTTACTATCTTATGAGAATATCACTAATGGTCGACCATATCATAAAGTAGCCATAAGTTAAGCTGTTCATATCGCCAACGGCTGATATATTTTTTATTCATTGATCTAGAGTCTAGATTCTAGACTAATCTAGAGCCACACCATATATCACGATGTGGGCAGCGAAATACAACCATTTCATGAAATGATCAGCGACGTCATGATATGACCAATTCTGAGATACGATATTACATTTATTCAATGTTATTATTTCTATGGTGACTTCAGCTTAACTGCATTTTTTTTTCTTGAATGAAATAAACTTTTTTGTATAATATTGTTGTTTTATTTAATTCCAAAGAAACCGGGCTTAATTCCTATTCGCGATCTTCCGGCTCTATTCCCGGTCTGACGGGGGTATCACCTAGCCTACCTAATAGAGCCCAAACACGATGTTGCCATCTTGTTTAGTTGAGAAGTTCCTATGCGACTTTCCGGCTCCATCGTCAGACCTTGAGCATCACCTAGGTTACCTAATATCACTGGTCAATAGGTACATATCCAAGGAGTCCAAACACGATGGTGTCATCTTGTTCAGTTGAGAAGTTCCTATAGCGACTTTCCGGCTTCATCGTCAGACCTTGGGCATCACCTAGGTTACTTAATATCACTGGTCAATAGGTAGGTACATATCCAAGGAGTCCAAACACGATGGTGCCATCTTGTTTAGTTGAGGAGTTTCTATAGCGACTTTTCGGCTCCATCGTCAGCTCTTGGGCATCACCTAGGTTACCTAATATCACTGGTCAATAGGTAGGTACATATCCAAGGAGTCCAAACACGATGGTGCTATCTTGTTTAGTTGAGGAATGTCTATGGCGACCTTCCGACTTCATCGTCAGCTCTTGGGCATCACCTAGGTTACCTAATATCTCTGGTCAATAGGTAGGTACATATCCAAGGAGTCCAAACACGATGGTGCCATCTTGTTTAGTTGAGGAGTTTCTATAGCGACTTTCCGGCTCCATCATCAGACCTTGTGCATAACCTAGGTTACCTAAATATCACTGGTTAATATTATATTTATCCAAGAAGTCCAAACATGATGGTGCCATCTTGTTTAGTTGAGGAGTTCCTATAGCGACTTTCCGGCTCCATTGTCAGACTTGAGCATCACCTAGGTTACATAATATCACTGGTCAATAGGTAAATATTTAAGGAATCCAAAAACGATGGTGCCATCTTGTTTAGTTGAGGAGTTCCTATAGCGATCTTCCGGCTCCATCGTCAGACCTTAGGCATCACCTAGGTAACCTAATATCACTGGTTAAATACATATCCAAGGAGTAAAAATACGATGGTGCCATCTTGCTTAGTTGAGGAGTTCCTATGGCGACTTTCCGGCTTCATCGTCAGACCTTGGGCATCACCTAGGTTACCTAAATATCACTGGTTAATACATATTCAAAGAGTCCAAACACAATCGTGCATCTTATCTAATATCATTGGTCAATAGGTAGGTACACTACCCAAGGAATCTACGTGTAGTTTCGGCTGTGCGTTCTGTCAGTCACTCAGTAACGAAAGAGTTTTACAAAGATAGAAAGTTATTTATTGAATAAAACAAAGATGGCGCTAAATAATATAATAACGGTGTAAAAAAAAAACTATGATTATTTACAAATTCCTTTAAAAGGTCAACTGCCGCCTGGCTTGCAGCCGCCATGTCTCTCCATGTCAGAGCAGCAATACGGTTGGTCTCGGCTTGCTTTGCATCTAGCGCCAACCGCTTCACTTCAAGCCTCAAGAAACTATCCGCTAAGGAGGTTATTTGTGACCTCCCTTGTGATGGCGGCTGACGGCTAGGGCCTTGATGACCAAAACCATCTGAAATAGATACAAGCATATTAAAATATTAAACCAACAATGTAATAAAGGGCCGTTGTATTGTAAGACCGATAGTAATATCGATATAAAAAAGTTTTTTGTATAAACAAAAAACTTTTAAAAAAAATAACAAAATAACAAATGTAATAAAATGTACCTTGTAGTGTTTTGTTTTTGGAAGTCGGTAGTATTTTTTGTAAAAAAGTCTTTTTATTTTTCACTTTTTTGTGGTACCTTGGTACCTGCGTACCCATTAGTAGCGTACCAGCGCAATGTTATGTTAAGAACTGGTGTAAACACTAAAAAAACATGCGATTTCAGCAATCCCGATCCCTTTGCTATCATTTATTGAAGAGTTCCGTTGCCTACCTCCGAAGTTCTTCGTCAGATCTTCACCAAATTGAAACGGGACCAGTCCAGGAAAATACTCTTTCAAACAAAAAAAGAATCATCCAAATCGGCTGACAATTGGCTAAAGTATCGCTGAACAAGCATTTTTCATAGGATCTCATCATCAGATCCTAATTTATACCTTTCATCATCAGCTCAGCAATATCAAATGCTGTATATGCCTATAAAATTTGAGGGTTGTCCTCGATTTTCGTGGGATCCCATCATCAGATTCTGACATGGTGACAATGGGACCAATCGAGAAGTATACCCTTTCAGATGAAACAATTTTTTTTCAAATCGGTTCATAAATGACGGAGTTATGAGGTAACAAACATAAAAAAAAAAAAAAAAATTACAACCGAATTGAGAACCTCCTCCTTCTTTTGAAGTCGGTTAAAAATAGGACTGTACTTAAATTTTAATTCCAATACGATACCCACATATTTGAAATGGAATCTCTTCTACTCCTTCAGGCGCGGGGAGATACAGCTAGAGGACTTGCGGGTTCCCTAAAATTACCAAAGTAAATTGAGTTTATTTTAATAAATTAAAACATAGCGAATGCTTGAGTTATGAATGAATTGATATACCATAAATTGAATGATTTAAAAATGTATTACTTATTATCTTTACAATACTAGTAAACGGAAAAGAAAAAGAAAAAAAAAAAAACATTTTAAGAATAAATATTTTAGTTAGTAGGTACATACAAAGCCGTAAAATGCAAACGGTACGACACCATCACCACCTTGTGGGCGCGTGGTGCCTTGTTGCTGCTGCTGATTCTGCAAATAAATTACCCAAAAAATTCAATTCAAGAACCAGTGGGTTAAAAATAGAACGACCTAGGTATTGTAAAAAGTAGTCACTAACATTTCTATTGGTCTGCGGTCTTAATATAGACGGACTGCAGCTGGTGGACTGCGTAGCGGTGGTGAATCCAGAAGATTGCTGTAAAAATAAACAACTAAAGCATCGTTCTAATATCTTATATTTACTTTAAGTTAGACTTGAATCTGAGTAAGTAGCTGTATCACTACATAGTATAAAACAAAGTCACTTCCGCTGTCTGTCTGTCCCTATGTATGCTTAGATCTTTAAAACTACACAATGGATTTTGATCGAGTTTTTTTTTATAGATAGAATGGTTCTCGAGGAAAGTTTTAATATAATTTGCACCCGTGCGAAGCCGGGGCGAGTCGCTAGTAGTTTATACTTTATAACTGCATGACAAAACTAACATGATTAACGGGGTACCGTAGGTGACTGTCACAAGCAGCAAACCCTTCGCCGCCTAAAATCTGTAGAACAAGTGCTTCGAAGTTTGTTAGCATCTCCGCACTTGTTCAATCCTGTAGAACAAGTGCTTCGACGTTTGTTAGCATCTCCGCACTTGTTCAATCCCTCCACCAGTTCGTCGCCTGGCTGCAGCGCGTTCTGCAGCCTTTTTCTTGATGTTTTCCTTCCAGTCCGTCCTATTAGAAAGAAGGAATAGTGTGTTTGGTACTCGTTTTGTGATTAAAAAATAAGATTATGGCTGTCGCAAAAAATAATCGACACAAATTTAGAGAATAAAAACACATACCTTCTTCCACTTTTTTTTTTGTTTTTGTAGCACCGCCCAAACCATTCTGTTTGGTCGCCACCTCTTCCCAAAATCGTTGGGTATTAAAGCGCGCATTGGCGGTGTTTTTGTGCCCTCTAGCGATCTCTGGTTCAGCCTCCATTACTTCAACCAAGGTAACAAAATGTGCTTCCGTTGCCGGACAAGAGCGAGATGAGCTAGAAAAAATATACATAAAGTGAAGTCATTTCTCCATACACCTTCAGATATGTTTGCACATCCAAAATCTAAATAATTCTTGCAGCTCCCACACTGAACGCCATCGTTGAATTGCACGTTACACAATGCCCACCTTTTTATTGTTAAAAGTCTGAATGATAGAAATAAATACTTGGGAGAAATGTATAAAAGGTTGACGATCTATTTAATTGCGCGGCGCACGGCGCGTACAGTACTGTTGAGTGTCCACAGACGAGTGTTTTGAAAAACCAAATCTTACATATAGGTACAAATTTATTCATTTTTAAGGACTTGATACTAGAATCTTTGATTATATAATGTCTAGATAGAGCATCAAATGCGCGTAACCAGAAAACAAGGTAATTATTTGTTTGAGGGTAATTTAGTTTGTATAGGATTACGTTTAAATTTATTTAAATGGTGTATTTTTTTAACCGATTTTAAAAAGGTGGAGTTTTTAAATTCGTCTGTACATTTTTATAATAATAAATGTTCGCCTATAACTTTTTTGTTTAAGAGCCGATTTTAATGATTACTTTTGCATTCGGTCCAATAAGCCGAGAAAAAATGCCAAGAGTAATTTAATAAGATTAATTTATTAAATCTTTATAGAATAGTTAGAGGATTATTCTACTATATTTTTGAGAGCTGCTTATCAAACATAGTTATTTGATGAGTAAAAGATACTGATAAAAATAACATCTTATTTTTTAGGATACCCAATAATCCTGTTATCAGGAATCGTTGGATATATCGCATTAAAAAAGAAAATTTTGATTTTAAATATCCAAATTACAAAATTATTTTTACTTTTCGCTTTTTTTCCAGATAAGTACAATAAATAGTATTTTAAGAACATTTATTTTTTCGAGCTTTCCTAGCGGCTTCCCGAATCCATGGCCTCGGAACATTCGATTATTGCACGTCAATTAATTGACGAAAAAATATTATATCGCGAAGTATTAAAAATGCATTACACATTTAATTATAATCCTTAACCTTTCATTATATAATGTACATTCTACTTTTAATGATGATACTCGTATCTGTGCATTGACTTATAGATGTTAATAGTATCCATTGATCAATCTTTATTCTATACATAACATAAAGAACGCCTTCAATTCAGTAAACAGGGATACCTTGTTGGCAGAACCTAAAAAAGAATTACCCCAAATTTATAGTTTCCTTTTGCAATGCTATAGACACCCATCTAAATTACTGTATCGGGACAACTTACCGGAATCTGCTGTTGGCTGTCAACAAGGTGACCCCCTCGGGCCAGTGATTTTTAGTTTAGCCATTCACCCAATTGTTTGTAAGCTAAATTCTAAATTTAACGTTTGGTATCTTGACGACGGAACCTTGGGAGGCGAAGTAGATTCAGTTTTAGATGACCTAATTTTGTTAAAAAATTAACTCCATTCCATTGGCCTTGATCGAAATGTGAATTATTCTTAGCGGACCATACTGACAGACAACTGACACTTTCAAAATTTAAAACAGTAACACCTGGAATCCAAATTATTGAAAAAAGCTCTCTTCGTCTCCTGGGATCTCCAATCTTTGATACTTCGTTTCCTGATTTTATTGCAGAAAATATCCAAAAATTCGATGATATTTCGGAAAGATTGCTCCAAATCAACATGCATTCGGCTATCACCATAATTCGTTTCTGCTGTTTCGGCCCTAAATTGACATATTTTCTTCGTGCTTCCCATTTATGGAAGCACACTCATCTTTTAGACCAAATGGATCAAATTATTCGACGCGCTTTGTCATTAATTTTGAATGTGGCCTTGGACGACCGAGCTTAGGCACAAGCTCCCCTTCCCATCCGCATGGGAGGACTCGGCGTCCGCAAAATTTCTAGTATAAGTTTACCGGCTTTTATATCTTCGGTTCACGGCACTGAGGAATTAATCAGGAATATCCTGGCTTCCACACTGGTTAATTTTGATGTGCCGTGCTTCACCGATGCTATCAATGCCTGGAAACTCGCTTGTCCGAATACTGACCTACCTGACAAACCATTTTCCCAGAGGCGGTGGGACGAGCCGCTCTGCAGAGTAGTTCAGAATAACTTACTGTCCACGTCTGCTACTACTGCTGAGCGTGCACGCCTGCTGGCTGTGGGAAAATGGGAGTCGGGTCTTTGGCTTCATGCACTACCATCGTCGAACCTAGGCACTTTGTTCGACGACACCACTTTTCGCCTCGCTGCTTCTTTGCGTTTAGGAGCCCCTTGTTGTTCTCCTCATCGCTGTCACTGTGGTGAAGTTGTCAACAGCCTTGGGCACCACGGCCTTTCTTGTAGCCGCAGTGCAGGCCGTTTTGCACGACACGCTAATTTAAACGACATAATCCGACGAGCTCTCGTCATTGTCGGCGTTCCAGCCGTTTTAGAACCCAATGGCTTGGCACGAGAAGATGGCAAAAGACCGGACGGCATGTCTTTGTTTCCTTGGAAGATGGGTAGGCCTTTAGTGTGGGATGCAACCTGTGTCGATACTCTTGCGCCATCCCATCTTCCTAGTTCATCGAGTTGTGCTGGCGCTGCCGCTGCGGCTGCGGAAAACCTCAAGCGGCGGAAATATGGCAACCTTATTGGTAATTATATTTTCGAGCCGTTTGGGGTTGAAACCCTCGGGCCGTGGGGCCTTTGTGCTCACAGCCTTTTCAAAGAAATTTCGAAACGGCTGGTTGACACTTCCCGTGACCCAAGAGCTGGCTTTTACTTTGGGCAAAGATTAAGCATTGCCATTCAGCGTGGCAATGCCGCCAGTCTCTTGGGCACATTACCAGCTGGCAGCGTTGAGGATGAATTTTTTGTTGCTATATTTTAGTTTGTTTTTAGTTTAGTGTATTTGTTAGTTTTAGTAACTTATTTTACCTTACAATAATAAAAGAATTCTTATTCTATTGGATGATAAGTTACATCTTGACGCTCATATCAGTAAAGTTGTAAGTAATGCCTTTCGTATGTATGGTTTTGTGATGAGGTCAGCCATAGAATTCGTTCGTCCAAATACATATTTACATCTCTACAAATCTTAATCAGGTCTCAGTTGGAGTATGCCGTTGCGGTGTGGAATCCCTTTTACAGTAAATATTCAGACGCAATTGAAAAAGTTCAAAGGAAGTTTTTAAAAGCCATGCATTACCGTTGTTTTCGCACTTACGCACGTACTTCTTACAGTGATCTTTTGAACAGGTACAAGCTACAAAATCTCAAAAACCGACGTATTTTTTTGGAGACAATGTTTTTATTCCACCTCTGTAATAACACTTTCGACTGTACTGAGATTGTTGATAGGATTAGTTACGTAGTACCTAGAACCACCATAGGCCGCGGAGTGCGCGCACGACCCTTGTTTGCCGTATCCTCTAATCGAACGAACGCAGGTTTGCGAGCACCCTTACGGCGTCTTTGTGAGCTAATTAATAAGTACTTTAATAATATTGACATTTTCGCTGCTTCGTCGGGACAATTTAGACGCCTTGTTTGTGACATTATTAATACTGCCGATAATCTCAATTATTTGACTTTTTGCTTGTTTTTAATTTTTATATACTTCCTTTTTTTCTCTTTGCATGTCTCTTTAGTTTTAGTTTTTACCTTCAACACTTAAAGTATTTTTTTTCATGATTTATTATTGTAACTATCGAGAGCGCCCGTCGTTTTTTAAAATAAGTTTATATAGGTATAATAGTACAAATTCAAAGGTTTTATTACAATCTAAAGTGAATGCTTTCATGGTCGTGCTAGGAAGTATAATACTCAATGACCTACTATTACAATAAATTATTAATAAGTGGCTGTTTAGTGTAGAATAGTTCCTAGAATGCAAGTTGCAAGTTCCTAGAATGCAAGTCAAAATGGGGTTACCACAAGGCTCTATTTTGGGTCCTTTCCTCTTTCTAGTATACAAGGTTATACGACAGAGGGGCTTTCTTTTAAACTGCCTATACTAGGTACCATTTTCAAGCTCTGTGCCAAAAATAAATTAAATACGAGCAGTAGTTTAGTCGCAAATATTTTAAAGTTTTTGCACCGTTTGAACACGATGTATCTTTTCTAACAGCTGATTATCGTCTAAGCATAGGTCATGCACCTTACAACGATAAATCTACGATGCGTTGTTGCTGCTCTGACGCATGTCGAAGGACATTCACTAAAAATTGGCAATGCAAACAAGGAAGCAATCAATACACACACACTTGCACTTTCACTACGAAAGCGACACACGTTTGAAAGAAACAGAAATAGGTCAGTTTGTTGCATCCTTGTTTTTTGCGATCGGTAAGTGGGGCCTCTATTCAGTGCGCCGACGTTATCTTTTCGGAACGTACGGTTTGTTGAATTCGCGCGCAAACAATTGTGATTTTATTTTGTTATTGTGATAGGAATAGGACACTAAATAAGTATAAGACAGTATTTCTTTCTTTTACTGTGAGAGGACACGTAACTTGGGATTATTATTATTTAGTATTAGTGTTTTTTTTTTGTTATTGACTGTTTTTTATGGTGATAGGACACGTAACTTGGGATTATTTATTTAGAATTAGTATCTCCGGACCTCACTCCCATGGATTTCGTTTTGTGGGGGTACATTAAGAGAGAAGTGTATGCCTCAGAGGTAAATACAATTGATGAGTTAAAAATAGGATTATTTTAGCATTTCACAAATTAAAGTGCTTAGCGACGGACAGTGATCTAATTAGAAAAATAAATAACAATATTCTCTGTCGGTATAATTTGTGCATCAATGTGAATGGAGGACACATCGAAAATTTAAAAATTTAGTGTGTTTGTTTTTGTGCGCGTACTTCGAAACGTTACCTAACATAAAAGCCAGTGCGAGCGGAGTCGCCGGCCGCCACCCCGGCCCGGCCCCCGCCGAGCGCACGAGATACCGCACACCGCGCTCCGGCGCGCGCGCGACGTTGCCGCTTTGTTACCTAGCGGTATCTAAGGTCAAGGTCAGTGTCATTTTTTTAGAAAGGGTGGTTGCGTTTTATTCGGATTTGCAAGCTATTTAGTTTGTTTGAAAAAAATATTTTCTCATTTATGAACACGTATAGTATACGTAGTTTAATTTAATGCCCCTCTGTCGTATCAACTCTGTATATTTATTTATGATCTACCCCATATTTTAAAAAATCAACCTCAAATGGAATTATTTATTGACGATTTTTAATACACATTCAGTCAAAAAAGTATCGGGAATGGATGATTTGTTTATGGTTCCAAATTCAAATTTTTGTTTTTTTTGTAGTTGTTAGATTGGCACAACTGTTTTCCATTTTGGCGCGGAGTTTGAGTTGCATCTGTTATTTATATTAAATACAGTGCTGGTTTTAGTAATATCATATATAGTGTGTATTGCGTATTTCATAATGGACAAAAATATCGAACAAAGAGTTTGTCTTAAATTTTGCATCGCCAATGGAATTTCGTGTTCGGAGTCACTGAAAATGTTACAGAAGGCTTACGGTGAATCGATTTTATCAAAAACTCGTGCTTATGAGTGGTTCAAAGCGTTCAAAAGCGGTCGAGATGTGATGGAAGATTTGCCTCGCTCTGGTAGGCCGTCAACGTCTGCAACTGAAGTTAACATCGCAAAAGTGAAGGAAATAGTGACTGAAAATCCCCATTCAACTCTGAGAGAGATAGCCGCCGAACTTTCTGTATCTCACGAGTCGATCCGTACCATTTTAACTAATCATTTGGGTATGAAACATGTTGCTGCTCGGCTAGTCCCAAAAGATCTGAATTTTCTCCAAAAACTCAATCGCATGAAAGTCGCTGAGGACATGCTAGAACGAGTCAGTTCGGACCCAACATTCATGAAACGCATTGTTACTGGTGACGAGACGTGGGTTTACGAGTTTGACATGCAAACTAGTTAACAAGCTTCGGAGTGGCGCCTTCCAACTGAACCGTTTTCAATCGATAGAAGACATAAAGGAGAATTCGCGGCGAGAACTCAACTCCATTCCGGAAGCAGCTTTAAAAAAATGTTTTGATGAATGGATTATTCGTTGGCGCAAGTGTATCGTTTCTAAAGGAGCATACTTTGAAGGTGATAAAATAAATTTGGATGAATAACAGACATTTTGTGTATTATTGATCTTTTCCCGGTACTTTCTTGACAGAGTAGTAGATAGACGTACCATAAATCTTGACGACGTAAATAACGCCCTACAGCAGGTCCAAAATTGGTTTAGGTACTGCTAATAATTTAGTATTATGGGAAAAAAAAACTAAATGCATCAGATTTGCCTTACCGAACGTTAAAAGAAATGATTGCGACATAGTATTGAACAAGGAGAAACTTGAATTCGTCGAAAACACGGTTTTCCTGGGGATTACGCTTGACTCAAGGCTACAATGGGGTCCTCATTTAACATCTCTTGCGGGAAGGCTAAGTTCAGCAACATACGCTGTCAGAAAAATCCGTCAATTTACTGATATAGATACCGCGAGGCTGGTCTATTTTAGTTACTTTCATAGTATCATGTCTTACGGTATCCTATTATGGGGACGTGCTGCAGACATCGAGTCTATATTTATCCTGCAGAAAAGAACCATCAGAGCCATATACAATCTCTGTCCGCGTGATTCCCTAAGAGAACTGTTTAATAAGGATATCAACATCGCGACGGTACCTTGTCAATACATTTACGAAAATATTATGTATGTCCGGAAAAATCTTCTTTTTAGCAAGATTAGTGACAGGCGTAATTTTAATACTAGAAATAGGAACAAATTAGATCGACCCCGATTCAGATTGGCTAAAGTACACAGTTCTTTTATGGGGTACTGTGTTAAATTTTATAATAAATTACCAGTTGATATTCTCGAACTGAATGAGAGACAATTTTAAGCATGCATAATACGCACACTAAGTAGACAAGCGTATTATAAACCGGAAGATTATATCCTCGATAAAAACGCTTGGCTAAATGCTGTTCCTGCTCCACAGTCACAGCTGCTTGTGTCCACTTGTTAGGTTTTTATATAAAAAAGAGATGCTCACCCTCTTTTTATAGGTTCGTACATAATTATTATAATCATTTACATATTCTTTTTGATTTAAGAACTTATTCGTTGTTTTTATTAATTAATGTTTCATTATTTGGTCATTGACAACCATAGTTTTGTGTAAAGTAGAAGCATATTTTTCAAATTTTGTAAATGTGAGTACAATGAAGTCATTTACATTTTATGTGATCAGTTATACTTTTACTTGTTGGACATGAACGAGCATGGTGGTTGAGAGCATATTATGCTCACTATGTCTCGCTGATAGCGGCGCGTGGGTTGAGCTGAAAGGTGCCGATACACGCGTCACGTTCGTGAACGGGCTCCGTCGGTTGAGACTAGTCATCTTTTAACTGCCATAGGCTTATTTTAATGTTTATATTTTAAATTCTTATAATAAGCTTTTTTTTCCCTATGCATTGTCCTCACATGCAGAAGCAAAAGTATTATGTAACTTAGAATTTTGTAAAACAGAACATAATTTAAAAGAGTGTCCGTGGAGTTTCTTGCACGTTCTTCTCCATAGAGATCTACGCTTTGGAACGTGCAAATAGCTTCCATGTTTTTGACTGACCGACCTTGACGTTTCAAAAGTGCCTGTGAATGGTTTATTTAAAATAAAATGCTTTGAATTTAAAATAGAAAGAAACAAGTCAGTGAGTCAATGTTTCTTATTCTAAAGATTACACCAGCACCGTGCCAATTTAATTAAGTTGTTATGGAGGCCTTCTTAGCTAACGTAGAGGTGAAAATAGGAAATAGTAAATCATGATTTATTGAAGTAATAGAAAGTGAGAAATCTTAATTTTAAGTCGGTTGTATTTTTTTTTTAAATACAACCAGCCCAGCCGAGTCGGATTCGACCATTGACCTCTTTCTTGAAGTTGGCCCTACCTAACTGGACCGTTTGTCCTAGATAGACGTACTCGTCCTCGACTTCGAGTGTAGTTTCCGTGATCTTGGTTTGGAAGCTGCGCTGCTGTTGCGCGGCACTTAGCGACTAATTTGAAGGCTCCCTAAGACCTCTGCCTCGAATTTTGCGGGCAGCGGGGCGGCGGCGGCGGCGGCGCGAGAGCGGCAGGATCTGTGTAAAATCAAATGGACCGGCCCTCGAAAATAGCGGCGCGGCAGCGGCGCGAGTGCGGGCAACGAGCGGTGCACTCCAGTCAAACGGTGACCGCCCGCGCGTCTGCATTGCAGTGTTGTGCAATTTATTTTCTTCTTTTGTCCACAATAAATCGAGCATTAGAAAAAAATTTCAATCAAAAAATGTTGTCGCCGTTGTTCAGATATATCGTTCGCGAATGATAACAAATATCTCGACGACACAACACTACGCCGCTATAGTGCCGCGCGATATGCACGCTGGTTTTGAGAACGGGTCTACGTTGCTCACCTCGCTCCCGCGCTACCGCCGCCGCCCCGCTGCCCGCTAAACTCGAGGCAGAGGCCTAAAACCTAACTTCGGAGGGGATAAACAACGTTGATACGAACTGGAACTCCTTTTATGTATACTAGATGGCACTGATATTAATTTTTTTAATTATTTTACAATATTAAAAATCTTTCGGGCTTGCCTAATCTTTGGACCGTCGGCGTCGGCGTCAGCACGCCCCTGTTACATCATTCTCCTTTACAAAAGAATCTACAACATTATTTTATGTATGAACTAGTACTTCGCCCGCTACTTCGTTCGCGCGTGTTTAGTTGGTAATCCACGAACTGCATCTCCTCTCTAACCCTTTTAATAGGGTAATGTGTAAATTACTTTTTAATAGACTCAACGTTTCGCTCATACTGCAACAATTTTCTAACATAGGAGTATTTTTACACCCGTCCTAATTTTTACGAAAGGTCCGATGTAAATAATTTAAAGTGTAATTTACATAGATCATTAATCTTAATTTTAAAATAATTTAAATGGATATCATGATACCAAAATTACCACTATTCTATTCCACCCAGGTTTTGATTGAATAATTTGGACAAAAAGTGGTTATTGTGACTTAACCATGATAGTTAGATTATACTACTCTGTCAAGAAAGTACCGGGAAAAGTTCAATAATACACAAAATGTCTGTTATTCATCCAAATTTATTTTACCACCTTCAAAGTATGCTCCTTTAGAAACGATACACTTGCGCCAACGAATAATCCATTCATCAAAACATTTTTTAAACGCTGCTTCCGGAATTGAGTTCAGTTCTCGCCGCAATTTCTCCTTTATGTCTTCTATCGATTGAAAAAGGGGTGCCACGAAGTGGTAATTTGAGTTTAGGAAAAAGAAAAAAGTCAGCAGGAGCCATATCTGGTGAATATGGTGGTTGCTGGATGGTATTTGTTGAGTGTTTGGTTAAAAATTCGTTCACAATGACAGCCTTGTGCGAAGGCGCATTGTCGTGGTGCAAAATCCAAGAATTTTCTTTCCACAAATCTGGCCTTTTTCGTCGAATTTGCTCTCTTAAACGCCGCATAACGCTCAAATAATATTTTTTATTTACCGTTAGACCTTCCGGTAAGAATTCAGAGTGCACAACACCGCGATAGTCAAAGAAAACAGTCAACATGACTTTGACTTTTGATCGACTTTGGCGTGGTTTTTTCGGTTTCGGTTCAGTTGGAAGGCGCCACTACGAAGCTTGTTGACTAGTTTGCATGTCAAACTCGTAAACCCACGTCTCGTCACCAGTAACAATGCGTTTCATGAATGTTGGGTCCGAACTGACTCGTTCTAGCATGTCCTCAGCGACTTTCATGCGATTGAGTTTTTGGAGAAAATTCAGATCTTTTGGGACTAGCCGAGCAGCAACATGTTTCATACCCAAATGATTAGTTAAAATGGTACGGATCGACTCGTGTGATACAGAAAGTTCGGCGGCTATCTCTCTCAGAGTTGAATGGGGATTTTCAGTCACTATTTCCTTCACTTTTGCGATGTTAACTTCAGTTGCAGACGTTGACGGCCTACCAGAGCGAGGCAAATCTTCCATCACATCTCGACCGCTTTGAACCACTCATAAGCACGAGTTTTTGATAAAGTCGATTCACCGTAAGCCTTCTGTAACATTTTCAGTGACTCCGAACACGAAATTCCATTGGCGATGCAAAATTTAAGACAAACTCTTTCTCGATATTTTTGTCCATTATGAAATACGCAATACACACTATATATGATATTACTAAAACCAGCACTGTATTTAATATAAATAACAGATGCAACTCAAACTCCGCGCCAAAATGGAATACAGTTGTGCCAATCTAACAACTACAAAAAAACAAAAATTTGAATTTGGAACCATAAACAAATCATCCATTCCAGATACTTTTTTGACTGAATGTATACCCTCGCAGACTTTTTATATATATATTGAGGTCCTGTATAAAATTACAGTACATCACTTTGCTCTATTGTCAATAGTTTCCACAGTATACATGTGTTAAAAAAGGATTTCTTCACACTTAGGGTTAAATTATCAAAGTTTTCATACAGAACCCAAACTTTTTTGAAAATAATCTATAGCCTTGTTCATCAAGGATAATGTAGGATTCTAATTGTGAAAGAATTTTTCAAATCGGTCTAGCAGTTTCGGAGCCTATTCATTTCAAACAAACATACCAACCAGCAAACAAACAAATCTTTCCTCTTAATTAATATTAGTGTAGATGTACTTTACCCAATTGTAAGCAGGTCAAATCTCAAATTGTTTATTGCAATCCATCATGTATAAATACAGGTGGTAAAATTAACAAATAGAAACAATATAATTATAGACCCTGTCTAACACAGCCAAACTTTAAATAATTAGGAAAGAGGAGTAGGGTCAAAATAATGCAATTAATAAATAGTAGACAGATTTGGTTTTCAATTAATAAAGAATAATGAATAACTGGATGTGGGTTAAAATACAAAGAAATATTTAAATTCAATCAATTTAAATAAAGCACAAGAATGATGGATGACATTATTGTTGTCTATGATTTTGAATATAAAAAGTGGTGGAAATGACTATGAAGTACCTACTGGTACTTCATCATTCATAGTCCACTCACATGCTCACATGAAAGCTACTAATAACTGTACAAATCAATTGGAATTTTACAAATAATACTGCAATCTGATTACTACAAATGGGAATAAGAGCTTACATGCAACATCTCAGGGGCGGAGTTTCTTGGTTTGGGTGTTTCCATTTCAGTGATTTCTAAAAGAAAACAAAATAATTTAAGACTTGCTGTGTGTCACATAGTACTCATAGTAACACATCATTGTGATAGCATAACTATCGCATGCTGGATTGGCGGAGTATGAAGACCATCTCATGCATTCTTTATGCCACTGTGAAAAATATCATAATTAAGTAGTCTGTCAAAGCAGACATGCTCATCCATGCATAACAGCGTGGCAACATGGAGATTATATCACTAGGAGCACCTCATGCTTACAGGAAGTTAAAAGCAATAGCAACATAAAACACTGACTTTGTCAAGAAACCTGACCTCTAAAATGTTAAAGTTAAGTTCCAAATGAGTCGCTTATCAAGCAGTCTGATGCAGTTGGTGGCCCATCAGATTTGTGATTAAACTAAATTAAATGTCACTAACAGCATCCTGAGTGCTCAGAACTGGTTCGAAAAAAGGACTTGTTTGAATATTTTTAGGGTTTGGTACCTAAAGGGTAACTAACAGAACCTTATTACCAGGCCTCCGCTGACCGTCCATCTGCCTTTCAGCGGGCAGCATCTCAAGAACCATAATAAGTATAGTTAAAATTTTCAGAGCACAATTTAAATTAAAAATTTAAGTAGGCTGTCAGCGGGTGGGTGCTTCTCCCATACAAGAAAAGTGGTGGGTGGAGTTTTTCCGACTCGCGGACAGTGGGTCGTCTTCCGGTTATTCAGTTTTGTCATGTACGTATACCTCTCTTAGTCTGGTAAAAATTGCGTCACAGAAGGATCTCTTACCTCGGACGTAAAACCAGTACAGTTAAATGTTTTAAGAACACACGCAAAATGCAGGGTTTAAGTAAAGCTGTCCTAAAGAATAATTTGTATTTGATTCAAATGCCGGTAGGTAGGTAGCGTCGTTTATGATATCAATTTTCATCTAATGCACTTGTAGTGCATTCCGTAAGATTTTTGATACTTGTATTTATTTATTTAACTTAAAAGTTTAGAATAACACACAAATCGATATTACCAGATAATTTCAGCGAGTTAGAAAGATATTATTACCGTGGTGCCAGACAGCGTGAGCGGGAAAACTTACTCTGGGTCAGTGTTGCCAACTTTATTTTTTAGAGGATCGTACCATAGCCTAAAAAAAATAGTATTTTGTCTTGATATTCAAGGAAATAATAGTACGCGATGAAATTTCAATAAAACTACGTAAATCAATTTAAAACGGATGTAATTATAATTTTCAAGTAATATTAATCATCAATTAAATTAGGACATGTTGTCCTTTGAAAAAATAAAAAATTTTGATTGATTTAGTCACTATCTGTCAGGCACAGCAGCTGATGCGGGAGTCGAAGCACAATTTTTTTTGTACATACTTAAGTTTAATTTGCTCAGCATTTCGTCGACCTTACAAGGACAATAATTAAGAAATCTAATTCTATCAATAAAATTCTTTTACTTGTTATTATTTTCATAGCAAAAAATATGTTTTTATTGAAGATTTATTGTTTCGTAAGATTTCATTGAAAGATCGTATATTTTGCGTACGATTTCGATAACTAGATCGTACATCGTACAAAAGCCAAAAAGGTCGTATAAATACTATTTAAATCGTATGGTTGGCAGCACTGCTCTGGGTTGCCAACTTGCTAAATATAAAATATTATAGGATTTATAGGCAGTGTTACCAACTCCCAAATATATATATATACAAACCCTTGCAGTAATGCGACATTGTATTTTTATTTTAGTTTCTTATATTATTTCTTAAATTTTATTGTAGTTAGCTAATTCTGAGCGTCCTTAGTAGTTTTTAAGGATTTGAGAAAGCCACGATATTTGTGAGTCATTCTAATATTTAAAATTAATCCGTTACTGAGTAATTGACAGACAACGCACTCCCGAAACCACTGGTCATAGAAAGCTACAATTTGGCATATAGGTTCCTTGAGGAATGCAGAGGAGCAATAAGGCAAGATTTCCTAAAATTCTAACTGGAATGGTAAAAAACGGGATGCGCGCGTACGAAGTCGCGGGTAAAAGCTAGTCCTTATCCTTACTTTCTTACTAATATTTTAAATGCGAAAGTAACTGTCTGTCTGTCACTCTGTCATCTGTCTCTTTCTCGCCGAAGCTACTGAACCGGTTTAAATGAAATTTGGTACACAGATAGTCTGACGGGTGAGAAAGAACATAAGTAGGCTCCTTTTTATCCCAGGAGTATGCTCTCTAGGGACCACGCGGTAGGTACCACGCGGTACTTCGTTCCGTTTACATTTGTCGTTTCATATGTAATTGGTATAAATATATAATAATGTTACAATAAATATATAAAGCTGAAGAGTTTGATTGTTCGTTTGTTTGATTACTTGAACGCGCTAATCTCAGGAACTACTGGTCCGATTTGAAAAAATATTTCAGTGTTAGATAGCCCATTTATTGAGGAAGGCTATAGACTTTATATTATCACGCTAACACCAATAGGAGCGGAGTAGTAACGAAAATTGTGACGCAACGAAGTTGCGCGGCACAACCAGTGTTACAATAAACTTATTAATTTGATCTAATAGATGTAATGTGGGGGTCATATACATTTGTATGGCGGACTTAGTCGTAGTAAAGACACAAAGTTCTAAAGAATTAGTATTTAATCGGAGAGATAGTATAAAACACATAAGTAATTACGGTTATATTAAACAATACAAACACATACACATACGCTCGTTATTGAGTTTGACTATTATGACTTGCCATAAATTTTACTTTTGACAAACAAAAAGTTTTTCACTTTGCAAACAGCGCACTATATTGAACCAAGAGGTCAACCTCATCATATCGAGATGATTTTCGATAAGACGTAGGTGTGGGACAGGGTTCTCTCTTATCGCTATTTTTGTAGGTTTTGAGCAAACTCTTTGCCAATGATCTGAGAAACAGCTTTTCTCCATTTATAAGCTTCCTCTTTTACGGTAATTTCTGAAATAAAGCAAAATGGATGTCAGGTTGGTTTATGAAGATCCTATACAATTTTAGCATTTTCTTAACATAAAGAGGTAAAAAGTGTCTTTTACCACTACTATTTATTTATTATTTTTCAATATTCATTTTTTTTTTTAAACATTAAAAAAAAATTAGTTTGATTGATTGATGTTTTTGGGTTAAATAGTATACTTACTGGTTGGCAAGATGCTGGCTGTTTTCGAAATATTATTGGCACTACGTGCGAATGTTATACTCTACGTTCATATTCTTCTCGAAACCTGGGTCACAGAGTTTGCGTAAGATGAGAAGTAAGATGCAGATTTAATATTTATCAATATTTTGTTACTAAAATGTAAAAAAGCATAAGAGAAGGGTCAGTGCAACGTTTTTATTCCAGTTAGTATTGATTTTTAACAATAATTACAAATTTAAAGTAACGTGAAACGGAACGTGTTTTAATACACCAATCAGCGTCTAGTGACGTCACTCGTGTTAGTTTATAATCCAAGATCCCAGGCCTCCCAGACATTACTTATTTCGCAGTATCAAAATATTTGAAATAGTAGTGCCAGTGTAATTTCAACGTACGTATAATAAGTATCTGCTAGTTCCATCCAATGGGCAATTTTTATTTAGTGATGAATGTAGGTACGACATATTTCATAAGTATATAGGAGGTAGTTTTGCAGTTTTTAATACTTAGTAAACAAACTATGTCCAAAAGAGACTTGCGAATAGGATCTCAATTTTCAGTGGAGATAGTGATCAGATCTTACACTATTACAATGACTAAATTAGTCTTTAATTTTTTACTAAATTACTAATTATTTAAGAATAGTTATGTGTTTTGTAAAAATCGTGAAAAAGAAATATTACCTGTTCCCTATTCCTAACATACTCCTCTCCATTGCTCGTTGGAATGCTTGAAGTTTGTTTGTGGCTGCCTTTGTTAGTGTCCAACTTTGACAACCGTAGTAGAGTAGGGTAGATAATATGGTGTCCATAGCTTTATTTTTCAAGCGAATCGGGATACGTGATTTAAATACCTCTTTCAGAGACCAATATCTTCTCCATGCACTCTTTATTCTGCGTTTTACTTCATTTTCTGACGGTTTGTTAAATGAAATGCTTTGCCCAAGGTAAACACAGTTATAACCTTAAGGATGACTTCACTCTTATCCGAATTTATAAACGTTGAAAAGGCATGTACGGTAGCCTCGCAGCCCCCCTGGATCCAAAGCCAAGCTGTTGGGACTGAAATTTCTGTGTTAGTGATTCACTATATCATTTACAGCAAATTTTGGCTGCCATTCGCCTGTAGGTGCATCCGACGGCAATGGGACGAATGCCACCGTCCTTTTTGCGTAGGGCACATAGGTTAGCCCCGTATAAGATATTGACGACAGCATCGTTCACACCGCCGGACAGCATTAAAGTGACGAGAGCCGACAGCTCCTTTAAAAGCGACTCACCAGCTTCCCCGGCGCCTGGAGTTAAGAGGTCCTTTAAATGCTGAGGAGTCAGGCCGTCGAGGCCGCCGTCGGAACCACTTCTGAAGGAGCTCACGGCTGCCATCAATTGGGGAGCTGAAATTTGGAAGAAAGATGAATCCGGATTGGGGGTGTCGGGGGGATCAGGGAAGGTGAGGTCATCCGCAGGCGCTGGGTGTTTACTATCCAAAGCTGAAATAGTATATGGAGAGTAAGGCGCCACCACATCACTACTAAATAACAGCCTGGTCGCTCCCCTAATGTCACCTTCACTTAATTTTGATTCCACAAGTGAACAGGCGTCTTTCTGGGGACCAATTTTGAAACCTAGTAATTTTGGATTTAAAACGAAGGTGTTGAATTTTTAAATTTAGATTGTCCAAAATGGTTCTAAATGAGTAGTTATTTGGGAATTGACTGGGCTTTGGGGGCACAAAGGTACGCTATGTGGCTTGTGAATTTTGTCATAGTGAATACTATAACCCCGTTCGCCTTTAAAAAAACGTGCCTGAGAGCAATGGGGGCCAATCTCACCAGCTGGGTTTCGAGGGATGTAGCAGGTTGACTGGTACAGGTTCCAGCATTGCTACAGCCGAAATTAAACATAAAAATATGATTAAACTTGCCAAATAATAATAATAAAAAAAAAAAAAATAGTAAAAATAATAATGCTTTATTAGTCACAATAAAAACCAGTTATCGGATTACAAAAACGTCTTAGGCACATTAACATTGGTTTCGAAGTCACAGAACATATCGCAATTGGCATCTTAGCTAGGTTACATAGTAACTTTAGTAACCTGTGTTAAAGATACAGTTCCTTTCCTCAAAGGGTTACAATTTCACTAAATTAATAAAAGCTTACAAACAAAACAGAAAAAATAAAATAAAAACAAACATTTATAACAAAACCTTTCCTATGTTGGGTTTGTATGATGTTGTGAGTGTGTGTGTGTGTGTGTATGTGTGTGATAGTGATGATGTGTGTGTGTGTGAGGTTAATGGTATGATTTTTGTGGGTGTATACGTGTTTAATGTGGTGATGTAAATAAACCGTAGAAGACAAATGACTTTCTGTCTCCTGGTAGGTCAAAATAAATTAAGACATCATGAAATAAAGTAATACAAAAACAACACAATACAAGAAATAACTAAAACTACACTTTTAACAAATAGCACTTTTTCACAATAAATAAGATGACACTGCCAAAAATTGACGGCTTTGGCGCAGTCGCCCTCGAACTCTGGGGCGCTACGCGCATGCAGAAAAGCCAAAGAGTAAATAAATGCAAGAAGCCTTCCCAGCCGGTGTTATGGTTCAGCTGCAGAAGTCGCTCCGCCAGTCGGACGATCCAAGGGCCACTTTAGATGGACAATTTAAGTTGACGTCCAATGACCAAGGGGGTGTATCTGCCTTTTTGAACAAAATTTATTTAGTTAGTCGGAATCCTGAAAGTAATGATTTCAGTAGAAACTGTTTTTCTTTTAGAGTTTTCGCTATCTGGTTTGATGTACTTAATAAAAACAAATATAGGCGGCTCAAATTATAATGAATAAATAACCGATATTTTTGACATTCGCCATTTTTGTTGTTCCCAGTTGTACCTATACCACTACATTTAAAAGACATCTAAATCGAAAAATAAAAAAAATGTTTGGTTGATTGATGATTTTGGGTTCTGGTTGGCAAGAAGCTTGCTGTTTTGGAAATATTATTGGCATTGGCACTGCGTGCGAATGTTATACTCGACTTTCATATTCTTCACGAAAGCAAGATTCTTCAAAGTGTTCAGAACATAATTATCCTTATTTACTGCGTAGGCCTCCAATCATCGCCTTTTCTCAAAATGTTATCCATTTACATTTAAACTCGAAAGCTGTAAAAGTAACAAAGCATATACCTACATCATTGAATCAATTTTGATTTGGGAAAAGTAGGATTTTTTGTTAATTCCTTCTTTTGGCATGCTATAATATTCTGTAATCTTTTATCACTGAGACCAAAGCTGAGTCCAATTACTTACTAGGTTCAGCATGGCGCAATCAGTACGAAAAATTCAGATTTTATTTCCAAAATCTGACCACTTAGGTACATTGTTTTTATTTCATTGTACGTGTTATAAACGAACTAGAATATGTACCTATGTGATGATACTTTTACTCTATCGATAAAACATCTAAGAAGCCACATCCTTATGAAGTAGGTACATGATATTTTATGTCAAAAACGGTTCAATATATTTTTGTCTTTATTTTTATTTCTAAATTGGAAACTGATGTAGGAGCAGTTGTGTATTTATGTTCATATAATGGAGATCTGATTTTATTGACTTTTCTGCTCAAATTGTGATTAGATTTGCTTATGGTGAAATTATACTTTTGCAATATTTTCTTTCAAAACACCATTTCTATTCGAACGACTGGGCACAGTACACGCCATTGTTCATGGCAATACGAAAACTCTCTTTCACGTCAAACCACAATATTTTTCACAATTTGATAAAATTGGTAGACTAATGTGTTAACCAGCTGGTTAGCAATCAAAATGGCGATTCTCGGCTTGAGGCGCGCGGCATTTCATGACGTTCGAGAATGCTATTGCTATCCCTTTTTGTCACATGAAATATTTCCATCATAGGTTTCCATTACAAATTTTCACTACAAGATAAGTAAGTTATCTATTATATCATTTATAACGCTTGCCGTGGCTTGGCCTGCGTCCACCTACGCAAGCGTGTAAACGGGGTGTTTGGCATGGTTTGCGTGACCTTGCCTCCAATCCGGATTAATGTCGGTTTTTGAACACAGATCAAAGGAAATTTTCGGCAAGCATTTGGAACGCATTTACACGTTGGTGCGTGTTTTGTTTCGGTCACAAGCTCGCACCGAACGTACGTTTTTAGTTTTATGCTACGATCATCTAATACCATTATTGTATAAATGGGATCTCGGAAACAGCTTCATCAATTTTCATGAAATTTAGTATGCAGGGGGTCTCGACAGCTATAAATCGATCTAGCTATAGTTAGGTTTAATTTTTAGGGTTCTGCACAAATGCTCTGTCTGTCCGGAAAAATATAGTTTTTTTAACAATAACGTGTGAAATAATCAAAGAAAAGGGCTTCCTGTGAGGGTTTTAATTGTTTTTGATCATTTTAAAATAAATGGTATTGAAGTTATTCAAGAAAATAGACGAAAAATTACCATTGTCCCAAACTATCTTTGAAGCTACTACTAAGCTTAAAGTTTTGAAAAAATTAGAGATACCTATAGATTACAGGAAAACTTATAAGAAGTCTATAGTGTTAAAATAGCATGTTCAGAAAAATGAAACTCGTTCGGAATCGGACGCGAGTCCGACTCGCACTTGGCTAGTTTTAGAAAACGTCGTAAAAAAAAACCATCATCCAGGTACTGAGTAGTAATTGGTCTTACGACGAGATTATGACCTTACTCCAGGCCTCACAATTTTAACGTCCAGCCTTTGCCCCTGCCTTCACTCAGCACCTTCTACGCGCTGGGTGTCCAACTACACGTCGCCGGCGAGGACATAGACGTCTACGCGGCCTACATTCCGCCCTCGGCTCCCTTTGACGTGGTTGAGCTGAGGGCCCTGATGCTAAGGTCGCCGCACCCAACCATCCTTGCCGGCGACCTCAACTGCACCCAGCGTGGAACTCCCGAACCACAACGCCCAGGGGTAGACAGCTCTTCGCTGACGCGGAGGCCCACAGGTACGTGGTGTCCGGCCCGGAAACCCCTACGCATTACCCGGACCAGCAACGGCATGCGCCTGACGTGCTGGACATCGTGGTCCACAGGGGCCTACATTGCCAAATCGCCCAACAAGTACTGGACGACGAGATGCTGTCCGACCATCAACCCATTCTCGTCGTCCTGTCAGGAATGCCAGTCCGACTTCCGCCGCCAGCGCCACGTCGAAGGACCGACTGGAGCTCCTTCCAGGAAGCGCTGGAGACCACCACACCGACTTGGCCATTAGCCACCGCCGCAGACGTGGACAGGATGGCTGGTGAAGTCTTTGCTTGCATCCAACGCGCCTATGAAGAGGCGACCACAACCCTATCGCACTCGCAGGGTCTGCTTCACAGGCCCTTGCCCCGCCACCTATGCGAATTGGTCGCCAGAACTAGGCGACTACGCAAGAAGTGGCTAATCACGAAATGCCCCACAATGAAGAGGGAACTGAACCGTCTTGCGGAAAAGACGAGGGCCAAGCTCCAGGAGCACAACGCAGTGAGCTGGGAGTCCTACGTAGTGTCGACCGACGGTGACTGGCCGATAATACACAGATTGTGCCGGCAAGTCACGACTGCCCCAGCTCCGGTGCGCCCGCTCCTACACAACGACGGGGCGCCTAGATACGCCGCATCAGACCGTGCGGAGATCTTCGCCGAACACCTGGAGCGTCAATTCCAGCCGAACCCAACTGATGACCACGACCACGTCACAGCAGTCGAGAGGCACCTGGAGGAGTACTTCACGTCGCCGATAGCTACCGATGAAGCACCCATTTTCTTTTCGCCTAACGCAGTGAGACGCGCCATCCTGAGGACCAAGCCTAAAAAGGCCCCTGGGGCGGACGGTATCACCAATACAGTGCTGCGCCACCTGCCGTTCCGTATGGTAGCGGCCTTGGCGCGCCTGTTTACGGGGATACTATGCACGGGGGCCTTCCCGAGGTGTTGGAAGGAAGGGCGCGTCATTATGCTGCCCAAGGCGAACAAGAACGTGCTGAAGCCGGAAAGCTATCGGCCCATCACGCTACTGCCCACTATCTCCAAGGTGTTTGAGCAACTCCTGCTGCGGCACCTAACACCGCACTTGACGCCTCGCCCGGAACAGTTTGGGTTCCGCTCGGAACACTCCACGACGCTCCAGCTATCGAGAGTACTGCACCTGCTCACAGCGGCGCTAAATAAGAAGGCGCACGCAGTTGCAGTACTCCTCGATATGGAAAAGGCTTTCGACCGGGTTTGGTACGCCGGTCTGATCTATAAGATGTCGCTCAGCGACGCGCCCCGTCGCGTTGTCAAGGTGGTCTCCTCCTTCCTCACTAACAGGACCTTCAAGGTGGTGGTCGATGGTGTCGTGTCACGCCCCCGACCCATAGCCGCCGGAGTCCCGCAGGGCAGCTGCGTCTCGCCGCTCTGCTACTCATGTTACACCGACGACATCCCTTCCTCGCAGGAATGCATGCTCGCGCTGTACGCTGATGACGCCGCGTACATCTGCACCTCGTTTAAAGCAAGACACGCGGCTGTCAAGATGCAGCGCGTGCTAGACATGCTTCCCGAGTGGCTGTCGAAGTGGCGGTTGTCGGTGAACGTCTCTCCGGCTGCAAGGAGTCGACATCGACTGGTCGTCTCAGGTCAAGTACCTAGGAATAACCATCGATCGTCGGCTCACCATGGGTTGTCACGTCCGCCAGGTCACCGCGAAGGGTAGAGTGGCCCGCACTCTGCTCCATCCAGTGCTCTCATCCTGCCTCCCGCTGCGAACCAAGCTGGGCGTGTATAAAACATACATCCGCCCGCTGCTCACTTATGCCGCCCCTGCTTGGTTCGCCCTCACGAGCGAGTCCAACAAGAAAATCCTCCGCGCGCAGCAGAATCTTGCGCTGCGGAAAATTGTAGCTGCCCCTCGCTTCGTGAGGAACAACGTCATCACGCGGGACCTCAGGATAGAGAGCCTGGACGAGTTTTGCGCCCGCCTAGCGTCCACTATGTTCGCGCGTACCGACGCTTCCGCTTGGCCTCATTTCAAGCACATAGCGCCCTGGCACGCACGGCCACCCGACGCGAGACGCCTGACCTCGTGCAGGTCGCTGACGACCCCACCTAACCCACCGGACTTGACGCCGAGTGAGCCGCAGACACCGACACGCGACTCTCTCCCTCACTATCGAATCTACAACACTACATGCACTCGGCGCGCACTGTGTGCTAGGTTAATATAGGCATAGTGTGCGTCGAACCCCATACATACATACACGACTCTCCATGCGCCCAAACACACGCGATGAACGTACGGCGCGGACGTACGTCTCATTCGCAACATGAGACGGTGTCTCACATTCCATTGCCGCTCATACACTCACTACGGTCCCTCAGCCTGAAGCGTGACCGGCTCGCTCTGGAAACAGGACAGGCGGGGGATCAGCACCCTCGGCATGGAGCGCCCTAAAGCTGGCGCCTACGTCGCTGGTCGTCTCTCGCTGGGCCTCCTCCGGGCAACCGGAGGTCTCACCTGGCGGGGACTGACCGCCGTAGGCTCGTGAAGAGACGGCACTGTGGGACAGTGCCGTGGCGCCCTCTGCCGACACTCAGCAGATACACATATCAGGCATGCAGCGACATAAAGTCGCACTGCCGCCAGCCGCGCGTAAACCGGCAACCCAACGACGTACCCGTCGCTACGGGCACGCATATTAATCCTGCGGGATTAAAGGCATAGCCTTTAGCCCGCTCGCCGCGCCCCCTGACGGGGGCGCCGCGACTACTCTACGCTAACTTTAACGTCTACATCCGTCATGCTTGCCTGCCCGGAACACACTGACGTACTCGCAAGCGTGTAAATGGCTTCCAAACGTTTGTGGACGCTTGCCAAACCATGGCAAGCGTGTAAACGTAGCATAATAATATGTGTTTGTTATCTGTGGTCTGTGCAAAAGCAAATATAGCAATAGCAATGGCCGCCAGTCCTGTCGTGTTGACAAATTAATTTATTTCAAAAATAATTTGTTAAAACCGTAATTATTTATAGTTTTGAGCGCATATCTTGTTTGCCTAATTAGACAAAATGAATTTCAAATTGTGCGTGTTTGTTTTTGCTTTGACTTGTGCTGTATTTGTGTCTGTAAGTATGGACAATATTTCTCACTTGTGTGTCTTATTCTGAGCTGTGTAATTAAACCTTTGAATCACTTGTGTATTGAAGGGATGAAACCTTACGATATTATTGGATGCATGAAGCACTGATAGTTTCGTTACGGGCACACCACTTCTGCGCAACTGCACTAAACAGTCCTACTTATATTTACATTTTTTCTAAAAATCTCTATGGCACAACTTCTAATTAATTACAAACAGTAGGATTTGAGCTTCAGCAATAACTGCTCTACTGTAAGCATATGGTTTGTGAGGTTTTCTCAGTTTGAGTGATCCTCCAGTGAGGACAGCTACTCATTATACTTATACTACATAATATAGTGAAATCTCACTACAGCAGTATGTCTTTTCTCTTGAGACATTTTTGTTTGCTGCGCGGGAGTAGATTAGCTGCAATTGCTTTCGGATGTTTTTCTAGCTGATTTTGATATTTTTAGGGTTACGAACAAAAAACTGAACCCTTATAGAATCACTCTGGTATCTGTCTGTCTGATAGTCTGTTCGTCTGTCACAGCTAGTTTTCCTACACTGGATCGATTCTATTGAATTTTGGTACACATATGGAATTCTGTGACCCAAACACGAACATGTTACATAAATCATTAAATTTTTAGTACAGGGGTCACTTTTGGGGTCAAACTAAAAAAAAAGTTTTATAAACTATTGTGTGACATATCAATTACAAGGGCTTTCTGTGAGGGTATTAATTATACTTTTTTTTCATAATTTTAAAATAAATAGTTTTGATGTTATTCAAGAAATTCGATTATCTCCGAAACAAATGAGCTTAAAATTTTGAAAAAAATAGAGATAATAGATCTTTACCTATATATTACAAGAAAATCTATAATGTTAAGTAACATGTTAAACAAATTAAATTCTTAATAAATGTGAGTGTGACTCGCACTTGACCAGTTTTTTTGTTTAGGCTTGAATTACCTCTTTGATAGGGGACATATTTAGGTGTGTGTGGATTTCAGAATTAGTAACCAACCATGGAACATGTAAATATTGTGTTAATATTGTGTTTCAAAAGTGACAATCAATTTTACACAGTTTTTTTCAATCTACCCCATAATTTTTAATTTTCTCGACTGTCAACTTTTTAATTATGTCAGAATGTCATCTGACATTTGGATAAGTGTTGCCATTGTAGGGAAATAATTACCACCATGGATTCCAAAACTGTTATCGATTTGACTAGAGCGGAAAATCAGGCCCAAAGTCAAAATAATGAATCTGATGAAAATCCAAAGAACATAACCTCGCCTAAGAAACTTGTTCAACAAATCTTTCATCCAAGCCTTTTTAATAGGCAACGATCTAGTTCCCTAAGCGAAACCTTATCCAAGCAGTCGGGTTCTTCTAACAATCCCATCCTATTCGCTTGCGAGAAAGACACCGATGAAGCCACAGAACTAAATCCAGCCGCACACGCATCTATAGATGCAACTCAACCTCCACCATGGCAACGAGTTCCTACATCTAAGAAAAGAAAACTATGCGACAACTCGCCGCCGCCAGTTGAGTCAGAAAACCGTTTCTCAAACCTACCGGTTGATCTTACAGAGGACACATACTCTGAGCCTAAACCACCAAATAAGCCCCCTCCTATTGTTCTGTATGGAATTGAGGATCTGAACGAGCTCACTAAACTCATTGAGTCTGTAATTCGCCCGGAAGAGTTTCGTTATAAAATAATTAATAAAAATCTCCTACGCATTATGATTAGCACTACCGATGGTTACAAGCAAGTCATTGATCTGATCCGACAGAAGGGATTAATAGGACATACCTTCTCTCGTAAAGATACGAAATGCTACCGAATAGTAATAAAAGACCTCCATCACACTACTCCACATGATGCCATCAAACAGGAGTTGGAAAAATCAGGAAACAAGGTCAGAGGTGAAATCATCAACCACCGCTATGGACCAAACAAAACACCTACTTCCACATTTTTTGTTAATTTAGAACCTAGCCCAAATAACAAACTAGTAAAAAATATCCAATATATCCATCACCAACGCATCAAAATTGAAGATCCACGCAAAACTAAGACAGTCGTACAATGTCAAAGATGCCAACAATATGGCCACTGCAAAAACAACTGCATGAGGCCATACAGATGTGTCAAATGTGGGGAGGGCCACAAAACTTCTGAATGCCCCAAAAAGGATAGAAATACACCCGCCAAATGCGCTCTTTGCTCCTGCGACCATCCTGCCAATTACAAAGGTTGTAAAGTTTACAAAGAAATACTGTCTAGAAAAATGAAACCAAGAAATATTGCAACCGGAAATCAAAACCTTCCTGCTGAAGTAATCTGTACCAATATAACCTCAGAAAGCTCCGCTCTACCCCAGGCAAACTCCTATCGCAGATCGGACCAAAAATACTCAGATATTGTTGCTGGTCGCCTCAAGGTTACTCTACGAGACAATGCCATTACATCTAGCCACATAGAAAACCCTCAACAAAACGTAACAGCCATGGTACAACTTTTAATTAAACAAAATGAAAAAATCGACCTTCTTGTACAACAAATCAGTACCCTAATGGGCTTACTGACTACAGTCATCACTAAAATAACACCATAAATGACTCCTCTACGGATCGCAATCTGGAACATCAATGGATTGGCTCCCAATATCCAAGAGTTGGAGACTTTAATGAAAACCAACAAACTAGACGCCGTATTAATTTCAGAGTCGCACGGGACGTCCAGAAGCTCGTTCCGTATCAAAGGATATAACATTTACCACTGTCCCCATCCTGATGGTAGTGCGCATGCTGGTTCAGCGCTGGCCATTAGAGCGAACCTGAGACATTCACTGATAGAATCATATTCTACAGTGCATATGCAAGCTACTTCTGTTAGATTGGACGACCGAGCAGGCCCAATCATTCTATCTTCGATTTACTGCCCACCAAGACACAAAATAACTGCAGACATGTTCAAAACCTACTTCAATACTCTTGGCCATAGGTTTATTGCGGGTGGTGACTGGAATGCCAAACATACATTTTGGGGATCCCGCTGCACCAGCACTCGTGGACGCGATTTGAAACGTTGTGTCGATGAAATCCACTTAAAACCGATATCTGCAGGTGAGGCTACCTACTGGCCTAGCGATCCAAAGAAACTGCCAGATCTCTTAGATTTCTTCATCAATAAGGGTATAGATAGCTTGCACACTACTATCGAATCAAGTTTAGACGGGTCATCAGATCACACACCGGTGATCCTAACAATTTGCACTAGTGAGCTTACTCGGGAAATAACTGAGTCTCTGACGAATAGTCAAACTGATTGGGACGGCTTTAAGGCCTACCTCAATGAAAACTTTACCGCAAATATTCCACTGAAGAACCAAAAAGATGTAGATAACGCCTGCAGATATCTCACTAACGCCATTCAAGTGGCTGCCTGGATCAACACACCATCCCAGCTCAAAAGTTACACCAACCACTCTCATCCACCAGACATTATGCAAAAAATCTTAGAAAAACGCAGACTTAGAAGAATATGGCATCAATCCCGTCATCCTCTTGATAAACTCAATTACAACAAGGCAGCAAAGGAGCTGAAGGCTATAGTCCAAGAGTCTACTAATACAACGTTGACAGCTAACCTACAGATGATGTCACCTACGGGAGTTGGCGGGAACTCGCTCTGGAAGGCCACTAAAAACTTAGACAAACCTCAACAATCTTATCCTCCAATCAGATCAGAGCGTTCTTGGGCCAGAACTGATTTGGAAAAGGCTGAGGTATTCGCAACACATCTGTCCTCCGTATTCAAACCCAACGAGAGTATTGCTGATGAGCATGAAATTGACGCAATATTGAAACAAGACTTGCAGATGTGTTTGCCTATCATACCCACAACACCTAAAGAAATAGCGAAGGAAATCAGAACGCTGAACTCAAAGAAAGCCCCGGGATTCGACCTGATAACGCCATGCATACTTAAAAATCTTCCCAGAAAATGCATTTCTTTCCTAGCTAGTTTATTCAACGCAATCTTTCGAACATCTCACTTTCCTGACCTGTGGAAAATCTCCGAAGTTGTCATGATCCATAAATTAGGTAAACCTGAACATGAGGCCTCGTCTTATCGGCCGATAAGCTTAACGCCTGTGCTCTCCAAACTGTGGGAGAGGATATTCCTCAACCGTCTTAAATCGTGCTTGGATGCTAATGATGTTGTTCCGTCTCACCAGTTTGGCTTTCGAAAATCTCACTCAACAATAGAACAAGTTCACAGAGTTTACCAAACAGGAAGACAGGCTTTCGAACATAAAAAGTACTGCTCAGCGGCATTCCTTGATGTTCAGCAAGCCTTTGATCGTGTCTGGCACAAAGGACTGCTGGCTAAAGTGAAAGAAAAACTTCCACACTCTATGTTTCTGCTCATCCAGTCGTATTTATCTGACCGTTGCTTCCAAGTGAAACGGCGAAGCAAGATCGAGATTGACTGAAGCGAGAGCTGGTGTACCACAGGGATCTGTTCTTGGCCCAGTGTTGTACAATATCTTTACATCAGATCTACCCACATTGAATGGCATAACTATAGCAACATATGCCGACGACATAGCCTATCTATCAGTTGATGACAACCCAGAAATGGCCAGCAAAAGACTCCAGAAACAATTAGACGAAACTCATAACTGGCTCTGTAAGTGGCGAATACGTGCCAGTGCATCGAAGTCTAACCATATCACCTTCACGCTTAGGCAGGGAAACACACCACCTGTTAGACTTGGTCCTGACACCCTACCACACACAGATTGTGTAAAGTATCTTGGCTTCCATTTAGATAGGCGCCTAACATGGAAGCATCACATTAAAAATAAGAGGGACGAGATAAACCACAAGTTCCGCAACCTGTATTGGCTCATGGGAAGAAACTCTGTGCTCTCTGTAGACAACAAACTCCTCATCTACAATTCGGTTCTCAAGCCCATATGGACATACGGGATCCAATTATGGGGCGTTGCCAGCAAAACCAACATACTCTGCCTGCAAAGAGTCCAAAATGGTATCCTAAGATCAATAGCTAACGCTCCTTGGTTTGCTAGGAATGACGAAATCCACGAGTATCTACAAATGCCTTCAGTAAACTCTGAAATCGATCGATTCAAAAGGCAACACAAGGCACGCCTAGCCTTGCATCCAAACCCACTAGTTAAGGAACTATTAAACCCGACAGCGGTGGTAAAAAGGCTGAAGAGGAACCACCTTCTATAAGTGGGAGGCGCAGCACTGGCTGCTCCACCACAACGCCATTTGTCATGGAATGAATTCGCTTATGGTCCGAGGACCGATTGCAAATGGAATTATAAGGAAAAAAAAAAAAAAAAAAAAAAAAAAAAAAAAAATATTGTGTTCTGCATTCTTAGCAATATTGATGTTTGAATTACTTGCACTGGTTGGTTTCAGTATAGCCGTGTAAACTAGTAGCTTGTTATCTAGTGATAACTTGTTATTTCCACCCAGCATCCAATAGAGATTTTGACAGACTAAGTAACCATATTTTAAATTGTATTTTCTATGAATATTAGTTTCCAACTTTATTTTATTTTTAAATAGCTTCACAACTGTCGTGTTTTAAGTGAAAAGCAAATGATTGAATTAATTAATTAAAAAAAACTGGTTTTAGCAATTGTGGGTAACCAAACACAATTTCAGAACAATCTTAATATATATAAATCTCGTGTCACAATGTTTGTCCTCAATGGACTCCTAAACCACTTAACCGATTATAATAAAATTCGCACACCATGTGCAGTTCGATCCAACTTGAGAGATAGGATAGTTAGGGTAGGTAGGGTAGGTAGGGTAGGTAGGGTAGGTAGGGTAGGTAGGGTAGGTAGGGTAGGTAGGGTAGGTAGGGTAGGTAGGGTAGGTAGGGTAGGTAGGGTAGGTAGGGTAGGTAGGGTAGGTAGGGTAGGTAGGGTAGGTAGGGTAGGTAGGGTAGGTAGGGTAGGTAGGGTAGGTAGGGTAGGTAGGGTAGGTAGGGTAGGTAGGGTAGGTGGGGTAGGTGGGGTAGGTAGGGTAGGTAGGGTAGGTAGGGTAGGTAGGGTAGGTAGGGTAGGTAGGGTAGCCAGTTGACGGGAGCGAAGCCGCGCGGGTCAGCTAGTGTATAATAGAAACAAATGTGACGCGTACGTTTGACAGTTGTCATTTATTGTTTGTCCTCACAGTCGAGAGTGTGTATTGTACTCCTGTTTTTTTACATTACCTATAGCTTTTCGCATTTTGGTCATTTCAAATTTACTATAGAAAAGGTACACTCTATCCAAAAAAAATACCTACTTTAAAAAGCGGAAGTTATTTCATCCATAGTCCCTTCCCCAAAGTATAGTTCCTTGATTATTTCATAATACCAAGTGTGTTAAAAACATTCTTGATATTTTAGTTAGAGAAAGTTTCAATTGATGCGTCAATGTTACATTAAGATTGGCGCATCAATTGAGACTTTCTCTTTGTTTTGAAACGAGTCACAATTAATTTACCCTGTTTTTATTTTATCTTACCAGTCTTCAGTCAAATTCAATGTTATAGTGAGCAAGGCCTGCTGCTTTCTACCATTTACCACTCTAAAATGAAATACCATGCGAACCTGACGTGAGATGTGTACCATTGTTCAAACACTATGTAACATTGTACAAATTTTTGCATTCCAGGGACATTCTTATGAAGATAACCGCTGCAAATGCGTGTGCCCAAGCCCAGCTGCCGTGCTGAACAACACTGCGGGTGCTGACCGGAGCCCTTTCATGAAGTCTGCCAATGTTCCTCCAAATAAATGGTAAGATTATTCAATAATTTGTTAACTGTGGCAAATTATATTTATGGCAGGACAATCAGACCATAGAATAACAATTTGTTAAGATTTTATTACATTACATTTGTTTCTAGATAACATGGCATTGTTTTTGGAAATCCATAGCGAAATAGCATAAACTGTACCTTTACAATCTCGTCTTCTCCATTTGTCCTTACATCAATATGTTTTACACAAATTACATAAACTTGGAGACTACAATCTATGAGATTGGGTATTCTATTCTATTAAATGCTACACAATGGTGTACTTGGTAAAAATGTCTTATAACTCGACGAATTCCTTCTGGGTTCTCAAAACTTTTGTTTGCAGTTCATGTGCAAGCCCTAATCAACCTTTATTTAGTTCGCGTCTGTTTTTTTTCTGCTCGGCGTATACGAGCTCAGTGCGGTGAGAGAGATTTAGGATCCCCTCTCTCCTGCACTGAGCTCATATGGTTTTATGGTGTACAGTGTTGTTACCTATGTCTTACAAAAATCAGGATACTATATTTTTGATTATGCCATTTTATATCCTTTCTTAAACTATCTGTTTATGCATATTATCTGTCTACTTTTTTTTCCTTGACCAAAAAGAGTGGTGTTAATAAGTTTGATTGTGATTCTGTCTGTCTGTGGCTCCTGAACGGATGAACCATCATTTTAGTTTATTTTTTTACTATTGCATCCTGTAAGAAATGCGTAGAATTACGGGCATAGATTACTGAAAGGTGACTGGACAAAATGCACTTGTCCTGTTAGTTTCTTGGTTCTTCATGCCTATGCAAATGTTCCCTGCTCCGCTAACATACAATTTATCTCAATAGCCACTACGATCTCTTAATCTGCGATGCAATGCCTGAGCTACGGTAGTTACTATATTTATTCAATTTGTTCTATTGTAGATGCATTTTGCAAATGTATTCTCATTTGTTGCATTCAGCTGCTTTGTGTATTTGATGTAAGAGTATTTTATTGCATTGCTTTCTCCTAAACTTATTCAAACCACTTGTATTATTTTTTATTTAAGTTTTATTTTGAGACAAGACTTTAAAACATTTTTTAAAGTTAAGGATACTACAGACTCCTGCTTTATCCAAATAAAATTAACAAATAAAATATTTTATAAGGAGTGTAGTACCAAATGAGCATTACTAGTTGAAGCAATAACTGTTGCCCTTGACTAAGACTTCGTGCTGTATTTACCTATGAATTTGATTAACTCACTGTATAAAAAAAAAAGTTCTAATCCCAGTCTGTGTAACCGAGAGGAATGAATGAACTCAATACACCTAAACTTTTAAAATCGTTTGAATGACGAGATCTAATTACATCTCAAACATATGTATTCTCGCTCGCTTATGTTTCTATCTCTGAAATGTGGTTGACACATGGCCCCAAGTAATGTCATGCCATTTCGTTAATGTTATTCATCGCCTCTGCTATGATGATGTGCTTGCGCTCATGCTACTACACAAAGGCAATATTGTACCATGATTCTAATAAGTAAGATTTTTTATTTACTTTAACTATGTGGCCATGTAAAATCATTTCTATCATACTTATGTCATAACTGCATTGCAAGCATGTGCAATGGTAGGCGCCAGATAAATTTTCAATAAACTACAATGACCTTCTCTAATATCCTTTAGTAGATACCTGAACAATACATTATGAACCGTTTTTTATATCTAAAGTCAACACAGTAGTTTCAGGACAGCCTTATGTTTTTATTTCTGTCTTTGATAGTAAGAAAGTCAATACAAGTACGTGGGTCAGTGACCGTTATTGCACATTTATCTGGCTCCCATGATAAATGTATGCGTTTACAACAAGGTATAAAGCATGTTTTCTACTGGTTTCGTTAGTCATTTATCCCTAAAACAAGTTGTCTGCTATATCTGTAGAATGCTTATTATTAGCATTATTATGATGTGCATTGCATGTAGGGTTACCAGATAAAAAAATCAAAAGTCCGGAGAAAAAGCCTGATTTCCATTGAAAAATCCTGAGATTTTTTACAGTTTGAGAATTTTTCATAAATCCATAATTAAGGAAAAAACCTTACTTAAAAATGTATCATCCATCACATATTAAGTATGATAAAACTGATTAAGTACCTAAGTACTTGGATAAATAAGTACTGATTTGAATTGTGCAATTATTACCAAAGGAAGATTATTTTTATTTTGTTTAACTTTTTATTAAAGAGATCTTTAAAATGTAAGCTGTATTTTATTGAAAAATAAAAAAATACTGAGATTTCATGAGATTTGCAAAATCCAGCCGCAATCCTGAGAAGAGTCCAAAAATCCTGAAATCTCAGGACAAATCCTGAGATATGGTAACCCTAATTGCATGCCATGCCAATCCATGGTGAAATGTGTCATTCCGCTAACAATTTATATACTGCCGTCTTTTGTATAGCATTTAATGCAAATTAATAGTTTTGGCATAAGCATAGCCCCTCTTCTGCCCCCTTACATGTATGGTTTGACATGTGTGGCTCTTACTATTTTACTAGGAAGGTACTATTATTAATGCTAAAGTTTGATTTAATGTTTTTTACTCAATCGCGCCATAACGGCTGAACGGAACTGGATGAAATCGGGCTCGGAGACAGAATATAGTCTACAAAAGCACATACTTTTTACCTCGGATGTTTGTTCCTTTTGGGATATTCACGCGGCCTAACCCCTGGAAGAATCAACAATTTTATAAACTTCATGTTAACGAAGAGATTAAGTTAAATACAGGTGTAATTATTGAATATTCTTTTTTTTATGCCTATTAATTGGTTTACCATTTCTTCTTGGCCAGCAATTGCGAGTCGGTGATCCTCCCACGTGTGGCTGACCTGATCAAGGATCGCGAGCAGGAGTTCTGTCCCCGATGCGAGTGCAAGTACGAGAACCGAAACACTACCATTATCAAGGTACGTAGGTATATTTTGACTGCTTCGTTGGTCTCGCGGTCACAAGCGCGACTGCCGAGCGTGAAGTCATGAGTTCGAATCCCAAGTCGTGCGAAGAGTAGTGTTATTAGGTTTTACAATAGGATTTTTTCTGTGACAGCGAGGAGTTTGAAAGTTATTGGTGTGACACCGTTGGTCCTGCGCTAGATCTCTCTCCGGTCGTGTCGGATTGCCATTCCACCGGAATATTAGAGTGATGGACTGATACCGTCAGATGAACGTAACTGGTGATAATATCAAACAGATTGCAGTGGAAGGGTACAGGGTCAAAACAAAATGTTAAAACCAGTTTTTGTGTAAATTTCATTTTAATCTTTCAATGTGTGTGGACTTTCTTTTACGTTTCAAACCTAAAGTATCACAAATAGGCTCAAGTTTACCTCACTGAGATTATCTTTGAGTACAAAGAAGCCTTGGTGATTATTTAAGCCAATAAAAAATAAAAGTCCAATGAATTGTTATAACCACGTATCTTCAATCTTGTAGGCTTGCAACAGTCTCCTGAAGATTCGTACTTCAAAAACAGTCCAGTTTAAGTTCCGATCTCGGCTACATTGTAATCAATGACAAAAACTATAAAAATGTAAAGAAATCAAAGATGTTTATTTATCGAGGCTATAGGAGCGGAGCAGACGAAGTTGCGCGCGTCAACTAGTATTTTATAAGTTTCGAATTAGGGATGTTACGGAGGTGGTTTTATCGGAAGCGGAATTGGAGTCCGAGTTGGAGATGGTGGCCTAAGAAAGATGTCTTAAGGTCTGGCAATAAAATAGTACAAACATTAATCAATCAGCCTCTTTAGTTTCAAATAATAACCCTAATTAATAAGGGTATCACAAACAAAAAAAAACACCTTTTTATGACAGTTAGATAATTAATTCAAATAATTGACTCCGTAAACCTCCAAATTAAAAGTATGACATATTATTGGAGTCAGAGTCGAAGCTCCGTAACATCTCAGCTTCAAATATGCAACACTCGATGGCACAGTCTCCTTCGTGCACGTTCAACTAAATGGACACGTTTGGCTTGGCGCAGTTCTTGAGCATTAGCTGCTGCGCTGCGTGTCGATTCCCGCACAGATCAAATATTTGTATGGCCTACATAGTTATTCCGGGTCTGGCTGTTTGTGTGCTCCGCTTCCAAGATACAGGAGAAATTCCTAGTATGGAGCACCTTTTTTTAAAACAAAAAAAAATAAATACTAAATGTGTGTACAGAAACTATAGGTAACGTTAAAGTTTCGAATACGTAACAGTGGATGGCATAGTCAACGCCTCTGCTCAACTGATCAAAATTATATACATAAATATTGTGTAGTCGGAGTAAGGTTCGCAGGAATACGCAGGCTACTGCTGAGATTATTTCTCATCCGATGTAATATAAAGAAGACGACCACGTAGTACTACCGGTCTATTGGCCTACATTTTTACAAGACTAGGACTTTGCCCGTGACTTCGTCCACGCTGCAATTTTCTTAAGGATCCCTAATTTTTAGGGTTCCGAACAAAAAATGTCTGTCTGTCTGTCCGTCTGTCACAGCCAGTTTTCTCCGGATCCACTGGACCGATTCGGTTGAAATCTGGTACACATATGGAATTCTGTGACCCTTACACGGAAGCGTTACCTAAATTATTAAAATTTTTGCATGGGGGTCAAACTAGAAGCCAGAAAAAGAAAATAAAAAAAAAAGTTTTTTGAACAATATCGTATGACATATCAAATGAAAGGGCTTACTGTGAGGGTTTTAATTATATTTTTTCATTATTTTTCAAATAAATGGTGTTGAAGTTATTTAAGAAATTATACGAAAAATTAACCCCGCCCCCCTCCCTTACATCCGAAACTACTGAGACTAAAATTTTGAAAAAAAATGGAGATCTTTAGCTATAGATTATAAGAAAATCTGAGTATGAGAGTTCTATAGTGTTAAAATAACATGTAAAAAAAAAGAAATTGGTTCGGAACCCTTTGCACGCGAGTCCAACTAGCACTTGGCTAGTTTTTTCTAGTAATAAATATAGCCTATGTTGCTCAGATATAATGTAGCATTCTAAAGGTGATTTTTTTTTTTGAAATCGTTCCATTACTTTTTGAGTGTATTCGTTACAAACATACAAATATTTCTTTATAATATTATTGTATAAAGATATAGCATTGATGCGTGCCTTGGTGCGTTGATCCCGGTTGTCATTGGAAAATCTCTGACAATCGTTATGAATAGTCCGTAGCGATACAATCGGATGCCAGTATTGCCAATTGGAAATCTTGTTACCCAGTTACTGGTAGCTGCATCCGGATGGACTGGAAGCCGACCCTAATATAACTAGGAAAAGGCTAGGCAGATTAACACAGCATTGATAATCATCCTTATCTCACTGCTGGAACACAGCAGTCTCATCTCCACGCGGGTCCAGACCTTAGTACTGGCTAGTCCTCAAGAACATGTCGGTCTCACGATGATTCTTCCACCGTTTTGGGAGCAGTGTTGATGAAATAAATTGCTGATAAGATAAGCTGTAATTTGTACAATTTTAACATAGCGTGTGCCACAATTTACAGGTGGTGGTGATAATCGTGATCTGGGTGATCATGTTGCTGGTGGTATACATGGGCTTCCTGATCTGCCTCGACCCGCTCATTAACAAGCGCGCTAAGGCCTCGTACCAGGAGCACACCAACGAAGATGTAAGTCTAATACTACTGATTGCTGAAGGGTAAGGGCTACACACAGCCGGGCGGTAAAATCGAATATATGTAAATGAATGTTCGGGGAAAAAGCCGGGCACAAGCCGAATGATGCCGGACCTATTGTTGTAATTGCTACGGGTCGACTTTTTTCTTTCACATAATACCTACCTGTGTCGACCCGATCGACATAAGCCGATTGAAACCGAACAAGTGCAGTAATTGCTTCGTGTCAGCTTTGTAGTTCAACAAATACTGCCGAACCGACAATAACTGGCCTGCTTATGTGTGTAGCAACCCTGACATGAAATGTGACAAAAAGGATCATTCATTTTGGGCTTACTTAATATAAAAGTGCCTAATGCCAAACAAAAAAGGTACAAAAAAGGTAGCACAATAACTACTCGAATTTGTTTGAACGTGTGTAACATTTCATGTTACGTTTCACCAATCAGCACCCAGTTTTACTAACATAGGTTTAAGGTTCCATATAAATTAACAAAAACTGTATTATAATAATAGGATTTTATGTTAGTCTTTAAGGTATATCTATGGGCCAAAGTAGTCTGAAATAAAGAGGATATTATTGTGATTTATTATAACTATTTCATTGAACCATTGACAGAGAGCGTGTCGCCCGCCGAGAATTCAATAACTGGTTAGGAAAATTTACCATTTTCAAAGCTATTTATTTTATTTTTGTGACCGAAAAACTATGTCGATTGTTGAGGGTGAAATAAGTGGATGAGACTGACGGACCAGGTTACTCCATTACATAAAGATGAGGATCAAAGGCTGGTAAAATGGAGGTATTTTATGAGAACGGAGGTTTCAACTGAAACTAAATATTCAACTCTTGTGGTGGTAATGTTAAAGATTAATTTTAAATTGGCAGGCGAATGCTGGAATGCTTTCTGTTGCGACTTGAGGGAACAATTTGATCACGTAAATAGAGATATTTTTAAAAATGTAAATGAGGCCGTTTCCTATCTTAGACCTCGTTTACGGAGTCGCGGGGCTTAGCGCGGCGCGTTAAGCGGAGCGTTGAGCGGATGGCGGCGCGCGCGGGCCGCCTGTGCCGCGTCCGCCGCGGGCCCGGCGTTCTGTCTTGCGTACTTCGCTACGGAGCGCGCAGCAGGAACAACAGCTGAGTCTGCCCGGTAATTAACTATGTGGCCGTCGATATTTTAGTTTATTGGACCGGCCATAGCGAGACGGGCTCGTTAGCACCTCATAGCTTAACCATTGGGTTAAATCGTTGACAAACATGAGCCACTCAATAATAATATACAAAAGGAGTATGTAGAAAGATCCTTGGTTTGCCGCAATTACTACATTTTGGTTAAGAAAACTGCGCTATTGACTTAATTATAAGTAACTATTTTTTATGCAACGGCAAAAAAATAACTAAGATTAGGAACTCTAACCACCGCGCTTGATCTGAACGAGCAAGGCAAGCATATTAAGTCTCCGTTATGTCATCCGCGGTAAGGCCAGTTAGGATGTAACTAGCCGACCGACAGGAGCACGCTTACACAAAAGACTAGGGAGCCAGCCCTCGTACGATATAGCGAGCCTAGCGAGGTGGGGCTTACTCCAACGATGACAGAACGAGAGGAGCTCGTGGCTAAATAATAAAAGCCGCGGAGTCAACTTTCAAGGTTAAGCAACGCTTACCAAGGACGGTCTGTGGATGGGTGACCATCTCAACATCGAGTTTCATCCGTGCCTCGGAAAGTACGTTAAGCAGTTGGTCCCGGCTGTCAATTGAAGATCTTTGGTAGTCGTTTCGGATTGTCAGAAGCCAGTAAATCTGACTCCAGTCTTGCCAAGGAGTACCCCTGTTTGTGGGCTGTGAAGGTCGTAGGCAGCCGCTCCACAAAAAATACTGGTATTCAGCTCAATCCGGAAGCTGTGGAAAGAAACCAGATGTTCAGCCAATAGGATGAAAATCTGGTTTCTGGTCATACACTCAATAAGACCAAAGTTTTAAACACATTCTCCTGTAGCTGATAATTACAGTCACTTGTAAATAATGCCCCATAAAATAAGGTGGTTTGCCAGGCTTGACTGGAAGCCGACCTCAATATATTTGGGAAAAGGCTAGGCAGATGATGCTCACACAAGACGACCGTGTGCAGCGAGCCTTATGGAAAACGAGAGGCAAGTGAAAGTTCCCTTAGAAACTAATGAGTGGAGCCCATGCTTGTTTCATTTTGCCATTTTTTGTCATTTTGCCGTCATTATCGACTGCGTGTGTACCTAATACCGATCACATCGCAACCACTCGACACTGCGAAGCGGCCAGCCACACGCGACGCGTCTACCAGATATCGGCTTGATGCTCTTGAGTCAATCGAGAAACAAGCCAAGAGGATCATCGGCAATGACTGGCTCGTCGAGAAGAAGCTCCAAAGTCTTGAGCATCGACGACGAATTGTATAATTTAATTCCGCCATGCCAATCATCGAACCACAAGACGTATAACGATGCGCCACCGGTACATGTTGGACATCCCCAACGCACACGTACAAAACGCTTTGGGAACATATTCAGAGTGCGTGCAGCTAAGGAGTGGAAGTTTGTGTTTCCTGATAGCTACAACCTGGGAGTCTTAAGTTGACCTTCGACTCCCAGGTTAACTGGTTGAAGTGACTCTTGAGAGTGAATAGGTCACTTCTAGGCAAGCGTGTTCCAATCTTCGACCGTATCTTCGCTTACCATCAGGTGAGATAGTGGTCAAGCGTGTGCCTATCAATAGTAAAAAAAAACATCGCAAGCACATCCATACTTTGTATGGTCCACAACGCAACCGCAAGAAGCCGCAGTGACACTATTCACTTCACACGTAACCACAGCTCTTTAACTTTTTGTCGCGACGGTGTGGTTTGGTCGTCGTACGTGTGAAAGAAGCCTAACTCCCACTATTAGCGAGTGGTGCAAGGCCACTGTCATAGCGAGCAAGCCCGAGAGAGGAAAAGCAATTTAGCCATAGAGACAACCGAGCGCAGCGAGCACCTCTTTTCACGATCAAAAACTAGCTCACTCGCTGCGGAATCTGTTCGAAAGAGGTACCGTAGCCTTGGAACGCAAAAGGCACCAGGAGGAACACGGATGGGTTTTAGTCAGTAAGAGTCTGATACTCCCTCTTGCTTCACCCAGAGCGGGAGGAGTCATTTGATGATTGGTCACTCGGGCCATTAACGTTCGCGCTTTACTCGCTCGCAGTATAGGCAGATGATCTCCCTGCTAGCTGGTCTTATTTTTCTTATCGTGGGGGCTCGCTTCGTTAGCTCTTCCCAGAACAAAACGCAAACAGTTCACTAGTGAGGTGAACGGGCTCGCTCTCGTTTTGTTAGTGAGCTTGCTCCCTGCGCTTAATTTGTGAGGAGCTTGCTTCAGGAAACGTATCCATGGTCTCTGTGGGCTCTCTCGCTACGAAAGTATGGTCGCCACACTAGCTAGGATAAGGTAGGAATACCATTATAAACCCAGCTCAGCTTAATGTAAATGTACCCACATCGCATTAGTTGGGATAGTGCTAACTTGGCGTTACACTGGCTGGCAAAGGGTAAGAGCCATACACCTCTAGATGAGGTAGGGAACTCTGCTCTCTGGTTTCATTCAAGAACCTACGGTGCGCAGATCTCTAAAAGTGATTCTACTTCCATTTTGTTTATATGTGCTTTCGGAACTCAAAAAACATTTTGGGTAACAAAATAATTGAAAATGAGTACGGATATTTGAAAGCGTGAAGCAATGTTGAGCCGCGTGCTGCCAATGGCTGCCATTATCTACCAGCTTTTAACAATTTTGCTCCGTGACTCCATAACAAGAAAACTAGATAACAGTTCATTAGCGATTATCACACAGTTGCCGAATGAGGCGAGGTTCTCTAGAAATCCGAATACCATGTTGGTAAATATTTAAACGAACGAAAAGGTACTAGAACAAGATGGTTAATTTAAAAAATATAAAGCTTAAGAGTTATGGCAACTTAATTGTTTAACCTTCGGTATGTCTGGTGGCAAAATATTACACGGTATGCCTGGTGGGTCAGTCAGACCCGACTTTAAAGTGACTATTTTTCGTACTAGTTGTGGTAACTAGTTCATCTAAACATACTTTCATATATACTAGGGGTATATAGTAGAGGGAAAAATGAAGAAAACAAATCCACCATATCAACTAAATAAATCATAATAAATGTTATGTTTTTAACAAAAAAACAGGCCTTTTTTACACTTATGTGTAAGAAAAGAAATCTCAACTAAACTTAATAGGAGGCACAAGACAAAGACTATGCATAATGCTATAATAATCAGTTCTTGTCACTACCATCAACGGGTGTAGGAGAGGTGTAAGGTATATCCTCTGAATTTGACACCGGCGCTCGGGTTTTTTCACCATCTCAGCTGACTCCGGACTAAAATAGTGGCCATTAGGCGTCGGTTGGTTGATGATGTTCAGCTACTGAGAGTGGTGACGCAGAAATATCATATTTTAATGAAATACAACGGTTTCAGTTGAAGGGTGGGTCTGATAGACCAGGCATGCCCAGGGTTAAGATAATAAACACATTTCTTTTTTTTTTATCTTTAGTTATGACCAATAATAAAGGAGCATAATGTAACATAAAGGATTGTGTTTGTTGAATGTGATAACTTCATCGCCTTGTTTAGCTTCATGTTCGTGAATGTATGGCCTATATTCTATGTCCTCTTCTAGACTGGCCCTCGTACGAAATAGCGAGCCCATGGCGAGGTGTGGGCTCGCAGACACGAATAAGCAGAGCGCGCTTACTCCAACGATGACAGAACGAGCTCGTGGCTAGATAATAACAGCCGCACGGGTCGACTTTCAAGGTTAAGCAACGCTTGCCTAGGTTGGTCTGTGGATGTGTGACCATCTTAACATAGCGAGTTTCCTCCGTGCCTCGAAAAGCACGTTAAGCCGTTGGTCCCGGCTGCCAGCCGCTCCTCGTAAAATCCGGCTTGACTGGAAGCCGACCCCAATATAGTTGGGAAAAGGCTAGGCAGATGATGATTCTATGTCCTCTTTAAGGATATTCCTTCACGCCAATCGATTCATTCGCCGTGACATTGTAACTCGCTTTGGCTTATCGAAAAAATATAAGAAAAACATGTTGAGGTACCAAAGAGGTACTAAATTTTAACGAAAAGATGAACTAATTATAACGCCTACAACTAGGTGAAACCGGCTTGGTCTAGCCATTCTGAAGTCAGAATTGCTGGCCACTTTCCTCGGTAATTTTCCCTCTTTAGCGAGAAACCAATTATTTGATGCCTAGTGCCAAATAGGTACTAAAACTTGGCATTATTGCTCAAAATTCCAAAACCTCTCTTGGTCCAGTCATCGCGACGCTATAACTTTTAAGGCCTTCGCACACCAGGACGGAATGGCGGAGGATAGGATTTTTAATAATCGTTATTCCTACCCAGGAATCGAACCGATTGATTTTGTAAATAAAACACACCCTGTATTATTATTATATTCCGAAAGTGTAGCTAATAAGAATTAAATTCTGGGAAGTAGCACATTGCAAACTAAAGGAAAGCTCTCATTTTAACAAACTAGTTTTAAAATTAGGTATGTCACGGAGGTGGTTTTATCGGAACCGAAGTCGGAGTTGGCGTGACATAAAGATGTGTAAAGGGCATGCAATAAAATAAAATAGTACAACACATTAATCAGTCAGCCTCTTTAATTTCTATTAAAAAATAAACCTATATAATACATACCTAACCTATAAAATAGCCACATTTTTATAACAGTTAGATAATTGAATCAAATTAATTGACTCCATATGTAGCTAATTATATTTAATAAACCTGCAATTTAAAAGTATCGGAACCGAAGTCGGAACCGGAGGTGTAAGATCAATCGGAAGTCCCGACATATCGAAGCTCCGTAACATCAATTGTTAAAATCTCTGTAATTTTCTGTTTTAATTGTCAGTGACTCACGTAATGTGGATTTTTTGTGCAATTCCATGTTCAACATTTTTTTGTGTTCTCCGCTCCGCTGCTTCGCCCCGCTGAAATGGACAGGCAACCTAGATCTACTAATTTTTAAGCAACTTTCGCATTCGCATCTCGGGTCACTGTCTGTCAAAATGTAAGGAAATCAGTTTTGTTTCTGACAGATTGCGACAAGGATGCAAATCTGAATTTTGCTTTTAAAAAATGGTGTAATTGGCCCACAGAACCGAGTTTTTGAAGTTGCGTACTTGTCAAACTCGACTTAAATCTTAAAAGTTGACAAACTTTAACATTAAAGTAGGGTACGATACGTTCTTAACGTCAAATACTCAATTCAGAAACCTGCCCTTACTTTAGAAACCGGCCCTTAAAATATAGATATGAGTTACCCGTCAGGCTCCGCCGTCCCACCTTTTAATTTAGCAAGGCCGGGTTATAAACAAAAATAAAAACCTTACCAACCTTAGCAAAAATCAAAGCTTTTAAATAGAATACATGTGGTTTCCAGGACGAGAGCACCCTCGGTGGGCCATCTCAGCAAATGGGGGCGCGCGGCAACGTGCTGAACAGAGTGACGCACCAGCAGGACAAGTGGAAGCGTCAGGTGCGCGAGCAGCGGCGCAACATCTACGACCGCCACACCATGCTCAACTAGGACCCGCTGCATACCTCGTCCGTGGCGTAGCTACACTGAGGTAACACGTTACGTTACCTTAAAGGGGCCCTGGGTACTTGACATAGCTGTACACGTCGTGTAGTGACTGTAGAACGCGCTTAATGTACGGCATGGTTAGTCACACATTCAGTATATTTCATTCGTGTAAGGTTTTGCTGTCTGGAAAATTGTAGTGGGCAGCTAAACATATTTTACACTAAACAAAACGAAATATTTGAATAAGAAGTTTTAGATATTTCTTAAATTAATATATCTACCTCTAATATTGTCAAAAGTAATAATTGCAATATGTTCGTTCATGCAATAAAGTAAACATTTTTTGTTTGCATTTTAGACTTAGTCTAAATTAATAAGTGCCCTGTATTGTTGTTTAAATTATCGTACAAACTGTGGTGCATAGTTATAATTAGAAAATTGTTTAATATTTCCGAGAGTTTTGAAAATAAAACGGCACCTTTTATTAGACTTTCGGCATATAATTATGTACTAAATGCTTGTTTCAAGTGCAACTCCTGGGCCCTCCTGCTACGTCATGTTTAGACGGAGGTAGACAAAGTACTACTCATAATTCAACGCTTCGAGGACAGAAAGAACATGCGATAAATAAGCAAAAAAAAAATAGCTTTACATAATCACTAGGTTTATACAATATACAAAAGTAAAAAGACAAAAAAAATGCAGATACCTTTATTAATCTTATTATGTCGTAAACATTTTGAAGTGTTATACCATTTATTAATACAATGAAACTTTTATAAGATCATACAACCGAGATTTTGAACTTGTTACTAACTATTTTGGGTGAACATAATAGATTTACTATAACGTTATCTAACTCGATAGTTATGTCGATAGAGGTAGTTATTTCCATATGATCACAACGTGAGCTCAGTGTATGGCGCAGTTAACTGCTACCACCTCAAATAAATATAAAGTTATCTTGCGTGGTCCTGTCATGCTAACATTATTCCTATAATTTCAACGCTTTGGTATCAATTCTTCGATCGAAAACACTTTACTTAAAATTTTTAACAACCGTAGTTAAGATATAGAATTATAGACATAAGGTTTGCCAACATTTAGCTTAATTGAACCAGCTTTGGTAAGGTTACATGTGGTAATAAATACTAACAAATGAAAGACAAGAATTCTACTTAGTGAAAGTTGTAACGTATTAATTAATTATATTAAACTTGTTATGTATGAGTCTAAGATCTGAGGACTGCCAATGAAAGTCTGTAGTGACCTCATATTAAATGTTACCAAAATTATGAAGAACAAGTACCATTAGACGTCTTCCGCAGAATTTAATATTGTCATAGTTTTTTTTGGGTATTTTTGGCTTTACCGCCGTTTTCATATTTCAGTATATACTGATACGAAAAGCAATTAAATGGACTCTGTGTAAGTCGTCGCCCAATGTTGAACAAAGGCTCTCCCTGAAAATACTGAATCGCAACCATTGACGACTATTGTAAAGCCAAGTCCACCTGGAGGGCAGCCTTCAAACGTTCCTATTTCCAAATATTGAACGACATTCCAGCTTCTTATTTTGAGCGTTTCGGAGACTTGGCATCTCCTACAGAATTCCTCATTATTGTGTCCACTGAGTGGTAAAATTAAATAAGTAAAGAAGATATCAGTAGGTAGTAATCTGGCAACACTGCCAATATGTTCAAATGTTATGTACAATTTTGCCCGGTTTATAATTGATATCGAGCATGTTAAAGTAATAATTGAATTAAGCACCATGCCCAATAGTTAGTTTTTAATATATGTTTATAGATGATGGGAAAATAAATTAGAACATGGTATTTAATTCAATTTTTTTTTATGCATGTTTTTATTAATCGCACGGAAATAGTAAACTGTATTGTGTCTTATAAAAAGTACTGCGGAGACGGTGGATGTGATGTATGGATGAAAGGCAGTTTTGAAAGGTCGTATGTGCTTCCGCGACGATGGGATTGATTAGGATTATTCAGACATTCTAAAAATGACATCAAAATTAATTAATTCTACTATGTCTTGGCACTCGCGTGTATAAGACAATGATAGTATGCTATGCAGCTAATTATTATGATTAAAGACAAGCAGTCTATCTGTCCTCGAAGCTATATTTAGGTAGCTGTATGTTTAGAATAAGTACCGCCATGCTTCTCAGTTTGAAGTATCATTATTAGATTCGTGTTAGCTAGATTCACTGACATCGTTGACAAGAAAGCTCCTAGTCCTAACGATAGACACGAACTTATTAATGTACTACTTACTATACAAATTGTGACGCATTGTAGCAGCGGTTAGATATTCTCTTGCTATAACAATAATGTGATATTTAGAGAAGACATTGCACTGTTATGTAGTTTGATGCGAAATTACGCGAGTTTTATGCAATTTCGATTGTTTTAAAATCTTCATTCGTATGGCCATAATACAAGAATATGGCCAAACGTCGATGTGCAAGTCGACATTGTCGTGGGTCACCATCACGACAATGTTCAACTAACAACAAGTCCGAAATGTTCGACTAGTTTATATGAAGTGTTTATCATTGTACGACATTTATGTACATTTATGATATCGGCAGTTTGCGGAGGTGGTAACAAAGGCAGATCTATATTAATATATTAAATAAAATCATCATTATTGTAATCATGCACTTAGTATTAGATAAATATTATACTAAGTGTTTAATGCACCATTACATAGTTTTCACCACTTTATATTTACTGCGTGTAGCTATTAAGTCACTCAATGTTTAGAATTGTTAAGACTTAACTATATTTGTACATACAGGTTGGGTTTTTTTACAGGTTTATTTTTGGTAGCTAAGTATGCCCGCGAGCGTTGGGAGGTTCCCAGTTCTTTCGCAACTAGAGACTTTAAAAATGTATATTTTTCCTATCTGTAACGGTTGGGTTAGCTACCATAGTGATCGATATCTGGAAACTCATCCTGTATACGGAACGTGCAGAAATTATAGGTGGCAGCACAGAAGTATGTCAAGTATATTAATTAACTTATAAGTTTCAACACTAGATAGGATAGTCAACGCCATGCACGTTCCCTATAAATATTATTGAAATATCATATTGCTAAAGATGCATAGAATTTATTCTTAAAATATTGGGCATCTTTTTTAAACGTGTTTTAACCAATTTAAACATCTCTTTTTTCATTATATTTAATACTAAACCATAATGTATATTATTACTTTTAATAATTTAAAGTAAAATCTTAATTATCTTCGTATATTGTGGCTTTTACGATAAAAATAACAGATTCACTGTGTAATTTATATAGGATAGGCATTGGTGTATGTAAAAAGTTATTCTAATCCAATATTTATATCAAGAGGCTTTACATCTTGTATAAAAGACAATTATTGTTTTAATTGTGTAATCTACAGAACAGGTGAGGTCTGTAATGAAACATGGGTTAGTAATTATTTACATGTATAAAATGTTCCACCATGTCAACAAAGCTATTCGGTATGCAGGCAGCTAACTTGCAACTACTTTTAAACAATGCTGTGAGTGTGCTGAGTAGACAATTATTGTACACAACATTCGTTAGTATTTCAAAAGTTTAAAAAGTTATCATACACACATTCGAAATAAATATTGGCAGTGCAGTGGAAAAGGTAATATTTCTGCCTGTTTACGAAATAGCTTTATTGACTACACCTGTAAATAGGTTTATAAGCGTATAGTTTTGTAGCGTTTAGCTTAAGTTGATCAGCATCACCGACAGGCCTTAGATGTAGACTGTATTCAAACCTAAACTTATATTTTCTTCAGGATGTTATTTAATATTGAAAACCTCTTATCGACCCTCTTCCACTCATGATCGCCATTGTCAGCAACTTTAACAATGGGGAAAATCTAAAATAATTAACCAAGTACGAGGGACTGGCATGAATGTTTGACGTATGCTAACAATACAGTATCGAAGTGAGTTTTGAATATAAAAAAAACTACAACCTTATAGTATTTTGGTTGAATTTTGTGCGACATACACAATATCATACGATAATATAAATATAGTAACCAATTTAAATAAATATTATGTGCGAAACGAGTATATAGTAAGGCTTGTGTTTAAACACCGCCCAAAAAAGTACCTATTTTACTACCAAAAAAGTTCTAAACGGTTACCAAAACAGATAAATGGTCACCAAATAATATTCGAGAATAGCGCTCGCCGGCCGCTGCCGCGGCACCGCTCGCTTCGCTCGCTCGGCTCGCGCGCGGTTGGTCACAATTCTAACCTAACCTAACCTATTTTATCCAGTTTGTAACCCCAAGCCTACATTTTATGGCAATCACAGTTGAGTTGGATAGAATTTGGTGACCGTTGATCCATTTTGGTGCCTAGGCTTAGAGTCTTAAAAATATTATTTTTGGTGACCGTCTAAATTATAACCTTATAGTAATAGTAAAATACGTTACGTTAAGTATACGACAAACAGTGCTAGACCCTCGGTTCGAGGCGCCCTGTGTTTGAGAAGACTTCCCTAAACTATCTAGACCTTGCTTGCTACTATAATGCCTAGCTGACCATACATTGGGCTTGCCTAGCTTAGCCCAGCTAGTGTAGCGAGTACAGATTCGAGGTGAGCGAGCGAAGCCTACAGCATGAGAGTGATGAGCGCACTCTCATTCAAGAACTCCAGCGAGTAGAACAGGGCCACTCAAGCCAGACCAGCCCTCGAAGAAAGAAAAATCCCCTTAACCCCCCCTAAAAAGGTCCCTATATCATCATACGCTACGATGTTAAAAAAAACAGCGCGAGGCAAGCCCATGAATTTAAACAATGACCCCTTAAGAGGTTTTCAGATATTATTACTATTGTATCTTATAGTTATATTGAATTTAAACCAATGTGACGGAAATACAGCTGCAAACGCTTACCTATCTTATTGAATCATTTATGAAAATATTTGAAAGTATTTTATATCAGATTTATGAGTAGGTATATAGATTATGTAAAGCGGTTGTAAGAAAAATATTGTTATTTATATTAGATATCCGGAATGTTGATGTTACCAAAATCTATACAACGATGCTCACTTAGATTAAATTGCCGTTAGATGTGCCTGCTGATAAACAGTGAATTTTAATGGTTGTTCTCCCGCAGCGAAAAGATTTTGTTTTGGTAATACAATCGATTGCTAATGAATTACTGTCGTTCCTCACGCTTTCGAGTTTATGAATGTTTTTTTTTTTAATTATTTGGGAACAAATATGATTATGTACGTTTAACGTTATGTTTCAGTAGTACTACCGATGCACGATGGCTAATCGTTCTTCTGCGGGAAAACAACATTAAAAATTTCATGGTGTATAATGTAAGCGACAATGTTCCGTCACAATAGTCTAAATTCATAGAAAAGTTGCGTATATTCGAGATATTATGATAAACAATAGTTATAATAATTATATCATAGAAACTGTGCAGCATTCAATAGTAGTAATTATATTGGCGAAACAGCTATCTGTAGACGTTAGAAGGAATTGTAAATATTTCAATATTAAATGTGTTATCATCTCATGGTTTAAATAAATGTGATTCCAAAATATATTTAGCATTTTCAATGCCGCAAAGTAAAATACTTACTTTACTTTTTAGGGTTCCGTACCGTAACTCTATTACTAAGCCTCCGCTATCCGTCTGCCGTCCGCTAGCGGGCTGTATCTCAAAAACCGTAATAGGTAGAGAGTTGACATTTTCACAGATTGTGTATTTCTATTGCGGCTATAACAACAAATTGTAAAAAATAAGGTTTATGGTACGGAACCCTTCGTGTGCGAGTCCGACTCGCACTTGGGCGGTTTTTTTCCAATACTCATTCCACAGAACCAGTGGAAATCTCACCATCAGGAGTGGAACCGGAATTGTTGTTTGGGGGGCCTGACGGACTTGGCCCCGCTGAGGGTAGGTTCTAGCAAAGTTAACACTTAATACTTACACAAAACACAGCTAAAATTATAACCCTTCCTCTTGTCTCTGTCGTAGTCGGGTAAAAAATAATTTTTTTCAGTTTAGTTTTTCCTTCAGACTCATACAATGTTATCTATGTGAAAAGTGGTTTTTATAGTTTGGACCATCTCGTTAGAGTTTTAGATGGCTTAGTGAATTAAGTTTCATTTGGAATTATCGGTTGCTGAGGATTTGTCAGAGTCTCGTGAACTTTGGGTCTTGAGTTAAGTTTGTATCCTCACAGCAAGCGCTGATTTGTAACGTTGTCGTAGGCTGCCGACAAGTTTACAAATACTGCGTCCGTCACTTTCCTCGTTTCGATCCCATCCTCAATAGAATAAAATAGAATACTCTTTATTATGTACACCATATAAGTTACAGAAAAGATAGATGAAGAAAACATTACATAGGGTGACACAATGGGCGGCGGCCTTATCCTTAATATACTGTGTGAGGTTAAGAACATGGTCGCAGCAAGACTCCCAGGTTTAATTACAACTTTCTGAAATGAGCTAGCAGTAGTCGTTTGAAAATTATATTAATAGAAGTCCTTATATTCATTAAATAAATTAATAACAAACCTTAAAATAACAACTGCCTAATTTCTACATAATGCGATGCGTGGGCGGCAAGATCGAGTTCTTGCCGCCCACGCATCGCATTATCGTACGGCCTATTTTGTGATATGCCTCATAATATTTTAAATATTAATTTTGTAAAACAAATCGTGAACTGTTATTTCATTTCTGGCACCTTAGATATAGCCGTAGACAAAAAATACTAACCGTAAGCGTCCAACATACATTTAGGTCACTGCTCAAATGCCCAGAGTGGCAGACAGCCTAGAGTGCTGTATTTTCTTGAAACGAGTACTTAATACCATACTTTTCTATGCTGCCACCCTGTTTCATGTCTGTGAAAAATTGTGCAACTACTTTTTAGGTTATCGATAAAAAATTTAAGAATATTCCTATGATATAAAATTCGAAGAAAAAAAAATGTAATAAAGTTGTAAATTAGTTCCAATTTTATAACTAGATGGTGTTGGCGTCGAATTAGAAGTAGGAATTGTTTCGTTACCGCGGCTTGGAGGAATTAAATTTATTTGTTGTTCCCGGTAGCTAATAATAATATAATACGAAAAACGTTGTTAACGACTTGCATAAAATACGGAATAATGAATATACATAATTGGTGTCGAACATGATTATCATTCAGTTCTGTTCAGTAGCTAGAAAATAACGAGTGATTTTCGGAATGTTTATCTACTTTTGTCTTAAGAAATACTTATCTAGGTTTTCTTTCTTTGTAAAATAAGTTCTAAATTCGTTCGCGTACCATTCGAACCTAACCCATCCGTGTCGGGAAGTAAGTATCCGTGTTGGGGTCCCTCCGGATAAGATTCCAGTCTCCCTACATCTCTTGTTACCTTCGAGACACAACACTGGCTCAGATGAAGCTGTTTAGCGAAAGTGCGCTGAGACAGCCTTTGCTGGAGTAGGATCCGACTTGAGCGACTTCCATAAGTGCGGTTTCCATTTTCTATTTGCCTGTGTTCACAGTGACATAAATCGTGTGCGTTCTCATTGAGGGACCAATTTGAATGTTGAGCTTTTGAATGCGTCGACCTGTAGTAAAAGTTCTTAAACGATTATGAATTCAGCCTCTAATTTGTTAAAGTAGGTAACCACTCAAAAGTTACAATCGGTTAAAGGTGGTCCATCAGCGAAAAGCATCCATAGCTCAAAACCTAGTTAAAATTTTCAACTGCTTTTAATGTCTACTCTTAGTAAAAGATTTTTAAAACTAATTTATTGAATATTAAAGAATAAAAAGAACTAGCATGTGGAAGGTGATCCCTCAATCGATCACCATCATAAGTTCAACTTGAGCGGAGGCCAAAATGGAACTTGACAACTTGTAATTAACATAATATGGGTCTAGCGTTGGTAAAAAATCTCTTGAACTATTTGAAATTCATTCTCTAGTTTGTAAAAGAAGTCATTCAAAAGTTACAGTGGATTTAAGGTGGTCCCTCAAATAGGGAACATGCAATATTTTTATTTTGTCTAGAATAGACCGCCACATAAATAAAAAAGCTTTAATTTATTGCTAAAATTGCGTTTTTAAACAGTTTAAATTTTCCCGCCAAAACGGACGATGACGTCACTCATGTCTGTCACTGGTCAAGAACTGTCATAATTCAAAGTCATAGAGCAAGATCCCAGTGCTTCCAGAACTTATTTATTATGTCAGTAACAAAATCTATGGAATTAGTATATAGGTACCATTCGCTTACCTGCTAGTTTGAGTCACGCGACCGCCAGTTTGTAAGTATCATCATCAGATGCTAGCTATAAAACGACTAAGTAGATCATTTTCACGATTTTTACAAAATACATAATATTCTTAAATAATTAGTAAAACAGTAAAAATTTAAACACTAATTAGTCATTGTAATAGTGTAAGATCTCATCGCTATCTCCACTGAAAACTGATATCCTATTCACAAGGATCTTTTGGACATAGTTTATTTACTAAGTATAAAAAGAAAACTGCAAAAAGACCTCCTATAGACTTTTGAAATAAGTCATACCTACATACATCACTAAAAAAAATTGTCCATTGGATGGAGCTAGCAGATACTTATTATGCGTACGTTGAAATTACACTGGCACTACTCTATTCAAATATTTTGGTATTGCGAAATAAGTAAAGTCTAGGAGCCCTCTGGATCTTGGACTATAAACTAACACGAGTGACGCCACCAGACGCTGATTGGTGTATTAAAACACGTTCCGTTTCACGTTACTTTAAATTTGTAATTATTGTTCAAAAACAATATAACTGGAATAAAAACGTTGCACTGGACATTTTAGCCAAAAAATATTGATAAATATTAAATCTGCATCTTCCCTACCATTTATCATAAGAAAAAACAATTTACATCGCATTCCGAGGTTAAGTGGACGCGTATACTTTACTAGTTGACCCGCGCAACTTCGTCTAAACCGCTCCTATTGGCCTTAGCGTGGTGATAGCCTTTCTCAATAAATGGGCTATCTAACACTAAAATCATTTTTAGTGCCAATAGTTCCTGAGATTAGCGCGTTCAAGCTAACAAACTCTTCAGCTTTATAATAGGTCTTTACCTATGAAATTGCCGTTTTGTATGAAAAAATTTAAACGATTTTTTTTCATGTATTTTTTATTTGTATTCATCGAAGTAATCACCCATGCAATCAATGCATCTTTGCCAACGCAGTGGCAGTTTATTGATGCCCTTCTTAAAGAAATCAGCTGGACGGGAGGCAACAAATTCTTCAAAGGCATTTTGTACTGCCTCTCGGGTATTGAATTTTTTTCCCGCCAAGAAGTTATCCAAATTCTGGAAAAAGTAGTAGTCTGTAGGCGCAAGGTCTGGTGAGTAGGGCGGATGACGGAGAGCTCCCAACCCCAGTTCTTGCAACTTGGAGACCGTCTGCTGTGCAGTATGAGGTCGCGCGTTGTCGTGCAGGAGCAGCGGAGACGAGCGATTGACCAATGCTGGTTGGAGATGTGCCAGCTTCTCCATCATTGTGTTCAGTTCTTCACAGTACACATCTGCAGTAATGCTCACCCCGTTTGGTAAGAAGCTGTGATGAATCACACCGGCGCTAGACCACCAAACAGTGACCATCACTTTTCTAGGGGTAAGTTTTCGTTTAGGGTATTGTTTAGGTGCTGAACCAGGATCCAACCAACTTGCTGAGCGCTTGCGGTTATCAAACAGAATCCATTTTTCATCGCAGGTAACAATGCGGTTCAAAATTCCTTCATTTGTGTGTCTGTTGAGCAGTGCAAGGCACGTCTCGACGCGTACTTCGCGCTGGCGATTATTGAGTTCGTGGGGCACCCATTTGTCAAGCTTTTTTACCTTGCCAATTTGACGCAAATGGACCAATATTGTTTTGACACTAACATCGAAAGCTGCTGCTAATTCAGCCGTAGATTGTGTATCATCACTCATCAGCTTCCACAATCGCCTTTAATTCGTCATTGTCGACCAAAGTCTTCGGACGACCGTGAGGTTCATTTTACAGGTCGAAATTTCCAGAACGGAAGCGAGCAAACCAACAAAAGGTGGTGCGTTGGTTTGTAGTGTTAGCTCCGTATACGTCGTTGATGTTGCGTGTCGCTTGTGCCACGTTGCTGCCACGACGGTATTCATATTCCATAATTACTCGAATTTTTAACGTATCCATGATGACGAAAAAGATTGAAATGCGATGAAAATGTAACACTAATCAATAAGCAAATGACTACTTTTGGAAAAAAACCATGTTTTTAAAATAAAATTAATTTGAAATTAGAATTCTTAGCCAAACAAAAATTATTTTGATTTACTGCAGAACGGCAATTTCATAGGTAAAGACCTAATATATAGGAGGTAGTTTTGCACTTTTCTTTTTATACTTAGTAAATAAACTATGTCTAAAATATACTTATAAATAGGATCACTCAATCAATTAGTATTTTATATTCAATTAGTATTAGATCAATTAGTCTTTAAATTTTTACTAAATTACTAATTATTTAAGAATATGTATTTTGTAAAAATCGTGAAAATTATCTAGTCGTGTTGTAGCTAGCATCTGATGATAATACTTACAAACCACGGTCGCGTCAACTCAAACTAGCCTAACGTACTAACACTATTCTATTCCACACATTTTGTTATTGAGAAAATAAGTAAGTTCTGGAACAACATAGACATATAATATATAGTATGGAGTGAAATAACCTACAAAAAAAAGATGCATATATACCTACAACTCAAAATGTCTCTCAAAATGGCTGCCAACGCTAGGGTTGTGCCAATCAGGGAATGTAGTGTTACTATACCAAGTCTCGATACTAGTGCTACATAAAAATATTACGAGTCTTACCAGGAATAACAGCCGCACAGATCGATCTTCAAGGTTAAGCAACGCTTGCCAAGGTTGGTCAGTGGATGGGTGACCATCTTAACATACCGAGTTTCCTCCGTGCCTCGGAAAGCACGTTAAGCTGTTGGTCCCGGCTGTCATTTGTAGAACTTTGGCAGTCGTTACGGATTGTCAGAAGCTAGTAAATCTGACTCCAGTTTTGCCAAGAAATACCGTGTTACCCATTTAATGGGTTGTGGAGGTCTGGTAGGCAGCCGCTTCACGTAAAATACTGGTATTCAGCTGAATCCGGTTTGACTGGAAGCCGACCCCAATATAGTTGGGAAAAGGCTAGGTAGGCAGACTAGGTATCACGTTTGAATCATAATTATAATTTAAATTCTTACAGTATGTTGTAACTGAAAAATGAGCAAGTTTAATTAATGCCCTTCTGATATCTGACAACTAATTAATGCAGTGTTTTTCTGCACGGAATTTAAAAACACTTTCAGTTGCATCACTTTTGCGCTTTCGCTTCGTCCGCGCTGTAATTTTCTTAAGGATCCCTATTTTTTTCTAGACAAATATTATTCTAAAATCTTCCTCGAGAACCACTCTATCCATTGGTGAAGAGCACGAACAGACAGACAGACGTGGCGGAGGACTTTGAAACCTATAAAAAAGTTAATATTTTCTATTAATAAATCATTTAGTTTGAGTTGTTAAAATATGTAATCAAAACAAATAACAAAATGATGTCGTCTTGTTTTCGGATCTTGTATAGCCAATCATCATAAAAGTCTGTGGAACAGTCTCTCGGTGCTGTGAACCGCGAGCCGGGCCTAGCAAGGTCAGTCGAATCGCACACGTATTATACCGATATCGCAACAGCGCAGCGAAGGAACAAGTATCGGAAAAATAACCGTATCGGTACTACACTATTCCATCATGACATAATATTATTGCAAATGTAAACAAACGAATGAAATTATGAAATTAAATAAAGGGCTGTTCGACGGAAATATGCACAAATATGAACACTACAGCCAAATACATGATAAATGAGCATCGTTTTAATCGAAAATGTATTACTATGTGTAATATTGCATGAAAACCGGCTCCTAACCTGTGCAAAGACAATTAAAGTTGATTTTCCTTGTTTCTAGCACCACACTTCATAATACAACACACAGGCATCTAGGATGGCTGTTTTCCAACACATGCGTACAATTTTTAAAGTAAACTCCTCGTAATTTTCTCATAAATCTCAATTATATTAAAGTAAACACTCATTTGACAGCAGAACTACCACCAAGTCGTCGCATAATATGGCGGATGCGACACTTACCTACAACTGTCACTACGTCACAACAAAATGTTGGCATTTTGAGCAACAACTGAAATACTGTTGTCTCTTTTATCAAATATTAGACCTTAAAATATCTTCCCTTCCAGAAGTAAACCGGGATAATGCCCAGGATTGTTTTTTGTCCTTTTCCTCCACCATTTCCTCTACAGCTGATGATTGTTTCCCATCCAAAAAACCCCATTCCGGTAAACTTCCTTCTCCACCATGGTGGGATAGGGAATGCACTAACATGGTCAGAGCCAGGAATGAGGCTGAAAAGACAGTCAACGGCAATATGAACCTGGATAATCTCATTGCCTTCAAGCAGATACTAGCCAAGACCAGGAAATTCCTAAAAAGGAAAAAACGCGAAGGTTGGTCAAAATATATTGTAGTTCGCTGAGTCCGTGCACCCCAGTTTCGGTGGTTTGGCGGAAGGTGAAACGTTTTAGGAGTAGTTTAGCACCTGCCTCCTCTAACAACCTCACGGAAGAGCTGGCATATCAGTTTTTCTCAAAAATTGCTCCAGCCTATGTTCCAAGTGCTGAGGAAACCAGTGTTGACATCCATGATGCAGACAATACTGACGACCCAATGAACATGCCATTTAGCTTGGAGGAACTAAAAACTGTGCTATCCCACGTTAAGGATTCCGCGCCGGGAGTGGATGGATTCCCGTACTCCTTTATTTCTAAAGCTGGTCCAAAAACTCACAAATACTACCTGGACTTGGCTAATTTCTGCTTAGTTCTGGCTATATTCCAACCGAGTGGAAGGTTCAAGTTGTCATTCCGATTTTAAAACCAGGCAAAGATCCTAATGATCATTGCTCATACAGACCTATTGCTCTATCGTCCATACTCATCAAACTGTTGGAACACTTAGTAAAAAACCGGTTAGTGTGGTTGGTAGAAAACAGGAAACTGCTCCCAACGACTCAATTCGGCTTTAGGAAAGGTCTGGGCACAGCTGATAGTGTGGGTATCCTCACGTCAGAGGCCCGGCTGGCCCTCAGTAGGAATGAGTCTGTGGTTGCTGTTTTTCTGGATATATCTGCTGCTTATGATTCAGTTCTCCTCCCTAATCTCAGGCAAAAGCTGCATGAGCTGAGAGTCCCGGCTAGGATTTGTCGCATCATTGATAGCATTTTTACCAATCGCACCATTCAATTGAGAATACCTGGGGCTGACTCTGAAGAAAGATCGGTTTGGAGAGGATTACCACAAGGATCAGTTCTTAGTCCCCCATTGTATAACATCTATACAGCTGACCTGCCCTCTTCCCTTAATTTCGACTGTAAAATCCTTCAGTATGCTGACGATATTGCATTAATGGTGCGTGGCAGTTCCATTCAGGATGCCGCTCTTTCGATGAATGTCTCTCTGGCTTCATTAAACCAATGGCTACTTGACAATGGTTTGTCTTTAAGTGCACCAAAGAGTAAAGCTGTCATCTTTACGCGCAAGCACTCGGTACCTCCAATCGATTTAAACATTAATGGACAAAGCATTCCAGTTGAAGATAAGGCTAGGTTTCTGGGAGTAACTTTGGACTCTAGATTGTCTGGGGTCGATCACATCAACAACACGGTCAAAAAGTGTGAACGTTCTGTGTCGGTCCTTAAAGCTTTGGCTGGGGTATGGTGGGGAGCTCCCCCTACACCCTTAAGCTGGTCTATAATGCGTTGACCAGAAGTGCTATAGACTACTGCAGCTATCTTATTGAGCCCTGCAACAAAGAAGCGCTTAAGAAATTAGACAGCATCCAGTCCAAATGCCTAAGAATTGTCATTGGGGCCATGAAATCCTCTCCCATAAACGCGCTTCAAGTAGAATGTGCAGACCCTCCTCTACACCTTAGGAGACAGTATTTGGCAGATCGCTTCCTTACTAAAGTTTTTTCCCTCTCATCCCATCCCCTGCTCCCAATTTTAGACCAAATTGACCTCTCCTTTAATAATTCTTCCTATTGGAACCATAAAGTTGTCCCCTTATTGATAACGAGGTACAGAGAGCTTAAACAACTCTCCTCACCTATTTGTCAATATCCTTCTCTTCCGGTCTTCTCCGCCGCATACGAGGCGATTCATTTCGAACCAAAAGTCGTTTTGGGCCTAGGGATATCAAGGAATTCTCAAGACGCTAGAGATGACTTTGAGTCAGCTGTCAAGCGTTATTGGGAAGGATGGAACTTTTTCTTCACAGACGCTTCAAAATTTTCTGAAACTGAATGTACTGGTGTGGCAGTTTATTTTCAAAATTCTAAAATAGCTTTACTTTTTCAATGCCCACCAGAAGCATCAGTCTTTACGGGAGAGTGTATTGGTATTTTAGAAGCCATACACTATATTAAATCCCATCAAATAACAAGGTCAGTATTTTTTTCAGATTCTCGTAGTAGTATTCAGGCCCTTAATAAAATCAACTTCACAGTAAAATTAATAGTCAAATCATTATGGACATAAAGAACTTGTTACTTGATTGTTCCCAAAACGGCTTGGACATCGAGATAACCTGGATCCCCGGTCACACGGGTAATGTTGGCAATGAGTGCGCTGATTCGTTAGCAAAGTATGCCACATCGAATCCGGTTGATCGAAAGCACTACGTAGCTCATAACTACGATTTGCGGAATGGTGCCAAACCCAAGTTATTTAACTCGTGGACTGAAACATGGAAAACGACTTCTAAAACCAAGGGCCTCTACTATGCTGCTATACAGCCTGAAATCCAGCGTAGGCCTTTGTTTTTTAAATACCCTAAATTGTCGAAGAGAACTGTTTCGTCCCTGTGTAGGCTAAGACTAGGACATTGTTGTAGCCCAGTGTTCCTGGAAAAGATCCATGTCCGGGATAGCTCCCTGTGCGAGTGTGGTCTTGCGGAGGGTACTTTAGACCATATTTTCTTTTCCTGCTCCCTAAACAACAAATCATTTGACCTGTACCAAAAAATTTCCGAATTTAGTATCCCTCTCCCAACCAACTTTCATACCCTTCTCTCCCACTTCTCCCCTAAATTGATTAACATTTTGGCCACATTCTTAAACGAAAATGACTTGAAATTCTAATTGGTGCGTAACGTGTGTGTAATTAGTCTGTATTTAGTATAAACTAGTTTATATGTTGTATATAGTGTAGTATTTAGCTGGTAAATAGGATTATCTGTTCTACTAACCCATGTGTTCGTCTTTTCAGCTACTAACACCTACCACGAAATACCAAGTTCGACGGCCTGCCTCTCTGTGCTGCCGTCACGACGTGACACTGGCAGAATAGTCGGATCCGGCTCAGTTGCCATAAACGGAAAAAAAAACACTGTCACTACGTCACAACAAAATGTTGGCATTTTGAGCAACAACTGAAATACTGTTGTCTCAAATATCGACGGGTAAAAGGCAAAAGGGGTCAAGCACCACAGATCATATTGTTCAGGAGAATAAAAAGAAAGTTTTAATAAAAAATATCTCTTTATTGCTTTATTGAATCACATCACAATCTTCAGAAAAGTTTACTAAAATACAATGTTCTTTAATAATTTTACATCAAAATAAGCCTGAGATCAATAGTTTCAAAGATAGATGTCGTTTGACTCCAGGTTTTTACCATGTTTATCGCATTTGCGAGGGGTCAAGTAACAATATTTAATGTTGGAATATTTAGATTTTGGCCTAAGCTTCATGTTAATAAAGTAATATTTTATTTTATTTGGCACAACAGATCATAGAACTAATTCAGATTTTGGCTTAAGCTACCATAATCTTAATAAGTATTATTTTATATTTGGCACAGCAGGTAGGTAATAGAACTATGAATTATGTATTAAACTAAAACAATACAAGGAACAAAACTGAGATCCAAAAAACAGCAGTTACCTAACTGTTAGTACATACAACAGCATGTTATCACATTATTTGAGTAAATAAACCACAATAATTTGGTACTTAATTCTTAATAAAATAAAAAATCAACAATTATTATCCAAAATAATCCACAATAATTTGGTAGGTACTTATCTCTTACTACAATAACAAAGTGAAAATCAAAAATTATTAACCAATCTTTTTTCATACAATTATTATTAATGAGTATTTTCTTCTTTTTCAATGACTGAGTGACACGAATCAACTGGCATATATGTATGTCCTGCAAGTAAGTAGTTGATTTGTATTGTTTCCAAAAAGGTGGATCTTTTTAAAGCATAATTGAGAATTGCCAATATTGTTTTGTTCTTATTTTGGCCAGGGCAATTGTCGCAATAAAGAATCAGATTCTTGATTTGCCTTTTGTCTACTGAATCTATGTAGTGAAAAAGACATGAGCCAATTTCTTTGTTATCTCTCTTTCCATCGCACTCACCCCAAATATATGCCATACCATTTCTTGTTCTGCTCTCATAGACCGTTAAATTATAGTAGGCATATTTTTTGCTATAGTAGAGCAGCATACTTTCTCCGTGAGGTGTATTTAAGACCTTTTGAAGGTCGAATGAAGCGCATAATGTATTTTTATTTGCAATTTCTTGGTGAAACAAAAACCTTTTAGATGTAGCTTCTTTCTCTTGATCGTGTGCAATTTTTTCTTCACAGTTCTTGGCTTCTTCATCGCGATTATTTTCGTATTTCGTGCACATTGCACACTTATCTTTTTTAGGTACATGAAAATAGTTATAAAAATCATTTACAAATATTTTTTTAAATATACTTTCAGATACTAACAAACTCAATCTTGCTTATCCACTTCTAATAAATATCGTTTATACAATCGGTACAAGTGCGAAGGATTTTTGAAGTCCTGTGATAAGTAAGTACGAGTAGTTTCCTTTCGACAGTAATGCGATGGAAGGGCTGGCAATGAAGAAATATACTTTTTGACATATTCAATTGTTTGGGGGCTTGTTTTATTAGCAGGTATATGCTTTCCACGTCCTTCCTGCTTAGCAAATTCTTTATTCTTTTTATTTTTTATCAGAGTTTTCAACAGTATACGCTATAAATTTTCTTGATACATCCAAAGTTGCAACTAGAAATTGTCTACAGACTTGACGCCTGCTTTCACCTTCATTAATAAAATATTTCAGTCTTTTCTCTCTTTGGTTCGCTATCGTTAACTCGCCTTCTTTTCACATTTGTAATAACAGCATTGTTGGCAATCCAGTTTCTTCGCTCTTGTAATGTAAGACTTTGGAAAATAATTAAATATAGATTGTCTTTTTTCTTCAGTAATTACTCCACATTTATTTCCACATTTAGAAGAAGTACATGGATTAATTTGAAAGTGTCTTTCCCTTTTTTCTTTTCCATTTTTAATAATATATTTTTCACCTTTATGTTTTAACAACTTTCTTTCTTTCCATTTATTAATTCTTTTCGATTTAGATTTTGTGACTTCTACGTCTGACCATTCACTATCACTGAGATCTCCAAAAGCTTCCTTAAGTAAGACATCATCTTCGTCTTCTTCTTCATCAACAAAATAATCCAAGTATGATTTATTGAATTGTTTTCTCTTTTTTTAAGTTCTATTTTTTTTATTTGCTACTGTTTCCTGTTGCTCTTTTAAGTTAGACGTTGATGGAACACTCCAAAGATTTTGTATATCCAAATTACTCTGCTGACTAGTAATTTCTCCGATCTTTTGTCCTTCGAGCCCAAGTATATTTTGAATCTCTCCTTCTTTCCCCCCGATGGACATTACGGACTAGGTAAACTTGCACTCAGTCTAATAAAATCTTACTTAAATGATAGACAGCAGCAAGTTCAAATAAATGGTGTCAATTCACGGGGTTTAAAAGTCAAAATGGGGGTACCACAAGGCTCTATTTTGGGTCCTTTCCTCTTTCTAGTATATATTAATGATCTACCCCATCTTTTAAAAAATCAACCTCATATGGTATTATTTGCTGACGATACGTCCTTAATTTTTAAGATAGATAGACGTTCCATAAATCTTGACGACGTAAATAACGCCCTACAGCAGGTCCAAAATTGGTTTACTGCTAATAATTTAGTATTAAATGGGAAAAAAACTAAATGCATCAGATTTGCCTTACCGAACGTTAAAAGAAATGATTGCGACATAGTATTGAACAAGGAGAAACTTGAATTCGTCGAAAACACGGTTTTCCTGGGGATTACGCTTGACTCAAGGCTACAATGGGGTCCTCATTTAACATCTCTTGCGGGACGGCTAAGTTCAGCAGCATACGCTGTCAGAAAAATCCGTCAATTTACCGATATAGATACCGCGAGGCTGGTCTATTTTAGTTACTTTCATAGTATCATGTCTTACGGTATCTTATTATGGGGACGTGCTGCAGACATCGAGTCTATATTTATCCTGCAGAAAAGAGCCATCAGAGCCATTTACAATCTCCGTCGGCGTGATTCCCTAAGAGAACTGTTTAAGGATATCAACATCATGACGGTACCTTGTCAATACATTTACGAAAATATTATGTATGTTCGGAAAAATCTTCATCTCTTTAGCAAGATTAGTGACAGGCATAATTTTAATACTAGAAATAGGAACAAATTAGATCAACCCCGATTCAGATTGGCCAAAGTACACACTTCTTTTATGGGGTACTGTATTAAATTTTATAATAAAATACCAGTTGATATTCTCGAACTAAATGAGAGAAAATTTAAAGCATGCATAAAACGCACACTATGTAGACAAGCGTATTATAAACTGGAAGATTATATCCTCGATAAAAACGCTTGGCTAAATGCTGGTCCTGCTCCACAGTCACAGCTGCTTAGGTCCACTTTTTAGGTTTCTATGTTTTTATATTTGGAAGAGATGCTCGCTCCTTTTAGAGGTTCTTACATTATTTCGTTTATTTATTCTTATATACATACAAATTATATTATTATATTAATTACTTATTTATTCTTTTTGATGTAAGATCTTAATCGTTCTCTTTATTAATTTATTTTTCATTATTTGGTCATTGACAACCATAGTTTTGTGTAAAGTAGAAGCATATTTTTCAAATTTTGTAAATGTGAGTACCATGAAACCATTTACATTTTATGTGAGTAGTTATAGTTTTACTTGTTGGACATGAACGAGCATGGTGGTTGAGAGCATGTCATGCTCACTCAAATGTCTCGCTGATGGCGGCGCGTGGGTTTGATCATTCGGTTCCCTTCGAAATGGTTGAGCTGAAGGGTGCCGATACACGCGTCATGTTCGTGAACAGGCGCCGTCGGTTGAGACTGGTCATCTCTTAACTGCCATTGGCTTATTTTAATCTTTATATTTAAAATTCTTATAATAAGCCCTTTTTTTTTTCCTTTGCATTGTCCTCACATGCAGAAGCAACAAGTATATGTAACTTGAAATTTTGTAAAACCAGAACATGATTTAAAAGAGTGTCCGTGGAGTTTCTTGCACGTTCTTCTCCATAGAGATCTACGCTTTGGAACGTGCAAATAGCTTCCATGTTTTTGACTGACCGACCTTGACGTTTCAAAAGTGCCTGTGAATGGTTTATTTGAAATAAAATGCTTTGAATTTTGAATTTTGAATTTGAATTTTGATGAGCTGCACATTATTTTCTGGTATATAGACGCCAATTTCTTCTTCGGTAACGCTTTCATTCCATTCCACATCCTGCACGAAGTTTGCCTGCAAGACATTCTGAGTCGCTTCGTCTTTTGCTGGTGTTTCTTGTTCTTCTAAGTTAGACGTTGATGGAACATTCCAAAGATGTTGTGTGTCCAAATTACCCTGCTGACTAGTAATTTCTTCTTCCTTTTGTTCTTCGAGTCCGAGAATATTATAATCTCTCCTTCTTCCCTCCTAATGAGCTGTACGCCATTCTGTGGTATACAGACGCTAATTTCATCTTCGGTAACCCTTTCATTCCATTCCAAGATCTGCACGTTTGCCTGCAAATCATTCTGACTCGCTTCGTAATTTTGTTCTTTATCCTGCAAGCCAAATAAATCCATTATCATAGCGTAACAAACAAAATTGTAGAACATTGACCCTATAACCAGTATAATTTAAAAAGTACCATTTAAAAGCAAGCTTCTGTAGTGCCAACTATTTTTTTAACGCAAATGTTTTATGACCGACTTTGGAAATAGTATCTGAATATAAATTACAGCATATAAAGCCTCTAGAAAATCCCTCTTTCTATTCGTTAAACGAAATTAGATCTATCGAGTTAGTGAAAGTCAAAATAGAATGTGCAGGTCAAGCTAATTAACATACACACATAGCATCAAGACTTTTTTCCTGAAAGGGTAGGCAGAGGCGTAACACACACCCACATTTCATAAGCAAATTAAAAGCATGTAAAATACCTTCACATTGTTTAGGTCACTCTGTATTTCACTTTGATCTTGTGTAATACTCGTAAATTGGTTTTCGTTAATGTGCGCTGGTTTCAGTTGATTGTCAGTCTGAAAAATTAATAATAACAGTATTTAATTAGGCTATTACCATCCCGTTGCTACTATAATATTTATCGTCTAACTACCTACTTGACCACGTAACCTATCCAATGTTTGATGCGTATGATTAAGTACACGGACAAATACCTAGGTAGATAGACAATGAATATTAAAGTCCGTCATTTGGAATTAACAATTGAGAACAAAACTTTAATCTTTAGACTAACTAGATAGGTACCTTTTTGTTTAACATTCCTCATTAACTTACATACAATAACAATATTTTCACAATTTGCATTAGTTAAAAAGTTCTTAGAAGATAAAACATCAAAAATTATGATTGTTTACATTTTTACTAAACTAATTCTTAATGATTTCCTAATCGCGTGGACCGATTTACATGATTCAAACGGATAAAATGGTTTTATACCTAGACCTTTATTTGACACCAATATCGTTAAGATATCTCAATAAACGAAAAAAACACATTTTCAAGTTGCTCTCGTAATAAAATTATCCAACATGTATGAAACGCGTACCTACATTACCAGTTCTTTTAAAAACTATCCTAAGAAACGTTAAATTTATTTTTATAAAATAAATAAAATGAGGTTGAACTTACCGATGATAGTACGGGAATCACGTCATCTTGAATTTCTTCGACCTCTCTATTGCTATCAATATAATCAAGTAATAACCTTCTTCGTACTAGCAACAGTCTTTTTCGGTCTAAAATACGTCTCAAGTTCACGTTTTCGGGAGTTGCAGACATGTTTTATATAAAATGTTAATCTGTGTTAAAAACTGTGATCGCGTTTCAAACACGCGTGAACTTGCTTTCACGCACACAAAACATACACCCACTTGCAGCGGCGCTGGCGCGCGTACTGAGTGAATCAAATGCAACGTAATGAAAATAAAATGATTTAAGAAAGGGGCCAAGCGCCAATTATGTTTAGTTGACAATTTTTACTATTGGTGTAAGCGACGTTATAGTATTTCATTTTCTTATCAATAGTGTTAAGTGAAAAATTATTACTAAACAAATAAAAGGAATATGGATACAAACGACATATTTATTTCTAATATTGTTTTTAAAATTATGCCAAATGACAAGGCGATACAAAAACGTAATATACAAAATGGTCTTTCAACCAAGCAAGGTAAAGTCGGTGTCGCTTGAGCACTTTTGGTAAGTATCGATTTGGCAATTCAGTACAAATAATTCTTTGGTGCAAGTGACTTTTTTTCTTGCTCGAAAAACGATACTATGACCATTCGAAAGAGAAAAAATAGTGGAGTTGGGGTCAATAAAAAAGTTAAGATCGCAAAATGTGGCGCTTGACCCCTTTTGCCTTTTTACCACAATTTAAAATTCCTTCTTCTCAGAGTTTCGCATTCAAAATTTTTAATGTAGGAACCTTCTTATAAACCGTATAAAATTGAGTTAGTTTTCTTCTAACAACGCCCTCTGTAAAACTGTCAACTTCAATTTTTTTTCTTTCGGGTCTGTTTATTTTTTTTTTGGTGATTTAAAATTTACATTATTTTGTTAATCTTTTAGTTCATTTCCTTATTTTATTATTTTACATATGGTAGTCACCGAGAGTCTTGTAGCTTTAGCAACAAGTTTGTTTAGGTTTACGTCTTCAAGATACTCTGTAGAATTATGATCTTGTTTTCTGGCTTTAAAAAAGGAATATACATTGTATGCTATTTGTTTAGCTTGCTTGTTAATTTTGTTCGCAAAACTGCAAGAGCGATTCATCTTGAGATTTATCTTGGCAAGTCGTATACCTTGTGCGTTTATGTCCAAGCGTCCGTAACAAAAATACCAACCGCGCGCTGCGAGCACAGCCAGCGCACTGATACTGTACTCTTTGGCGCACTGTCGCACTTGACGTAAGCTCTCTGCTCCGCGCACCCCTTTCACCCACCCGCTAACATCTCCCCCCGCTCCCTTCTTACCGCGCAGGCGATACGTGTATATTACTATATTAGATAGAATGAAACAAAACGATATTTCACATTCTGTTTCGTATTTCACCCATATTTGTATAAGCAAATGTAGGTATAGAATATTGCGGCGCCTCCATATTTATTCTATCTCTGTGTTCTGGAAGCACTGGGATCTTGCTCTTTATGACTTTGAATTATGACAGTTCTTGACCAGTGACAGACATGAGTGACGTCATCGTTCGTTTTGGCGCGAAAATTTAAACTGTGTTTAAAAACGCAACTTTAACAATAAATTAAAGCGTTTTAATTTTTTACATGTGGCGGTCTATTCTAGACGGAGATCTTTAAAATGAAAGCTAAAATAGAAATACTGCATGTTCCCTATTGTGTCGAGAACCTTTACTAAAAATCGATGCATTCAAAAGCTCAACATTCAATTGGTCCTATAATTGGAAACGCACACGTTTTTATTATAAGGTCTGTAAATAAATAAAATACACTTTGAAAAAAAAAGTTTATTTATCAAATGTTACAGTTGGCAAGGTTACATAATATGACAAATACTTTGTACCCGTTAGTCCTGACATGAAATGAGATTGTTATTCCTCTGAATAGGTACACAATTATATTTTCATCTTAGGTTATAGGCATGAATGGGCGATGAATGATGAGCGTACAATAATTAGTTAAAACAAGTTCGAGTTATACTATAAAAATCTGTACTTCTTGATGAGGTGTAAATAGACTGCGACTGCGGACGTCGATTTATCAGGTCGATGCAGTGTATGTGTGCCAGAAGCCGGTCGATCGGTAGTTAGAAGTCAATTTAACTTATCAAACCCTGGAGTCCATCGTCCGCGATCTAGTTGCACCTATTTACATTCTGATCAGGAAGCCTTCATGGTCTCATGGTTAGATACGATTCGCGACTAAAATATTAGCGTAATCTGTCATTTGATTTAAATGTGCCTTCAAGCTTTGTTTCACATAGTCAATTATTTGTTAAACTAGAGTTCGAGTAAAATTCAGTCTATAGTCACCTGTGGCCCGAAACAGTAACGTGGAAATAAAGGTCCAACGATATGGGGCCCGGCAGAGGGAATGTGAACATACAATACACCTAGACTTACAAACATATAAGTACGATCAGTTACAGCTATGCTTATCCTAAAGAATCATAAAGTAGAAAATCTCGCAATCGCAGTGTTCTATAATTGTGTCTCCATACTAATTTGTTTAGTAGTTTTATATCTTAATCGTATACTAGAATGATCGAAGTGAGGTGGGCGCTTGCCGCGGCTGGGCTAAGGACGAGATGGCTGGCGCGGGGGGACGCTGTCGTCTATCGAGCTGGTTGTCAGCAATAGCTCGCTGTGACTTATGCAACTATAGATCTTCTGACACGTTTTTGATATCAGCGTTTTGTCATTTCCCTCCCGGTAACGCGCTCGAGGCTTATGTTTAGATAGAGGTACACTTATTTCTAGAAGAGATGTAGAACATTAATACAAGATACACTTTCTCGGATTCCGGTACAAATTTCGTAGGGCAGTTAAAATAAAATTATGCAAAAATTCTATTGTCAATCACAGTGTTACAAAGTATAAAAAACTGTTTACAATTTGATGAGAGGGAAAATGAACAAGTATGAGTCACTAAATTTACCAGGCACCTTTTTCAGGCCTATTTATAACCATACATCATCAGGAATGCAACATGGAATAATGGTAGGAAGGAATAAACTGGACGAGCAAATGGTGAAAACCATGGATGATCACCACAAGCACTAGAATATAATCTGGCAGCGTTGTCTACTGCATAAATTACTGAACATATTTAAAAGTTTATGCCTCATTATTTGGTCAAGATATACCTTTGCAGCCTGCTCCATTGTAGCAGTTTATTCCTGCCAAGTACTTACAATGTAAACTCATCAAAATGTCTGTTGAATGTCCCACGAAATTCGTACTGGTTCGACATCTATACACATAATAATTTATTATTAACATTACTTTATCTATAAATCTACTTTAATTTTTAAAACCTTACATATAAAAAACGATTGAAATAAATCGGATTTCCCAATTGTTATTATTATCGTAGAAAAAGAACTTAATTTACAATTAAAAACATAATTCGATGGATGGTCTGCACAAGTACTTTGATGACCAGATTTGTCAACTGTCAACTAGAGAGATGATTTTGAGCGATATTTCGATGAATAAACAAACCACAGACATTGATAAGCCTCGTTAGCAACAGTCGAAGGCACTTCTTCGATGTGGCATTAGGTCAACATGAAGCAGAGCAGTAGAAGCAGGTTTCCATAGAAGAAGTTCAAAATTCGCTTGCACCATGTTTATGTCTGTATTCATATTGCATTATGTCTAAAAGTTCTCTTCAAAATATCAGTAGTTACTCGCATCTGATAATCAAAGTACAAGAGTTTCCGCAACTTACACCAATAAAAAATTACAAATAAAAAATTTTTAAAAATTATTTTACCTACTGGACAATCATTAAAAATGTAAGTTAAAACTAGTAACTGCAATAGGCCTGCTATTGTGAAGTAGTGGCAGCTTTTCTTTATTGAGGTTGAGCTTGAGCCGTGAGGCGAGCACGCAATACAATAGGCAATATTTTACTAGACAGAAAAATTATGATTCTAGTTGTCTGTCTGTAAGATTTTTCAAAAAATATTGGACACGTATTTTTATCATATCAAATCGATAAAAATATAGAGCATCAAAGTTTTAGAGAAGGGGGAGGTGACGTCACATCGCCGGTACGTCACTTGTATTTTCAACGCACTGTATCGTCATCATGTTTTGATTACGTGAAAAAAAGAAATAATACGTGTCCAATGTTTATGGAAATCTATCTGACGGACTAATTAGATTTTTTCAGTAAAATACCCCATTGGGGCTAACGGTCCTTGAGGTTAGCCGGAGCCCGGAGGAGCCCCAGACTACATTACAATCAATCTTGGCTTGCAGTATTTTCAAACTGAATGTTTTACCAACACACTTTAATTTTGGTTAAAGCACTCAAGTATTTGTATTTTTTTATAAGTTGTCTGCCATACCGGACATTGTCAAATTAAGGGACGTCATCATCTGCCTAGCCTTTTCCCAACTATATTGGGGTTGGCTTCCAGTCAAACCGGATTTAGCTGAATACCAGTACGCAGTATTGTCAAATTAAGGGACGTACTTATTATAATTGTTGGATTTCCAGGACTTTATATTGAGTGATATGATGACGATTTTCAAGGTTTGTTCAAAGTCCATTACGTGGCCTTTCTCACAAGTGCAAACACGACTATGATACGATATTCTATCATGGAATACGTAATTTCAAATGTTTTCAATAGTTTGCATTGAGAACATTTTGAATTACTTGCGTATTTTAATTGTGAAACTCGTGATCATTATCACTCAGTGTAGGGTGCCGAAAGTACCATTTATTTAAGGGTACCGTAATAAGCCTTCGCTGTCCGTCCGTCTGTCTGTCAGCGGGCTGTATCTCAAAAACCGTGATAGTTAAGACAGTTGAAATTTTCACAGATTGTGTTTTTCTATTGCCGCTATAACAACAAATAATAAAAAATCAGGTTTATGGTACGGAACCCTTCCTGTGCGAGTACGCCTTGCACTTGGCCGGTTTTTTAAAAAGACTGCCTCAACCTCAATAAATTGCGCTTAAAAAACTAAGAGGCGACATTCTTATTCTAATTTAGTTTTTAATACAGCGCTGCTCATTAGTGTAACAATACCTTGAATTTGAAAATGTTGATTAGAGTAATTAATATTAATAAAATTTGTTCAGAAGTTACGACGCACATACAAAGTCTCTTATTCATTTTAAACAATACAATTTCTGTTGTGCATGAACCTGTGACAGGCGCCAAATAAGCATGCAATAAAGTACATTGACCTTTCCCTAATATCCCTTCGTAGATAAACAATAATTCATGAACTGTTTTTCATTACTAATGTAAAGCTAATGAGAATAGAATATGATAAGAATAGAAGTCGATTCAGGACAGCTTGATTTCTTTTCTTTATTAAATTTGTTTTAAATACGTGAAAGTCAATAAATTTAAGTGGTCAATGAACGTTAATGCAAATTTATCTGGCGCCTACTATAGTCTGTCAAGCGAGTCGTGTCCCATGAAAAAGGCGATTTTCGTCAGAAAGGTACCTACTCTGTTTCAGATTTTTTTTTTTACTTATTCTATGGCCATGAGTTGCTTAACTAAATTATCAATTGTGCTTTTTATTACTTCTTGATTCAAGGCATGATTAAAAATGCAGAAAAACAGTTAATTTCAGTTCAACCAGCAATATCTTAAAGTGGCTATCAGTATTATGTGCCCCAGTAAGATTCAACAACATGACTAAGAGACGAAATCGTGATCACATTACAGTAAAATAAATAAAAAATTAGATAGTTGAGATAAAAGTATCAAGATGTTGTAGCCAACCAATCTGATGTTGAAACGAACTTGTGACAATCTGACAGATAAAAGTATTGCCATTATAAGAAATCAGCTAAATGGTTGTGGACACGACTCGCTTGACAGACTCTAGCCTCTAGCCGAAGAGACGAGGCGTGTGTTCCGAAATATAACCCAGTATACTGGCCAGTGCTCATAACGTCATGAATCTGACGCCATATTGACCTCATGAGCACTGGCCAGTATAGGTACTGGGTTATATTTTCGGAACACATGCATAAAGCTAGAGACAAACATCCCACGTACGCAACGTATGCAACGCATTATGATATCTGGACTATTGATTTTGTATGAAAAACTATGCAATAGAGACACTTATCGTATGCAACGCAACATACGATACGATACAAAAGCGTTGCGTACGTTACGTACGTAGGACCAGTGTGTAAGCGTTATACACTGCACAAGTATCACATGCTCAACTGACAATCGTTGACGCTGATAGCACGTCAGTTTAGGGCTCCTGTGTTGCTGGAATCGTGTATCACAAATTCACACATCTCTTGTTTACTATGAATACGAGACATACATCCAGTACCTGAATTGAGATTTTCAAGTAGCAAATATCAAATTGTGAATTGGTTTGGAGCTGGATAATGTCACAATTCAGTTACCGAGTGTTACACCTGGCTTCTGGAACGAAATCGTCGACATGTCAAACATTTTGCGCGAGCCAAGTATTGTGATTGGCTGCTGATATTCATGCCATCAATAAAAAAAAAATTGTTTAAATATGTATATATTTCAAGTACCTAACAGTGTTTCTTTAAAAAGTTTCACCTAGCGGTTGCCTGAAACCTGTATAGTTAGTGCTCAGAAGAAGATCAAACCGCGCACATGAGATATTGTCACATATATATATATATACTTGCGTCACATAATTTCGCTCCAAAGCCAGGTATGAAGTTAGTAGGTTTGTGGATAAATGCCGTCCCTTAGCGAGGGGTCATATTGTGCGAGTGCTGGTGCGGTCGCCTGCTTACGGGTTGAAGGTGGGCAGCGAGGCCAGCTTAGCCTTGACCTCCTCGCCGGCGTCGTCGCACAGCAGCAGCGTGTGTGAGTACCCCATGGTGACCTGCGTGATGTTCAGGCCGTCCATGCGCGTCACCTCCTTGGGGCGCGCTGACGACTTGTTGATGTCACCCGTGCCCTGCAAGTTACATGAACTAATTGGTAACAGATTTTTTTAATGAATAGAATAGAATTTATGAATGTTGTTAATAAAATGATAAAATAAAGACCATTGCAACGTTTTCATTTTAGTTCATATCGTTTTTAAACAAAAATATCGAATGAAAGTAACGTAAAACAGAACGTATATAAAAACCACAATCAGCGTTTAGTGATGTCACTGCTCACTGGTCTTTGAGTTAGGACATTTCTTTACCGGTGGCAGACAGGAGTGACGTCATTGCCACAGGAGTGACGAAAATTGAAACTGTGGGTATAAAAACGCAATTTTGGCAATAAGTTACAGCGTTTTAATTTCTTATTTATGTGGTGGTCTATTCTAGATGGAGTTCTTTAAAATTAAAGCAAAAATGGAAATATTGCAAATTGCGAATAGCGGCTGGCAAATTGCTAGCAAAAACTATATTGTTTTGAGAATTTGCTTGCCTGAGGCTAAGCATTCACAGTATTTCGCCGTGATTATTGGGAAATCTTAACGCGCAACGGTCCAACGCGCTAATCTCAGGTATTACTGGTCCGAATTGAATAAATATATTATTTTAGTTGTGGATAGCCCATTTATCGAGGATGGAAGAAATAGGCTTTATAACATCAACCTACAACCAACAGAAGCGGAGCATTCATGAAAAATGTGAGGCGCGACGAAGTTGCGCGAGTCAGCTATCTATAATCTTCGAGCATACTAATTAATATACAACTGCTTCAGTGGTCGAGTGGTTTAGGCGTTTGCCTTGTGACGCGGTGGTGGTGGGTTCGATTCCCACGGGAAGCAAACTTTGTAAAGTTGTTTCCAGTGTGGCTAGGACATTGTAGGCTTGAGTCACCTGATTGAAAAAAAGAAAAAGATTCCGTGCTTCGGAAGGCACGTATAAGCAGTGGCGAACCGTAGGTGCAAGCCAGCATAGACCAGCATAGGTTAAAAAGAAAAAACCATAATATAAGTCATCGCTATCACGCCGACCCACTGCACCGTGCTGTTTCTGTGCTATAGTGATATTAAATTGCTACGTGTTTATTTCTTAGATCATTATGACATCGAAATATAACATAATAAAAATAACTGAAACAGCTGAGTTAGTATTATATAACGTAAATGATATAAGAGCCTAGAGAGACTAAAATGGCACCGTGTATAGGGACTAGGGAGTCTTGCTGGCTTGCACCTACGGCACTCCACTGCGTATAAGCCGTTGGTCCCGGCTGCTAAATGACGGTCGTCAAATAAACCAAGTCAGAGGCCCTTGAGGCGGTTTAGAAACTCTGACAATAGGGTGTGTGGGGTCGTTAGACCTTTACTGCCCACACGATAAGAAGACTTAATATATAAAGCTGAAGAGTTTGTTTGCTTGAACTTAATTTCAGGAACTACTGGTCCGATTTGAAAAATTCTTTCAGTGTAAGATAGCCTATTTATCGAGGGAGGCCATATATCATCACGCTAAGAGCGGAGCAGATGAAGTTGCGCGGGTCAACTAGTTAATAATAAAAAAAAGATTACAGACCAGTTCGCCGTAGGTGGGGGACACGCCCCACGCCACCAGCGAGTCGTCGGCGGCGATCACGATCGAAGTGTTGCTGGTGCCCACGCAGCGGATGTTCCACCCTGGTACATGAACACCATGTTATTAGACATCAACTGTACGTCTACCATGAGTTTTATCCTTACTTGTATTATAAATGCGAAAGTAACTCTCTGACGCGCTTTCACGCCAAAACTACTGAACCGATTTAAATAAAATTTGGTACAGTCTAGAGCCTGAGAAAAGCACATAGGCTACTTTTATCGCGGGAGTATATTCCCTAGGGATCACGCGGGCGAAGCCGCTGGCAGAAGCTAGTAAATCCATACTCGCTAGCCACCGTAGTTAAAAAAAATATGCAAACTTTTAAAAACCAAGTGTCTGATGTATTTGTTCAAGTAGTTACATATAAAACTTTAGTTAACAACTAAAAAAATAATTAGAGACTTGTTTTTTATAAGTTTTCGGTTGTTAAACTACAGTTGCTAGCGAGTCATCATCATCATCTGCCTAGCCTTTTCCCAACTATATTGGGGTCGGCTTCCAGGCAAACCGGATTCAGCTGAATACCAGTGTTTTACGTGGAGCGGCTGCCTACCAGACCTCCACAACCCATTATCTGGGTAACACAGTACTTTTTGGCAAGACTGGAGTCAGATTTACTGGCTTCTGACAATCCGTAACGACTGCCAAAAATCTACAAATGACAGCCGGGATCAACAGCTTAACGTGCTTTCCGAGGCACGGAGGAAACTCGGTATGTTAAGGTGGTCCCCATCCACATGCCAACCTTGGCAAGCGTTGCTTAACCTTAAAGATCGACCCGTGCGGCTGTTATTATATAGCTACGAGCTCCTCACAGTCGCTAGCGAGTATAGATTGATAAAACTCATGGTAGACGTACCTACTGAACATAAATATTACAGTGATACTTCCTGGTTCAGTAGACCCTAGCTTGGTATATCTATATTAATACGTGAAGCAAAAATATTACGAAAAAACGTGGTCGGAGGGAGTATGGAATATGGCACAGTTCAAGTTTATATCGAAAAGGAGTGCAGTAAGCTAATCTTTTTTATTAATACTTGATGTGTGATAATTATAGAGCGGTCTGAAATATCTCTGTTGTAGAGAATATTTTTCTTTTTTTTTGTAATTCTTAATCTTGTGAGGAGCTCGTGGCTAAATAATAGAAGCCGCACGGGTCGATCTACAACGCTTGCCAAGGTTGGTCTGTGGATGGGTGACCATCTTAACATATCGAAAATTTTTTTCGTGTTATTTTCCTCGTATGGCTTTAGGCACGTGCCTAATTTGCCTTAGGATAATCCGCCCCTTCATCTATCAATCCAACAAAACGCGCATAACTTCGTAACGGCTGACCCAAAATGGATATTTATTTTTTGTTTTGTTCGAAATTATTAGGACAAGGTTTGTACGTAAATAAAAAAACATCCGGCGAAGTCGGGGAGGGCCACTACTTTATTGTATCTTTACCTCCGTATTGTTAGTGTATTGTCGTCACGTTTGATTGCGAATTTCATACTTTCTGTTAATAGAATTCTTCGATTTGAAATCCGTTTTCTTTACATGAGAGGCTTTATACCCTACAAGGAGTGACAGAGCTCAAATGGTATCAGCTGGTTACGCAGTCACTGGTGTGATCCAAAGCTGGCGTCCGATGCTTGTTGTCTGGCGTTTGGCCTACTTGGCACAGCTGTGATGTGAGGCAGTTTGTAGAACTGAAGAATTACTATTTTTGTATTGTTATTGCTTAATTCATTTTTATTGTTTGTATTTTAAATAAAATGTAGTTTAATAGAAAACTCACCACTTAGATCTTGCACTGGTTTTGGATACATGTTTGCCTCGCCGGTACGCTTGGTTTGTCCGAATAAGAACAATCCACCTGGAAAGGATAGAATATATTGTGTTTATTTGTTATTTTTAGGTATTTTAGTTTTATAACTTGTTGTGCTTTATAAAATTGTAAGACAATAGTTGTCGTTTCACATGTTGGATGGCAGTTACTGTGTTATTATGTTATTTTCTCCGACATATATAATGTGTAACAGAATAAACGCTATACTTCGTAAGGGGTCATTGTATTCATTATTTTCAACAATTTACTATGGGAGCAACAGGGAATTTGCGAAAAAAAAATAATCATCTGTTCAGTACATTTTGTTGAGTTATGCGCACAGAAATGTACGGAGTAGTCGTTCTTTTTTTTGCGTTTTCAGTTTATAATTGTTTTCTAGACAAATAATATACTAAAACCTTTCTCGAGAACCACTTTATTCTTTGGTGAAAACAGTATAAAAATCTGTGCAGTAGTTTTTTAGTTTATCGCGAATATACAGACAGACGCGGCGTATGATTTTATTTTATAATATGTAGTGATAATGTTTGTGTAGCTGACGTGTACAAGCTGAAGTGAGACGGGCCGGTCATTGGATTGCCTCTCGTCGGCAACAAATGTTGGCGTGCGCCTGCCATAAATAAGGATCATAGCAACATGACGCACGCCTGTTAAGTAACCGATAAGTATTCCTGCAGGCACGTCGTGGCACTGTTCACTCAGTGTCGCCTCTTCACGGCACCTAAAGCGGTCAGTCCCCGCCGGGTGAGACCCAGCGAGAACGACCAGCGACGAGGGTGCCGACTTGCATCGACAGGCCACAAGCGTTCCAGTCCCAGTGGTATCAATGGTACCAGTTGGCACCACTGTCGAATAAAATTCTTTGTCAGTTTTATTGTTATTACGCGCTTGTGAAAAAACTCAGTAGATACGTCTACCAGAAATTTTATCAATCTATACTCGCTAGCGACTAAACAAGTTGCTAACTTATTTGTTTAAGTTGATAAGTAACAAGCAAATAAATTGCAAATAAAACTTTGGTTACAACTAAAAAAATAAATAAAAAACCTGTTTTTTTTTTAATTTTCACATTTTTTTATCTAGTAAACAAGTATAGATTGATTAAACTCGATAGACATACAAACTGTTAAGGTGATTGTTCCGATAGCCTTTTCATACATTTTTCTGTCGCGGTAAACGCCGTACATATACACTTTTTGCTCAAAACTAATCAATTTATAAGTTTTCTACAATGAAACATTGTCGCACAGAACTTTTCCGAAAATCATTTGCATTATATATTGAGAAAAACAGTTTTTAAAACCGAGTAAAATTTGACATTTTGTTTACTAGTGTGAGTGCAATTTGACAACCAAACCATACGCAATGTTTGCGATTGGTTATAATATTCATCGCTAGATGGCGTGCACCCGATATTGTAAATTTGAAAAATCATTACTCAATTTATAATAATGGTTTTCATTAAAAAGGCATTATAATAACGTAAAACTAACTATCATAAACGAAAACATAAAACATTATTCTTGTTATCAAAAAATTGTTAGCTTTACTTATTTTTATTGTAGCTGGCAATAATTTCATCATTTGTATATAGGTAGCAACAATGCGACGTTGCCGTTGCTATTGTATTTGTTTGTCCCTTTGACCTATGCATCGTTGCCAAACTTCTCTTCGCGACTTGAAATAAAATAATACATTTTGAAGTTGTACACTAGCTTGTGCAGTGATAGGTTTTACGCGCGGAATTTCTCGTCTGTTTTGAATTGTATGAATTTTCATTGATTCGAAGGATTAGAACTAATATTTCTTGTACTTATGTATTTCGTTCCAATTTAATATAATTATTGCAAGGTATTCATTATCGTTTTTTTGGATTGGTAGTAGTATAGGTTGGTTAGACGCAATTTTATTTTAAAATAAAAGTATGTACCAATATTTCGGTGGTGGGTATTAACAAGTCGGCCCGTGAGTTTCGCTGGCTATAACAAATTGAAATAATCTCATAATAGAAATCACCGAACGATATTGTTAAATGATTTGTCAAGATATAATAGGTAATATCAAGTAAATTTAATTTTATTTACTTGATAATATTTATTATTATCTATCCTTTGTAATCCAAATTTTTAAGTCGCTATATACATTATATATCCTATCATAGGTTTTTTTTCAGATTAGTAATACAAATAATTATTATTATCGACAGACCAACAAACAAATAACAATAGTTATATTTGATTCACGCGTCTTTATGTGGATGCGGTGCGTTCCGTTATACCTACATAGTAAACATCAAAATAATAAATATGTAACATGATTTATTATTTAAAGTTTTTTTCTGCAGGGAATTGTCCCCGCTAGATATTATTTTCTTAATAGTCATCAATATTATATAAATATTACATTTGGGTAAGTAAAACTACTGTATATATTATATTTACTAAATAAATTATTTTTCAAAATGCTAATATTATCTCGAACGTAATTTGGAACGTCAGTCTCTGTATAATCTGTGCTACTCAAATTGCAATACTGCATTGACCATTATTGTCTTGCATATCATTTGTTTTTGTGTATTTTAGATTCGGTTTGCATCTAGTTATCGTCTGGCCCTGCGAGAAAGAAAGCTTATCAACGGCACGAATATTCAGGCGTTCATAAATCATCAAAACGAGTGAAAAGCGCATTCAAACGGATACAATATGGTGACGACGAGTTAGTATACATGTAAATTGTTTCTCAATCTCGGTTTTCAAGTAGGTACATATATTACGCGGTAAATCAGTTGAACCGTTGAAATGGCGGTCATTACTAATAAATAGTACCTACATACCTACCTACTTTCTGTTCAAAAAAATTGATATCCGTATTGTATTACAGCCGCGCGAAAACTTGGCGTTCTGAAGAAATTAAGAAAAAGTTAATGAATGAACAAATCATCCCAGATAATTCTACAGTGTATGTATCAAATACTCGTTACCATTATTTATTGTGATCGCTGATCGTAAACATACATTTTATGGCATTCCATAATTATTGTCTTATATTGCTTTCAGTACGCAGAATACACAACCGAGAACATATGCGCGTGTAAAACATTTGACAGAGGAATTAAGACTGCTGGTGAACAAGAAAGGTCAATTGCTATTGAAAAAGGTCATGTGTCTTCAGATGGTGTTCCATTTATTACTGTGTATGTGGACGGAGGATGGTTGAAAAGGTCATATGGGCACAACTTTGATTCATCATCTGGCATGGTAAGTCACCAAAATTATTACCAAACACAAATTTGTTTATCATCAAAACAATGTAACACAACATTATTATACAGTTTAGTTGAATTTTGTTATTTTCTATTATTGAATTCAAACAATTATAATGTGCATTTTCAAGAGTTGTTTTACATTTTCAGGCTTGCATTATTGGGACAGAAACTAAGAAATGTCTATTTCTTGGCGTTCGAAATAAATATTGTTATACATGTCAATATTATGAAAGTAGAAAAATTGATATGAAACCACATAATTGTTGCAAAAATTTTACTGGACCGTCTACAGGTATGGAATCACAAATTATTGTGGAAACGAGTGAAGAAACACATCAACTTCGCTATTTGAGCTTTATTGGTGATGGAGATTCCTCGGTGTTTGCAAACTTGAAAGAAAAAGTGTCATATGGAAATATAATAAAAAAAATTGAATGTAAGAATCATGTAATCAAAAACTATACCAGTGCAGTCTACAAGGTAAATACTTACTAATATTGTACTTGTAAATGAAAAAGTGAATTTGATTGTTTGGCTTTCACAAACTACTGAACTGATTGCCATGAAATTTTATATACATCATAACAGAAGTGCAGAATAAATAATCATTACATAGTATAAAACAAAATCGCTTCCCGCTGTCTGTCCATATGTATGTTTAGATCTTTAAAACTACGCAACGGATTTTGATGCGGTTTTTTTTAATAAGTAGAGAGATTCATGAGGAAGGTTTATAAGTATAATACATGCGAAATGTATTAGTATTGCACCCGTGCGAAGCTGGGTCGGGTCGCTAGTATTACATATGACGCAGTGGTTGAGCGATTGACTGCTGTGCTTGTCGCGGGTTCGATCCCCGCGAGTAACAAATATTTGGATGGACCACAGATAGTTGTTTTGGGTCTGGCTTTTTTGTGTCATATCATCATTGAATCATATTCCATAATTCCATTTGTACTCTTTCAGATTTTAGCCAATACTAAGCTACCACTTTGTGGGAGAAATATTTTGAAACCAAAGGTGATGAAGCTTACCTTGGTGGCACGGAAAATCATAATGTATAGCAGTGATAATACTGTTATGGCTGCAGATTTGAGAAATGGCCCACTTCATGTATTTGGAGTACATGGAAACTGTAAGGACTATTACTGCAATGCCAATTGAAGTGAAAAGAATGAAGAAAATCTCATAGAAGTTCTAAAAAGGGATGCTCCAGAAGTGTGGGCTCTGATTTATGCCGCCAATGAAAAAATTGCATTGAAGGCAGGCCGTTTGTCAAACGAGACGACAAATGTGGCAGAAAACTTTATGAGTGTAATAAACAAATTCTGCTGCGGAAAACGAATTAGTCTAGGTAAAGGGGGATCATACCAGCGACGTGTTCATGTGGCAGGTAAATAGTGTCAAGATTACATTTTCTATTAGAACAGAAGTTGGTTGGGATTACTAGTAAATGTTATGTTTATCAGTACTGTTTCTTTATATTTATATTGTACATAACATATAATTTCTATCTATTTTTAAAATATTTTCTAGTACAAATATATTTTGTTTACAGGGCTATCGCTTGCTACTGGACACAAATGGCATGAGACTGCATGGAAAAAGCAGACTACACAGAGTCCAGGAACACATTTTAAAAAATACATAAAGCGCAAGGAACAGAGCAGAATAAGACAACAATCGTCAACACGCAAACGATTGTTTGTTCCAAGAGAAAAAACCAAACCAGACAAGGACTATGGACCTGAAGCAAGTGATCCAATTGATATTGATGAAGTACAATTGAAAATATTGTGGAAGAACGGTTAGCAGAATTCCAAAAATCACCAGAAGACATAGCTTTCAATGAAATGTCTACTGTAGGGCAGCACGAAAATGATTTATATACTACTCATAGGCGTGACTGTCTGACAGCTAGTCAATTTGGAATGGTAATGTAATCACATATGTGCAAGAGTAATTTCTGTATTTTATACAATATCTATGCAGATAATGCATCTTTAAAAAATATTCACAACACACATTTGTTTTATCTTACTTTTACAGGTCTGCAAACGCCGTATTACAACACCATGTCACAATCATGTCAAGGATATTCTATATAAAAAGAATATTTGTACCAAATATATGTTATATGGACAGCAAAATGAAAATGTGGCTAAAAGTATGTTTATGCAACAGTATAATAAAACTGTAAGGCCTTCAGGTCTTTTTATTGATGAAGAATTTGGATGTTTAGCTGGCAGTCCAGATGGTAAGTTTTTCTTTATCAATATTCATGTACAATAATATGTAATATTTGATAAATATGGAAAATTATAACACTAGTTATAATCACGAGTGACCAAGGCTTACAAGCACGATATGCGATTATATTACCTGTTTCAAATCTCATAGAGAGATCCATTCTTATTGTTTTATAATCTTTGTGTAAATTTGTTATAGGTGTAATTGAAAATGAGAGAGCCGTAATTGAGATCAAGTGCTTTCCATCACTGGCGAGGAAAAACCAAAGTCTAGAGGCAGCTGCAGTAGAAAAGAAAAACTTTGCTCTAACATTTGATAATAATGTTCTAGTTATGAATAAAAAGCATGATTATTACTATCAAGTAAATTAATAATTCTATTGCATGTCCACTAAGTATATAATTTATTTTAGCAAGTTATTTACTCTTACTATAAAATCTATTTCAGGTTCAAGGACAAATGCGTGTCAGTAACATGGATAAATGCTACTTCATATATTTTATTTCAGTCAATGAACCTTTGACTGTTATTGAAGTTTGTAGAGATAATGAATTTATCAGCAATATGGTACCAAAGCTATTAGACTTTTTTAAACACTGTATTCTGCCAGAAATAATTTTGAGACGTGTTCAAAAAAATGCGAAATGTATAGATATGAAAGGTAAACAAAATTATTAATTTTTTAATTTACTTCATAATTTCCATAAATTTCAATCTAAATTATATTTTTGCTAATGGGAAATTGTTCTTCAACCTCCACATCGAAAGTTACACACAAAATATACTAACTATAGTAATTTTCTTTTGCAGCAGCTGTGCAGCGGTGGTTTCTGGACAAGAACTTCAGGAAGAGTGAAAACAACATGAATGATTTTTGTTTTATTTGTACTTTTACAGTAGTTTGTATAGAATCTACATTGTCAATGCTTACAATCATATTTTCTTGTTATTAGAAACCTGAAATGATGTGCTCATCCTGATGAACATAATATGAAAAAGGGTCAATGTATTCATCACGTTATGAGAATTCATTGACCCTTTTTTAGGTTTCTGAAAAGTTGTTTTTGTTTTTTTTATTTCCTTTCCAAAACAATACTTTAGCAAATATGTATATAACCATTTGTTAGTTATGTTTAGGTTTTACTAAAAAATATGTGATGATGGATGCTTAGATTCCAACATTTTTCCACCTTCTTGGTTGTTGTAGTAAAATAAAACTGTCTTACATTGCATTCTGACATTTATTTGATTCCCATAATTAGTAAATTAAATAGTTTACACCTGAAATACCACCTTTTATTTTTATCATATAATCGTATCAAATCGCATTCTTTATTTCAAGCTACTCTCCCAGACGTGCCCAGACATAATTATAATTTCTACATAATCCAGCTTAATAACTTTTAAAAGCACGCCATCTAGTGGTAAATTTTGTTGAATGCTTAAGATTTAAAGTTGTCAATCATGTCTATGTGTGTGTAAACGGTACTATAAGCGAGTTAGATATTATTTTCGTGAAGTATGACGAATCAGAAGGGTTTTTATGCCGTATTTTGACTAATTTCGATAAAGTGGAATATCCGATTGTCGCACAACTATTTCTGCGACTTAATGTTGTTCCAATCACACTCAAAACAAAATAAAACTGAAAATGTTGACTTCAGCGCCATCTCGCGGGAAAATGGCAATGAGCAACCTGGAACATCCACCTTAAGTATAGAAAAACATTCACAAAAATGTTATTTACATTTTAATAAATATTTTTCTCTTATTAACTTGCGTCTATAACCAACCAAAAATGAAATTCGACATTCAAATTCTCACGCTACACTAGCACCTCTATGTTGTGCTGCATACCATAAATATATTTCTATTACATAATTTTTCATACAAAAACATCACTCCAGATACCAGAATACGTTACATACTGCATACGTAAGACCAGTGAGAAAAAGTTTCAATATGGAAATCGCGAAAAATAATCGACTCCCCCCATACATTTATGAGCTACTCTAGAAAATATACTGAACCACTGATTTTTTTTAGCGATTTCGGGTTTGGTCCCGTATAATAGTAAAAGTTATTCATAATGATGAGTTCAATGACCCCTTAAGAGTTATTGCGTTTATTCTGTTACACATTGTAGATGTACCAGCTTTTGCCTGTGACTACATAATATCGCGTGTTATCCCGTTCCCATATAATAGAATATCGGAAAATCCTCTTTTAGTGCTCCCCTGCACTCCCTATGAAACCTACTTGCCATATTTCAGCTTACTACAACCAGTAGTATCAGCTGTGCGGTGGTCTGTCAGTCACGCACCAGAAGTTTTATATATTTTAATGCTAATCCTACTACTACTTTAGTATTTTATAATAAATAAATGCGAGTTTGTGTGTTGTGTTTGGATGGATGCTTGCTATTCTTTCGCGTCAGAACGCATGAAAGGATCTTCATGAAATTTGGCACAACTAATTTCAATTTGAAACACTGCTGTACATAGGCCTCCCCCAAAAAGGGGGGCCATAATCGCCACGTTTAGCAGGCGGTTTGGCGATCGCAGTGTATGTTTTTGAGTTTTACAGCGAACTCTGTTGCCCATTCTCTGGTGTCCCTTAGTTGTCTCTTACGACACCCACGGGAAGTGATGGGATGGTATTATTCTTTTACGGCACCATATGGCACCAGCCAACACCATACGGCGCTGGCAGTTAGTAAAGGATATTTGTTTCTGTGTATACCTAGCTCGTTAACGGCGAGGCTGTAAGTTCCGCCGCAGTGCACGGAGCGCACGCCGCGCGACATGGACTCAAAGTACTTGATCATGCGCGGTACGCTCTCGTCCTTCTGCTCGGCGTGGCCCAACCGCCCGAAGCCGCCGAAGCCCCAGCTGTAGGCGCGCTTGCGAGAGTCTATCGCCACCTGTACAACAATTTTATTTGGTAACTAACTAATCAATGTTGACTTGTAGCGACATGAGTGCCGCCACAAGTAAAACCAACAGAGCAAATTACATCGCAACAAAAAGAACCGCGACGCTATCTATCCAACTAGCACCGAACTACTACGTCGAAATCCTGCATAGTGCCAGAAGAGTTTTCCGTACGATTTGAACATATTATATATACATCAGCCTGAATATTAACTATCGGGCAGTTGCCCGCCAGACACAACAACCGTCTGGTCGGAGGATCCTTCCTTTACAATGGAGGTCAGCGAGACTTTTACTCTCTGTTCCCCACACCTCCAAAGACTACTATGTCTGCGCGTCAGAGTAAGCCAGGAATTCAGGATAGCGAAAAGAAAGGCAAGAGAAAGGAAAGGGCCACTTTCTCTTTCCATACCTCTCTGTTAGCCCAGTGGGCGCACGTTTCTTGTATGGGAGCCCTCTATAATTTTATTATTTGTTGTTATTGCGGCAATAGAAATACACAATCTGAAAATTTCAACTGTCTACCAATTACGGTTCTAGATATAGCCTGCTGACTGACAGACAGACGGCTGGAAGCCAACCTCAGTATAGTTGGGAAAGGTCTAGCCAGGCAGTGAGAAGTGAATGTGAGTCTTCATCATCGTTATCAACAGTCTGATTTGAAAAAAACCTTCGTGAGTCTTACCGTGTGGTTGTTTCCGCAGGAAAAGTCCACGATCTCGACGTCCTTCACGATGTTGATATGGCCCTCTTTTGTCTTCTCGAAGAAGTGCGCCACGTGCTTCGGGATCGTCTCGAAGTGGAACGACAGCTTGGTCGACGTCACGAAATACTTGCCGTCGGTGTTGTGGCCTGGATTGTAAAATTAAAGCGTTGAAAGCCTAAAGTGCCAAAAATACAAAAATACGGTATTTTACAAAATCTACTAGCTTTTGCCCGGGACATCGTACACGTGTATCTCGTGTTTCCCATTGGATTTTCGGGAGATCCTCTCTTAGTGCTCCCCTTAGTGTTACAACTTAAGGAAATTTCTTATTCAATGAAATTCTTTATGCTTCATCCTCCTGCTTGATAACGTCAAGAACCTATGAATACTCTTAAAATTACAAAATGTAAGGCATGACTATTGTGTGTAATGCAAATACCCCGTTGTTCTGCTGTGTGACTTACCCAGCTGGCCATACTCGGGCAGTCCGAAGGAGTGCAGGGCTCCGTTGCAGTCCAGGATCATGGAGAACTCTGCGCCGCAGCCCACCTTCACCACAGGAGCGCCGCTGCAACCATTACCACATTTATACTAGTTGCTAACACCAAGTATACTCTTTGCATTTTGGCATGCTGATAGTGTTCGTGATAGATTTTTTAGCGCTGCATTAAAACAGCCTCCCTGTTAAAAATATCGTTTAGCCCAGCGCACCCTGCACAGCTAGCACTCTACCGTGGAGTGTAGGTGTAACTAATTCTTAAACCACGATCCACAGTCGTACCAAATTTAAGTCAATTGTAACAAAAAGAAGATAGAATTATGGGTTTTTCATTCATACAACTCGGTTTTTTTGGTGTGAAAGAACACACCAAAAAAACCGAGACAGTTTAAATAAGTTCTCATTAGGTCGGCCGGTGCCGTAAAAGAATAATACTATCCTATCACATCCCGTGGGTGTCGTAAGAGGCGAATAAGGGACTCCCCAGAGAATGGGCAGCAGCATTCTTTGTAAAACGTAACACCATAAACTGCGATCGCCAACCCGCCTGCCAAGCGTGGTGATTATGACAAAACCCCTTTTTCGGGGAGGCCTATGTCCAGAGGTAGACGTCTTTCGGCTGTTATTATAATGATGATGAATCGGGTTTAAACCTGGTCGATTACTCATTTTTAAGGTTAACAGGAGAGAATGGAACATTTATATATGTGTTGTGATCCCAAATAGCATGGGATTAGGACAGGAAGGTAATTATGATGAACTACTGACTTGTATCGCACGCGCGTCGGCTTCAGCACTTGCGGCGTGGTGTTCCCGATGCCGCACTGCCCGCACTTGTTGTCGCCGCAAGCGTACACCGTACCCGTGTCTGCAATCACATTATATGATATGAAACATCACAATTTTACCACCACAATTTTTATGTGTACCAACAGGGGTGACTTCAAAACTATTAAATATTACACTGTGCATGTTAAACTGAAACAACCACTTTTTCAATCATGAGGGCTTACTGCTGATGGATATGAAATAGTTTTCAGCAGACATTGGGTAAACATATTGATTGTGCGATACATATTGCTGTTTTGAACCTCGTAGTCTGGTCCAGGGAATTTTATTATTATAGTCCAATGTATCCAAAAAAGATAGTTCGTAATAGTCTGATGATCCTTTGCCTGAAGGGTTTGTGTTTTTAGAAGGTGTATTTAAGGACTGATTATCATTCATCACAGATTTAAATGTGGAACCCTGGAGCAGCTCTCTCACTCGGCATCAGGCTACTGCCTCTAATCCGACTAATCAGTCAACTAGACGCAGACTATTTATGTGGCCGGATAGTGGGCTTTCCCAACAAGTCGGTCCATTGCGTTTTGCTGCTGTAGATACACAAATCTTCTCACTTTGGGAAGGTGTGGGCCGCAATCCACACGGGTTAGTAGATGTCACACATGTTATTAGTCAAAGAAAATCATCATTACTTGGCTATTTCAATTCCCCAGTAACATGATTGTTTCCCAACTAATACGCTGTTTAAGGAGTGTGGCAGTAACATACAAAGGCAAAACTTAGTAAATTGGACCGGATGGTGTGGCCAGACTATCTTCTTGGTCTAGGCTTCACCAAGTGTAGTGGCAGTGGCCGCGTCGTGCGAGAGTGGAATCTTGACAAATGAAAGCGCGATACTTAGAGTAGAGTAGGGACTCCATTTTCCGCACTTAGAGCCTCATTCAGTTCGTTGTGCGAAGGTGTCATGGCTAAGTTAGCCAGCCCTGCTCCGCCCAGAAGCACAGAAGTTTCCTGGGAGCTTTACAGGCTTCGCGTAGCGACCTCACCGTTCCGAAGATTGATTCACGTTGGGGATCCACGGCCTCGCATTCATGACGTGGGCGACTGATTCTTCTGAGTTACTCGGCGCTAAACTGTTTGTTTTGTTAAATCTTGTACTTCTCCCTCCTGTTATGATTGTTGCTGGTGTGTTATCTGTGTTCAATAAATACTTTCTGCTCGTCTCAGTTCCTCATCGGGCAGCTGTGACGTACCTGTGACGAAGAGCGTGTGGTGCCTGCCCACGGCCGCGTGGATGATGTTCTTGCCGCGCAGCGCCGGCACCGGCTCGGGCACGTTGCGTGTCACCGTGTCGCCGAAGCCGAGCTGTCCGCAGCTATTGCGACCTGTACCAAATAAACTTCATCATATACACCCCATGTACTATGAAAGGATAGTCCATACACCCCATGTACTATGAAAGGATAGTCCCCACGAATTGGCACGTAGTTTTCGTTCAAGTCTAAACATGAACGACAATCAGGTTGAAGAATTTATCGATGAGCTCAGCAAAATGCGATTCGGAGTCAGTGAGTGTTACAAAGAGGTTTCCTTCAGCACAGATCGTACGTTTGAAGGATGTATTTTATTTTCCAATATAAGGTTCCAAACGGGGAATTAATTCGTAGAATTCTTTTCTTGATAATTGTAAGTAATTCTGAAATGTATGGTCACAGTAAGCTTTTTATTTTATGAAATTTAGTTTGTTGACTTATACAAAACAAAGGCAACATTTGCTTAGGTTTCCGCCGCGTGGCACTTTGCGGCTGATTTGAGGGCACCCTTATGGATGATTTATATTAGACCGGGCCGTGCTGTGTACGTGGCTCGGACCGGACAGGGATTTGAAATGTTACATATATTTTGTATGAACGAGCAACCGTGGTGTAGAAGAGCGTCGAAAGGACACGGATCATGCACGGTGTAAAATTAACTGCTTCATACGAAATGTAAGTAACGTTTCAAATCCATGTCCCGTCCGCGCCACGTACACGGCACGCCCCGGTCTAATATAAATAATCCTATACCTACTTATATGTCAGGTCATTGAGCTGACCTGTGAAACAATGAAGAGTGAAAGGCTAGTGATTGAACAGCCAACTATGGTCCCGTCATGTCTGGGCCAAAGAAAGAAAGTTGCTCACCAAAAGTGTACACTTCTCCGCTTTCGTCTACCAGCACCGAGTGGCCAGCAGAGCAGCTGCTGGCAATGAAGCGGTACTGAAAAGTACAATGTTACTTCTGTTACTGATATCTATACTGGAAAGTAGTTATTGTTACTGAATTTACATCAGGGAAACATGCACAAATAATAGTTTTTTTATTGAAACTCCCGTGCTTCAATTACACTAGTGGCGTATCGATGAAAAAACTGGCCAAGTGCGAGTCGGACTCGCGTGCAAAGGGTTCCGAACGAATGTATTTTTTTAACATGTTATTTTAACACTATAAACTTCTAAGGTTTTACTGTAATCTATAGGTAAAGTTCTACTATCTCCAGTTTTCCAAAATTTTAGGAACTCTCACATAAATTTAAACAATAATTTTAAACTCTCACAGTAAGCCCCTTCATTTGATATGTCACACAATATTATTCAAAAAACTTTTTTAAATTTTAAACTTTGAATTTTTATTTTTTCTAGTGTGTTTTTTAGTTTGATATACGTAACGCGTCCGTGTTTGGGTCTCAGAAGTCCGTGATTGGGTCACAGAAGTCCGTATTTGTACCAAATTTCAAAAGAATTGGTCCAGTGGATCCGGAGAAAACTGGCTGTGACAGACGGACGGACAGACAGACAGACACCAGAGTGATTCGTTTTTTGTTCGGAACCTTAAAAACACAGTATTCGCTAATAATATAAACTAAAACAAAAAAAGTGAGACCAATTTCAAGTTCTAGGAAATACAATGAACTGAAAACAATTTTACAGTTGAGCATGTAGAGTCCAAAATTACAGCATTAATAATAATAATAAAGGAGCTTTGTGAAGAGGTTACTTTCTTTGGAGCCCTAACCACCGGTAGCTTGGACCCTGCTCGCGACACCGGCGGACTACTACTTATTTATATTATTAAATGTATTATTTATGTTTTTAGAGACATATTTAAAAATATAATTTGTATGTAAATAAGAATAAATAAACGAAATAATAATAATAAAACATTTCTTTATTTGGGCAATGTTACAATTAAATTAAATTAAAACAAATCATTAATAAATATAAAATCCTGACGCACTGCATCTTACTATCCCTACCTTGTGGCTTTTCCACCAATTCGCACTAAGCGTTTTCAAACGTCTTTTATAATGCGCACAGCAAAGGAGTGGAACTCTCTGCCTGCGTCTGTGTTTCCAAAAGCTTACAACCCTAATCTCTTCAAAGTTAGAGTGAACAGGCTCCTTCTGGGTAGGCTCGCTCCATCGTAGACTTTGTCTCTGTCATCTCTGACATAGACTAGAGTCAAGAGCAAGCCCATTACAAATAAAAAAAAAAAAAACAAACTTAAAAAATTACAAATAATGCGTAATGTGATTACCTTGCGATCAGTGAACTTGTGGAAGGTGTACAAGTTAGGGTGCGACCTCTTACTGGGGTTGTTGTCCCGGCGAGCCACCATGTCCCAGGACACCATGCCGGCTATCATCAGTACGCCTGGGGTCTTGTAAAAAGCTCGCAGGACTTCCTACAAAATTTTAGTTAAAGTATTATAGTAAGTAGTGTCTGGGTGTAGTTTATCTATAATATGTATGTATTTAGAAATATATAAGTGTGTTTATCAGTTGTCTAGTACCCATAATACAAGCTCTGCTTAGCTTGGGACTAGATGGCGTTGTGTGATAGTTGTGTGGAATATTATTATTATAGTGAGTTGTTTATTTTTCTTCTCTTTTGAGAGAGGATATGACCTTACACACGGGCCAGAGCCAAGTATGTAAGGGGAAATTTAAATTGAGAAGGTGGATGAAAGTGTTGCAGAAGTCAAGAACTTTCGAGTGATGCGACAGGTGTTAAGAATGGTGGCTTTTTGGAGCATATAAAGAGTATGAGTTGGCATCTGTAAAGTATCCAGGCTTTGTGTAAGAGATTTTGGTATTATGCCCGTAGACGAAAGAACTATGGGGACAATATGGACGGTTTGAGATTTCCATTGGGTTTTAATTTCTATGGCGAGATCTTGGTACTTACTGAGCTTTTCGGATATTGTGGTTTGAATATTGTGTGAGTTAGGTATTGCTATATCTTATTGTGGTTTGAATATTGTGTGAGTTAGGTATTGCTAATATATTATAAACGAAAATCACTTTTCCAGGAGTCTGATAGAGATGGTGGCATCAAATCTCAAGTTTTGAAACTAAAATTCCTGCAACCAGCTGAATCCGACCGTAAATCATTTCGGATTTACCTGTCAGGACTCGATCGTGGCTATTTTAAGGAGCGAGGGGTCAAGTGGCCACACTTACTGGTCAGAAGAATTTGAGTAGTCCACCGACACGAAAAGATGGTGATGCGGCTTTAGTGGTCGCTTACCTCAGGTAACCTAACAGTGGGTTCCTCCTGCATAGGCGACGGGCTGCGCTGTTGCTGTTCTTCCTGCGGCTGTTCCTCCACTGGAGACTCGTCGCTCTCCTCGTCCTCAGAGACGTGCTTCTTCGGCTTCCGGTGCTTGTTGTGACGGCTGTTGCGAGGGGCCGTATTACGGTACGGCAGCAGCTTGCCATCCTTTGTCATACTGCCTCTGGGTACTGCGGAAGACGAGTTAGAAGTTAGAAAGAATTTTGCGCAAGTCTTATATATCTTTTAGGTGATGAGGAGAAAGACTCACAATCCAGACGTGTTGCAACAGGTGTTATACATATGTGTGTTCCGGACAGGTACGAGTGGTCATTGCGGCTTAATCACAATAGTTAGACATATACCCTCGCGGACTTTTTTGTAGGTAATAATGAGTATTTAAATATTGCAATTATTGTAGTATTTTATAGGCAAAATCTTGCTAATTTTCAATTTTTTTTAAGGATCTCTAATTTTTTTGAAAATATGATGTATGTTCATCAGGGATAATGTAGGATACTAATGGTGAAAGTATTTTTCAAATCGGTCCAGCACGTTCAAAGCCTATTCATTTCAAACAAAAATACAAATGTTTCCTCTTTATAAGATTAGTGTAGATGTAGATATATCTGGTTGTCCTTTGGCTGGGTTCATAATGAGAGCTCTCTTTGAAATAAGTTATGGTCCTACTGTGACAGACAGTAAGTAGTAGCAATAAGTACATAATATGATCAAAAATTTTTACTTTGTATGTGTGTAGTTTGTAATAATAGTTGTCTAATTAGGTGATGAACCTGTAAAGATAAATAGTATGGAGGGAAATAAATCTACACTTCAAAGTTGGTAATATAAAGAGGAAGATTTTTATTTTTGTATGTTTATAACGAATAAACTCAAAAACTACTAGACCGATTTCAAAAGTTCTTTCACCATTATAATGCTACATTATTAAAAATTAGGGATCCTTAAGAAAATTGCAAGCGCGGACGAAGTGCTAGTAAATAATAAGAATAAAGCCTCGTCTCAACTTAATTGCGGAGCAAGTTGAGTAACAGACGGACGCATGTTTGATGCAGGACTCACCAGCAGACCACGGCTGGACAAACTACAATGCACACGCCATTTAACCAATCTTTGGCTACTTTTATCTAGCTGCTTCTTAGTGTGTTCGTATCTTCGTAACCCACTAAAGAACAAGCCTTGATCCGACGGTAATCAATACTAATATAAAGCTGAAGAGTTTGTTTGAAAGAAAAGAAAGAAAGCAAAAAATGTTTATTTGGGACTCGCACAAAACAGACAGATGAAAATTTAATTAAATTAACAGAATTACTTAGTCTAAAACGCGCTAATCTCAGAATCTCTTCGCTGGTCCGAATTGAACAATTCTTTTGGTGTTAGATAGCATTTATCGAGGAAGGCAATAGGCTATAATATCCTCACGCTAAGACCAATAGGGGCGGAGCAGTAGTGCTATTCTGTACCAACATTTTCGAGTCTCGACAGAGGAATCCGAGGTGAGTATAAACATAAGACCTTTATGTTGTGTACATAAAGTTGACTTTGTGAGCTTCGTCACTCAGGTGAAGCTCGATATCGAAATTGTTACTTACAGAATAGACTAGCAGTAATGAAAATTGTGACGCAGACGAAGTTGCGCGGGTCAACTAGTTGTTTCAATATATCTGTTACAGCAAATGCTTAAAGAGTAAAAATGACAACGGAAAGAATGGTTGTCCGCTATCGTGAAAGGGATTTTTATAAAATTTTACAATTATTTGTTCGAGAAAGTGGTTGGTATTTCCTAAGCCGGAGACACATACGAGCGAAGCAAGTTAATATATATACTTGTCAAATAAAGCTGTCCAATTGCAAATATGATAAGGGTGGGAGTAGTGGTATAGGTTAGGTGGAGCGACGACCTTCGCAGGGTTACAGGTACCAGCTGTATGAGAGAAGCGAGCTGGCTGAGGGGTATAGTAAGCTGACCGGGGTCAACCGGTGATGGTACGGCATGTCTCGTTTAGAGCATGGCGTACCATCACCGGCTGCCTCACTTAACCGCAGAAAAGCAGAGTGCTAGACCAGTAGCTCGGAGAACGTAAAGTAGAACCCCCCAGGTGGTAGAAGTAAGGCGTCTGAGTAAATTGTTGCAAGACCCGATTTTTCTTCGTTTTTAAACAGTAGTTCTTAAATGTTAGTTCTCTCTGTCCAGGGTAACAACACCCAAGTATAGGTACTCTATCCGAGTAGGTAGTTAACTAAAGGTAAACAATCTTCACATGTCTTTTTAGTTAACAACACAGTTTAAATATAAAATGCAGCTGAAAACAAATTTAATACAACAGAAACGATTACATAATCAATTAAACAATTTGTTTAAGCAGTAGTTGTACTTAATTAATAAGCGTTTATGTAAAAAGACATGTGAAGATTGTTTACCTTTAGTTAACTACCTACTCGGATGGAGTATAGATAGTCTTTTTTTTAAGTATGGGAAATCATCAAATGACTCCTCCCGCTCTGGGTGAAGCAGGTGTCACACTCTTACTGACTAAAGCACATCCGTGTTCCTCTTAGTGCCCTTTGCGTTCCAGGGCTATGGTGCCTCTTTCGAACAGATTCCGCAGACCCAGCAATAGGTAGGGTTACTGCAGTGTTCAATAGTTCAACCTTGCCAATTGATTTTCAGAGTGTGAACTACTGCGGAGATGGAAGGTGCAAACCTTTTTTATGTAACTTACCTACATGAATAAAAATTCACAATGAACTTGAAAACTTATTATTTAAATTCGCATTCAGAAAAGGTGACCTACATTTTATGCGGCGCCTCTTGTAAAGGTAGTACCGACCGACTACGTATTAATCAATACTCCTCTCTGTAAACGGCAATTTTTACTTCATACAGAAAGTAGACGCCGTTTTACCTTTTAAGTGCATTCAATAATTCACAGTTTAAGATAGAACGCCTACGTGACATAAAGGGTGAAGCTTTCCCGTAACTACTCTATTGATCGGTGTTCTCGGAACGTTCAGTAAAATTAGCTTTGTATTTCTAAAATTCTTTATACGAGCATTGAAAAGCTCTGGCTCTCGTTGAGACTGAATGTGAGATTTATATTTTGTACGTGTACGGGCGGCAATCACTGTTTACCAGACGAAGATATCTTGTTTTTATGATTCCGGACCCTTAGAGAAAAATGGTACTCAATTAAAAAGTCCCCGCTGAACGTCTGTCTTTTATCATTTTTAGGGTTCCGATTCCGTACCTCAAAAGGAAAAGGGAACTCTTAAAGGATCACGGCCGTTTATGCCGCAAAAAATACGTATATTTCGACACTCTCAAGGGAATCACAATAGGGTGTTTTCCATTGACATATATTTTTTATTTTATTTATAGTCTTATACTATAAGTATAGGGAAAAAACTAAAAACTCTACATTTTTTTAGTAAAATCATGAAAAAATATGGTCTTTATTTAAAGTAATATTTACCTAACCTACTTTGTACGGAAGCCTCGGTGGACGAGTTAGACTCGCACTTGTCCGATAATCTATACTAATACTTAAAAAGCTGAAGAGTTTGTTTGTTTGCTTGAACGCGCTAATCTCAGGAACTACTGGACCGATTTGAAGAATTATTTCAGTGTTAGATAGCCCATTTATCGGTTATATATCATCACGCTATGACCAATAAGAGCGGAGCAGTAATGAAAATTGTGACGCAGACGAAGTTGCGCGGGTTCACTAGTCCGGTTTATTTATAAACGTCAAAATGTGTGTGTACACACACACACATACGGTAACACTAGTCCTTATAACTAACAAAATACCCTGTTATTAGCCGGACAAGTGCGACATTGAATTCGCGCTTAGGTTTCACAAAGTCGCATATTTCGGTAGGTGCCTACTAGTCGCTGACGTAGAAGCATGAACTTTCGCATGAATAATTTACGGCTTGGTACCCTTGGTAACCCTTATTCCCTTAGTGTACTGGTGACTTTTGTAGAAATCTTTTATTAGGACATTTCAAAGAATAATTCTAAGATCACATCAGGCAACCAGTACAGAGACTAGCCGGGCCAGGTTCGAGCTGGGTTTCATACCGCCCAGGCGTACGACTCCCTCTCAAAAAGCGGCCTGTATCTCAGCAGTGCGATTCTGTTAACATCTCACCAGGTAAAATTAGCTGAAGTGAACATGAAGCGAGTTGTCAATCCATACAAACAAGGTGGAATGACAGTTCACTTCATACTCACTGACAGAATAGAACGGCTAAAGTGAGATGAGAGCACTAGACTGTGGGTCTACAAAGGCCTATCAGAAAGCACATCGCGCTACCCGTCACTGTAAAATGTTCAATCTTGAACCTAATGGGTTAGCAAGCCGATACAGATGAAAATGAAATTTGACAGATTGTTGTGTATTTGATTTTGATACTCGTATTATGATTCTGCTAAAGTGGCCTTTTTAGACCCCTGATGCATCACGCTAAGTAAACAAGTTGCGGACACGAAGAGTTAGGTCGTTGATTCCTTTACATTTGATTGCCTGACAATGGCAACTAGTATCACAATAAATCAGAAGTGCATTGTACAGCTCGACACAGGTCTATTAGCAAAGTGTTCAGCCAATTGGCTAAAATTGCCTATAAATGACAAGCTGTTAGGCTACCTATTATATGCACAGTGCACCCCATTTCCGTTAGTCGTGCACAGAACCTACTTGGGTGCTAACCTGCACGAGCAAGCCGTGACGCAGGCATGACTGATTGCCGACGCCAAGCCCAGGCTCTCCACTGATTGCACGTTTCTAACGGTTACTTTAGCGGTGTACGCCCGGTTTTTGGAAAAAATATTGCTAATTTAATGTATGAAATAGTCAATCACGTTTCAGTCAACCTACCGTGATTTTATTAATTAATATTTAGCAGGCTTGTGATTAATTGGGTATTTTCCTGAAAAAAAAAATTTAATAAGTCCTTTTTTCCCGTCCCCGTAGGAATTTCGCTAATCTTGCTTCTTTGCCACCGACAAAAGACGCTGCATATTTTTTTACAATTAATAGGCATACGTTTGACCCATAGAAATATAAAAAACAGGAGAAGTGGCAAGGGGGCGTGTCAGTATCCGCGCGACATGCTCACGCTAAGCATAACATCTATAGACAAATGGCCGTCTCCGCGAACTAGTGCGCTTTCGACCACGATCGTAACAAATTATTGTTATTCCGTGTTATTCAGTGGTTTCTTATAAAAATCGAAGCCTAAACCAAAACTTACAATTAAACTGTAAATTATGGAATCACTTACCATATCTAAATAAATAAGTACTACTCTGTCAAGAAAGTACCGGGAAAAGATCAATAATACACAAAATGTCTGTTATTCATCCAAATTTATTTTATCACCTTCAAAGTATGCTCCTTTAGAAACGATACACTTGCGCCAACGAATAATCCATTCATCAAAACATTTTTTAAACGCTGCTTCCGGAATTGAGTTCAGTTCTCGCCGCGAATTCTCCTCCGCCACGAAGTGGTAATTTGAGTTTAGGAAAAAGAAAAAAGTCAGCAGGAGCCATATCTGGTGAATATGGTGGTTGCTGGATGGTATTTGTTGAGTGTTTGGTTAAAAATTCGTTCACAATGATAGCCTTGTGCGAAGACGCATTGTCGTGGTGCAAAATCCAAGAATTTTCTTTCCACAAATCTGGCCTTTTTCGTCGAATTTGCTCTCTTAAACGCCGCATAACGCTCAAATAATATTCTTTATTTACCGTTAGACCTTCCGGTAAGAATTCAGAGTGCACAACACCGCGATAGTCAAAGAAAACAGTCAACATGACTTTGACTTTTGATCGACTTTGGCGTGGTTTTTTCGGTTTCGGTTCAGTTGGAAGGCGCCACTCCGAAGCTTGTTGACTAGTTTGCATGTCAAACTCGTAAACTCACGTCTCGTCACCAGTAACAATGCGTTTCATGAATGTTGGGTCCGAACTGACTCGTTCTAGCATGTCCTCAGCGACTTTGATGCGATTGAGTTTTTGGAGAAAATTCAGATCTTTTGGGACTAGCCGAGCAGCAACATGTTTCATACCCAAATGATTAGTTAAAATGGTACGGATCGACTCGTGAGATACAGAAAGTTCGGCGGCTATCTCTCTCAGAGTTGAATGGGGATTTTCAGTCACTATTTCCTTCACTTTTGCGATGTTAACTTCAGTTGCAGACGTTGACGGCCTACCAGACCGAGGCAAATCTTCCATCACATCTCGACCGCTTTTGAACGCTTTGAACCACTCATAAGCACGAGTTTTTGATAAAGTCGATTCACCGTAAGCCTTCTGTAACATTTTCAGTGACTCCGAACACGAAATTCCATTGGCGATGGAAAATTTAAGACAAAATCTTTGTTCGATATTTTTGTCTTTTATGAAATTCGCAATACACACTATATATGATATTACTAAAACCAGCACTGTATTTAATATAAATAACAGATGCAACTCAAACTCCGCGCCACAATGGAAAACAGTTGTGCCAATCTAACAACTACAAAAAAACAAAAATTTGAATTTGGAACCATAAACAAATCATCCATTCCCGATACTTTTTTGACTGAATGTATTTTACTTTATTTGTCTTTAAAATTATAAAAAACAACAAATCATAAAATGTCTTGCTTTAACTACCTACTTATGTTATTCTTGTGTTCAAATATCAAAGCGACTGTACTAATTTTGCAATAAATAATTGCTCTTTACCACTACCTAAGTTAGCCACTAAGTGTCTGAACAAGCAATGTAAAAATCACACAACGATAGTTTAGTATTACGCATTCATCGCGTATTACGTCCGCTGCTTCTTGCGACGAGTTAGTGATAAGATTGTGCAGATCAACTTACGTAGGTTATTGGCAAAAAATGTCGATTGGCGATGGAAATTTTGCTATTATAGTTCATTTTTAATTTGTTAACTGTTTTTACTCGGTTAGAAGATAGAAAAAGAACGCTTTTTTACTAAATGTAATTATTTTACAGCGTAGTAGAGAAATGCGTAAGTAGCTTTTGTAAATTAAGTTAATTCAATTTTAGGTTTATAATAATTAATATTAGTTTATAATATTTTCTCAAAATGCCGTTTTTATTTTTAGGACCGCAAAAACTTTTTGTACGATAATAAATGGAAGATTCGATAACTTTCCGATTTAGTCAATCACTAGCGTGTATGAAAAATAAATTGCTTTTGCACAGCACAACGATAGCGTGCGCTGTTTTTGTGTGGATAAGTTGTACGGCGCATAGTAAATACACCGTTTGTGTGAAGAGATAAGGTTTATTATTGATTGTTTAGTACGTTCTGTTTTGAGAAATGCGGGTGTTTGCGCGACTGCGTATTTATTGCTTTACTGAGTGCATGTGTAGTAGTTGCCGGGTGGAAGGGATATACTGGAGACATAGGGTTCCGATAAAATTTTGTCTACCGGGCATATCTCCTAGTATTTATATCTATGATTTGACCACTATCTCACCTGATGGTAAGCGATGATGCGGTCGAAGATTGAGCACGTTTGCCTAGAAGTAACCTATTCACTCTTGTCTTAAAGACTCCTAGGTTGTAGCTATCTGGAAACACAGACTGGCAGGGAATTTGAACATGCATGTGCTTTATCTTTAAACTAGTTGTGTCACGCAACTTCGTCTGCGTCACAATATTCATTACTGCTCCGCTCCTATTGGTCTTAGCGTGATGATATATAGACTATAAGCCTTCCTCGATAAATGGGCTATCTAACACTGAAAGAATTTTTCAAATCAGACCAGAAGTTCCTGAGATTAGCGCGTTCAAGTAAACAAACAAACAAACTCTTCAGCTTTATATATTAGTATATAGATGACAACAAATACGTGTACAATCTTTTTGAAAACCAACCGGACAGACTAAATCCTTACTAATATTATAAATGCAAAAGTAACTCAAGTCTGTCTGTCGCGCTTTCACGCCAAAGATACTGAACCCATTTAAATGAAATTTGGCACACTGATAGTCCAGAGTCTGACAAAGGACATATGCTACTTTTTATCCCGAGAATAAGTATGTTCCCCAGGGACCACGCGGGCGAAGCCGGTGACGAAGAATTTTTGATGCATCAATTAACGTGGGGCCTTACCCCACGATAGGATAACTGCAAGCTTTGATTTCGCAATTATCAGTATCATTAGTTTAATTTCAGACAATGGTTGGACAAGACAGGACCGGTCGTTGAGGCGACGCTTGAGAGAGGCCTATGTCCAGCAGTGGACGTCTTTCAGCTGATATGATAATGACGATTGATCAATAAAATTACATATTTACATAAATATTGTTAGTGTGAATTGAAAAAACTATGTTAGTCTATACTAATATTACAAATAGGTTGTTTGTGTGGTTGTAGGGGGTAATCTATGGATCTAAAAAACAGATTTTGAAAAAAAATTACCAATAGAAAGCCACGTTATTTGTTAGTATTATCCAGAAAAATACCGCCCAACGAAGTGGGCACGGGTCAGCTAAGAGAGAGACTTGGTCTTTGTAAACCTTACAAATTTTATCTGGCTTCCCTAATTAAAAAAAGCCATCGCCAATGGTACTTGTATACTGTTCCGCAAAATGTTTTGTTAAGTTTTCTTTTGCAAATTAAAAAAGCAATTATTTTTTTTCCTAACAGGAAAACAAATTGGGGAACCTTACAAATGGAAGACTTACTTACATGTTTGACATGGAGCCTGTAGAAATTATTGTGAAACACAAAAATTGACTCTTACATACAAAATTATTGGGAAATCTGGAAAACTTTGTACCTTACTTTTTATAGGCCATTTTTTTACGTGACTGTAATCATCAGCTGATCTTTGGTTACTGACCAGAAACTAGATTTTCAGCCTAGCGTCTCAAAATCTGGTTTCTTTCCACAGCTTCCGGATTCAGCTGAATACCAGTATTTTACGTGGCGTGGCTGCCTGCCAGAACTCCACAACCCGTTAACTGGGTAACACGGTACTTCTTAAGCAAGACTAGTGTCAGATTTTCGGGCTTAAGACATTTTAATGTGCTTTTCGAGGAATCTCGATATGTTAAGATAGTCACCCATCCACAGACCGACCTCGGCAGGCGTTGCTTAACCTTGAAGATCGACGCGTGCGACTGTTATTATTTAGCTACGAGTTCAAAGTAAGCCCAAGTTAATTCAGTTACATTTTTGCCTGAATCGCTATTGCCAAAAACCTGGAATTCATTACATGCGCTAACAGATATTGTTTAATTGTGTTAGTTTGCCTATTAAGATTTTTTTATGTTATTTTATAAAAACACAGCAGATAAACTTTAGATAGTTGCACTAATTAAAATGTTTGACTAGTTGACCCACTTTTAACTCAATCTATTCTACAAAGGTACAAACAAACATGCCAGTAATCATTTCCTTTAGTCTTAAAACATTCAAGTTGCAAAGTAACATAAGGTTACAAGACATTAAAATGTCACTCAAAAAATTAATATTATGACACTTGATTATTTTGTAACTTGTACATTTTGAAATGTAAATATTTTGCAAATTGGAGGTTTCGAGATTTGGATCTTATAAGATTTGAACGTTTTGAGATGTACTATTTTTAAAAACCTTACATTCGGGCTCAACTTTTTGGGGTCGAAAATAACTGCAAACCATCGAAGAGCGCGCCTTAACTTTGCACGTGATGAGCACCTAAATTGGTCATACCAGTCCTCTTTTTTTATGAGTGTAAAATTATGCTGTATGCTAACGACGGAAGGAACAAGGTCTACAGAAGAGAGAACGCTTTGAAGAAAAGGTCAGCTATGGTGGCGGTTTGTGGACGGTGTGGGGAGGAATCAGCGCCGACGGTAACACAGAGCTTGTCTTTGTGTCTGGCCCACGTGTGCCTGCACTAAACAGTCATCGGAACATCGAACAGTGTCTTAAGCCTCACGTGATGCCCTATGCACATTTTATTGGCAACGCTTTCATATTCATGCACGACAATGCTAGGGCTCACACCACAAGCGTCGTACGAGATTATGTTACCGAAGTCGGTATCTCCATTATGGAATGGCCAGCAAGAAGCCCGGACAGGAATCCGATTGAAGAGCTATGGGATGAACTAAAGAGACAAATTCGTGCAAGAGATCCTGCCCCAGAAACACTTAGCCAGCTGCAAAATGCAATCCAAGAGGAATAGATGGAATGCCACAACATTTGATCGTGACTCCCAACCGATCGATAAATAACCGTATGGAAGCAGTAGGTAATAAGAGTTCGGGGAGGGAATATAAGTTATTAAATAAACGTTTCTTAGCTTTTTTTTTTCATTTACGTGTGTTGTTTCATCAATTTCATTCATACTCCATACAGGGTAAAAATGACTTGTTAAACCAAATAAGAAACCTATGAAAATTTATTTAGAATTTAAAACATTAGGATTTGAAAAACTCATATTATTCACTATTAACATTTGACATATGACATTTGACATTATATTCCTAAATATACACATTTTTCTGGTAATTCTTACAAAAGATAAACTAGCAAGGTGTTGAAATATTAATAAGCCACGGCATTATTGTAATTGTTATGTATTCTCTTTAAGACATGGATATGTTACTGTAAAAGCTCGAACTACGGTAAATCCTAAGATTTTCCAGTAAAACCTAAGATTTACCAACTCTTGATAAAAGTCCGAACAGTTTTGCGATTCGGACTTTTACCACCATTCACTTGGTAAATCTTAGGATTTACATTAAAAGCACGGTAAATTTTGAAAAAGACCATGCCATAACATGTTCGCCGTATCGTCTCGTACCCGTGGGCAGTCTGCAACCCCCGCTGCCCGCACTGTCTCTGCTCGTCTCAGTCGATCGTTTGACACGTTTGAACAGAAAAATACTGATTTTCTGTTATATTAGCCAACTAGTTGTCCCACGCAACTTCGTCTGCTCCGCTCCTATTGGTCTTAGCGTGATGATATATACGAGTAGCCTTCGTTGATAAATAGACTATAGGTTAACACTGAAAGATTTTTTCAAATCAGACCAGTAGTTCCTGATATTAGCTTGTTCAAGTAAACAAACAAACTCTTCAGATTTAAATATTAGTAGAGATGTAAGCGTTATGTTTGTATTTTTTTCTTAAATACCAAGTAATAAGAGAAATAAAAATTCAGTTAGATTAGCCAAGGTAAGCGTTATTTTTGTGAGAAGATAATTTGTGTTATTTTTTACTGTTTAGGAAGTATTTTAAAGGTGTTTTTAAATGACTAGTTCCTAAAAGTTTACATAAATATAAATCCCAAATAAAAATAATAAAAATAGGTAAGGATTTGACAAATTAGTTAATTAATTACTCTTATGTGAAATCTACATAAGAATATGTACCTAAGGTTTTGACTAATAGTTAATTGAAATAAATGATAGAGAATTACTCATTGTTTTATTCCCAAAACCAACATTCACCAGCCGTCAGTGGTAAAACCTAGCATGTACTAAATTCTAATGCTAAAAGCCCGAAAAAATCGTCCTATTTTCATAAATCCTTACATTTACAGTAACAGATACATTGTCAACTATCAAATTCGGGTGAATATATCTTAGACTTTAGAGAGCCCATTACTTAATCAGGAATTATTATTATAAAGTAAATCATTGGTGTTGGCAACACCATAAGATTCTAATAATCCAGTGAAATTGTTAACATTTGCCAAAATAAATCTGTTTGCAATAAAAACTATATTTCAAAATACAAAGATAACCAAAAAGTTCCAAGCAAGATTCCTTTTCAATAGACGCAGTTGGTGGTATAAAAAGCTAATTTAGAATTAAACTAATTTTCTTTGCATTTATTGGTATGAATTGCCAAATAATTCAAATAATCAAGGAACTGAAACTAAACTGTAAATCTTCTCAAGTACAAACTTTATGTAAATAACTATGTATATAGCAGACCTGAGCTACTTCGTTTGTCACACATTACAACATTTTTCATTGATGCTTTGCTCCTATTGCTTGTAGCATAATGTTGTCTATCCTTCCTCAATAAATAGGCTGTCCAACACTAAAATCATTTTTAATTCAAACCAGTAGTTCTTGAGATTAGCGCATTCAACCTTCAGTTTTATAATATTAGTATAGATTTTATTTTCACCCCACAAAGAATTAGGTGGAAAATAAGAATCAGGTAGAACAAGCAGCAGCGGTGGCGGCAAGGCAGAGGTGGCACTCCCCATACACCTTGTAACCCTTTTGGTATGGACACGCGCAGCGCAATACTGTACCTACTATGTCTTTGTCTTTGTTCCTATAGTCTTGTCATATTTTTTTCTCTTCTATTCTACTTAATTCTCTAGTGATTTCAATACTATAGGTTTGCAGTGCGGTGAATAGCTCTCCCTAATTCTTTTCATAAACAATTTGGAAATGTTATGAAACATTCTGACAAAATCACTAGGGTTCCATTCTACGATTAAATTAATGTAGATGAAATTGAAATAGTATTTAGTGTTATATATTATAAATTTGCATTGCTGAAAGTTACATTTATTAGTAGTATAAAAACACTAGCATTTCGCCCGCGACTTCTTCCGCGGGAGTTTAGTAGGTACTTCATGAATTTCATCTCCTATACCTCCCTGTTTATAGGGTAATGTGTAAATTACTTATTAATTGACTCACCATAGGACAGTTCGCTCAAACCGCAACATTTTTCTTACTAAGAGCATTTTATACCTGTCACAACTTTTAAACTAAGTCAGATTTAAATAATTTATAGTGTAATTTACATATTCAACCTTAATTATCAAACCATTTAAATGGATTAATATCATGACACCAGATACCAAAATCACCACTATTCCATTTCGTCTGGGTTTTGATTGAATTATTAGAACAAGAAGCAATCATTGCGACTTAAACATAATAGACATATGCCCTCATGGACTTCTTTAAAGGAATAATGAGTACATACTTCAATTATGTAGTATATTATTTTTATGTATCACAGTATTCTCAGCGCATGCCAAATAATGAATATTATAGGCTAAATTTTGCTACTTTGGGTTACATAATTGTATGTCATGTTCAACGGGGATAATGTAGGATTCTAAAGGTGTTTTTTTTTTAAATCGGTCTAGTGGTTTGGAGCCTATTCAATTCAAACAAATCTTTAAAATATTAGTGTGGATGGATGTAAAACAAATTAGCCACTCAAGATCCGAAGTCCCTTTTAGGACAAAATCACCCCAACCATCAGAATCCATAAGTTCGCGATTTTAACGTTATTTGTAGGCGTCTTGCGTTTATTTTCACATGATTACGGGTTCAACACTTGAAAATAATTTTGCCTCCTCGGGGAATGGCTGACGAATGCTGAGTGGAAAAAGAATAAAACAATTCTCAGATATGAAAGAGAAAGTTTTATATCTTTGTTTCAGTATGTATAAAGAAGCAGCAATATTTCAGCAAGTTAATTACTCCAAAATGGGTTGACAAAACAATAATATTATGTTTCTACTAATTGTCTTTTTATTGTATGCCATAAATTGAATTAATCAAATATTATTTTTTGTAATGACACTAAACACAAATATGCTTTACTATATTTTGTTTTATTTTATGTCCAGATTGGGATAAATGTAGGATTTGTCCTAAACAGTAACTCAACCTGGCTTTAATATTAAAGCCAGGGGTACACAGGTAGTTTTTTTTTTTACTATTAATAGGCACGCACCTGACCACCATCTCACCTGATCGTAAGCGATGATGGTTACCAATTCCAAGTGCTCTACCTGTTTCAGTAGAGTAACTGTCTAAACCTAAATTTATATATTTTACTAGTTGACCCACGCAAATTTGTCTGCTCCCCTCCAATTGGTCTTAGCGTGATGATGTTATATAGCCTATAGCCTTCCTCAATAAATGGGCTATCTAACACTGTTTACATTGGTATAGTAAGTACTTACAGTTTACTCAACCCGTGTACACCAGGTTTTAAGGACAATTAAATAAAGGTAAAAATGTTGATGTGTCATTTTAGATTCTTTTTATTTAAAAATTCAGTTTTTAAATATAATGCAACTACAAACCGATGTAAATACAACAATAAACAGTTGAGAGACCAGTATAATGTGATATGTGTTTGTCACATCAAGATTGTTTAAGTAGTTAAATGTAAATTTAATAAAAAATCATTAAAGCATTATCTGCCAGACAAATAGACACAATAGAAAATGTATTGTGTGTTGGTCACCGGTGACCGAAACGAGTGAATGTGTTAAGCAAAATATAAGGATGCTTTTTCCATGATTTCTCATGCAAGCTCTAAGTTGCAAGATGATTAAAGCTCTTGTTATCAAACAAATGAACCAAATTTCATGTTGTAGTATAAAACTGTTATTTTGGTCCAGCTGAAAATATTTTTATTCAGGTATTGATATCACTATCACTTTCAACCATAGCAAAAAAAAAGTCTTGTATTGCAAGCAGCGGCGACGGCACTTAATATATAAAAGGACATAGGTACGACATCCACAAATTTTAGTAAGTATTATCATCGCGCCAGACTTTACAGACTTTAATTTGCGATTTAAATTATCCTACACAATACATTTTTCTTCGGCACAACTCTTCTGAAAAGACAATAATTATCCAACAGCGTCCGGTACGAGTGAGTAGGCATTAGCATCTTTGATACAACAATGAAAAAGAAAACCGTTATGTTGCCTACATTATAAAAATAAGCGTTCACCAAGCTAATTAATTAGCAAAACTGTTCGCAATACAACTATTCCATACATAATGCTATAGTAGAATCACTAATTTACTTGTTGATGTGAATAAAACAAATAATTTTTCAACTTCAGAGAAAAGAATACGCGCCGACACGTGCAATCATATCAAATGATACAACAATATTCACATAAAACAAATGAAGGATAACTTAAAAATCAGGAAATCGAACATTACTTTAAAAAATAATTCTACTTACTCATTGTTGTAGCAGAAACAAATGTTTAAAAATAATTATTCAAAAATGTCTGTCACACAAGCTCGGCACGACAGGGACACACGACAACCAACTAACCAACGACAACGTTACTACTAGTGTTGGGCACAACACAAACAGTTCACTAAGTAGCTACCAGTGATGCAGCAAAAAAGGAACGATAATTATATACAATACTAAAATCGTTTTTTTTTTCATAGTCGAGTAACCCCAATCAAATATTTTCAAACGATTACTTGAATTTTTCAAATATGCGCCTTGACACATATTTGAAGAATTCAACCATAAAAATATACCATATTAGGATATTAGGGTATAGAAATAGAATCCCTCAAAGATTATCTATGACCTATGGTATATTTTTTTTCTCTAGATATAGGATAAGCAAAGCACATAAAAAACCAGCCAAGTGCGCGTTATCAGACTCGCGTGCAAAGGGTTCCGAACGAATCTAATTTTTTGTACTCACATGTAAGCCTAGTAAGGCCTCATTTACGGAGACGCGGGGCGTCTCGCGTCGCGTGTGGCGTGGCGTCTCGCGGCGCGTCGGACGTTTTTTCTGTTTACGGTGGGGCGGCGCGTGAAGCGGCACGCATCATCGCACGCTTAAACACAAACTTATAGCAATATACGACCATGTTCATAGAGAAGCGAGACGGGAAGCGTGGCGGTGCCCGCCGCGGCGCGCGCGGCGAATCCTCTAGCGTGTAGCGAAGCACGCGGCGGGCATCGCGGCGGCGCACGCTTGCCTTGATCAAATCGACTAGTTTTATGTTGGCGAGAGATGGGAGCGCACGTGTCGCAACTTGCAGCATGAATGACGAAAAATTGGAACTAGTTATTTCTGCAATACAGGAGCGACCCCAGTTGTGGATGGCTGGTCATTCACAGCATAAAAATAGAGTGATAACCAAACGAAAGTGGACGGAAGTATCAGAAATTGTAAATATGGATGGTAAGTAGGTAGATGTAGTACTTAGTAGGTATATGTAATAACAAGCTCAATGTATATTATTTTGTTTATTGTATGTTATTTAAGTATGTCTATGTAGTATTTGGGAAATGATACTAACATAAATAATGTACTAAGCATTTATTGTTCATAGAATGATACTAACATACACTAAGTACAATATTATTAATAAAACACTCGCACATGTACGGCACGACGGTGCGTGAGAGCGGGACGCATACGCCGTCGTGGGGCCGTATTATGACCTCTTAAAACCATCATGTTTTCGGTGTGAAAAAGAGACGGAGCTATACAGGACGAATAGCACTATCCTTTTCTCACACAGAAAACATGATGGTTTTAAGATGTCATAATACGGCCGGTGGCCAGTAGCAGACTGGCGAGGGACGCAGGCGTCGCGAGCCGCGAGCCCTCGCGCGATTTCGTAGTTATTATAACGGCGGCGGCGCCAGCGCCGCTCGGGGCTTCGCCAACAATCGGTCGGTAGGTGAGTATCGTAAGGGCGTTTGTGAGTTCTGTTGCCTTGTACGAACGAGTGTCAATTAAGTGAATGTTGTGTACGTTTATATATGTATGTTTGTATGTATATAATAGAATGAATGTATATTTGGGTTTAAGTAGATAACCCTATATCCATTATTATTCTTTGTTACGGTGCCTTCACACCACAGTTATCTACCTTTTGTGGAGCAATGTTTCCAAGTACTACTGAGTAGTTCCATCACTACTCAGTACTATTTAGCATTAGCATAGAATAGAATGCATTTAGAATGCATTTATTTGTCAGAATATTGTACAAAGCTGTTATGTGCGTTATTATGTATTACGTCCAAAATATTCTGCCGTTTCCGGCGTACAAATATAGTTGATAAAAATTATGGGTTATCATTACGTTAAGAGGTACATAAAGTTATTAATAATAGGAATTACAACAAAAATTGAATAATAGTTTGGAAAGAGATTATATAAGTCAAAATTCAATGAAGTCAAGGAGATAAAACATTAAAATGTCAATTATTATTTAGGTAATTTTTCGTTTATAAAATCTTCAGTAGAATAATAACATTTGCTTAAAAGGAAATCAAATAATCTACGTTTAAATATTCTGAGGCTGAGAGTTTTGAAGCCATCAGGTAATTTGTTGTAGACAGTAAAGGACATGCAGTATACATTATTAGAAAACAATTTAATTCTACGCCTAGGAACATTAAGCATATGCACTCTTCGGCTGGGTCTAGATACAACATCATTATACAATTCAAATTCATGTCTGTTTTGGTGAACAAAGATACAAATTTCAAAAATGTATAGTGCTGGAAGTGGTAATATTTTAAGTTTTTTAAACAATGGAACACAACTGTCCAGTGGGTGCGCTCCACAAATTGAGCGTACACATTTTTTCTGAGCTCGAAACACTCTTTGAAGTTCAACCGAATTACCCCATATTATAATACCATAGCGCAAGATTGATGAGACATAGCCATGATATGCACATATTGCTGCCTCAACACTAGCCACACGTGTTAGTCTATATAAAACGAAAACAAATCTATCTATCTTTTTACATAGATCATCAATGTGAGATTTCCAGTTACAATTTTTATCAATTATTATCCCCAAGAATTTTGCGTAATCAACCTCTTCTATAGTCTCATTTCCATATTGTATTTTAAGCCGTGGACGCGTACTGTTATATGTCTGGAATTGTATCATTTTTGTTTTATTAATGTTAATATGAAGATTATTTTGTTCAAGCCATGTAATAATTTTATTTAATGTCATATTTATTTCGTTTTGGTACTCAACAATGTCGTCATTTTGATTTATAATACTAAGAGTCGTATCGTCAGCGTATAGTATGCAATTGTGGGGTGTTACACTAGGCAAGTCATTAACATAGATCAAGAATAATAGTGGCCCTAGTATGGTCCCTTGGGGGACACCACAGTTGTTTTCGCGAAATTGAGACCTATATGCGAGCTTTTCATTTCCTGTTTGTCCCGAAATCTCAACACATTGCTGTCGATGTGTAAGGTAGCTTTTGAGCCATTTCAACGCGTTTCCCCTTATGCCATATCGATCTAATTTATAAATTAATAAAGTGTGGTTCACGAAATCAAATGCTTTGGACATATCTAGAAAGATAGAGACAATTGGTAGTTTACTATTAAGGCATTTTGTTATTAATTTCGATAGAGCAAAACAAGCTGTTGTGGTCGATTTATTTTTCCTGAAACCAAATTGATCTTCACTTAAAATTTTGTATTTGGATAAAAAACCGGAGAGTCTTTCCTGCATGGCCTTTTCAAAGACCTTTGATAATATTGGTATGAGTGTTATGGGGCGGTAATTATTCATATCACTTCTGTCACCTTTCTTGTGAATTGGTTTAACAATTGAAAACTTCAACCGTGAAGGGAATAAACCTTGCATAAATGACAAGTTAATAATATGGCTAATATGAGTTGATAAAAATGGGGAGCATAATTTAAGGATTTTTGTATTAATGTCATCGTAGCCTGTTGAGTTGGTTGATTTTAAAGAATTTATTATTTTATGTACATCAGTGTCATTAGTTGGGGTCAAATACATAGTATTAGGATGGTAAGTCATCGGTGGTGTGTAGTCAATAGATGGGTTAATGGTGTCATTCGTCATATCAATAAAAAAAAAAAAAAAAAAAAAAAAAAATAATAATAATTAATCATAATGACGAGGAACAGAGCTCCCACCTCTTTCTAGCCTTAATCGGCCGGTCTGAGTGGAGATTCGCAAGAGCAAACGTGCTCGGGAGAAGGACGTATAATCCAGTAAGGTGCTGGTAGGGATCTTGACCGTACTTCCGGGATTGTCCTGATAGCCGTGGTATACCTCTCCACTCCTCTAGCACCTCAGGATATGTTGCCCCCTTGGCGCTACGTCACTTTGTGCTAGCGATCCTTTTCGGGGGGCCCATTTATTGAGTGTGCAAGTCACCCCCTGCTATTTTAAAGCCGTTTTAATTGTCAATGGTCAGGCAGGGGCCAATAGTTCTTCCATAGTAGTAGTTATTAGTCCACTAAACCAGCCAAACCCATAGCGTTTCATCTTTTGTTTCCATATTTTGCAATAGTTTTGCTCCAACCAGGGATTGTCCTTAGGTATACTTTCACAGTGCATACAGGGATAATCGTCGGTTGGTGTCCCATTCCATTTGAAATGTCTAAAGAGGCCTCTGCGAGTTGGCATCGGCCCCTCGTACGCCTACCAAAGGACCGGGTCTCCAGGGACCCGAGAATGTCAAAAACATAATTAATCATAATGAAATTTGAAATAGCATTCATATAATGAACTAACGCAATATATATAGATAAGTGAAGGTACTAACTGCTGTATGGATGTACCATTAAGCCCTCTTCACACAGCTATGATAACACATGTGATACCGCCTGATTTCTATACAAAATTTGTGATATCAAATGGATATCATAGCTGTGTGGAGAGGGCTATAAGCAAGTAGGTATGTTGATGATTGGGTCTATATTTATATATATAACACATTATAGTTGATTTTTTGTGAAGTAAGCCATAAACATATTAGGTCTTTACCTATGAAATTGCCGTTCTGCAGTACTGGCCATTTCAAATCAAAATAATTTTTGTTTGGCTAAGAATTCTAATTTCAAATTAATTTTATTTTAAAAACATGTTTTTTTTTCCAAAAGTAGTCATTTGTTTATTGATTAGTGTTACATTTTCATCGCATTTCAATCTTTTTCGTCATCATGGATACGTTAAAAATTCGAGTAATTATGGAATATGAATACCGTCGTGGCAGCAACGCGGCACAAGCGGCACGCAACATCAACGACGTTTACGGAGCTAACACTACAAACCAACGCACCACCTGTTATTGGTTTGCTCGCTTCCGTTCTGGAAATTTCGACCTGAAAAATGAACCTCGCGGTCGTCCGAAGACTTTGGTCGACAATGACGAATTAAAGGCGATTGTGGAAGCTGATGATATACAATCTACGGCTGAATTAGCAGCAGCTTTCGACGTTAGCGTCAAAACAATATTGGTCCATTTGCGTCAAATTGGCAAGGTAAAAAAGCTTGACAAATGGGTGCCCCACGAACTCAATGATCGCCAGCGCGAAGTACGCGTCGAGACGTGCCTTGCACTGCTCAACAGACACACAAATGAAGGAATTTTGAACCGCATTGTTTTAATGCTCACCCCGTTTGGTACTGTGAAGAACTGAACACAATGATGGAGAAGCTGGCACATCTCCAACCAGCATTGGTCAATCGATCGTCTCCGCTGCTCCTGCACGACAACGCGCGACCTCATACTGCACAGCAGACGGTCTCCAAGTTGCAAGAACTGGGGTTGGAAGCTCTCCGTTATCCGCCCTACTCACCAGACCTTGCGCCTACAGACTACTACTTTTTCCAGAATTTGGATAACTTCTTGGCGGGAAAAAAATTCAATACTGGAGAGGCAGTACAGCCTTTGAAGAATTTGTTGCCTCCCGTCCAGCTGATTTCTTTAAGAAGGGCATCAATAAACTGCCACTGCGTTGGCAAAGATGCATTGATTACTTCGATTAATACAAATAAAAAATACATGAAAAAAATTCGTTTAATTTTTTTCATACAAAACGGCAATTTCATAGGTAAAGACCTATTATTACGTGTGCTAATTGCATTCGATGTAGAAGAATTGTTTCTCCGATGACGATTTCTAGAAGTTTGCATAACTATTGGGCGATTATAGTCTTTGTCAGTGTGTCCATCTATGTCGATTATAATATTATGAATGAGACATAAATGGCTTTAATTATAATACATGCATTTTGATAATTAGTTTCAATGGGTTTATTTAAGATTCGCCATTTTGCATTCATTATTCCAAAAGCACATTCTATGCATTTCCTTGCACGACTGAGTCGTCTATTAAAATTATCTTTTTCGACAGTCAGATTTGTTGATGGGAATGGTCGAAGTAAATTAGTTTTTAAAGGATATGCTTCATCTCCTATCAGCACATACGGTAGGGTATATGAAGACCCTGGAACCCGACTTTCTGGCGGAATATTGTATTCGTCACTTTCGATTAGACTATTTATCACTGAATAGTGAAATGTGCCACCGTCACTTTGACGACCTCTCCCACCTACTTCCACTGCTTCCACCTTTTGTGTGTATCCGCTACCCCTTGTAAAACCACAGAAAAGTATCCCTTATAATTGTAAAAGTTAGACCCAGTGTTAGAAGGGCACTTTATTCTACAATGCTTCCCATCTATAGATCCAATGCAGTTAGGAAATCCCCATAATTCAAAATAGTCATTAGCAATCTTTTCTTGATCTTTTACTGACAGTTTTGGCATATAAATATTTACAAACTCAGTCCATATTGCTGAACATGTTTTAACTATTATGTTGGATACTGTTGCTGTACCTATGCGGTAGTGATATGCCAATCTTCTGTACGGTACCTATTCCGCTGGCAAGAAAACTGAAACAAAATAAAATAAGTGAATTTTATTATGTAATGTCCTAAAAACACATATAATATGAGGCCATGAAAACCAGAGTAGCCTATAAGCAACCAACCAATAAGGATATTGGTAGATAGGCTACTCTGGTTCTCATGGCCTCATATGTAGATGTGATTATATGTATGTATGAGTATGTCTCTGTCTAATTCGTTAGCATTCCAAATAATTAGACAGAGATACTCATACATACCACTGCCTGAATCGTTTGACCCAGTCAGATTTATTGTTTCATTTAATATTTTTACCTTGTCGATTGTTTCAGTTACAGAAGTTAAAAAAAAATGGAAGCACCTTCGAGATCAGTACAGAAAGGAATTGAAAAAGAAGCCCACACCACGGTCGGGTGCTGCAAGTGACGACACCGAATGGATACAGCAATGGAAATATTATAATTTGATGGGATTTCTTCAAGACGAAGTTTTGCCGGCACCAAATTGGCAAAAATTTATCTCAAGATAGTATGTCACCACTGTCTACTATTAATGATGATGATGATGAAAGAACGATAGAATCACGTCCATCCATTGATATGAATCTGTCGACGTGTGATAGTACACCTCGACGTTCACTTTCTGACCAGAGGAATGAAATGTTGCGATTAGAAAAGGAAAAACTTGAATTAATTAAAGCACGAATACAAGATAAGAAGGAAGAAGAATTGAAAAATGATGAAGATTACATGTTTTTTATGAGTATGCTACCTCCGTTTAAAAGGTTAACAAACCTACAAAAACTTCGATTTCGTCACAAAGTAAGTGAAATGATACTGGAAATGACAACACAGAACGAGTACGCTAATATGTTTGATAATAATACACCTGTTGTGGGCGATTATGTTGTATCTCAACCCCAATACTTTACATCGGCTAATATGAGTTGATAAAAATGGGGAGCATAATTTAAGGATTTTTGTATTAATGTCATCGTAGCCTGTTGAGTTGGTTGATTTTAAAGAATTTATTATTTTATGTACATCAGTGTCATTAGTTGGGGTCAAATACATAGTATTAGGATGGTAAGTCATCGGTGGTGTGTAGTCAATAGATGGGTTAATGGTGTCATTCGTCATATCAATAAAAAAAAAAAAAAAAAAAAAAAAAAAAAATAATAATAATTAATCATAATGACGAGGAACAGAGCTCCCACCTCTTTCTAGCCTTAATCGGCCGGTCTGAGTGGAGATTCGCAAGAGCAAACGTGCTCGGGAGAAGGACGTATAATCCAGTAAGGTGCTGGTAGGGATCTTGACCGTACTTCCGGGATTGTCCTGATAGCCGTGGTATACCTCTCCACTCCTCTAGCACCTCAGGATATGTTGCCCCCTTGTGCTAGCGATCCTTTTCGGGGGGCCCATTTATTGAGTGTGCAAGTCACCCCCTGCTATTTTAAAGCCGTTTTAATTGTCAATGGTCAGGCAGGGGCCAATAGTTCTTCCATAGTAGTAGTTATTAGTCCACTAAACCAGCCAAACCCATAGCGTTTCATCTTTTGTTTCCATATTTTGCAATAGTTTTGCTCCAACCAGGGATTGTCCTTGGGTATACTTTCACAGTGCATACAGGGATAATCGTCGGTTGGTGTCCCATTCCATTTGAAATGTCTAAAGAGGCCTCTGCGAGTTGGCATCGGCCCCTCGTACGCCTACCAAAGGACCGGGTCTCCAGGGACCCGAGAATGTCAAAAACATAATTAATCATAATGAAATTTGAAATAGCATTCATATAATGAACTAACGCAATATATATAGATAAGTGAAGGTACTAACTGCTGTATGGATGTACCATTAAGCCCTCTTCACACAGCTATGATAACACATGTGATACCGCCTGATTTCTATACAAAATTTGTGATATCAAATGGATATCATAGCTGTGTGGAGAGGGCTATAAGCAAGTAGGTATGTTGATGATTGGGTCTATATTTATCTATATAACACATTATAGTTGATTTTTTGTGAAGTAAGCCATAAACATATTAGGTCTTTACCTATGAAATTGCCGTTCTGCAGTACTGGCCATTTCAAATCAAAATAATTTTTGTTTGGCTAAGAATTCTAATTTCAAATTAATTTTATTTTAAAAACATGTTTTTTTTTCCAAAAGTAGTCATTTGTTTATTGATTAGTGTTACATTTTCATCGCATTTCAATCTTTTTCGTCATCATGGATACGTTAAAAATTCGAGTAATTATGGAATATGAATACCGTCGTGGCAGCAACGCGGCACAAGCGGCACGCAACATCAACGACGTTTACGGAGCTAACACTACAAACCAACGCACCACCTGTTATTGGTTTGCTCGCTTCCGTTCTGGAAATTTCGACCTGAAAAATGAACCTCGCGGTCGTCCGAAGACTTTGGTCGACAATGACGAATTAAAGGCGATTGTGGAAGCTGATGATATACAATCTACGGCTGAATTAGCAGCAGCTTTCGACGTTAGCGTCAAAACAATATTGGTCCATTTGCGTCAAATTGGCAAGGTAAAAAAGCTTGACAAATGGGTGCCCCACGAACTCAATGATCGCCAGCGCGAAGTACGCGTCGAGACGTGCCTTGCACTGCTCAACAGACACACAAATGAAGGAATTTTGAACCGCATTGTTTTAATGCTCACCCCGTTTGGTACTGTGAAGAACTGAACACAATGATGGAGAAGCTGGCACATCTCCAACCAGCATTGGTCAATCGATCGTCTCCGCTGCTCCTGCACGACAACGCGCGACCTCATACTGCACAGCAGACGGTCTCCAAGTTGCAAGAACTGGGGTTGGAAGCTCTCCGTTATCCGCCCTACTCACCAGACCTTGCGCCTACAGACTACTACTTTTTCCAGAATTTGGATAACTTCTTGGCGGGAAAAAAATTCAATACTGGAGAGGCAGTACAGCCTTTGAAGAATTTGTTGCCTCCCGTCCAGCTGATTTCTTTAAGAAGGGCATCAATAAACTGCCACTGCGTTGGCAAAGATGCATTGATTACTTCGATTAATACAAATAAAAAATACATGAAAAAAATTCGTTTAATTTTTTTCATACAAAACGGCAATTTCATAGGTAAAGACCTATTATTACGTGTGCTAATTGCATTCGATGTAGAAGAATTGTTTCTCCGATGACGATTTCTAGAAGTTTGCATAACTATTGGGCGATTATAGTCTTTGTCAGTGTGTCCATCTATGTCGATTATAATATTATGAATGAGACATAAATGGCTTTAATTATAATACATGCATTTTGATAATTAGTTTCAATGGGTTTATTTAAGATTCGCCATTTTGCATTCATTATTCCAAAAGCACATTCTATGCATTTCCTTGCACGACTGAGTCGTCTATTAAAATTATCTTTTTCGACAGTCAGATTTGTTGATGGGAATGGTCGAAGTAAATTAGTTTTTAAAGGATATGCTTCATCTCCTATCAGCACATACGGTAGGGTATATGAAGACCCTGGAACCCGACTTTCTGGCGGAATATTGTATTCGTCACTTTCGATTAGACTATTTATCACTGAATAGTGAAATGTGCCACCGTCACTTTGACGACCTCTCCCACCTACTTCCACTGCTTCCACCTTTTGTGTGTATCCGCTACCCCTTGTAAAACCACAGAAAAGTATCCCTTATAATTGTAAAAGTTAGACCCAGTGTTAGAAGGGCACTTTATTCTACAATGCTTCCCATCTATAGATCCAATGCAGTTAGGAAATCCCCATAATTCAAAATAGTCATTAGCAATCTTTTCTTGATCTTTTACTGACAGTTTTGGCATATAAATATTTACAAACTCAGTCCATATTGCTGAACATGTTTTAACTATTATGTTGGATACTGTTGCTGTACCTATGCGGTAGTGATATGCCAATCTTCTGTACGGTACCTATTCCGCTGGCAAGAAAACTGAAACAAAATAAAATAAGTGAATTTTATTATGTAATGTCCTAAAAACACATATAATATGAGGCCATGAAAACCAGAGTAGCCTATAAGCAACCAACCAATAAGGATATTGGTAGATAGGCTACTCTGGTTCTCATGGCCTCATATGTAGATGTGATTATATGTATGTATGAGTATGTCTCTGTCTAATTCGTTAGCATTCCAAATAATTAGACAGAGATACTCATACATACCACTGCCTGAATCGTTTGACCCAGTCAGATTTATTGTTTCATTTAATATTTTTACCTTGTCGATTGTTTCAGTTACAGAAGTTAAAAAAAAATGGAAGCACCTTCGAGATCAGTACAGAAAGGAATTGAAAAAGAAGCCCACACCACGGTCGGGTGCTGCAAGTGACGACACCGAATGGATACAGCAATGGAAATATTATAATTTGATGGGATTTCTTCAAGACGAAGTTTTGCCGGCACCAAATTGGCAAAAATTTATCTCAAGATAGTATGTCACCACTGTCTACTATTAATGATGATGATGATGAAAGAACGATAGAATCACGTCCATCCATTGATATGAATCTGTCGACGTGTGATAGTACACCTCGACGTTCACTTTCTGACCAGAGGAATGAAATGTTGCGATTAGAAAAGGAAAAACTTGAATTAATTAAAGCACGAATACAAGATAAGAAGGAAGAAGAATTGAAAAATGATGAAGATTACATGTTTTTTATGAGTATGCTACCTCCGTTTAAAAGGTTAACAAACCTACAAAAACTTCGATTTCGTCACAAAGTAAGTGAAATGATACTGGAAATGACAACACAGAACGAGTACGCTAATATGTTTGATAATAATACACCTGTTGTGGGCGATTATGTTGTATCTCAACCCCAATACTTTACATCGGATTCACACAATAATGGTGATTCGTCGAGCATGTTACCTTGTGCCTCAAGACAAATATCAGGACCTAATATTTCTTTTCAAGATGAACACAGGGCTCCTGCAGCGGCAGATGAAAATGAAAGTTCTGCACAATAAACTTATTAGTTAATTATTTTTCTAAAAAAATGTTATACCTACATTTGAATCAACCTGTGATTTTTTTTATAATTTAGAACTCTTAAAGGGGTAATACAAAAAGTTGTTCATATTCACTAATTTTGAAACATTCAATCATTTAACCTTTTGAACGCCAGAGCAAAAACACATGAACCTGCTCTCAACGCCAAGCCACAAATTCCGCGCAAATACCTACGAAAGAAATAGGGATTCCAATACTACATCGATATTCAATTTTATTTTTTATTTCCGTCTCCGATTTCAAAACATAATGTCCTTATAACATTGAAATTTAATTCAAAATTACCCTTGCTCCTACTATAGTAATAGTTATACATTATTTACAGAGTTGTATAACACTGTAATAACAGTTATGAGACGAAAATGTAATAACTATAGACACAACCATAAATGAAATCTAAAAAGTCCTCATCGATCCAATTCCTGGAAAAAAAATACTCGGGGTCAAAGGTCACAATTAATGCGATTTTCAGCAAAACGGTAGTTAAGTCTTATCATAAATCAGTTCAGACAACGATAACGCGCTAAGTACACTACCTCAAAGCCACTCAAAGGTGGCGTGTAACTTGAACATATTATGACGATTACAACTTTTCTAACTTTTTGAATCGTTATATCTAAGAAACAGTGACGGTGGCTCTTAGGAAAAAATATCAATCCATTTCTTATAGATATTTATCTGAACTACAATTTTTGTTTGAACTTATTCATAATAAAACCTACCGTTTTGCTGAAAATTGCGAAATCCCGTTTTTGTGACGTTTGACCCAGAGTAATTTTTTTCCCAGGTGTCGGATCGATGAGAACTTTTTCGATTTCATTTATGATAGTGTTTTGAACAATCCTACCAATTTTGAGCTAGGTGCAAATTAATGTAACCTCGAATGTCAAAATTTACTGGAATAAAGTAATCGCGTAGTTCAGTAAATGACAAAACTGCGTGTTTTAAAAAAATCGGGCTGTCTTTGGGGACTGCCGATAGAAGTAAAAACTAAGTTACTTGTATGGTTTAAGAACTTTATTTCCTCATAAGAATTAACAATAATTCACTTACTGAGAAACAAGATTTACAATTAATGTTTAGGTTACTAGCGTACAGAGAAAAAATAAAAAACATTTTTTTTTTGCGGGTAGGCGATACACATATTACAACGAAACATCAACCGAGCAAACACGGATACAAAAGTAAAAGTTACAACATACTAGATGTGGCACAAAAGGCAGCGTACTGACCAATTGGATATTTTTATTTTATTTTTATATAATTTCATCAGTTTTGAGTTTTTTCATGCGATGTTTATACTTTACACATAGGTATATATAATTTTTTAATAATATATATATTTATTATTATTATTATTTTTTTTTTTGGCTATTGGATTATCATTTTTGGTTTGTAAAGAAGTGTTAGTGACCAATTTGAACTTTAATCCTTGATCATAAACATTTCTTCTAAACTTCGCCCGCGACGTCGTTCGCGCGGGTTTAGTTGTACTCCACGTTCACGAACTTTGTCTCCCCTCTAAAGGGTAATTTATTTATTAATAGACTAAACGTGGGGCAGTTCGGCCAAACTGCAACATATTTCTTACTTAAAGAATTTCATACCCGTCGTAACTTTTAAACGAAAGGTCCGATTTGAATAAATTAAACTGTAATAAAAAAAAAAAAACAAAATGGCGCCAAATTATGCCTTAATTTTTTTTTCCGAACCCATCGTGTGGGGTATCAAGATAAAGGGCTTGAGGAGATGATTCCAAAAAAGTAACTCACTAAAATGTAGAAAATAAAAAAAAATACTTTGTCAAAAAACCCGACTAAAAAGTTCGAAACAAATCGCTTTTAAAGCAGTCTGATGCAGTTCAATCACTGATCCAATGCCACCAACTGTTTTTAGCGGTCGGGTTTTTTGACAATTTTTTTGATATTTATGTCCTCTATAAAACTTAGTACTTACATCTTTCCGCAGCGTAAGCAAAATAAGGATTTTTTTTGGTACTTTTTTCACACCTTGGGTTACATTATCAAAGTTTTCATACGGATTTCTACATTTTTTCAAAGTATTCTATATGTTCATCAGAGATAATGTAGGATTCTAATGGTGAAAGAATTTTTCAAATCGATCTAGTACTCGTAGTTTCGGAGCCTATTCAATTCAAACAAACAAATCTCTTTATGATATCGAGGCTTTCTGCTACAATCCCTAACTTTTGGCAATGAACAAAACTAAAAAAAAAGTTTCTCAAATAACTTTTTGATTTTATACTTATTTTGAGTTGTAGGAAAGAAGTTTATTTATTTATTGGCCTATCTACAATTGTTACACTTTTTATTCTAATAACACAAGCAATACAGTACAAGCATAGTGCACAATATGATGCGATAGACACATCATGCAAAAAAAAAATATAACTCAAATAAAATTACGATAAGAGTGCTGACATAAAGAACACCCACAAACAACAACCAGTGGATGGCTCTTGAATTTCTGGAGTGATGTAGAATAAATATCTATTGATTCATGGCAATTATTAAGAAGCCTGCACATTCTGGGGATGAGGGGGTTGGATCCGGATACAGTTTTGCGGAATGGGGGACGTAATAGTTTGATAGGGTGACGCGGATAATTATAGGGTACGTTTAAATTGAACTTACTTAACAACTTGGGGCAGTGTATTTTACTCTAAAGTATTTTAAAAAGAAAAATTAAGTCTATCTTATCTCTACGTTTTTCGAGTGGTCATGCTAAATTTTTCAAGATGGTTTTGCGTAGCTCGTAATTTTTTTGTCTAGTCTGGCAGAATAAGCAAGATGACATAAAAATCTTTTCTGGACCCTCTCTAACCTAAGACTATGTGTTGCATAGTGGGGATGTCACACAACCGCGCAGTATTCCAATACAGTACGAACGAGACAGTTAAAAAGATAAATCTTAGTTTTGGGCTTGCGAAAACATTAACATGCACAATATAATTAAAAAAGCTTCAAAGACACTCGGTTTTATGTTAAACCGAGTGTCTTTGAAGCTTTTTTAATTATATTGTCCATGTGGGGAATGAATGTTAATTTACGATCAAGAAGGACTCCCAAATCTCTGACTACATCAACTTTACTGAGATACGCACCGTTGATACTGTAATTAAAATGAAGTGAGCCTTGCGCGTAAACGTAATTTGTGAACATTTTTCTACGTTAAGTTGCATATTGTTATCCTTACACCAGTTCATAAGTCTGTTCAAGTCCTCCTGAAGTAATGTTGAATCGGCTAGAGAATCAATAACGCGGACAATTTTAAAATCATCGGCGAATAGGAATGGCGTGGAGTTAATGAAGCAATAAGGAAGGTCATTGACAAAGATAATAAATACGGGGGCCAGGTGGGAACCCTGTGGAACACCGGAGGTTATGATCATGGTTTCAGATTTATAGCCATTGGCCACGACATAGAAGGATCTATCCGTTAGGTAAGAGCGCAGCCACTTGAGAAGAGGACCAGCAAAACCATACGCGGCAAGTTTTTGAATCAGCACTTCATGAGAAACTTTGTCAAAAGCCTTGCTGAAATCCGTATATTATACGGCGTCGACCTGCTGGTTTGAGTCAAGTGAAGCTGCAATATCCTCTACAAAGGTACTAAATTACTGCAGGTGGATCTTGCAGCAGTAAAGCCATTCAGACAGATATTTCCTAAAATAGTTATGTATGTCAGGGCAAACTATTGCTTCGAAAACCTTAGCAAATGTCGGAAGAATAGAAATAGGACGATAGTTTCCTACTACATCATCAGCGCCTGATTTATGAATCGGTACCACTTTGGCCATCTTCCATTTTTTTGGGAAAATACCAGCGCTGAGAGATTTGTTAAAAATCTAGCATAGGGGGGTTGCCAGTTGATCAGCGCAAATTGCGATAAAGTTAGGAGGAATAATATTTTGATCGTCTTTTGCCTCATTTAATTACAATAGTTTACGAGAGTTACTAACGAACCTAAAAAAATGTATATATAGGACCCATTATTAAAATAGCCTGGTAACAAACGCCTGCTGTAAAAACCGGTTTACCAGCCACTTATAAGGGAAATTTCTGTAGTTGTAAAGACTATTTTTTTTCGCAAAATATGTAGATACACGCGTTATTATTACTATTGCAATGACTCTATGAGTTTTTCAATAAGCATGGATATTTTTATCTCGTCACGGTAAAGTTTCATCATACTTCTGCTTATGTAGATATGTTCTTCTTCTTTCCGAATCGATGGACAACTCTCTCGATCGTTACCTTTGACATGTGGTGCTGCCACTGCTGGAAATAAAAGTCACATGAAATTCTCATATTATTTGACGGTATTTCACAAAACTTTATATTTATTTAGTAGGTGGCAAATTAATGTTATGTTTCGCCGCTAACATTCTCCCCCACGGTGCGCAGCACTTTATGTCCTTGAAGCGACAAAGCAACAGGTACTAGTAACTACGATAGTCCGTCGCGTTGACGCCGAAGCACTCCTCCCGACGTCCGTACATCCAGCACTCTAGTTCTTCCGTCTGGTCCACTCCAGGGTACTTCTTGATGACTTTGCCGCGAGGCCAAGAATTTCGTGGTAGTGTGGTGTCAACTATTAGCACGACGTCACGACGTCTCCTTCTTTACGGTCGATAGTCTCTCTTCTTTATTTGATTTTTCTCGGCATCTAGAGAGGTAAGTACTTTTTGTACCGTCGTCTCCTGGATAGTTCTCCGGTTCGCCTTTCCGATTAACTCTGTGTCGTCGTATTAACAAAATAAATAAAATAATAATAATAATCGTTTATTTCTACATTTACAATTGAGCATCCAAAACAAAATTACAAACAAAATGTACATTGAGACACAAACAAAAGCGAACTGCTGCCTCCTAAACTAGGCCAAGAGCCTGTGTTTTAGGAGCCAATATTCCTCCATAAACAGTTAATCGCGGTCAGACAACATTGCAAGCAAATACTTAACGTACTTAACGCAAATACTTAACTCAATACAATACAATATATCATATGAACAATATTTATTAAAATATCGTTACCAAATCAATACGTATAAGTAAAAACATATTATAACTAAATTTGATTATTATTTATGATAAGGAATTATATTATTATTGCAAATATACATTTATACATTTCATAAAAATAAAAAACTAAAAATTCTAGGTAAGAAAATTAATAGATTCAATAATCAGAAAACAAAATATTGTAATAAGTTTTTCCGTTTCGCCATAAGTCAACTGCTGCAACCATTTAGAAAGTTTGACTTCATGCTTGGTAAGAGGATATATGGAGATGATTTTTATTTTATAGAGTGGATCTAGTTGCCACATACTGACGGCTGGAATACTTTGAACAGCATTGTACTGTGTCGCATACGGGAAGCCCTCTACGTCTTTTCAGCCTGTCTGTGTCTAGGTGCAGTATGGAGTGTTTCTGAAGCACAGCGGTCAAGACTTCGGCTTCTGAGTATAGTTCAAGTCGAGAAATGCCTGCGCTTAAAGAATATGACCTTCAAGATCGCTCTTTGCGCTCTTTCCACTTTAAGTATGAGGATTTGTAGGTCCCACCCCAAACTGGGCACACAGTACAATACAATTGACTGACAAAGGCTCTGATAAACGAGCATGGCTGTCTCTCTGATCTGCGGAGTGCCTAAGTTCTTTAAATATGTAAATTAACCTTCTGATCCGAGTGCAAAGGGCTTCGATGTGCAGTTGCCATTTGTTCTGACCCCCTGTGGTGGAGATATGGTGCTAGGCAAGGAAAATCTTATGACCCTGGTTTTTGCCACGTTCAAAGTACATTTTTATCGTTCGCTTTTGTTTATTTTAATAAAGGTAATTACGATATCTTCTTGTAAGTAATTTGGAGAACCACATAATCAGGATTTCTTTTTAATCTGAGGTGCATTCTGTCACGATTTCGTATACATCTAACCAAGCCCTGAGTCATCCAGGGCTTAACAACACGAATCGCTTTGGATCCTAATACTCAGGGTATGTGAAGCGATAGTTTGCTGAACTATTCTAATAAACAATTCCGCCGTCAAGTTTGGGTTCGCCTCATCCAAAACTGGACCAAAATCAGTACTGTCTAAGCTTTGTTTAATTGCTATGTATTCATAGCGCGCAGATGTAGAACAGCGATTTTTGTTGCTCAAAGAATGACTGGTAGGTGATCAGTGATGTATGTTTGAACTACGAGTACATTTGCTGAATTTCTAGTCTTCAGTAGAACATGATCTAAGCAGTTTCCAGATCCAGAAGGTCAAAGGTGCGCTGGAAGCAACCCAAGAGAAGCAGTTAGTGTAAGAAACTGATCAGAGTTCCTGTCGTGGTTACCACGTTTGATGTCGACATTCAGGTCACCAATAAGAACGACACTTTGAGGGTGATTCGAAGAACTCTCCAGACTGGCTATGGCTTTCGTAAAATAAGTTCAAGTTCACCTGTAGTGCAAACAAGGCAGTTAGCTTTAAGACACGTTGGTTCATACACGGTACATTGTAGGGAAGTTCTAGTGTATACTACGACTCCGTCGTTTTGTGAGTTATTATTAACACTGGCATGATAGAGATTTAGCCCTGCATAGTAGAAATAGGTCCTGTCAGTTTAAGCCAGCACTCACTAAGCACTATGACATCAAAATCAATTTTAGTTATGGATATCATAGTGACAAATTGTTCGACGTTCTTTTTAATACTTCTAATATTAATATGGGTTATTTTTAAGTTATCGATCGGCTATGGGCTCCGAGCATCCGTCGGTCATTCACACGATAATGCTATGGAAAAGTCGTCAAGTTCATCGGTTATATCATTTATGTCAGCCATTGAAAGTCAGGAGAGCTACAGAAAAAATTACAAAAGAAAAGATAACAAAAATCTCCATCATCACAAGATCTAGTTTACTATGTCTACTTATAAAGATAATAAATAAATGAATAGTTGATTTGAAATTTATTGAACACTAGCTTCTGCCAGCGGTTTCGCCCGCGTGGTCCCTAGGAAACACATTCACGGGATAATATTAAGTAAGGAGAAGACTGGGTTGCGGTAGTTTATTTTATTACTATAATTAAGAACATTTGGATTGAAACATAACTTACGAGAATGAGCAGTTGTTGTCGTGACGCGCTCTTTTATGTAAGTTTATGTTACCTATATAGTCATGCCTTGGGTTCGCTTACATAAGCAGGCGCACGAATATTTCAATGATCTTAATACGGTAATAAATACTTTGAGTATCACACCTCGTGTTATTATTCTCGTCCTTATTTCACTTCCTTCCACAGCTCTATCACCTGCCCTTGCATCGCCTTTCAGCCAAGCAGCTGATCTCTGTTGCTCACCATCTATAGCCCTGTAGGTGTTAATGGCCATTGAAACTAACTACTTCTAACTACGAGGAAAAGGAGATACATCGTCAGGGCGGTTGCTTAGCCCATGACTCTGCCACCTCTTCCAAGCTGTAATTATAACAAAGCATTATTGACATACTCTCAACTCAAGCACCATTACTACACATACACACATTATTGGACCTCTAGGCAGTTGCTTAGGTTCAGACCTTCTCTCGGCCCACCCTCTCAGTTTTCTACCTCTGTCTTTTGGCAAGCACGTTAGCCGACACTTAGATTAGGTTTTGGCGGGATCACACAATCCTGCCATGGCAGACACGTTAGCCGACTCTTAAGATCAGGTTGGCGCAATGAAGCCGCTCCGTGCTCCAACGAGGCCGGCTCGGTACGGACTCTATCATTACAGCGTTACTTATCCTACATCATAATATGTAATGATGTACAAGCGTAAACTTACTACTTTAGCTACATGCAATATTCTTCTAATTAACAACAACTAGAGATTCAACTTGAGGCTTTCAACTTAAGGCAACTAGGGGCTACTTAGCTTTGTAACAATAGAGCAGATAATGTCATCGGGATACAATACTCTTAGAGTGCCCTCGCCGAGTCATTTTAATTATTAACAATTTTATTTACATTCGCGTAACGACGCGACAGTTGTATTATATACTAGCTGACTCGCGCGGCTTTGCTCCCTTCAACTGGCTACTCTACCCTACCTACCCTACCTGCCCTACCTACCCTACCTGCCCTACCTACCCTACCTACCCTACCTACCATTTTTTTTTTTTTTGTAAGGATGGGAAATCATCAAATGACTCCTCCCGCTTTGGGTGAAGCAGAAGGGAGTGTCAGACTCTTACTGACTAAAACCCATCCGCGTTTCTCCCAGTGCCCTTTGCGTTCCAGGGTACGATGCCTCTTTCGAACGAAGTCCGCAGCCCCAGCAGGCACTGGCCCTAGCGGGCCCCGTCTTTTACGCTGACAGCTCTTTGAGGCACGCGTGAAACACAGCGCGCCGTCCACCCGGGCCTGGTTCTGATCAGACGGCGAGCCACCCAATGCTCGCCGTCCGCAGGCTCACGCTTACGGTGGCCGAAAATCGCCCTGCGCCTCCCGACGCCCGGGGCGTCTTCTTCTGTTGCGGCGGCTGGGGCGTGAGGTTTCCCTTTCTCTCACACGTTCGGCTTCCTCCTTTGCTAGGTGACCGCTTCCCATGTCTCCTCGCTTCGGACCATAGCCTGAACCGGGGCCGGATGCGAGAGATCGCCGCCGCCGATCGCCTCGGCGAGGACACGGCGGTGCTCCGCCCAAGCAGGGCAGACCTCAACCGTATGCTCCACCGTGTCCTCCGGGCGATCCTCGCAGTGTTGACACCCGGGCGTATCCTCCCGCCGTATTCGAATCAGGTACCTCCCGAAACAACCGTGTCCGGTGACCAAGTGCGTCAAGCGGAAAGTAAGGACGCCGTGGCGCCGCTCTAGCCACTCCTCAAAGAGGGGACTTATCGCCGCAATTGTGGCGGGACCAGCGCTGGGTTGGGACAGTCTTTGTCTCCATACTGCCATGAGATCCTGCCGGAGCTCCGCCCGCCGTACTGCGATTTGCCGCGGCAGAGGAGTCTCGCTCCGGCGTAGCACTTCCAGGCGCCATTCGTAAATGAGTGCGAGGGCTCTCGCCTCTAGATCCCATGGCGGCAGTCCGGCAAGGAGGTTCGCCGCCTCGCCAGAGACCGTGCGGTATCCCCGGGCAAGCCGGATGGCCATCACCCTCTGGGACGAGTTGAGGTAACGGGCAGGTCGCTTCCTCAAAGTAGGCGCCCACACCGGCGCCCCATAAAGGGCCATGGACCGCACGATCCCCACGTAAAGCCTCCGGCAGGAGGCGTTTGGACCCCCTCGATTGGGCAAAAGCCGCTTGAAGGCAGCCCCGGCTCGCTCCAGTCTAGGAGCCAAACGTCGGAAATGCTCAACAAAGTTCTACCGGCTGTCAATAACGAGACCCAAGTAAGTCATCGTCGATCCGACGCTGATTTGAACCCCTCCTACCGTTATTTGGGATCCCGACGGTGGTCTGTTCCGAGATCCATGAAAGCATATGGCTTCGGACTTGTGTAGGGCCACCTCGAGACCCAACTGCCGGATCCTCTCAACGACTATCGCAACCCCGCGTGTCATAGCGTCAGCAGCCGCTTGGTGCGATCCCCCTTGCGCCAGCACCAGCGTGTCGTCGGCATAGCACACAACGCTGACGCCACTAGGGAGGTCGGCGCGCAGCACCCAGTCGTAGCCGATGTCCCACAGAAGCGGCCCCAGAACGGAACCCTGTGGAACACCGCACGACATCTCTCGCCGGTTCCACTCTCCCAGGTGACCAGGGTAGATGACGGCTCTGTCCGTCAAGTAATCCTCGACTACGCGACGGAGGTAGGTCGGCACCCGGTGATACCGAAGTGCCTCCCTGATGCAACTCCAGGGTAGGGTGTTGAAGGCATTGGCGATGTCTAGAGACACCGCCAAGACGACCCCGCTCCGGGAAACCGCGTCTCCCGTCGAGAGGGCTCTCACGCGCATGATGGCGTCCACCGTAGAGCGTCCCGTGCGGAAACCGAACTGGTTCTCCGCCAGATTCGGCCCCACCCTCCCTAGGTGCTCGACAAGGCGGTTTGCAATTACTCTTTCAAAGAGCTTGCCCACCTCATCGAGCAGCACAATGGGCCGGTATGCGGACGGAGAGTCCGCAGGGCGCCCCGGCTTCTTAATGAGGACCAGTTTCCCCGTCTTCCAACGAAGTGGGAACTGGCCCCTCTCCAAGCATGCGCTTAGGAACCCTCTTAGTCGAGGCCCGAGAGCCTTCAAGGCCAGGACCCAGGCTTTTCCAGGTAAGCCGTCGGGTCCTGGGGCGGTATTTTTGGCCTTCAGCCTATTAACCGCCACTCTCAGGTCTACCTCAGTCACCTCAGGAGCATCGTCATCGTCGTCACCGGTGTAGTTCGTATGGCCGCAGAGCCATAAGCGGGGGAGTATGCTCCCCTCGCGAGGGGAACAGAGCGCTTACCACGGAGGGCGGCACCCTACCTACCCTACCTACCCTACCTACCCTGCCTACCCTACCTACCCTGCCTACCCTCCCTACCCTGCCTACCCTGCCTACCCTACCTACCCTACCTACCCTGCCTACCCTGCCTACCCTGCCTTCCCTGCCTACCCTGCCTTCCCTGCCTACCCTGCCTTCCCTGCCTACCCTGCCTTCCCTGCCTACCCTGCCTTCCCTGCCTACCCTGCCTACCCTACCTACCCTACCTACCCTACCTACCCTACCTACCCTACCTACCCTACCTACCCTACCTACCCTACCTACCCTACCTACCCTACCTACCCTACCTACCCTACCTACCCTACCTACCCTACCTACCCTACCTGCCCTACCTACCCTACCTGCCCTACCTACCCTACCTGCCCTACCTACCCTACCTGCCCTACCTACCCTACCTGCCCTACCTACCCTACCTGCCCTACCTAACCTACCTGCCCTACCTACCCTACCTTCCCTACCTACCCTACCTACCCTACCTACCCTACCTACCCTACCTACCCTACCTACCCTACCTACCCTACCTACCCTACCTACCCTACCTACCCTACCTACCCTACCTACCCTACCTACCCTACCTACCCTACCTACCCTACCTACCCTACCTACCCTACCTACCCTACCTACCCTACCTACCCTACCTACCCTACCTACCCTACCTACCCTACCTACCCTACCTACCCTACCTACCCTACCTACCCTACCTACCCTACCTACCCTACCTACCCTACCTACCCTACCTACCCTACCTACCCTACCTACCCTACCTACCCTACCTACCCTACCTACCCTACCTACCCTACCTACCCTACCTACCCTACCTACCCTACCTACCCTACCTACCCTACCTACCCTACCTACCCTACCTACCCTACCTACCCTACCTACCCTACCTACCCTACCTACCCTACCTACCCTACCTACCCTACCTACCCTACCTACCCTACCTACCCTACCTACCCTACCTACCCTACCTACCCTACCTACCCTACCTACCCTACCTACCCTACCTACCCTACCTACCCTACCTACCCTACCTACCCTACCTACCCTACCTACCCTACCTACCCTACCTACCCTACCTACCCTACCTACCCTACCTACCCTACCTACCCTACCTACCCTACCTACCCTACCTACCCTACCTACCCTACCTACCCTACCTACCCTACCTACCCTACCTACCCTACCTACCCTACCTACCCTACCTACCCTACCTACCCTACCTACCCTACCTACCCTACCTACCCTACCTACCCTACCTACCCTACCTACCCTACCTACCCTACCTACCCTACCTACCCTACCTACCCTACCTACCCTACCTACCCTACCTACCCTACCTACCCTACCTACCCTACCTACCCTACCTACCCTACCTACCCTACCTACCCTACCTACCCTACCTACCCTACCTACCCTACCTACCCTACCTACCCTACCTACCCTACCTACCCTACCTACCCTACCTACCCTACCTACCCTACCTACCCTACCTACCCTACCTACCCTACCTACCCTACCTACCCTACCTACCCTACCTACCCTACCTACCCTACCTACCCTACCTACCCTACCTACCCTACCTACCCTACCTACCCTACCTACCCTACCTACCCTACCTACCCTACCTACCCTACCTACCCTACCTACCCTACCTACCCTACCTACCCTACCTACCCTACCTACCCTACCTACCCTACCTACCCTACCTACCCTACCTACCCTACCTACCCTACCTACCCTACCTACCCTACCTACCCTACCTACCCTACCTACCCTACCTACCCTACCTACCCTACCTACCCTACCTACCCTACCTACCCTACCTACCCTACCTACCCTACCTACCCTACCTACCCTACCTACCCTACCTACCCTACCTACCCTACCTACCCTACCTACCCTACCTACCCTACCTACCCTACCTACCCTACCTACCCTACCTACCCTACCTACCCTACCTACCCTACCTACCCTACCTACCCTACCTACCCTACCTACCCTACCTACCCTACCTACCCTACCTACCCTACCTACCCTACGTACCCTACGTACCCTACCTACCCTACCTACCCTACCTACCCTACCTACCCTACCTACCCTACCTACCCTACCTACCCTACCTACCCTACCTACTTTTTTTTTTTTTGTTTTTAAACCTTCCCTGTATTCTGGCGAAACTAACAAAAAAAGAATTATTTAAATCGGCCCCGCCGTTCTCGAGTTTTAGCGAGACTAACGAACAGCAATTGATTTTTATATATATAGATATAGATACCAGTTGATATTCTCGAACAGAATGAGAGAAAATTTAAAGCACGCATAAAACGCACACTATGTTGATAAGCGTATTATAAACTGGAAGATTATATCCTCGATAAAAACGCTTGGCTAAATGCTGATCCTGCTCCACAGTCACAGCTGCTTGGGTCCACTTGTTAGATTTTTATATTTGGAAGAGATGCTCACTCTCTTTTTTTATAGGTACTTACATAATTATTTTATTTACTTATTTATTCTTTTTATCCAACTTCAAAAAAAGGACAATCAATTCGGTATGTATTTTTTTTAATGTTTGTTACCTCATAACGCCGAACTTCTCGATTGGTCCCATTGTCACCATGTCAGAATCTGATGATGGGATCCCACGAAAATCGAGGGCAACCCTCAAATTTTATAGGCACATACAATGTTTTTCATGAACTTTCTAACGCAATTCAGATCTGATGATGAGATCCCATGAAAAAATATTGGACACGTGTTTTTTCTTTTTTCACGTAAACAAATTATAAAGAGGATACAGCGAGTTGAAGACACGCGTGACGTCATATGACTTGGTAAAAATGTACGAAATTTACCAACCGAAATAACGTCACGCGTGTCTTCAACTCGCTGTATCTCCTTTATTTTTAGTTTACGTGAAAAAAGAAAAAACACGTGTCCAATATTTTTTGAAAATCTATCAGACGGACTAATTAGATTTTTTTTAGTAAAATAACCCATTGTCAGCTGATGTGGATGATTCTTTTTTTGTTTGAGTGAGTATTTTCCTGGACTGGTCCCGTTTCAATTTGGTGGAGATCTGACGAAGAACTTCGGAGGTAGGCAACGGAACTCTCCAATAAATGATAGCAAATGGATCGGGATTGCTGAAATCGCATGTTTTTTTAGTGTCTACACCAGTTAATAACTTAACATTGCGCCGGTACGCTGTTAATGGGTACGCAGGTACCTAGGTACCACTAAAAAGTGAAAAATAAAAAACTTTTTTACAAAAATAGAACCGACTTCCAAAAACAAAACACTACAAAGTACAAAATAACTTCGGAAGAAAGAAAAAACTTTAATTTCGGAAGTCGGTGTCAAAAAACGAAAAAATAACGAAAAACACCGACTTCAGAAATTCAAGTTTTTTCTTTCTTCCGAAGTTATTTCTACCTTGTAGTGTTTTGTTTTAGGAAGTCGGTTGTATTTTTTGTAAAAAAGTTTTTTTGATGTAAGAACTTAATCGTCGTTTTTATGAATTTACTAGCTGTGCCCGCGACGTCGTTCGCGTGCGCTTAAATCGATGCCAGCCTATTTTCTAACTTCTAATTTTTGTTTCTTACTCAATTACGACAATACGGCTGAACGGATCTGGATGAATTTTCGCACAGAGGTAGATTATAGTCTGGAATACCATATAAGCATTCTTATCTCGGGAGTACCTATTCCGGGAGATATTCAACATTCAAACCATTTATTTACAGGTATTTACTGATCTTAACAATTCATACTTCTGAATTGTTAAGATCAGTCTGTCAAAAACATGAAGCTATTTGCGAGTTTTAAAGCGTAAGTAGATCTTTATGAAAAAGAACGTGCAAGAAACTCCACGAACAGTCTTTTATATCATGATGTATGTATGTATGTATGTATGTAAATCGGGCTGGTTTCCGCAACTCCACGACTAAGCGCGTATTTTGCGTGCAGGTGGGACAAATGCATCATTCGATCCACCCCAGCTCCCCAAGGAAGGCCAGCAACGCCTTGGTGTTACCAACTATCTCGTAGAGGGTACCTGGGTTTCCGAAGTACTTTGCCCTGTAATCCACGACTACCGGGCAGCTTAGAAGCAGGTGTGCTGCTGTCTCATTCTCCTCCATGCAGGCTCTGCAGAGCGGGCTGTCAGTGACTCCTATAGCATAGAGGTGTTTATTAAAAGACCCGTGGCCAGTTGTTACGGCTGTGACTGAACGCAACTGTTCTTTAGTCAATCTTAGGGCTTGTTTTGTGAATCGGCCATCTATAGAGGGAAGTGCCTCTTTGGCCTGCCTGCACTCACTATGGTCAACCCATAGCTTGTGATGTTTATCTCCGGTGCGTTTCCTTACCAGATTGCGTAAGTACCCGAAAGGCAGCGGCACGATGGGTTCAGGTCCCATCGCTGACAAACTCAACCCCCTTCGGGCGAGTTCATCCGCAGCGTCGTTGCCTCGAGATTCACTGTGTCCCTTGATCCATTGAATGGTTACTTTGTTGTGTCTACCAACCTGGTTGAGACATTGGTGACACTCGAGAATCAACCCAGAGTACACTGTGCGGCTGTTCAGAGCTTGCAGGACGGCCATGCTGTCCGAGAGTATGCGTATTGAGTGGTCCTTAACTTCCCTGGTTAGGATGGCTGATGCCGCCAGAGAAATGCCCATGCATTCAGCCTGGAACACTGTGTTGTGGACCCCCAATGGTGTGGCTATGTGGATATTGAGATCCTCTGAGAAGATTCCCGCACCAGTACCTGTACCTGTTTTTGATCCATCGGTGAAGATCCGCAGCTCGGCGAGGCAGAGCCCCTCGCACCGATGATCCTCATGCAATTGGATTTTGTATTTTTATCGAAGATAAATTGCTTGGGTACCCGGTCATTGATTGCTTTTGTTATGGGGAGTTCATTGTTGAGCTCCTCGAGCAGAGCGGTGTGTCGTGTATCTCTCTTACTCCAGAGACCTAATGTTTTAAGGCGTACTGCTGCCATCGTCGCTTCCTGTTGTATAAACAAGTGTAGCGGAGGGAGTCCCAGCATGGCTTCCAGCGCCGCAGTTGGAGTAGTCCTCATGCAGCCCGTCGTTGCCATGAAGGCCAGCCTTTGCATGTGTTGTAACTTGTTTACGGCTGTAGCTAGCTTTGTGCGTGGCCACCACACCACGGCCCCGTAGGTTAACATGGGCCGAATTACTGCGCTGTACAGCCATAGTATTATTTTGGGAGATAGGCCCCACTTCTTCCCTATCATTTTCTTGCACTGCCAGAAGGTAATGCAGGACCTGTTTAGTTTGTAGTCTAGGTGATTACTCCAGCTTAACTTACTGTCTAGGATGACGCCTACATACTTTACCTCGTTAGACAGCTGGAGCTCTGTGTTGAAGAGCATAGGTAGCCGGTAGTGGCCTAGTGCTCGTTTTTGAGTGAACATGACTAATTCAGTTTTTGTGGGGTTTACCGACAGATCATATTCGTCGCACCATCTTCCCACGATGCGTAGTGCTTGTTGAGTGAGGTTGCAGATCGTTCCAGTCACTTTCCCTGATACTAGGATTGCGAGGTCGTCAGCATAACCTATTGTGTAGTAACGATGTGCGTTGAGTTTGGTGATCAGGTCATTAATTACCAGATTCCACAGAAGAGGGGAGAGCTCACCCCCCTGCGGGCAGCCTCTGGCTATCAGAGCCAACTGCTGCTCTTCCTCAAGGCGAACCTCTCGTTTGCTTAACATATTAGTTATCCAGTCAGTTAGTACATGTTCCACACAGTGTTTGGAGAGAGCGGCACTAATGCTGGAAAAGTTTGTCTTGTCGAAGGCTCCTTCGATGTCTATGAATGTGCCCAGGCAGGACCCTTTCTGGTGAATCGCTTCCTCAATCTGGTTCACCACCAGATGAAGAGCGGACTCTGTCGTCTTACCCGAGCTGTATGCGTGTTGGTTACCATGCAGTGGTATTGTTTTTAAAACGCCATCACGTAATTCCCTTTCACACAGTCTTTCCATTGTCTTTAGTAAAAACGAGGTCAGACTAATAGGTCGATAGGATTTAGCGTTTGTGTAGTCACTTTTACCTGGCATCGGAATGAATATGACTTTCACTTCCCTCCATCCTTTAGGAACGTATCTGAAGGCCAGGCACGCTCGCATTAAGAGCACCGGTTTTGTTGCAACAGCGGTACCTCCCCACTGTAGTAAGGCAGGAAACACACCGTCGGGACCTGGTGCCTTGAAAGGTTGGAAGCTTTTGATGGCCCACTGAAGTTTTTCCAGCGTAATCATCTTTTCTGCATAAAGCCAGTCATCTTGGATAACGTCAAGCCATTCATTTACCTGCGCGAATACGCTGCCTGGGAAGTGAGTTTCTACTAGAAGACGTTGCGCTTCTTCAGGTGTCGTGGTCAACGTGTTATCGGGTTTCCGGAGTGTGGCGATCTCAGGTGTGTTCTGTTGCGCCAGTATCTTCCTTACCCTGTTTGCTTGTTGGCATGATTCAATGTTACCGCAGAATTTACGCCACCCTGTAGTTCTTCTGAATCTGATGCATTTCTTGTAGCTGGATTTGGCCGCGTAATAAGCGTCCCAGTCCTCATCACTACATGTGTTCATGGCTCTGTTAAGAGCCTTTCTTACCTTACCGCGTTTGCGCTCTAGGTCTGCACCCCACCAGGTTTGCTTACCTGGTGTGTCGCGCGGAATCGTTTCTGGGCAGGCGATTTGGTAGCTGTTTATCAGCGATTCGGTGAGTAGTGTTACTTGCGCATCGATCTGCGCCGTGTCCGCAAGCAACTCCGAATCGCATGATGATACAAGCCTTCATATATCATGATATGTACCTATTATAAAAATACTGGTTATACGGACATTTAACGAATCTAATTAAAGACAACTAAGAGAAAATAGCGATATTGGTAAATTAGACCCTAACAAAGACCTATTAGAGACCGAATCTGAGCACCCAACAAACTTGACTATTCGGAAATCGTGTGAGGGTCGTTCTCCAGCAGAAAAACCTTAACACCGCAATTAAGAAAAACGCGTTATCAGTGCAACGCCATCTATCGACCAAGTCAGTAAACTGACAAAATGTAAAAATTGAAAATGTAAAATTGGAAGACGTTAAATAAGGAGCCCCTATGACAACATTAAGGTATTAAAATGTAGTTTTTATTTTTCTACGTATACAAGTTTCACAAATAACTCAACAATGTGTTTTAGGGGTATTTTCATGTTTTCATGCATTTTATTTTTCTAGATTTTCTATTTTTATAGATGGCGCTTTGCCTAATCACAATGCATTAGGAAGTTTCCTACTAAACTTAAAAGTTAAAAAAATTTGGTTTGTGGATCGGTTGTTATGATAAATACCGATACGGTGTAAAAATTTTCAATTTTATGTTGGCACGTATTAAAAGTTTCACATATAACTCAACAATTTATTTTGGTGTTTTATACATGCGTTCGTGAATTTCATCTTTTTCAATAGATGGCGCTGTAATCAGAATACATGAGAAACAGAATACATTAGGAAGTTTCTTGCTAAACTTAAAAATTCAATATCTTTTGATTTTGTGGGTCGATTTTGATGAAATAAACGCTAAATATTACTCGGATTATCACTTAATATTTTTAAGTACCTAGATTTGGAACCCAATCTGTGGTTTATGCGTTATGCCCCCTCAAACGCACAGACAAACAGATAAACAGACAAAAATTTCAAAAATAGCATACCTGTTTGTGTTCTGTATCTTTTTCCTAACTTTTCTGTGTAATTTTTATGCAAAAATATTCAATGTACAGACACGGTTGGTCTACGATTTTATTATATGTATAGATAAAATTTCATAAATAAAAGAAATAACAGAGGGGTGTTAGCCCAACAAAAATTGAAACAATTTGTGGCATGCATAGCTACAGTAAATAAAGTGCAAATCAATAGATAAAAAGATGGCATGCAGTGTTGTCATTGATTTTTAGACAGAGAGAGAAGACATTTTTCCGACCTTAGATATTTGCATTGGCTTCTCGTTTGGGTTGTTAGAATCTCTTCGAATGAATTTTTTTTCAGAAGCATACCAGCAGGTGAACTTGTTGGTTTTTGCTACTGCCCGAAGGTCGTAGAATTTTTTTTTTCAGTTCAGTAGCTCAAACATGTAGGTTTTGCTGCCTGAAATCCGAGAGCAAAATCGCATTTTGCTCACTGAGTGAGACCAAGACTAACCTTTTTTTTTTCAGAAATTCTAAATATCTTATTCAGCCTTGGGTTAATTATACAATTCGAAACATTCACACTCTATCTCTTTCCCGCCATTAGAAAGAGAGAGAGACAAAGACCAGCCCTTTCGAAGTTCCGGTTTTGAATTCGACCTCAAAGACAAACACGTTCGGACTTTTGTAGGTACTAACTAAATAAAATTTTGCATTATGTCTTTTAATGTAATTTGTTGATTTTTTAACTTATTGTTGTATTTAAACGAAAATAAGTATTTACTGCAAATAAAACTGATATTCAACCAGTAAATATTTATTTCTAGTTTCAATAATGTTACGTAGATAATATATTTTGAATACCTAATAAAATATCACATGTGCTATTTCCGAGCACGCCCTAATTTGAATAAAAGAGCAGGAATAAAATTTTGTGGCTGGCGTAAAGAGTTGAATAAGTTAAAAAATATTAAAATAACCGTAAAATATGAGTGAAACAAGCGACGAGAACAGTATTTTAACACCGGAAGAGTTAAAACAACAAGTTATTAATGCAGAATTAAGTTGTAGGAAACTGAGAAGTCTCGCGAGAAATATCTGAAAGCATGCCATGTCTTCAATGATTGGAGACTTACGAAGGGCGCAAGCTGTTTTTCGGAGACGGTGTTGCTATCTTATTTTTTAGATTTATCACAGACGAGGCGATCATCTCAATGTTGAAAGCTACTTTAAAAACAAAACATAACGTGCATATGGAAACATACGCAAAACTCGTATCTTTTCTAAGAAGAATGTCAGTGGAAGAAGGAGAAGTCCAAAATTTTCACGGCTCTTAACATAGAAAAATTTCTTAATGAAGCTCCGGACTGCAATTTTCTTGCCGCAAAAGTACCTAAGTTGTACTTTAGCGGATCCTTGGTCTCACCCACGCCCATTCACTTCCAACGACGCACAGTGTCCTTATATAGAAAGCCGATCAGAGTCAACAACGTTCACCGTTGTTCCTTCTCAATCCGACCCCGAAACAGAAACCTTAACCCCAGATAATCAAACTCAACGCAATGCAACTATAACGTTGCCAAATAAATCTGTTACTTTTAACTGGCTGAATTGTACCTAGTAATTTTACTTTTAACTTTAAAATGTTCCATTGTATTGAATTGGTGCCTCTATTTATTTATTTATTTATTTATGTACACACCATATACTTAAAAAGAAAATTTTGTACGGAGAAAAGAGCTACAATGTTAATTATTTTGATTCACAATAAATAGTTATTTCAATCTATTCCTGTTTATTATTTTATCTCATAGTGCTGTGATCTTTTGCTGTGCTGTTATCTCATAAAGCTGCTGAAGTGAAAAGTTATGACTGTGTGTTACACGAAAGCAAAGTTTTTGCATCTCCTCGCCACACTCAGGATTCAAAATCAGCACTCGTAGCAAAAAACGACCTTGCTCTCTTGTTGCACAAATAACTATTTTGCAAAATTTCTTTAGTTAGTATGAAATTCCGAACGTGTTTGTCTTTGAGGTTGAATTCAAAATCGGAACTTCGAAAGGGCTGGTCTTTGTCTCTCTCTCTTTCTAATGGCGGGAAAGAGATAGAGTGTGAATGTTTCGAATTTTATAATTAACCCAAAGCTGAATAAGACATTCGCTACTGAAGTGAAAAAATAATTTCATGATTGTTTACTAGAGCTAATTAGGGCCTATTTCATTTTGGAAATAAAAAAATCGCATGCATATAGGGAACATGCGTATAGGAATATTGTTGGTACTAAAAGAATAAATATGAGAATGAATATGAGGGTAAAAATTTGAGCATTCTATGGAATATGTTTAACTTTATATGTTTAGGTAAATTATCCATTTACGAATTTAATTAATCGCTCAATTAATCTTCCATGTAATAACTCAGCCAGCGCGGAACGCAGACGGTTGCCACAGAGGGAGTACGTGACAAGCCACGAGTCCGCGAAGGTCTAAACCAGCGCGAAAAGCCCTCGGAAACGTTGGAAACCAACAGAACAGAAGGTCGGAATCTAGACCGAGAACCAGACACGGAACGAAGACCTCCGAAAAGGGGGAGTGGGAAGCGGGCTGGAGCTTCACACAGGGCAACCCTGAAGTCGAGCGCCGGTCAGGGCACCTCTGAAACACAACCTGGGCCAAGCGGGGCGGCGAAGAGGGAACGGCTGGATGATACGGCCTCGCCGAGCACGCGTTACGTGTGAAGATCCAGACCGCTCAAGGGGAGCAGAGAACCTACGCGCTGGCCACAAAGGACATTCCAGCGCGGCTCTCCGTAGCGATCTGCCTCCCTTGCCCCTCTCGAGACCTGACACAGACTGAATCGACACTGATAAGGACTGAACTGGAAAGACTCGTCATGGAAACGGACTCGATTCAACAACTGATGCAGCCGATGTGCTGGCCGGGAGAGGTTCCGGTGCTGTGGCTGTTCGATCCCAGCCCATAGTACCACTCCCTTACTGCGCACATGGCTACAAGAACACACACACAAACAAGCGGAACGCTGGTGGGCCTTGGCACCAGGCTGCAGGCAGTCCAGGGAAGCTATGCCATCCCTAAACCGGAAATTGACCATACGCCTTTTGCGACTGGATAGGGTCAGCCTGCGAATGGTGGCGGGGACCGTCACCGGGCACTGCTCATTAAAAAGACACTTATACACTATAGGTATTACGGGCAGTCGTTTACGTAGAGCATGCAAGGACAAGGAAACAGTATCGCACGTACTCCTCCTCACAGGCGTTGCCGAAATACGGAGTCAAACAATATGAACACAGAACTCGCTCACAGATATCTTGAACACACCGGGTAAGCTGACCTGCTTCTGGAGGGAGGTTGGCTGGTTGGTTTAACGGCCGCCATGGCTCACGCACAATGGTCCAATATTAGGACTCAGTGCGGAAACCATATCCCAATAGATAGATAGATGATAGTATGTCTCTTTTATTCACAAGTTACTACAACTGTCGTATCTTGAGCGACAAAATAGGCAATAAATCGTAGCTTCCTCGTCGGTGGTGAGACTAGTGCCCAGCGGCTTACCTGTTGCGGAGCTCCGGGGTGCAGCAGGTCTTTGCGAGGCCTTTGTCGTTTTTGAACTCTCTTGTTATATCCGAATGAAAACCTACCTAGTGACATCGGATTTCTCAAATTGAGCGAGGCGATTGCTCTGCTCGCCACCAAATGCTGGTGCCTATACCACCTTAACTCTATACCTAACACCAATAAGGTTGTCTTGTGTTCTGTATGCTGACACATTAATGATTGACACCACGGATTGATTGACAGTCAGTAGTTTAGTAGTCACATAAAAAATGAAATGATTTTGTAAAAAATAATATACTTTACACAAAAAAACATGAAACTCACTCCAAGAACGGTTACGCAAAGGGTATTAAGCTATTAAGGGTTTTATTAGCTTTAAATAAATTTACTAAAAATTGACAGGTAAGGGTTTATCTAAGTACATTATATACCATACCATACCATGTTCATATACCTAATTAGGTAGTTTACGGAGGCGTGGGTTGTTTAAGGCCGACCAGGACTGCACAGCGGACGAGACTTTAACTCCGAGTTAGTTAATACCATTGGGTTTTTAGGTTACTAAAAATATTTCATACTTATTGGCCCGGGCGTTGGAGGATCTCAGAGTTGAAGATAACTCTGGTTTGTGCAAGCCCGCCTAACTTACATATAATACTAACGCCGCCCGTGCCATTTGCTGCGCTTTGCGTACTCAAATGTCGTGGAGGGCGGAGGGGTCTGTCCGACTCTTACTGACTAAAACCACCCCGGTGCTCCATCTCTCACCAACCGGCGATCGAGAGAACTAATGCGACTTCCGTAATCTCCGGCTGGTGCCGGCCCGCCTCTGCGGGCCACCTCCGGTCAGCGGGGGAAGTGAGGTGTTTGACTCCCCCCGCGACGACAAAGAGGGGCGCACAGGAACACCACGCACCTCCACCTTGGGTCCGAATGAATGAGGGGTGCCCCAAGTCCGCCGCCTCTGTTAGGGGGAGGTTGCAGTTAGGGGGGCTGGAAGAGGGCAGCGTATGCCCTCCTTCGATGCCCGGTGCGCCTGCTGCGCGCCGGGAGAGAGGTCGAGACCGCCCTCTCCCTTTCCGCAGCCTCCTTCTGTGCGATAACTGTTTCGCAGAAGGAGACCATACTCTGCCAGCGTATGCCGAGCTGTGTTTAGCTCGGCATACGCTGGCAGAGTGTGCCACTTGGTAGGAGCCACGCCGTGCCCTCATCTCTGTGGTAGGCAGTGATCTCTCGCTGCCGGCCGTAGTTCGTGCTATGATCGACGGGAGGAGCCTTGGGTCGCCTAAGTCTTGACGTACCTGGCGTAGGGGGAGGTGACACCCAGACACCTACTAGATCTGTATTATACTCGCCGCCAAACCCGTGGCTAGTGAGCTCTGGGATTTAATAGGTACTCGTAAGCTCGATATCATATTGGTCTCGAGCATTTTCGATGCGTGAGTACCTGCGTCAGGCGAGGACGCCGTGGCGCCGCTCCAGCCTCTCCTCAAAGAGGGGACTTAGTGCCTGGATCATGGCGTGCCCAGTGCTGTGTTGCGACAGTCGCTTTCTCCATACCACCATGAGATCCTGCCGGAGCTCCGCCCGCCTTGCTGCGATTTGCCGCGACAGAAAGGTCTCCCGTTGCGCCTCCACATATTTTGAATGCCTAAGGGCCGATTTGTCAATCCTCAGGTAAACAGAACAACACTTATTAGACAGATAACAAAATATTGCATTTTTCAATCGTCAGATATGCTTTATCCGTTTATTAACGGCCCGAACTGAGGAATAAATCTATCTGCTTCTTTGACGGCCAGGTGGGCCTCTTAGGAGAATCAGTAAGCAAATCACGCTACCCATCACTGTAAATTTTTGCCAATCAACCTTGAACTTAATGCGTTAGCGATAAAGATGAAAATCAAATTTGGCAGATTGTTGCGTGACAAATGTTCAGATTCTGCTAAAATGGCCTTATTAGTCCTCCAGATAAGCGTCTATTCAATAGATACGACTAGATCCATTGACGTTTAGTTTGAGGTTATTTCTTCTTTTTTCAAAGTAATATCAAAATATTAAAATTTTTGAAACTGTTGACAATCTGGCAATTAAAAAAGAGGCTAAAATTTATTTATTTATTTCGTATGAATATTTAAATACTGAAAAGAAACAAAGTAATCAGACTGAGGTCCGACCAGTTTGCTTAATTAACCGACTTCCAAAATAGGTTTCTTAAAGTGAAAACTTCTGTTCGGGCGTTGAGCGTAAAACTTCTTTAGGCGCGTTGAGCACTTTTCGGGTGAGGAAAAACCATAGATTTTGCGTCATCGTCACGTTACGTCACCGAACGCTTTACATCTACCTACATTAATATTTTATAGAGGAAAGATTTGTATCTTAAAAACTGTATTTACAAAAAAATAAACCGACTTCATAAACAAAACACTACAAACTAAAATATAACTTTAATTTCGGAAGCTTTTATTTTTCACTTTTTAGTGGTACCTGCGTACCACTAAAAAGTGAAACCACAATCGCAGCGTGCCGGCGTGATGTTATATTATGAACTGGTGTAAACAATCAACAGAAATGCGATTTCAGAAATCCTGATCCATTTGCTATCATTTGTTGAAGAGTTCCGTTGCCTACCTCAGAAGTTCGACATCTTCTTGAATTTAAATGGGACCAATCTGAGAAACTACTCTTCCAAACAAAAAAGAATCATCCAAATCGGTTAACAATTGGCGAAAATATCGCTAAACAAACATTTTTATGGGATCTCATCATCAGATCCTAACTTGGTGGCAATGGGACCACCTCAGGAGTATAGGCTTTCGATTAAAAAAGTAATTGTTAAAATCGGTCCAGAATTGGCGGAGAAATCGGTGAACATACATACATCCGAACATAGAACCTCCTCCTTTTTGAAGAAGTCGGTTAAAATACATGCAGCCGAACATAGAACCTCCTCCTTTTTGAAGAAGTCGGTTAAAAGCTACTGGAGCAATTTCAGAAATTCCTTTGCCGTTAGAAAGCTACATTATCACTGAGTAACATAGGCTATAGAATATTTTCAAAAAAGTTAGGGATCCGTATGAAAACTTCGATGATGTAACCCAAGGTTTAAAAAAATACCAAAAAAGATCCTTATATCGCGTACGCTGCGGAAACGATTGAAAATAGAGCAAAAAGATGTACTACAGTTTTATTAAGACATCAATATCAACAAAAAGGCGTGATTGTGATCATGAGCAAGCCCATTACCAAATAAAAAAAAAGTCCGCAAGGGTATATATCTAACTATTATGGTTAAGTCACAATGACCGCTTTTTGTTCAAACTATTCAATCAAAACCCGGGTGAAATATATAATGGTGATATTAGTACCATGATATTAATACTTATTTATTTAAATTTAATAATTAAACTTGGTTATTTACATGTAAATTACACTTTAAATTATTTAAATCGGACCTTTCGATTAAAAGTTACGACGCGTATAAAAATACTCTAAGTATGAAAAATGTGTTATATAGTTTTTTTTCCTATTAATAGGCATACGCCGCATAGATACGTTAAACCACTATCTCACTTCATAGTTATAGTTTATACACTCGTCGTCACAAAAATTGCACCTCTTCGAAAATAAGTTTCAAGCATGTCCCGCCAGCAACTTATACATTAAACCTAATTAATATTGGTATCAATTGAAAGTACGTTTAACCACCTTTAAATTATCAACAGTTAGAATTCCTAAACACAATAGATCTCATTAGCACGTAACGTTAAAAAAATGTTGTCAAAATACAACGGCCACTAATTGCACCTTCCTACAAGGGTATAAAACGGGCGACCCGGGTTAAATGTGGGTCAAGGCCACCACAGGCTAGTCCGGTTAAGCAGCAACCACCCTTCTAGAGGTGAACTGCGAGTGGTCATATAAAAAAAAAAATATGGGTCATTCGCTATTCAACCTTTGAAGTGAACACACGTGAACAGCTACAGCAAGAAAAATACCCCAGAAGATGGATACCACTGCAGATAAAGCCGCTCAAGTCATTGCACTACTGCAATCAGAGATGAACTTGAGTCGTTTTTCCGTTCAACGAGTGTTCCAACGCTTCCAAGAGACTGAACTGACTATATCCGAAGACATAGGTCTGGAAGTCAACGCACATCCGAAAGAGACGATGCCTTTATTGTTTCGACATCTTTACGTAATCGGTTCTCCAATGCTGTTGAGCTGCAAAAAAAACTGCGATCAGCTCGCAGAACTTGTGTAAGCGTCTCCACGATTGGAAGAAGAATGCGGGAGAAGAAAATTGCAGCTTACAGGGCCAAAATTGACTGCACAGCATAGGTGAGACCGGTTGCAATTTGCCCGTGACCATGTGCATTGGACAATACGAGAAGACCAAAGGAGGGCTGTGCTCTTCTCGGATGAGACGAGGGTGTGTCTTTTCTGCAACGAAAAGCGTCGAAGACTGTATTACGGGAGGCAAGGGGAACGAGCCTGTATTCAAGAGACAGTGGAATACGGGGGTGGCTCGTGCATGTTCTGGGGCATGTCAATCGACGGCAAACGAACCTTGTGTGTGTTTCTCAGACTGAAAGTGCCCGCGCGCAAGGGTCGCTGACTGCTCCTCGGTACATAACTGAGATCTTAGAGGAGTAGGTTGTCCCTTATGCGAGTTTTGTTGGCAGTGGGTTCACGTTAATACACGATACCGCCCGCTGTCACACCGCTTTAATTATAAGAGACTACCTGCATGCAATACATACATGTTATGCGCTGGCCGGCGCGAAATCCAGACCTGAACCCTATTGAGCACCTTTGGTATTAACTGAAACGGCGAGTACGGGCACGTGATCCTGCCCCTACCACTCTCCAAGACCTCCAAGACATCGTCGTTGCAGAGTGAGACAACATTCCTCAAGAGACTGTTGTCACATTAATTAAGCCCATGAGAGAACGCATGGAAGCAGACATCAGGGCTGGGGGGGGGAAACACTAGGTTTTAAGTGGTTTTCAAGGACTTTGCTGTAATTTTGGCTGATAAAATAAAATTTAACTTTTTAATCATTTGCATTAGCTTGCTTTTTTATCCCCTGGTAAACCAAATCTATTGATTTATTCTGAAATTTAAATAAATTGCCTTTCCAATGATACCTTATATATATGTCTACCATTGATTAATAGGGTTAAAATGTCTAAAGAGAATTCTTAAAGAGGTGCGATTTTTGTGACGCCGAGTGTAGTTTTCAGTTTTTCACTTCTATCGGCAGTCCACGGACTGCCCGATTTCTTTTTTTTTTTATATATGTTCACCGATTACTCCGAGGTTTCTGATCCGATTTTCGTGATTATTTTTAGCTCGATGCGGTTTACTTGCCATTTGGTCCCGTAAAAATTTGGTTCAGGTTAGTTCAGTAGTTTTTAAATTATGAGCATTTTTGCTTATTTCAATTTCTGCGTAGACGAAAACGTCTTCCAAGTAACACCACTTAAAAGTGAAAAATAAATAACTATTTACAAAAAAATATAACCGATTTCCAAACAAAGTATAATATAACCTTAATTTCGGAAATCGGTGTTAAAAAACAAAGAGACATAACCAAAAACACCGGCTTCCGAAATTAAGGTTGTATTTTATACAATGTAGTGTTTGTTTGGAAGTCGGTTTTATATTTTTGTAAAAAGTTTTTTTCATTATTATCTAAATAATAACAAGTCACCGACAATAAACCAAACTAAAAAATCACCACATGACCACACACGAAAAAAAAGGTGCACGGGATACACCATGATAAAAAGGTCAAAGCATTTGTGTGTACACACATATAAACCGTATGCGTGTTTCACGCTCCCACAGTACATATAAGGCTGACTACCGGCGAGGTAGCGAGAAGCTATCCACTATTTGCTCGCTGAGGAAACGGACAAGTTATATAGATCTCGTGTGAGTAAAAGAGATATATACATTCATAGTCGATAGCTGGCTCGAGAGCGTTTCTTACCTCTAGTTGGTCGCAGCGACAAGAGCTATCAATGATTGTATTCGCTCAGCGACACTCGCTCGGTGATGCTCGCTTGGCGGTCAGAACACACCAAATAGCGGTAATTTCTACCTATAGTGCGGGCTGGAGCGAATATTGCGAGTAAAAGCCCGTCGCACAATAACACTCGCTGAAAGCTGAGCGTCAATAATATAACTACATTCGCTACTTGCCAACTCGTAAGCTTTTCTTGCTACTCGCTGATCGCTGGCGGCAACGACGATATAACCACTTGACTGCGCATACAGTGCCCCGACGCTCGAAAACTATTAGCGATTTTTCGCCTATGTATAGGCTACGATAGGAGTAACCATTTTAGTTGTAACCAAGTGTTAGACCTGTGTGCACGCTAAATAAATACAAATTTTAATCCAATTATAACGCATCAAAATGCCTTCATGCGCGGTGAAGTGGTGTGGGAAACATTCCAAGACATCGAGTTACAAAAAGGATGGCATAACTTTTCATCGGTAAGTATACAGGACGAAAATTAATTTTGATTTATTCAGATCATGAGTCACCGAGAGGTCTAGCTAAAATGGTTCCTGGGTAAAAGAGCACAAATTTGTTTTCCGCGTTGATGTCTTTTGTAAAAGTCCCTTTCTTTCATTAGACAAATCTAATGCTTTTATCCCTTTCTTTTCCTTTGTATTTTTATCGTGACAATTAGTGGTGTCCACTTTAATAGCAGTAATAGCTGAAATTTGATATCGACAGTAATAAAATTAAAATTAATATATTTTTTATTAAATTCACATACTCTTTATGTAAGTTCCGGATATTTTTTGTTTCTCTCTGGCGCCGACCGATGAGTCCAGGATTTACACCAATTTATTATGAAGCCATAGATAACAAAAAAATAGTATAACTTTCACTTGGATTTACAACAATTTGGCGGTGGTCTTTGATGTAAAAAAGATTTGTTCCTCTTTGTGTTTGAGATACATGTTTTCATTTTAGATTTCCGAAGATTCCGGAACTAAAAGAAAAGTGGATAAATAAAGTTAATAGGGAAAATTGGTTTCCAACAAAATATAGTGCTGTTTGTTCAAGGCACTTCACCCCCGATTGTTTTGAATATTTAAAACAACGCCGCCGTCTATTTAGTTCAGCGATACCAACGATGTTTTTGCCTATTTTGGTAAGTTTTGTTTTTATTGATATAATGTTGGGAATCGTGAAATAGTAAATATAAGTAACATTCATTCTTTACAGGCTTCAACAAATAGTATGACTGACTCTAATACTAATGTACCTGGGCCTTCGCATCACAATGTCGCCCTCGTAAGTTAATTTGTTTCGATGAAGGACCAGGGTTTAATATTATGTAACTGCGTTTATTGATATCCGACATGCTTAATTACAGAGTTCATTATCAAATAAACAAGTACATGCTGAGGCTAATACATCTACTGCAGACCAGGCTCCTTTGCAGAGTTTTCCATGTGATGATAATAAAATTTTAAAGCCTTCCCATGATTATGAGATTCCCGTAAGTATATTTAGTACTTACCTCTTTCTTTTCTAATTTATTTTTTTTCTTATGCTATATTTTTCTTTTTCAGAGTTCGACATTAGGTAACAATAAAATAGAAGACCCTGTAATAGACCTGACTCCACGTAAACGCAAAATGAAACGACACATAGACCATCTTAAATATTCCCTTAATAAAAAAAAGAAAGAGGTGAAGAGGCTTCAAGATAAAAATAGATCATTGGTAAAAAAAAATGCAAATCTAAAAGAAATTTTAAATACTTTGACAAATAAATCTTATATCACTCAGGAAAATGAAGACATTTTAAGTCGCATAGGTGTACAAAACCAAGAAATTGTTAAACGTCAAATATTGAAATCAAAAACAGGACATATACCTAAAATAAAATACTCACCAGAGTTACGAGCATTCTCCTTAACGTTGCATTTTTATTCTCCGAAAGCGTATAATTTCGTTAGAAAAACTTTCAGCACATGCTTACCTGCTACAAGTACGCTAAGAAGTTGGTATCAATCTATTGACGGTAAACCAGGATTTACAAAGGAGGCAATAGATACTATCAAAATGAAAGCTAGAGAATAGAAGAACAAAATTTACGCCACTATTATATTCGACGAAATGGCAATCAGAAGCGGTGTTGAATATCATCCCCAAGGCAGAAGGTACTATGGCCACGTGAGTTTTGGTGCCAGTTTACAAACGGATTGTCAAGACGAAGCTAAAGAAGCCCTTGTTTTCATGCTGGTGCCAATAAATGCATCTTGGATCAATGCAGATCAAAAAGCCGCTCTTCTAACGGAGGCAATCCATTTGGTTGAAGAGGCTGGTGTAAACGTCAAAGCTATTACATTTGACGGCTGCCCAGCAAATATTACAATGGCTAAGAAATTAGGCTGTTCATTTGAAGTTGATCAAATCAACTCCACCTTTAAAAATCCCTGCAATACTTCAAGAATAGCAGTCTTTTTAGATCCGGCACACATGATCAAGTTAGTGCGAAATGCATTTGAGTTTTATAGGAATTTGAAGGACGAACGGGGCAATATTATATCGTGGGAACATCTTGTAAACTTACATAATTTACAAACAGCGGAAAATTTTCATCTAGCTAATCGACTAAGGGCTTCTCATATATTTTTTAAAACTAAAGTTATGAAAGTCAGCTTAGCAACCCAAATTTTCAGTAAGAGTGTATCAGATGCACTCACATTTTGCAAAAAAAACCTTAATTTAAGTAAGTTTCAAGATGTTACACCCACAACACAGTTTCTGGAAATGATAAATGATCTTTTTGATATTCTGGACTCGCACACTCATGGATATGATTTGAAACGAGCAGTCAATGCAGAAAATGCTGCGAATGTTATATTTAAATTAAAGATGGCAAGAGATGCTCTACTAAATATGTCCGCAGACATAATTGTAAGAAAAGTAAAACAAGAAGTTTTACTTGTTAAATCACCACGATATACCGGATTCATGGGATTTTGTGTGTGTATCGAAAGCGCCATTGCTCTCATACATGACTTGGTCCTGAACTCAGAGTGCGCCATAAAATATCTTCCTCTTCATAAAATAAGCCAGGACCACTTGGAACATCTGTTTGGAAGTATAAGATGCCACGGTGGATCAAACAACAATCCTAGTGCTAGGGTTTTTGAAAGCATCTACAAGAAGCTCCTGACCTATGCGCAAATTAAAAATAGTGGTAGCGGCAATTGCAGTGCTCTTGGACAAATTTCAATTTTGCAATGCACTTCTGCAGTTAACCGTATCAATATTACGACAAGATACAAAGACCAAAACATAGATCTTGAGACTGAGAGCTTGGATTTTTCAAGCCTTGAAAGCCTGTTACCCTGTTCTGAATTCGGTGAAAAAGTAGTTGAATATATGGCCGGCTACATTGTCCATGCTCTGATAAAGCAAATAAAATGCCAAACTTGCATTGGGGCGCTTATTGGTTTACCTAATCAAAACACCTTACAATTTCAAAAGGACACTAAAAACAAATTATTGTACGGATCTACCACAGTAATAGAAATTTGTCGTCGTTGTGAAATTTATATTAAGAGGGCGATCAATGAGAGTGGTTCGAAAGTGCTGTCTTCGAAATATAATACGGACTATTTTATTAGATCGGTTTTAAAATCCCTGATTGGGTATAATTTGTTCCCGGATATTAATTTTCATCAATTTGAAATAGAGTCCACAAATCATTTAATTGAATTAACAAGATGCATAATTCAGAAATACATGGACGCTCGTTTATCTTTTTTTACAAAGAACAACCAGGACCCTAAAAGTTTAATTCGAAAAACATATACCAAATTAATTCATTTTAAAAATCAATAATAACAGGATAAGTGCATATGTTTTTGTGTAATTTATTGATTTTGATTAAATATTTTCTTTCATTTTAATTGTGTATTTTTTATAATGTTAAAACCCATTTTATCGATATCGACTATTTTCCCTTATTGAAGAAGCGCACCCCTAACGATAGCCTTACCTACGTATCTTGACCTTGAACTGACCAATTGCAGCCGTGCATTCTTCCTTGTCCCCCGGCCCCCAGTAGTGAGTCGTGTACTTAGAAGAAATCGGCCCATACGCTCTCTAGTGGTTATATTCTCTTTGGCTGGCGGTGAGATAAGTGTCTGTTTGTAGCCAACTTCACGGCAGTGAAGTGAAAAAACACAACTATTCGCTTGCTATCTGGCCATTGAAAAACGCAACAATTTATTTTTCCTTTTTACAGTTAGTTAAGTAAATTTGCTAGTTAGTTATTTATTCAGTTATTTGATGATTAAACAATCAGTCCTTAATCATAAATGTAAATAATAAAATATAAATTTTCCCTATTTAACTTTTTGATAAGTATTCTTCTTGCCAGCGACACCGCGAACTAGCGGCCGGCCACATCGCAAACACATCCACATTTTGTAGGTACTTACCGCAACACAACCACAAGAAGCCGCAGCTATATACCACAGATAATCACAGCTTGACTATCATTTGACGCGACGGTGTGGTGTGGTTGTGGTAGATACGTATGAAACCAGCTTTAGGCTGATTTCCACCTGAGATTTACTAGGCCACGTTCCTATGGATGCTTTTGATACCCAGTAATCATATTGATTGGTCCGCATAGCATAGTACTGGTGGAAACTGATTCAACTAAGCTACGTTAATTATATGGAAGGATGCGTGCTATGGATGCGTGCTATGAATGGTCGCAAGTGGTGTAGCTATGTACAGAGCAGTGCGTGCCTTCCCTATTGTTGATTATGTCGCATAACTCGAGCTACGCATCTTCCTCGCACAGCTACCTTGTGGCGGCGCATTTTCATAGCAGTTTTTACTCGTTCCGTTACATAGCTTAGCATCAGTGGAATGGAAACGGTCACATAGTTTCGAAGCTTAGCTTTTACATTGTCGCAGCATAGCTACATAGCACATCTCTGGTGGATAGGCATCCCTAGGCTTCGCCTTAAGTTAATCTTGGCTTGGCTGCGATGTGGTCAGTATCACCCAGACGGTCGATAATGACGGGAAAATGTGGCTCGTATGAATTTAACTATTAATTTTCATAGAAATTAGCGCCTGGCCACGTGTTTTGGTTGTAGTTCGTGTAAAACAAGCTAAGTTTTTTTTTCAGGTGAGATAACAAAATAATCAAGAATACATTTCATAATTTGAAAAAAACATACATGGAATGGTAACAGTGACCGTCTCACAAATTATATGCCTAAGCAATGGCATAATGATGAAAAAGTTTAAACAATAAAACAAATTTACGTTGGTACCGCTTGAAAACAGGATTTATAGTAGAAATTAAAAAAAAACAACATGAGGGATTCGGGCATCAAGATTTCATATGATTCATATATAGAAGATTTATTTAATGACTTTTCTTATACCGATCACGAAAAAAGTCCATGTCAAGGTATCGAAAACGTGAGCATTTTTGTTAATAAGAAAAGGTGGAAGAAACGCAAAAAGCGCTATATATTCGAATATGCTCAACAGCCGCCCATTGCATTTCGTTTGTCAAGACTCAGCAAACCTAATGAAAAAGGTTTAAACACGAGAACCTCAAGCATGCCTGAACTAAGCAAATGTACGAGACCAGTCCCCCAACGAATTAGAAGCGGGCATGGAAACGATACAAAACATAATAAATACAAGAAGAGCCATTTTCCATCAAAATTTATTGCCAACGTATTCTCTGAGCATCGGTTTGACAATTGGTTCTTGAACCCAAGCTACCCCAGGCAAACGAAATGGAAAATCTATAGGTGTCAACTAGGCGTTGTCGAGGATAGTTGCTGTTGTAATTGTAACTCTGATGCTATGTTTGAAGTAATGAAGGGTTTATATGATTGTTACAAAGCAAAAAATTGTGATGGTTGTGATTGTGTTCTTTGCGGTTATAAAGCTAAAGAGGAGAGAAAGCTCGCCGAATTAAGAAAATCTATGGCATCTGTCGCAAGAGAAAAAGTATTAGAAGGTAAGACGCCAGAGGAAAAAGAATTCATTTTGAAAGAAATGGCAAAGACAAAACAACCATTACCATCAGGGAAGACGCCATCGGATAAAGCTTTGATAGAAAAAATCAGAAAAGAGCTTGGGTTACCACCTTCACCGAAAACTGCATCCGAAAAGGCTAAAATGCGCAAAGCTGAGGGAGCAGGTATTATCACACCGTTAGAAGGGAAAACTCCTGAAGAGAAAGAGAAAATTTTGAAAGCACAAGCTGATATGGGTTTGTCGCTTCCAGAAGGGAGAACTGATTCGGAGAAGGCTTTGATAAATAAAGTTAAAGCCAAAGCAAAACGTCCTGTGATATCAGCTTTACTTACACCTCTAACAGGTAAAACGCCAGAAGAAAAAATAAAAATCCTACGCGGGCGTGCCATGAAAGGGTTACCACTCCCGGAACCCCAATCACCATCAGAAAAAAAACTTATTGCCAAAGTTCGTGCCGATCTAGGTCTACCTAAGGAACCTACAACGAAATCTCTTAAAGAGAAATATGATCGAGCAGCTAAAGCTGGTTTACTACAGCCCTTGGAAGGCAAAACGCCTGAAGAGAAAGAAAAAACATTACAAGGTTTACGTAGTATGGGAATTCCATTACCTGAAGGACGGACACCATCGGAAAAAGCTCTCATTTCAAAGGTTAAGTCTTCTCCCAAATCGATTCTGACGCCTTCTGAGCAATTGCGTAGAGCTAAAGCGGAAGGATTAATAACTCCAATCACCGGAAAAACGCCGGAACAAAAAGAAAAAATTATAAGGGGACTTGCTATGAAAGGTTTATCTCTTCCTGAAGCTAAAACAGCATCTGAAAAAAAACTTATTGACAAGGTGCGCGCCGATCTTGGTCTACCTAAGGAACCCACAACGAAATCTCTTAAAGATAAATTTGAAAAAGCTGCTAAAGCTGGCTTACTACAGCCATTGGAAGGTTTGACACCAGAAGAGAAGGAAAAGACTTTAAAAGGTCTACATGATTTGGGAATTCCATTACCTGAGGGACGAACGCCATCAGAGAAAGCTATTGTTGCTAAAGTGAAATCTTTACCTCGTGCAGGTTCAATTAAAACAGCGGGAATGATGACTCCCCTAGCAGGTAAATCACCAGAACAAAAAGAACAGATTTTGCGAAAGCGGGCGATGAAAGGCGTACCTCTCCCCGAAGGTGTAACACCATCAGAGAAGCAAATGATTGACAAGGTTCGCGCCGACCTTGGGCTACCTAAAGAACCTACAACAAAATCTCTAAGGGACAAACATGAACAGGCAGCTAAATTTGGCTTACTAGAGCCACTGGAAGGTAAAACAGCTGCACAGAAGGAAGCGCAACTAAAAGGTCTTCGTGATATGGGAATTCCATTGCCTGAAGGACGGACGCCGTCAGAGAAAGCTCTAATAGCAAAAGTCAAAGCTGCTCCCCGTTCGTTAGTGGCACCTTCCGAGCAGATGCGTAGGGCAAAAGCGGAAGGTCTATTAACTCCGCTCACCGGCAAAACACCAGCACAAAAAGAGAAAATTTTAAAGGGACTTGCTATGAAAGGCCTACCCCTCCCAGAGAGTAAATCACCATCAGAAAAAAAACTCCTTGACAAAGTTCGCGATGACCTTGGTATACCAAAAGAACCTGATACAAAATCTATGAAAGAAAAATATGATCAGGCTGCCAAAGCTGGTTTACTACAGCCACTTTTAGGCAAGACTCCTGAAGAGAAAGAAAAGATATTACAGGGTCAACATGATTTAGGAATTCCGTTAGCTGAAGGACGGACGCCATCAGAGAAAGCACTTATAGCGAAAATTAAAGCACTCCCAGCAGGTTCCATTAAAACAGCGGGTATAATGACGCCCCTAATAGGCAAATTACCAGTGCAAAAAGAAAAAATCCTGCGAGCGCGTGCGATGAAAGGCATACCACTCCCTGAGGGTGTAACACCATCCGAGAAGAAAATGATTGACAAGGTTCGCGCCGACCTTGGTCTACCTAAAGAACCTGCTACAAAATCTCTAAGGGACAAACATGAACAGGCAGCAAAATTTGGCTTACTACAGCCACTAGAAGGTAAAACAGCTGCACAGAAGGAAGCGCAACTAAAAGGTCTTCGTGATATGGGAATTCCATTGCCTGAAGGACGGACGCCGTCAGAGAAAGCTCTTATAGCAAAAGTCAAAGCTGCTCCCCGTTCGTTAGTTGCACCTTCCGAGCAGATGCGTAGGGCAAAAGCGGAAGGTCTATTAACTCCGCTCACCGGCAAAACACCAGCACAAAAAGAGAAAATTTTAAAGGGACTTGCTATGAAAGGCCTACCCCTTCCAGAGGGTAAATCACCATCAGAAAAAAAACTCCTTGACAAAGTTCGCGATGACCTTGGTATACCTAAGGAACCTGATACAAAATCTATGAAACAAAAATATGATAAGGCTGCCAAAGCTGGCTTACTACAGCCTCTTTTAGGCAAGACTCCTGAAGAGAAAGAAAAGATATTACAGGGTCAACATGATTTAGGAATCCCGTTAGCTGAAGGGCGGACGCCATCAGAGAAAGCTCTTATAGCGAAAATTAAAGCACTGCCAGCGGGTTCCATTAAAACAGCGGGTATAATGACGCCCCTAACAGGCAAATTACCATTGCAAAAAGAAAAAATCCTGCGAGCGCGTGCGATGAAAGGCATACCACTCCCTGAAGGTGTAACACCATCTGAGAAGAAAATGATTGACAAGGTTCGCGCCGACCTTGGTCTACCTAAAGAACCTACAACGAAATCTCTAAGAGACAAACATGAACAGGCAGCTAAATTTGGCTTACTAGAGCCACTGGAAGGTAAAACAGCTGCACAGAAGGAAGCGCAACTAAAAGGTCTTCGTGATATGGGAATTCCATTGCCTGAAGGACGGACGCCGTCAGAGAAAGCTCTAATAGCAAAAGTCAAAGCTGCTCCCCGTTCGTTAGTGGCACCTTCCGAGCAGATGCGTAGGGCAAAAGCGGAAGGTCTATTAACTCCGCTCACCGGCAAAACACCAGCACAAAAAGAGAAAATTTTAAAGGGACTTGCTATGAAAGGCCTACCCCTCCCAGAGAGTAAATCACCATCAGAAAAAAAACTCCTTGACAAAGTTCGCGATGACCTTGGTATACCTAAGGAACCTGATACAAAGTCTATGAAAGAAAAATATGATCAGGCTGCTAAAGCTGGCTTACTACAGCCACTTTTAGGCAAGACTCCTGAAGAGAAAGAAAAGATATTACAGGGTCAACATGATTTAGGAATCCCGTTAGCTGAAGGGCGGACGCCATCAGAGAAAGCTCTTATAGCGAAAATTAAAGCACGCCCAGCAGGTTCCATTAAAACAGCCGGTATAATGACGCCTCTTACAGGCAAATCACCAATACAAAAAGAAAAAATCCTGCGAGCGCGTGCGATGAAAGGCATACCACTCCCTGAAGGTGTAACACCATCCGAGAAGAAAATGATTGACAAGGTTCGCGCCGACCTTGGTCTACCTAAAGAACCGACAACGAAATCTCTACGGGACAAACATGAACAGGCAGCTAAAGTTGGCTTACTAGAGCCACTAGAAGGTAAAACAGCTGCACAGAAGGAAGCGCAACTAAAAGGTCTTCGTGATATGGGAATTCCATTGCCTGAAGGACGGACGCCGTCAGAAAAAGCTCTAATAGCAAAAGTCAAAGCTGCTCCCCGTTCGTTAGTGGCACCTTCCGAGCAGATGCGTAGGGCAAAAGCGGAAGGTCTATTAACTCCGCTCACCGGCAAAACACCAGCACAAAAAGAGAAAATTTTAAAGGGACTTGCTATGAAAGGCCTACCCCTCCCAGAGAGTAAATCACCATCAGAAAAAAAACTCCTTGACAAAGTTCGCGATGACCTTGGTATACCTAAGGAACCTGATACAAAATCTATGAAAGAAAAATATGATCAGGCTGCCAAAGCCGGCTTACTACAGCCTCTTTTAGGCAAGACTCCTGAAGAGAAAGAAAAGATATTACAGGGTCAACATGATTTAGGAATCCCGTTGGCTGAAGGACGGACGCCATCAGAGAAAGCTCTTATAGCGAAAATTAAAGCACGCCCAGCAGGTTCCATTAAAACAGCCGGTATAATGACGCCTCTTACAGGCAAATCACCAATACAAAAAGAAAAAATCCTGCGAGCGCGTGCGATGAAAGGCATACCACTCCCTGAAGGTGTAACACCATCCGAGAAGAAAATGATTGACAAGGTTCGCGCCGACCTTGGTCTACCTAAAGAACCGACAACGAAATCTCTACGGGACAAACATGAACAGGCAGCTAAAGTTGGCTTACTAGAGCCACTGGAAGGTAAAACAGCTGCACAGAAGGAAGCGCAACTAAAAGGTCTTCGTGATATGGGAATTCCATTGCCTGAAGGACGGACGCCGTCAGAAAAAGCTCTAATAGCAAAAGTCAAAGCTGCTCCCCGTTCGTTAGTGGCACCTTCCGAGCAGATGCGTAGGGCAAAAGCGGAAGGTCTATTAACTCCGCTCACCGGCAAAACACCAGCACAAAAAGAGAGAATTTTAAAGGGACTTGCTATGAAAGGCCTACCCCTCCCAGAGGGTAAATCACCATCAGAAAAAAAACTCCTTGACAAAGTTCGCGATGACCTTGGCATACCTAAGGAACCTGATACAAAATCTATGAAAGAAAAATATGATCAGGCTGCCAAAGCCGGCTTACTACAGCCACTTTTAGGCAAGACTCCTGAAGAGAAAGAAAAGATATTACAGGGTCAACATGATTTAGGAATCCCGTTAGCTGAAGGGCGGACGCCATCAGAGAAAGCTCTTATAGCGAAAATTAAAGCACGCCCAGCAGGTTCCATTAAAACAGCCGGTATAATGACGCCTCTTACAGGCAAATCACCAATACAAAAAGAAAAAATCCTGCGAGCGCGTGCGATGAAAGGCATACCACTCCCTGAAGGTGTAACACCATCCGAGAAGAAAATGATTGACAAGGTTCGCGCCGACCTTGGTCTACCTAAAGAACCGACAACGAAATCTCTACGGGACAAACATGAACAGGCAGCTAAAGTTGGCTTACTAGAGCCACTGGAAGGTAAAACAGCTGCACAGAAGGAAGCGCAACTAAAAGGTCTTCGTGATATGGGAATTCCATTGCCTGAAGGACGGACGCCGTCAGAAAAAGCTCTAATAGCAAAAGTCAAAGCTGCTCCCCGTTCGTTAGTGGCACCTTCCGAGCAGATGCGTAGGGCAAAAGCGGAAGGTCTATTAACTCCGCTCACCGGCAAAACACCAGCACAAAAAGAGAGAATTTTAAAGGGACTTGCTATGAAAGGCCTACCCCTCCCAGAGGGTAAATCACCATCAGAAAAAAAACTCCTTGACAAAGTTCGCGATGACCTTGGCATACCTAAGGAACCTGATACAAAATCTATGAAAGAAAAATATGATCAGGCTGCCAAAGCCGGCTTACTACAGCCACTTTTAGGCAAGACTCCTGAAGAGAAAGAAAAGATATTACAGGGTCAACATGATTTAGGAATCCCGTTAGCTGAAGGACGGACGCCATCAGAGAAAGCTCTTATAGCGAAAATTAAAGCACGCCCAGCAGGTTCCATTAAAACAGCCGGTATAATGACGCCTCTTACAGGCAAATCACCAAAACAAAAAGAAAAAATCTTGCGAGCGCGTGCGATGAAAGGCATACCACTCCCTGAAGGTGTAACACCATCCGAGAAGAAAATGATTGACAAGGTTCGCGCCGACCTTGGTCTACCTAAAGAACCGACAACGAAATCTCTACGGGACAAACATGAACAGGCAGCTAAAGTTGGCTTACTAGAGCCGCTGGAAGGTAAAACAGCTGCACAGAAGGAAGCGCAACTAAAAGGTCTTCGTGATATGGGAATTCCATTGCCTGAAGGACGGACGCCGTCAGAAAAAGCTCTAATAGCAAAAGTCAAAGGTGCTCCCCGTTCGTTAGTGGCACCTTCAGAGCAAATGCGTAGGGCAAAAGCGGAAGGTCTATTAACTCCGCTCACCGGCAAAACACCAGCACAAAAAGAGAGAATTTTAAAGGGACTTGCTATGAAAGGCCTACCCCTCCCAGAGGGTAAATCACCATCAGAAAAAAAACTTCTTGACAAAGTTCGCGATGACCTTGGTATACCTAAGGAACCTGATACAAAGTCTATGAAAGAAAAATATGATCAGGCTGCCAAAGCTGGCTTACTACAGCCACTTTTAGGCAAGACTCCTGAAGAGAAAGAAAAGATATTACAGGGTCAACATGATTTAGGAATCCCGTTAGCTGAAGGACGGACGCCATCAGAGAAAGCTCTTATAGCAAAAATTAAAGCACGCCCAGCAGGTTCCATTAAAACAGCGGGTATAATGACGCCTCTTACAGGCAAATCACCAATACAAAAAGAAAAAATCTTGCGAGCGCGTGCGATGAAAGGCATACCACTCCCTGAGGGTGTAACACCATCCGAGAAGAAAATGATTGACAAGGTTCGCGCCGACCTTGGTCTACCTAAAGAACCGACAACGAAATCTCTACGGGACAAACATGAACAGGCAGCTAAAGTTGGCTTACTAGAGCCACTGGAAGGTAAAACAGCTGCACAGAAGGAAGCGCAACTAAAAGGTCTTCGTGATATGGGAATTCCATTGCCTGAAGGACGGACGCCGTCAGAAAAAGCTCTAATAGCAAAAGTCAAAGCTGCTCCCCGTTCGTTAGTGGCACCTTCCGAGCAAATGCGTAGGGCAAAAGCGGAAGGTCTATTAACTCCGCTCACCGGCAAAACACCAGCACAAAAAGAGAGAATTTTAAAGGGACTTGCTATGAAAGGCCTACCCCTCCCAGAGGGTAAATCACCATCAGAAAAAAAACTCCTTGACAAAGTTCGTGATGACCTTGGTATACCTAAGGAACCTGATACAAAATCTATGAAAGAAAAATATGATCAGGCTGCCAAAGCCGGCTTACTACAGCCACTTTTTGGAAAGACACCTGAAGAGAAAGAAAAGATATTACAGGGTCAACACGATTTAGGAATCCCGTTAGCTGAAGGGCGGACGCCATCAGAGAAAGCTCTTATAGCAAAAATTAAAGCACGCCCAGCAGGTTCCATTAAAACAGCGGGTATAATGACGCCTCTTACAGGCAAATCACCAATACAAAAAGAAAAAATCTTGCGAGCGCGTGCGATGAAAGGCATACCACTCCCTGAAGGTGTAACACCATCCGAGAAGAAAATGATTGACAAGGTTCGCGCCGACCTTGGTCTACCTAAAGAACCGACAACGAAATCTCTACGGGACAAACATGAACAGGCAGCTAAATTTGGCTTACTAGAGCCACTGGAAGGTAAAACAGCTGCACAGAAGGAAGCGCAACTAAAAGGTCTTCGTGATATGGGAATTCCATTGCCTGAAGGACGGACGCCGTCAGAGAAAGCTCTTGTAGCAAAAGTCAAAGCTGCTCCCCGTTCGTTAGTGGCACCTTCAGAGCAAATGCGTAGGGCAAAAGCGGAAGGTCTATTAACTCCGCTCACCGGCAAAACACCAGCACAAAAAGAGAAAATTTTAAAGGGACTTGCTATGAAAGGCCTACCCCTCCCAGAGGGTAAATCACCATCAGAAAAAAAACTCCTTGACAAAGTTCGCGATGACCTTGGTATACCAAAAGAACCTGATACAAAATCTATGAAAGAAAAATATGATCAGGCTGCCAAAGCCGGCTTACTACAGCCACTTTTAGGCAAGACTCCTGAAGAGAAAGAAAAGATATTACAGGGTCAACATGATTTAGGGATCCCGTTAGCTGAAGGACGGACGCCATCAGAGAAAGCTCTTATAGCGAAAATTAAAGCACGCCCAGCAGGTTCCATTAAAACAGCGGGTATAATGACGCCTCTTACAGGCAAATCACCAATACAAAAAGAAAAAATCTTGCGAGCGCGTGCGATGAAAGGCATACCACTCCCTGAAGGTGTAACACCATCCGAGAAGAAAATGATTGACAAGGTTCGCGCCGACCTTGGTCTACCGAAAGAACCTACAACGAAATCTCTAAGGGACAAACATGAACAGGCAGCTAAATTTGGCTTACTAGAGCCACTGGAAGGTAAAACAGCTGCCCAGAAGGAAGCGCAACTAAAAGGCCTTCGTGATATGGGAATTCCATTGCCTGAAGGACGGACGCCGTCAGAGAAAGCTCTTGTAGCAAAAGTCAAAGCTGCTCCCCGTTCGTTAGTGTCACCTTCCGAGCAAATGCGTAGGGCAAAAGCGGAAGGTCTATTAACTCCGCTCACCGGCAAAACACCAGCACAAAAAGAGAAAATTTTAAAGGGACTTGCTATGAAAGGCCTACCCCTCCCAGAGAGTAAATCACCATCAGAAAAAAAACTCCTTGACAAAGTTCGCGATGACCTTGGTATACCTAAGGAACCTGATACAAAATCTATGAAAGAAAAATATGATCAGGCTGCCAAAGCCGGCTTACTACAGCCACTTTTAGGCAAGACACCTGAAGAGAAAGAAAAGATATTACAGGGTCAACATGATTTAGGAATCCCGTTGGCTGAAGGACGGACGCCATCAGAGAAAGCACTTATAGCGAAAATTAAAGCACGCCCAGCAGGTTCCATTAAAACAGCGGGTATAATGACGCCTCTTACAGGCAAATCACCAATACAAAAAGAAAAAATCTTGCGAGCGCGTGCGATGAAAGGCATACCACTTCCTGAAGGTGTAACACCATCCGAGAAGAAAATGATAGACAAGGTTCGTGCCGACCTTGGTCTACCTAAAGAACCTACAACGAAATCTCTAAGAGACAAACATGAACAGGCAGCTAAATTTGGCTTACTTGAGCCACTGGAAGGTAAAACAGCTGCACAGAAGGAAGCGCAACTAAAAGGTCTTCGTGATATGGGAATTCCATTGCCTGAAGGACGGACGCCGTCAGAGAAAGCTCTTGTAGCAAAAGTCAAAGCTGCTCCCCGTTCGTTAGTGGCACCTTCTGAGCAAATGCGTAGGGCAAAAGCGGAAGGTCTATTAACTCCGCTTACCGGCAAAACACCAGCACAAAAAGAGAAAATTTTAAAGGGACTTGCTATGAAAGGCCTACCCCTCCCAGAGGGTAAATCACCATCAGAAAAAAAACTCCTTGACAAAGTTCGCGATGACCTTGGTATACCAAAAGAACCTGATACAAAATCTATGAAAGAAAAATATGATCAGGCTGCCAAAGCCGGCTTACTACAGCCACTTTTAGGCAAGACTCCTGAAGAGAAAGAAAAGATATTACAGGGTCAACATGATTTAGGAATCCCGTTAGCTGAAGGACGGACGCCATCAGAGAAAGCTCTTATAGCAAAAATTAAAGCACGCCCAGCAGGTTCCATTAAAACAGCGGGTATAATGACGCCTCTTACAGGCAAATCACCAATACAAAAAGAAAAAATCTTGCGAGCGCGTGCGATGAAAGGCATACCACTCCCTGAAGGTGTAACACCATCCGAGAAGAAAATGATTGACAAGGTTCGCGCCGACCTTGGTCTACCTAAAGAACCTACAACGAAATCTCTACGGGACAAACATGAACAGGCAGCTAAATTTGGCTTACTTGAGCCACTGGAAGGTAAAACAGCTGCACAGAAGGAAGCGCAACTAAAAGGTCTTCGTGATATGGGAATTCCATTGCCTGAAGGACGGACGCCGTCAGAGAAAGCTCTTGTAGCAAAAGTCAAAGCTGCTCCCCGTTCGTTAGTGGCACCTTCTGAGCAAATGCGTAGGGCAAAAGCGGAAGGTCTATTAACTCCGCTTACCGGCAAAACACCAGCACAAAAAGAGAAAATTTTAAAGGGACTTGCTATGAAAGGCCTACCCCTCCCAGAGGGTAAATCACCATCAGAAAAAAAACTCCTTGACAAAGTTCGCGATGACCTTGGTATACCAAAAGAACCTGACACAAAATCTATGAAAGAAAAATATGATCAGGCTGCCAAAGCCGGCTTACTACAGCCACTTTTAGGCAAGACTCCTGAAGAGAAAGAAAAGATATTACAGGGTCAACATGATTTAGGAATCCCGTTAGCTGAAGGACGGACGCCATCAGAGAAAGCTCTTATAGCAAAAATTAAAGCACGCCCAGCAGGTTCCATTAAAACAGCGGGTATAATGACGCCTCTTACAGGCAAATCACCAATACAAAAAGAAAAAATCTTGCGAGCGCGTGCGATGAAAGGCATACCACTCCCTGAAGGTGTAACACCATCCGAGAAGAAAATGATTGACAAGGTTCGCGCCGACCTTGGTCTACCTAAAGAACCTACAACGAAATCTCTACGGGACAAACATGAACAGGCAGCTAAATTTGGCTTACTAGAGCCACTAGAAGGTAAAACAGCTGCACAGAAAGAAGCGCAACTAAAAGGTCTTCGTGATATGGGAATTCCATTGCCTGAAGGACGGACGCCGTCAGAGAAAGCTCTTGTAGCAAAAGTCAAAGCTGCTCCCCGTTCGTTAGTGGCACCTTCCGAGCAGATGCGTAGGGCAAAAGCGGAAGGTCTATTAACTCCGCTCACCGGCAAAACACCAGCACAAAAAGAGAAAATTTTAAAAGGACTTGCTATGAAAGGCCTACCCCTCCCAGAGGGTAAATCACCATCAGAAAAAAAACTCCTTGACAAAGTTCGCGATGACCTTGGTATACCTAAGGAACCTGATACAAAATCTATGAAAGAAAAATATGATCAGGCTGCCAAAGCTGGCTTATTACAGCCACTTTTAGGCAAGACTCCTGAAGAAAAAGAAAAGATATTACAGGGTCAACATGATTTAGGAATCCCGTTAGCTGAAGGACGGACGCCATCAGAGAAAGCTCTTATAGCGAAAATTAAAGCACGCCCAGCAGGTTCCATTAAAACAGCGGGTATAATGACGCCTCTTACAGGCAAATCACCAATTCAAAAAGAAAAAATCCTACGAGCGCGTGCGATGAAAGGCATACCACTCCCTGAAGGTGTAACACCATCCGAGAAGAAAATGATTGACAAGGTTCGCGCCGACCTTGGTCTACCTAAAGAACCTACAACGAAATCTCTACGGGACAAACATGAACAGGCAGCTAAATTTGGCTTACTAGAGCCACTAGAAGGTAAAACAGCTGCACAGAAAGAAGCGCAACTAAAAGGTCTTCGTGATATGGGAATTCCATTGCCTGAAGGACGCACGCCGTCAGAAAAAGCTCTAATAGCAAAAGTCAAAGCTGCTCCCCGTTCGTTAGTGGCACCTTCCGAGCAAATGCGTAGGGCAAAAGCGGAAGGTCTATTAACTCCGCTCACCGGAAAAACACCAGCACAAAAAGAGAAAATTTTAAAGGGACTTGCTATGAAAGGTTTACCCCTCCCAGAGGGTAAATCACCATCAGAAAAAAAACTCCTTGACAAAGTTCGCGATGACCTTGGTATACCAAAAGAACCTGATACAAAATCTATGAAAGAAAAATATGATCAGGCTGCCAAAGCCGGCTTACTACAGCCACTTTTAGGCAAGACTCCTGAAGAGAAAGAAAAGATATTACAGGGTCAACATGATTTAGGAATCCCGTTAGCTGAAGGACGGACGCCATCAGAGAAAGCTCTTATAGCAAAAATTAAAGCACGCCCAGCAGGTTCCATTAAAACAGCGGGTATAATGACGCCTCTTACAGGCAAATCACCAATACAAAAAGAAAAAATCTTGCGAGCGCGTGCGATGAAAGGCATACCACTCCCTGAAGGTGTAACACCATCCGAGAAGAAAATGATTGACAAGGTTCGCGACGACTTAGGTCTACCTAAGGAACCTGAAACAAAAGCTATGAGAGATAAACATGAAAAAGCAGCCAAAGCTGGCTTACTACAGCCACTTATTGGCAAGACCCCTGAAGAGAAGGAAAAGATATTACAGGGACAACATGATATGGGAATTCCATTACCTGAAGGTCGTACGCCATCAGAGAAAGCTCTTATAGCGAAAATTAAATCTGGACAACGTGCAGTTGTGGCACCTTCTGAGCAACTGCGTAGAGCTAAAGCCGAAGGATTACTTACTCCTCTTAAAGGTAAAACACCAGAAGAAAAAGAGCACATTTTAAAGGGACTTGCTATGAAAGGTTTACCCCTCCCAGAATCTCAAACACCATCTGAAAAAAAACTTTTTGATAAGGTTCGCGCCGAGCTTGGTTTACCTAAAGAACCTACAACGAAAGAGCTTAGAGAAAAATTAGATCAAGCCGGTAAGACTGGATTACTCAAGCCATTGGAAGGCATGACACCTGAAGATAAGGAAAAGACATTAAAAGGTCTTCAAGATATGGGTATTCCATTACCTGAAGGGCGGACGCCATCAGAAAAGGCGCTTGTTGCTAAGGTTCAGCAGCTAAGTAAAGGTAAAAAAGTGGAACCGGTGCCGTCTATTACGACAGAGAAAATAAAAAAGGCCAAAGCAGATGGACTTTTCACACCTCTGAAAGGTAAAACACGTGAACAGAAAGAAGAAATTTTGGAAGGTCTTGCTGAAGCTGGTTTACCATTACCAGAAGGAAAAACTCCTTCTGAGAAAGAATTAATAGATAGAGTGAAAAAAGACTACGGGATACCCGATAGAACGATGTCAGAAAAATTGATAAAGGCTCAAGCTACTGGTTTGTTAACTCCTTTAGAAGGCAAAACTAAGGCTCAAAAAGAAAAGATAATAAGAGGTAGAGTAGCTGCTGGTTTGCCTCTACCCAAGTATAAAACGCCATCAGAAAGAGCTTTGATAAAGAAGATCAGAGATGAAACTGGATACGTGACTCCGTTAAAATCAAAAAGGTTAAAAGCGGCTAAAGCCGCTGGTTTGATGACTCCTTTGGAAGGGAAATCGCCATCAATAAAAGAAAAAATACTGAAGGGTTTAAAAGCCGCAGGTTTACCATTGCCAGAAGCCAAAACACCGTCCGAAAGGAAAATGTTAAGAAAATTAATTTCTAAGCCAATTAAGCCGGTAATAGAAGGTTTAGAAGGGGTTCCGTCGGATAAAGTAAAAGCAGCAAAAGATGCTGGATTGCTGACACCACTTGAAGGAAAAACGCCATCCGAAAAGGAAAAAATTATCAAAGGATTGGTAGAGGCCGGTTTGCCAACACCGGAAGGTAAGACCAAATCTGAAAAATCCATGATTGCTAAAATTAAAGCTCGTTTACCACCGGAAGGCAAAACTCCATCGGAGAAATCAATTATTCGTAAAGCAAAAGCAGCAGGGTTATTTACGCCAATAGCCGGAAAAGCACCAGCCGAAAAAGAAAGGATACTTAAAGGTCTCGCTGAAGCCGGGTTACCTTTACCTGAAGGTAAAACAGCATCTGAAAAAGACTTGGTGAAAAAAATTAGAGCGGAGGCAGGTTTGCCTCTTGAGGCGACCCCTTCCGAAAAGAAGGGAAAAATCATTAAGAAACCGAAAGTGAAAAAGGTTGGTGTATCAGCATCAAAAAAGGCGGTAGGAATAGATGCTGAAGAATTTGAAGATATTATCAAAACAACAAAATGCGACCGTGGATGTGGTTGTGATCGAAAAAAAATTAGATTTAAACACAGTTACGTTAAAATCAGGGTGACCTCTCCAGATATATCTTCCTTCTGCGATTGCCCTGGTGATTGCTTTCCACAGGTGAGGAGCGGAGCCTTTATTGATAACGATGGTATTAAAGTTACCGTTGGGAGCGCTGTTGGCATACCATCATATTCAATGATCTGTATTTATCAACAAATGTCTGATGCAAGAGTATCCAATATAGATGTCAGTAAAACACAAACCAACTATAATAATAAAATTAATGTCCTTGAAAAAGCAGCATACAAATTAAGCAGTTTTGAATTTGGTTTTAATAATAATAACAATAAAGTGAATGACAATTTCAATGTCAACAGTTCTGATATAAGCTGTCGTACTAAACCAAATAACATTCAAAGCGAAAACAACTTCGTGCATAGTCGTATAGCACATTACCAAGGCAGAACCAGTTCAAAAGATCTTCAATTGTTGAAAGAAATTTACAAGGGGCCAATGTCTGACACTAAATCTGCAAGCAGTTTTGATACTATTCTCATAATAAGAAATGATATGTCTTTAAGTACAAGTACAAGTAACAGCATGGACACAATCAGTTTGACGTCGGTCATGAACAGCAGTGTCACGTCTAGCTCCGCGCATTACTCGGGCTATCAGTCTACTAACGACTTTCTGAGCATGAACTCACTAGATGAACCAACAACAAGGTAACTGATCCTTATTTCAAGAGTCAATTTATTATAATTACCCAGTACCAAGTCTTGTAGATAGCTCCTTAACATAACACAGGGTGGAAAGTTAAAAGAGCCTAGAGGGGATGTACCCTATCCGTCTTATTACAAAACACAATCTGACTTTAGTCAGACCTAGTATTAATCCTAGTAATACTAGATTTAAACTATGACTAAGTAAAACGTTATTATAAAATGAAGTTTATCACTATAGGCCGACCGTTTTACTTGCGTATCGCCTGCGCGGTAAGAAGGGAGCGGGGGCGGGTAACGCTACACACGGATTCAATAATCCAAAGATTTATCTCGAGATAGACATTGTTGGTAAAGAATAAAATAATAGGTATCTTTTTTTTAAGTATTTATTTTTAAGTTTTACAAATATTTTATTAATAGCTTCTTAGGTACAAAATCATAAAAACAATAATTAACTCCGTTTAAGAAATATTTAACCACAGATAAAAGTTGTATAGGACTACTCATCACTAATATCCATATCGCTTGAATCATCATCACTGTCTGTGTAGCTTGAGGAGTCAGAATCTTGCAAATTAATAATAAATCGGTCCATCTCTTCATCAACGATACGATCGTGCAGACAATATTCATTTTCAATAGTTTGTACATGTTTATCGCAGTTAACCCATTTTTCTACAGAGAATTCGGCAAATAACTGTTCCAGTGTATTTTTCTTTTTGTCTAAATTAGAATCAATTTCAATTTTTGCGAGCTGTCCTTTGATATCCCCCCAAACCAATTCGATTGGGTTCAAGTCTGGGTGATATGGAGGCAGTCGTAAGACTTCATGACCTGCCTTTAAAATTTCATCTATTTTGTAAATATTTTCTGTCGCGTGTTGTTTAATTAAATTCAATAAATCACATTTTCTTAAAGACGTATCAAATTCAACATTGTGTCTTTGCAGCCAGGTCTGCATGATGGCTTTTGTGGATGTCATTGTAGGCTTTTTGTCCTCTTGTACCGAGTCGTATGCGGCATTATCCATAACAATAACTGACCTTGGCGGTAAATTTGGCAATAGCTTTTCTCTAGTCCATTTGCTGAAGTTTACAAAATTCATATCGCTATGATAATCTCCGGTTTTGCTTTGGATTTAAAAATTAAAAGAGCTCCATCGATAAATCCGGCTTGTCCACCAGCATGTACAATAATTAAACGTGGCCCTTTGCCAATATGCGACAGCACCCCTCGTTCTTCATTGGATTGCCAACACGCCGAATGACGAATTGACATATGTTTCATCGAGGTAAACAATGTTTTTTTGATCTCTTCTGTGCTTCTTTATCGCATTAAGATAACGCCACCGCCATGATACGATGTTTGGTTGTTCAATCAGTAATTTTCTTTTTGATTGACATTTCTTAAATCGAAAGCCAAGTTTATGAATCAATGTTCTCAAATATTCTCGGCCACAATTTAAAATTCCTTCTTCTCAGAGTTTCACATACAAAATTTTTAATGTAGGAACCTTCTTATAAACCGTATAAAATTGAGTTATTTTTCTTCTAACAACGCCCTCTGTAAAACTGTCAACTTCAATTGTTTTTCTTTCGGGTCTGTTTATTTTTTTTTGGTGATTTAAAATTTACATTATTTTGTTCATCTTTTAGTTCATTTCCTTCTTTTATTATTTTACATATGGTAGTCACCGAGAGTCTTGTAGCTTTAGCAACAAGTTTGTTTAGGTTTACGTCTTCAAGATACTCTGTAGAAATATGATCTTGTTTTCTGGCTTTAAAAAAGGAATATACACTGTATGCTATTTGTTTAGCTTGCTTGTTAATTTTGTTCGCAAAACTGCAAGAGCGATTTATCTTGGCAAGTCGTATACCTTGTGCGTTTATGTCCAAGCGTCCGTAACAAAAATACCAACCGCGCGCTGCAAGCACAGCCAGCGCACTGTCGCACTTGACGTAAGCTCTCTGCTCCGCGCACCCCTTTCACCCACCCGCTAACATCTACCCCCGCTCCCTTCTTACCGCGCAGGCGATACGCGAGTTAAACGATCGGCCTATAGTTCCTATCTATGGTACTAAAGTTAGTCCGCCGAGACCCCTAGTTTAACTTTGGTACTAGTTTATTTGAGGTTAGCGTTGGTGAATATTTTGTATCTTTATATGTAATATCCTTAAAAATTATATTAATATGAATTAACTTGGTGTATTGTGGAAGATTTGGATATGTTGGATAGTTTCGGCGATCTTACAGACATCGTCATCGTGGGAATTCTTTTGAATAGGAAACATGCAATATTTTTATTTTTGCTTTCATTTTAACGAACTCCGTCTAGAATAGACCGCCACATAAATAAAAAATTAAAACGCTTTAATTTATTGCTAAAATTGCGTTTTTAAACAGTTTAAATTTTCGCGCCAAAACGGACGATGACGACACTCATATCTGTCACTAGCCAAGAACTGTCATAATTCAAAGTAGCAAGATCCCAGCGCTTCCAGTACTTACTTATTTTCTCATTAACAAAATGTGTGGAATAGAATACTGTTAGTATGTAGGTACTTTGAACATTAGATTCCCTGCTAGTTTGAGTTGAGGCGACCGCCAGTTTGTAAGCATTATCATCAGATGCTAGCTATAAAACGACTAGATAATTTTCACGATTTTTACAAAAAACTTATTCTTAAAGAATTAGGTAGTAATTTAGTAAAAAATTTAAAGACTTCATCATCATTTTATAAGAGTCATTGTAATGGTGTAAGATCTGATCGCTATCTCCACTGAGAATTGAGATCCTATTCACAAGTATCTTTTGGACATAGTTTATTTACTAAGTATAAAAAGAGAACTGCAAAACGGCCTCCCATAGACTTATGAAATATGTTATACCTACATACATCACTAAAAAAAAATTACCCATTGGATGTAGCTAGCAGATACTTATTATGAGTACGTTGAAATTCCACTGGCCACTACTCTATTCAAATATTTTGATACTGTGAAATAAGTAACGTCTGTGAGCCCTGGGATCTTGGACTATAAACTAACACGAGTGACGTCACCAGACGCTGATTAGTGTATTAAAACACGTTCCGTTTCACGTTACTTTAAATTTGTAATTATTGTAAAATATCAATATTAACTGGAATAAAAACGTTGCACTGACCCTTCTCTTATGCTTTTTTTTACATTTTAGTCACAAAATATTGATTAATATTAAATCTGCATCTTCCCTATTGAGTGACGTAGATTTTAGATAGAAGTATAGATTCACAAAACGTTTTAGATATCTATTACGTGAGGATTTATCCGAAACAAACAACGTAACAGTAACATTAAGAACAATTAATAAAAATAAGATCATTTATTTACTAAAAAGGACGCAATATGACTATGTAAACATTCGCCTCAAATTAATAATTAATCGCCGTCGTCGCTCGACTTCACGCTAGAGGTGATAATGAATATGACCACGCGATTATAAAAAAGTGTGTCAAAAAACTTTTTAACAAAGAAATAAAACCGACTTTCAAAAACAAAACACTACAAAGTAAAAAATTAATTTTTAATGCTACGCAGGTACCACTAAAAAGTGAAACCACAAACACAGCGTGCCGGTGTGATATTATGTTATGAACTGGTGTAAACAATCAACAGAAATGCGATTACAGAAATACCGATCCATTTGCTATCATTTATTGAAGAGTTCCGTTGCCTACCTCCAAAGTTCTTTATCAGATCTTCACCAAATTTAAATGGGACCAGTCCGAGAAAATACTCTTCCAAGCAAAAAAAGAATCATCTAAATCGGTTAACAATTGGCGAAAAAATCGCTGAACAAACATTTTTCATGGAATCCCATCATCAGATCCTGACTTATACCTTCCATCATCAGCTCAGCAACATAAGATAATGATTTCCAGGCACAAATATCTGAATTACGTTTATGAAAAACAGTGTATGTGCTTATAAAATTTGAGAGTTTCCCTCGATTTTCATGGGATCCTCTCATCAGATTCTGACTTGGTAATAATTAAACCACCTCAGGAGTATAGGCTTTCGATTAAAAAAGTAATTGTTAAAATCGGTCCAGAATTGGCGGAGAAATCTGTGAAAATACATTTAAAAAAAGATACATACAGCCGAACATAGAACCTCCTCCTTTTTGAAGAAGTCGGTTAAGAAGTAAAAGTACAAGTTGTTCATTATATCGTATCATAAACGAAGAACAATTTATGACATATTGTTATATTGATAAATTATTATCAAAGCATTCCAACTGTCATTATAATGTATATATTTTGAAAAACGGAACGTTGCTTCATATAAAGATTCTATGAACGAATGAAAGAATGCCATTTTTGATTCTTATCTGTGGACATATTCCAGGACTATGGACTTTCTTTGGTACTAACTGATCCTCGAATAGTCTTAGTTTTGTAATTGGAACACATTTTAAACCTGGTACTAGCGTAAATACCGTAACAAACGTAGACTTGTTAGTCTAGGTTTAAACCGGTACTTAAGCATTGTTTTGTAATAAGACGGTTAATGTTACCATTTTTAGGGTTCCGTACCCAAAAGGTAAACAACGAAACCCTATAACTAAGCCTCTACTATCCGTCCGTCCGTCCGTGTGTCCGTCAGCGGACTGTCTCTAGAACCGTAATAACTAGACAATTGAAATTTTCACAGAGTGTGTATTTTTTTTTGCCGCCATAATAAACAGTTATTAACAAGTAATTAGACTAGTGTTAGTAACTATATACTTACAAACTATGTTAGTAAAACATTAACTAACGAAAACCGAAACGTCAGGCTCAGCTGATACCCTGCAGCAGTGGTTCACAAACGCACAATTTAGCCTGCTGATTGACAGGATGCTGCTCCGCACCCTACTGCGTGTTAAAAAAGCAGTCAACGCGAGCATCAGCAAACATCCCCCATGCGCTGCGGTATCGGGGTAATCCCATCAGTACCCTAAAAGGGTTATATTGTGCTTAACACAAAGGGCACTATATTATTTCTGAGTATATTGAGCCCCTGTGTTTGTTTGTTTGCTTGCTTGCTTGAACGCGCTAATCTCAGGAACTACTGGTCCGATTTGAAAAATTCTTTCAGTGTTAGATAGCCCATTCAAATTCTAATTCAAAGCATTTTATTTCAAATAAACCATTCACAGGCACTTTTGAAATGTCAAGGTCGGTCAGTCAAAAACATGGAAGCTATTTGCACGATCCAAAGCGAAGACCTCTATGGAGAAGAACGTGCAAGAAACTCCACGGACACTCTTTTAAATTATGTTCTGTTTTACAAAATTCCAAGTTACATATACCTGTAGCTTCTGCATGCCAGGACAATGCAAAGGAAAAAAAGAGGGCTTATTATAAGAATTTAAAATATAAAGATTAAATTGAGCCAATGGCAGTTAAAACATGACCAGTCTCAACCGACGGCGCGCGTTCATGAACATGACGCGTGTATCGGCACCATTCAGCTCAACCATTTGGAAGGGAACCGAATGATCCAACCCACGCGCCGCCTTCAGCGAGATATTGAGTGAGCATGACATGCTCTCAACCACCATGCTCGTTCATGTCCAACAAGTAAAACTATAACTAATCACATAAAAATGTTAATGGCTTCATGGTACTCACATTTACAAAATTTGAAAAATATGCTTCTACTTTACACAAAACTATGGTTGTCAATGACCAAATAATGAAAAATAAATTAATAAAGACAACGATTAAGTTCTTACATCAAAAATAATGAATAAGTAATTATAATAATAATAATATAGTATATAGTTATTATAACAATAATATATAAAAAAAAGAGACCGAGCATCTCTTCCAAATATAAAAACCTAAAAAGTGGACCTAAGCAGCTGTGACTGTGGAGCAGGACCAGCATTTAGCCAAGCGTTTTTATCGAGGATATAATCTTCCAGTTTATAATACGCTTGTCTACATAGTGTGCGTTTTATGCATGCTTTAATTTTTCTCTCATTCAGTTCGAGAATATCAACTGGTATTTTATTATAAAATTTAACACAGTACCCCATAAAAGAAGTGTGTACTTTGGCCAATCTGAATCGGGGTTGATCTAATTTGTTCCTATTTCTAGTATTAAAATTATGCCTGTCACTAATCTTGCTAAAAAGATGAAGGTTTTTCCTAACATACAGAATATTTTCGTAAATTTATTGACAAGGTACCGTCATGATGTTGATATCCTTAAACAATTCTCTTAGGGAATCACGCCGACGGAGATTGTAAATGGCTCTGATGGCTCTTTTCTGCAGGATAAATATAGACTCGATGTCTGCAGCACGTCCCCGTAATAAGATACCGTAAGACATGATACTATGAAAGTAACTAAAATAGACCAGCCTCGCGGTATCTATATCAGTAAATTGACGGATTTTTCTGACAGCGTATGCTGCTGAACTTAACCGTCCCGCAAGATATGTTAAATGAGGACCCCTTTGTAGCCTTGAGTCATCCCCAGGAAAACCGTGTTTTCGACGAATTCAAGTTTCTCCTTGTTCAATACTATGTCGCAATCATTTCCTTTAACGTTCGGTAAGGCAAATCTGATGCATTTGGTTTTTTTCCCATTTAATACTAAATTATTAGCAGTAAACCAATTTTGGACCTGCTGTAGGTTGCAAGATAAATACGTAAGTGTGTGTGCGTTTTATACCACACATAAATAAACTGAAAGAATGTCATATTTGTATCTTTCACGATTTTATTTATCATCTAGTTGACCCGCGCAAGTTCGTCTGCGTCACAATTTTCATTACTGCTCCGCTCCTATTGGTCGTAGCGTGATGATACGAGTATATAGCCTATAGATAAATGCCTCGATAAATGGGCTATCTAACACTGAAATAATTTTTTAAATCGGACCAGTAGTTCCTGAGATTAGCGCGTTCAAGTAAACAAACAAACAAACAAACTCTTCAGCTTTATATATTAGTATAGATAAGTATAGTTGTCACACCATGGACATGCCTTGTTACGTTCGCTGCTATTAGATATTATTATCGTGTAGGTATTAACCGACATCAAATTACGAAAGCTGTCTGAATTTGTTTGCAACAATTTGTGTGGTCTATTTAGTGCGTTAGCTACTCGTAGGTACTTCTTTTTATTTAATATCATTACTAAGAATCCGCACTTGTTGTGTCTACGAACAATATCCTAGCAGTTAAACTTACTCATCACATAAGGTACTCGAGACAGCGTTAAAACAAAACCTCAATCCAATCTAAAATTTCAATCTCCGGACAATATACAAATTATCAATAGTTTTATATGTTTATACAAATTATCAATTTAATATGTTTTATTTTTAACAGTGACGATTTCATCGAACATCCCCCAATAAGGGAAAGCAACGTATTAAGAAATATTGGAGGAGAACAAAGATATACAATCATGAGAATGTCTCAATTAGAGGATAACTTTAAAAGTAACAAGATACAGAAGACTATGAAGGAGTCTGATACTGACGACCCCATCGTGCTCTTCAACAAATTGCCCAGTAAACTTGATGTATCGAAGATAATGTTTAAGATAATGTCAAAGAAAGGTTTCGCGGGTGCCTCCTCAATATTCATAGCTGTACCAAAGTCAGCAGATGAAGAGGAACAAGGCTCCAACAAGTCGGTTGGTTCCATGACCAGTGTGCGGTCGAGTGGGTCCAGTCTCGTGGATCCGGGTATGTAGGTACTTATTTTTTTTTTCTTAATGTAACTTAAGGGGCATATTACAATCCGACTGTGTTTTTTTGCGTAAAATGACCAACTTTGGCATTCTCATTCTCAGAAACTACAATATTAGACATAGATGAGAATAGTAATTAGTATTGTGCATAACGGCCTCACTTTTCATATTTTTTTCTTATCTATTTCAAAAAAAGTCAAAATTCCGAAGTAACTTTCTCATAAAATGCGCGACGACACATTTTCGAGCTCGTAGATTGAACTACTGTACAAACAAATGAATTTAAAAATATATCATAATATTCCTTATGCGGCCTCAAAAAATTAAATTAAGAAGTTAAAATCCGTAAAAAAAAACAAACCCAAAACTACGAAAAGCGCTATACATTAATACATTACTATTGTTACGTAAAACTTATACCAAAATAAACCTTAGTTCATAAGTAATGAAAATTTGATATTGTATATTTATTAAATAATTAATTATAAAAATAAATGTAATTACAACTGCCTAATTTCTATACTTATAATGGAATGAGTCGACTCCACGAACTCAGCCTAGTCCGGTTAAGCAGCAACCACCCTAATGGTACGTTTACACGCTTGCCGTGGCTTGGCCAGCGTCCACCAACGCAAGCGTTGTAACGGGGTGTTTGGCATGGTTTGCGTGAGCTTGCCTCCGATCCGGACTAGTGTCGGTTTTTGAACACAGATCAAAGGAAATTTGCGCCAAACGTTTGGGACGCACTTACACGTTGGCAAGTGTTTAGTTTTGGTCACAAGCTCGCACTGAACGACGTTTTTAGTTTTATGCTACGATCATCTTTAAACGAGCAATTATTGTATTTATGGATTTTCGGAAACCGCTCCATCGATTTTTATGAAATTTAGTATGCAGGAGGTTTCGGGAGCTATAAATCGATTTAACTAGCTAGGTTCAATTTTTAGGGTTCCGAACAAAAAATGGTCTGTCTGTCCGTAAAAAAAATTGTTTTTTTACAATACCGTGTGACATATCAAATGAAAGGCCTTTCTGTGAGGGTTTTAATTTTTTTTCATAATTTATAAGTTATTCAAGAACATAGATGTAAAAAGACCATTCCCCCCGAATTAAAACCTATCATCATCATCATCTGCCTAGCCTATTCCCAACTATATTGGGGTTGGCTTCCAGTCAAACCAGATTCAGCTGAATACCAGTGTTTTACGTGGAACGGCTGCCTACCAGACCTCCACAACCCATTAACTGGGTAACACGGTACTTCTTGGCAAGACTGGAGTCAGATTTACTGGCTTCTGACAGCCCGTAACGACTGCCAAAGATCTACAAAGGACAGCCGGGACCAACGGCTTAACGTGCTTTCCGAGGCACGGAGGAAATTCGTTATGTTAAGATGGTCACCCATCCACAGACCAACCTTGGCAAGCGTTGCTTAACCTTAAAGATCGATCCGTGCGGCTGTTATTATTTAGCCACAAGCTCCTCAATTAAAACCTATAAGAAGTCTATAATGTTAAAATAACATGTTCCGAAAAATGAAATTCGTTGGGAACCCTTTGCACGCGAGTCCGACTTGCACCTGGCCAGTTTTTAGAAAACGTCGTAAATACAACCGTCATCCAGGTACGGAGTAGTAATTGGTCTTACGACGAGACCTTACTCGAGGCCTCACAACTTTAACGTCTACGTCCGTCATGCTTGCCTGTCCGGAACAGACATTATTCTCATAAGAACATAGGTACAGTTCACTTAAATGAGATTTAAATATTAATAATAAAATCGTCGTCCAATGACGAAGCATGCAGGCGTTGAAAAAGTAAAACAATAACAACGTAAAAAAAAAAGTCGGTAGTTACATCTAAAACATGATTACAACTGGCCAATTTGACACCAAACTACCCTCATAAGTACTCATTACTCAACTTGTGGGGAACACAAACAACGATTCAGAAACGAACTGCTGTGAGAATGTGTTAGTGTGCTAGCACGGTGTATGCACATGTACGCTTGCTTGTGTATGCCTAGTCTCGGAGACAGCGGATCATTTATCCATTTGACTTTTTGTTTATTTAGATTTTGTTACGTAGGTATGTAATTAATTTAGGTTTAGTTATTGCATAAATGTATGTATATGTATTCATATGTATGTATATTTAAGTATGTGATTTATGTTTATGTATTCATATGTATGAATATAAATATATAATTATTTATTTTTTGTTTAATTTGTGTTCCTGTTCTAGTTTTATTTGTTCTTAATTTATAGTGTTTACGTGTAGTGTACTAACATTGATTTAGCTATTATTAATTTCAGTTTTTATATAAACCCGTGTTTTTTTTTTGTATTTTTTGTATTATGTACGTTTAGATTTATAGTAAGTTTATACGTCTATGTATTTATGTTTTTGTATTTTCCTTAATGTAGTTATTTAATTTTGCGTTTTTTTTTTATATGTAGGTATTATACTCTTTGCATTATGTAATCTTTAATTTTCTTTTGTAAATATTAATACTTTTGCACTCTTTGATTTCATTTGGCAATTTATTATATAATTGGACCCCTTCATATAAAAAGTTCTTTTTTCCATATTTTACTGTTCTAGGAAAACGAAGAACTATTTCGTTTCTATTTCTTAGGTTATGTGTGAATGTCTTTTTTGCAGAGGCGGCTGTACCTTCAGTGCACTCGTGCGCTGAACTACCAGAATTTAGCAGGTTAATAAAAAACAAAAAATGCTTAATACCTAACCTCAATATATTCCTAAAAACTATAAACCTCAACAACAAGCTATTCATTATTCTATACCTAAACAAAATTATGACGAAACAATTTCAGCTCTACAACAATTTCTCTAAGATTTATTTTCGCAGTATAGAAAATTTCTCGTGCGCTCGGGCGAGCGCACGGCGATTGCTCATACAACTTCTATAAAATACGAATTAGAACGCCTGGCGCGTGAGACAAAGATAGTTTGATAGAAAATGTACTGCAAAATAATGATGGTTCGCGTGCGCCGCACGAGCGGGCCGAAGATAACCGAGAGCGCACGAGGTTTCACGAAATTCGCGGAGCCGGCCGGCTCGCTCGTAATCTGTCACATCGCGGCGCGTGTTTTTGTGTTTGTTTACATTTTTTTGAAAGTTGAAAGGATTTACTTACTGTGTTGTGGGAGTGTATAAATACTAGTGAAAATGAGTATAAAGTTTAACATTGACTACATTAAAAGTAATAATAAAACATTCCAACAAAAATTGGATATAAAATCGGCTGGACCGCCCAGGCCATTTCTTAATTTGCAACAAGAGTGTAAATCGAAAAAAAAATTGTTCACGCGGAGTTTTAAAAGTGAAATGTACAGTAAAAAGAAATGGCTGTGTGGCTGTGAGCGGCTCAATACAATCTTTTGTTTTCCTTGCATTGTTTTCGGCGGTGAATCTATTTGGACGGAAACAGGGGTCAACGATTTGACGCATTTGAGTGAAAATCCCAGACTTTAATAAAAAGGTGATCGAACATTTCGCTTCGGAAAAAAGTCGGCGAATCGATTTAGTTTATAAAAAATAAAAATACCTACTTTAATGTTATTAAATAATATCCTAATTTTGTTTTTCATTTTTATTTCGAATCCGAATACATAGTAAACTGATAAAGTGCACCACTACTTCCGCGACCCACCAGCCGCCACTGCTTTTTTGTAAGTTTGATGTTGGTTTTTGTAGTGTTATCTAAAATCTTTTTTACTAATATACAACTATAGTAATTGTATAGTTGACGAAGACTGAAAAGTTTAGTTTTTTCATATAGCTGTTTGGTAGGTGTTAAGAAGTCATAACAGTATAATCGTTTTATAATTTTGTTTTGGGTTCTCTGTAGGTAATTGAGGTTAGTGTTGGGTGCTGATCCCCAGATCTCAATCAGGTATTCTAGATTAGATTTTACTATTGAATTGTAAATTGTGCGTTTTATATTAGGTGGTTAACAGTTTCCCATTTTGCGAAGAGCTCCAGAAAGTGATACAAGTTTGGCTCTTACGTGCTCGATAAGGGGTTTCCAAGACAGTTTGTCATCTAATAGTAGACCGAGGTATTTTTCTGTACTAGACTGCTGTTGTTAACAATCAAGGGGGCGTGGGTTGGAATCTTTTTGTTTTTGGCTGCAAATATCATGTAAGATGTTTTCGAAGTATTAATGGTAAGTAAGTTATGTAAAAACCACTCATTTATCACGTCTAAATCGTTCTGCGCTTCACTAATGATATCGTGTATGGATTGGCCGAATTCAAATAGACTGCGTAAAGGGTTAAATATCCTGTTAACCCTAGCTGATTAATATTGTTTACATAAATTAGGAATAATGGCGGTCCCAGAACAGATCCTTGAGGAACTCCACATGTAATTTACCAATTATACCAATTATAACAATTTGACATCTGTCTGAAAAATAAGATTCGAATAAGCTGTAAGCGGTTCCAGTGATACCCAAGTTAAAAAGTTTTTGTAAGAGTATTGAATGAGAAACAGTATCAAACGCTTTTTTCAAATCAATAAAAATGCCCAATCCTATGTTTGTTTTATCTATATTTGTTGTTATATTAGTAACTAGGTCAATAGTTGCTGATAGAGTATTTGATTTTGATCTGAAACCATATTGTTGGTCTATTAGGAAGTTTTTCTCATTTAGGTATTGAATTAAACGAATGTATAGTATATAATTTTTTAAAAGATTTTAGATATCAACGGCAGCACAGAAATTGGCCTATAATTGCTCGGGTCTGTTTTCGTACCTGACTTGAAGATAGGAGAAACTTTTGCCAACTTTAGGCTATCAGGAAACATTCCATGGTCAAGACATTTATTAATGCAATTAACTAAGGGTGAAATTATAACATTTTTAATACATTTTAACGATTTTGTGCTTATTCCGTCCACACCTGTACTGGTATCAGCATCCAGATTATCAATAAGTTTAGTAACTTCTTCGACTGTACAAGGTCTAAATTGAGCAAGCGTTTCTGTTTGTTCATGTCCATCTTTGTACATAAGTGTGTTACCTGAATTTAAATGGTATCCCGATGGTATCCCATTGGCCAGCTCTGTACCAATAGTGGCAAAATAAACATTTAGAACATCACAGATTTCGTTGCCATCTGTTACAATTTGTGAATTTACTAAAAGTTTTGAAGGTACAGTACCAGTTTTAGTCTTAGTCATAGCTAGAGAATTAATAGTCTTCCACATCTTCTTCGGATTATTTTTACATTTATGGAATTTGTTGTAGTAGTAACTGTTTTTATCGTTATTTATCTTCTTTCTTACTTTTTTTCGTTCCACTAAAACTTTCTCTTCAAGATGCTATTGACTCCTTCATTTTTTAACTGATGCCATAAGGTATTTCTGCTATCAATCATCTTAATAACTTCTTTGTTAATCCAGTCGTCCTTTGGTAAGTTCATTATTTTTGATTTTTGCTTCTTGTTTTGTAGTATGTGTGATGTAATGAAGGCTTCCAGACATTTGTAATCATCGTCACCGGTGTATGAAGTTTCGCTAATACTTTTATACAAGTTTTCATAATCTATTGCCTCATATTGGATTTTTTGTTTATTTTTGGTTTGTATTTAAAAATTTCCAGATAAATCTGTTTATCCTCTCGCGCGTTTCTCGTACACACGGGTGTACAGTTCGCGTCAGCGTGGCTTGCCCCTCGGAAGTTAGATTTGAGTGAAGTCCGCGCAGGTGCAATCGCGTAAAAAAGTGTTACGTTCCTAAAATATTTTTTTGTTCATACGTATTATACTATAAACAAGTAACAAAGACTACCAGTAACAATAAAATATCAAAAAGTAACACAACAAACACATACACCACAAGAACACAAATCAAACTGTAAGAAATAACCAAAATAAATCATTAAAAACAATAACAACCTGTAACACTTTTCGCATCCACAGTCGTATTGCATCGAGCAAGCGGGACACGCTTATGCATCAAACGTATACGAGCGAGTGAGATGCCATTACACCCGCGCGCCGCGCATGCGCGAGCTACCCGCGCATGCGCGGTTGTATGTTTGTTGTCAAATTGACGTCCTGCGCAGCCGATTGCGGCGTACTTTGTGGAGACAAGCTTGCGTGACGGGAACTGTACGAGAAACGCGCGAGAGGGGTCAGACATAGCAGACTCCAGAATTATAAAATGGAAGGATTGTTTTTGTAGATCTGTTGCAACATGATCTAAAATAGTGTAAGTTGTTTGAGTTTGCCTCGTGGATTAGTCCTTATCTATCTTATTTAAAATGTGTATTGAAAACAACATGTGTATTGAAAACACGAAAACAGGTATTGAGTGCAATACCTGTCAGAAGTCGAAGAAAGTGGTTAAGCGGTTAGTGGGGTGGAAAGTGGGTTACCTAGACCTACTGAATCCAAACACATGTGTCACTACACATGTGTTTGGATTCAGTAGGTCTAGGTTAAAATCACCAAACACGATCGATCTCTTTCTAGCTTCCAGTTGCAAGGTGTATATTTCGAGGAACTCTTTAACATTCGTGTGGCCTGGTTTGTAGATACCTCCTACGTGCAGCGCAAATTTGGGAAGAAATATCCATAGGTAATGGTTACCATCCTTGTAGGTGTCTTCTGTTACTTCGAAGGTAATGCCTTCATGAATGTAGATTGATACGCCCCCTCCATTACTGTCATGTCTATAATTATATATATGTTTGTAATTCGGTAGATCGTATAATTTTGCATCTTGTTCTGATGTTATCCAGTAAGAATTATGATATGTACTGTAGAAGGAATTTCTTTTAGGATGCATTGTAGTTCTTCAAGTTTTCCTGGGGTACGGATACTTCTTACATTAGCATAGAATGTTTTGAGGAATGATGATTCTGAGGGCAAATCTTTATACTTGTGAATTATTTGGTAAGTGATATTTCCTGGGCTAACATTATTGAAGCAATTGTTAGCTCCGTTCAGTTTTTTGAGTTGTACTTGTTTTTAGTTATAGTAGGTACTCCTTTGATATATTTAATTATAAGATTGGTTTCACCTTTTTGCTCGCGCTCTGTAAGCTCAGTTTGGAGATTTTGCATATAAGTTCTTTGAACTGGTGATTGGTCCGAATATATTTTTATAGTCTTAGGCAGTCTTAGTAGTTTAATGTTCAGTTGTAATACTTTCCACGGATTTATGCAGTTTCTTATATTCTTCTGTTAGTTTATCAGTTGTTTGTTTCAGATCTTGAATATCTTGCCTTATTTCGTTCCACATTTGTGCTATATTTTCAATTTGGTCGTTCATAGCTTCCTTTATACAGCCCATTATTTCGCTTCGAAATTGTGCTAAGTCTCTTCTCTCGTCTCGTCTCGTCAAAATCATATTCCAGAGTGTGTGGTTTTCTCTTTCTTGAGTCTTTGTTAACTCGACCTTCATCATATTCAAAATTAGATAAATTAGAGGTGGATCCACCACTTCCATTTCCGCCAAACATTTGTGTCTTTGTTGGAGTTCGCTGCAAATTCATGCTACCTAGCTCTCGAACTAGGCTCACAGAGCCGGTTACGGTTTTTTATCTGTATCGACCGTAGTTAGACTGCTCGAGTGATTTGCGTAGTTTCTTTTAAAATACACTTTATTTAAAGCAACACAGAACTTGATTTAGTATAGTTTAGCTTTAATATTTTACACTTCAAAGATATTTTTTTGTAAGTTTTTAAAAAACACGTCCGCACACTCCGACGCCAGACGACCGAATTCGGAACTGTTCTATATTCGAATGTGTTTAAATTTTGAATCTCAAAACAGTTGAAAGTATTAGGATTCATGCTATTGTTTAGTCACAGCGTTCATTGGAGTCAGGTTACGTACGAAAATGAATCTTTCTAAGGAAAATGTTCATGCAATAATTTTCTACAACTTTAGAAGAGGCCTGACACGGCTTCAGTGTTTTGAAGAGTTAACATCTGTTTTCAGTGATGAAGCCCCGTGTTTGCGGACTGTCGAACGCTGGTATTTAGAATTCCAGCGTGCACAAACTACTTAGTGTTAGTGACAAATCTCGCGAAGGACGCCCAAAATCCGCTTTCACTGAAGATAACATCATTGCTGTGAGACAACTAATTCTCGAAGATCGTCATGTGACGTATCGAGAGATAGAGGCTCTATTAGGCATCTCAGGGACAACCATTCAGAAGATCTTGCATGAAGCACTTGGTGTGAGAAAGCTAGTTTGCCGTTGGATACAAGCATCTGTTTTACGACGATCACAAGGCGGCCCGCGACAGATGGTGTAAGAAAACTCTGCAAAGGTTCAACCGAGGAAAGTCAAATCACGTGTACGACATTATCAGTGGTGACGAATCTTGGATCTATGCCTACGATCCCAATTCCAAACAACAATCTACAATCTGGGTCTTTCAAGCCGACTAAAGTTGTTCGTTCTCGAAGCACTTCAAAGAAGATGGTGGCCACGTTCGTTGGAAAAACCGGCCATGTTGCGACTATTGCACTTGAAGATCATAGAACGGTTAACGCAGAATGGTATACCGCAGTATGTTTACCACAAGTCATCGCCGAACTTCGAAAATCTAACTCAAAGCAACGTATTATCCTGCACCACGACAATGCAAGCTCACACAGCGCTCGTCAAACGATTGAGTATTTGAAGCAGGAAAAAGTAGAAATTCTTGGCCATCCTCCATACAGTCCTGACCTAAGCCCTAACGATTTCTTTACATTTCCAAAATTAAGAAAAGTCTTCATGGTCAAAGGTTTCAGTCCGGTGAAGAAGCAGTCGACGCTTTCAAGTCAGTCATTTTGAACACCCGCACTTTAAGAGTGGAATAAATGTTTTAATAACTGGTTTGAGCGAATGGAAAAGTGTATTAAGCTACGTGGTGAATACTTTGAAAAACAATAAAAAGTACTATAAGGTTCTAGTTGTGTTTTTTTCTTCAAACGACAAAACTTAAAAGGCATGCCTCGTATCGCACAATTATCATGAACGAAATTTATATTTGCCATTTCGTGCTGTGGATACACAGTCCTTACAGAGGGAAGCATATTATCTTCCAAAATGCTGATAGTTCACGGCATTTGCACGAGGCGATAGTTGAGCCAGTTCGCCTACACCTTCGGAGCTCATCCAGCCCCACATATTTATTTTTATCCTTCCCAATTCTCTATTTGGTATGATGTGACTGTTATATCGTCGCCATAAATGTAAGTGACTATGGTCGCTTGATTGGAATGAATCTCATCACTGAAAATAGTTGATGTCCAATCAAAATTGATAAAACGATGTGCAAAAGAACAATGGGCAGAATGAGCCCAGCGTCGTAGCACTTTCTTACCTATCTTAAAATGAAGATCCGAATAAACTCGACATTTTATTCTATGGCAGCATTACTCTAATGACTCAAAAAAAAAAGTTACAGCGGTTCCAAAAGTTCAATAATTATAGTTACAAGTGCTAATATTGACCTAATGATTATCAACATCAGCCTGCAGACGACAACTGCTGGACATAGCCCTCCCCCGAGTGCCCCCGAGTATCGCCACAACCACCGGCCCTGTACGACTCGCTCGGCTACCCGCGACCCTTACCAGTAGTGCTATTCTGTAACAACATTTTCGTTTCTCGATAGCGGAATCCGAGGTGAGTATAAACGTAACACCTTTATGTTGTGTAATAAAGTTCACTTTGTGAGCTATCTCACTCAGGTGAAGCTGGATATCGAAATGGTTACTTACAGAATAGACTAGCTGAGGTTCTAGATAAGTGGCATAACGTCAGCGCCAGCCTGGCGGAGGCGATTGTCGAGACGTCAAAAATGTATGGGAATGTCAATGGCTGTCGACATGACATTTTTTAATTTCGACAATCACATTCCCTAATAGAATGGCACTTTGTCTAGAGAGTCTGGTACACCTTTTCAATGTCTTCAGGTACGCGATCACCACTCCAAAAATTTCAGCCCCATCTACCATCTGTTTTGCGAGCAATATATGTGCCCTGCCCACTGCTACTTCAGTTTGGCGATCCTTCGGGCTATGTCAGTAACCTTGGCACTCTGGCGGATATTATCATTCCTGATTCAATCAAGCAAGAAAACTCCAAGCATTGCCTTCTTCGTTGCTCTTTGGGTGACTTCAAGCCTTCTGATTAGGCCCATTGTGAGCGACCGTTTCGGTTCCATAAGTCTTCACTCTAGTAATAGACTTTTATCTGGAGACACCGTGGTATGTGAGCGCAACTTCCCGAACCTCTATCTCGAAGGTTGAACAGGTTTGCAGAAACGGAAAACGGTTTACTTGCAAAAAATAGCATCTTATAATGACACAGAAACGATGTTCCAAAATGAATCTGAAATAGATCTTCGACGTATTGAAATGATGAGCGATGAATTTTGTCTAATCAGCAGATCGATTGAAATAGCGGAAATGTTACAAAAGGCTGTCCATAGCATTGGAACTGACACAACTGCTGAGAGGCCATGGTGCAGCTCCAACGAGCGTTATACAGCGAAAAGCATATCTAGAAAAAGTACGCCACTTTTCTTGACAGGTACTGTTTGTAATATTGTATTGACTAACAATTCATTTCTGGATTAAAAATATGAAGTTGAGTACTTTTAAATTCTGACTAACTTTTATGTAGTTATGTATTAGGTCCTAATACTCAATTCAAGTTCCGACCAGTTCTCAAAACTTCTTTAGTTGCATATGCATCTATACTTCTATAAAGCTGAACAGTTTTTTTGTTTGCTTGAACGCGCTAATCACAGGAACAACTGGTCCGATTTGAAAAAATATTTTAGTGTTAGATAGCGCATTTATCGAGGAAGGCTAAGACCAATAGGAGCGGAGCAGTAATGAAAATTGTGACGCAGACGAAGTCAACTAGTCTAATATATAAAAATCTCGTGTCACAGAGTTTGTTATCGAACTCCTCCGGAACTGTTTGACTGCTTGCTGACTTTTCATGATTTTTTCATTACACATGGTAGGTGTGAGAATAGGTCGTAGGCTATTTTTTATTTATACGGCAAAACAACGTTTTCCAAGTCATTTAGTAATATACATATAGATGCCAAATGATAAAATATTGTTTTAATTTTTTAGATAAATGTTTTAGCTGGTTCCGCTGTAAGGAGTCTACCGAATCATCGGCAATCGACATTCTGCAGTGCGTTGGCCCCAGCTCCAGGCCCGTGCCGCCTTGTCGCCGTTGCCTTCATGGTCGCAGTCAGCAACATCAAACAACAAAATTCCCCTCGGTTAGCGGTTGTTCACCAGAAGTCTTGAAAGTGAAGAGGATTCGAACAGCTAATGTACAAAAACCACCTATAGAGTCGACGCGACATGAGGGTCGCAATGTACCCAAAAAGACTGGCAAGTAAATTTTGTTTTTTATTACTTTCCTGACGCATGAATCAATATTCTTTGTTCATTTCATGTGCATTAATGAAAATTTTGCGATTAAGATTTTAGGAGTTACGCACAAGTTGCCACTTTGCCTTTGGTACCAATTCACTCCATTTTTAGGGTTCCGTACCAAACTGATAAACAAGGAACCCATACGGTGTGACTAAGTCTGTCCGTCTGTCACAGCTGGATATCTGAAGAACTACTAAAGCCATCTATCAACTTGAAATTTGGAATAGGTAGTTTTAGATGACGTTTGCTCAGCCATTTTATATTATAGATATGCTTTCAATAATAAAAAAAAACTTCCGAGGGTTCCGTACCATCATATTAAACGTAAGTTTATAAATTTTCATCGGCGAGGCTATTATATTCGTCAGAGAATTTTAATACTGCGGTGTATAATGCAGTTTTAGATTAGCGCCATCTCTTGACCGATAGTGGAATTAATGTACTTTTTGTCCATTTCTAAAAAAGTTCTATTTAACCCTTAAACAAACGCGAGCCGGTATGCATTTTTTTTTACGGTTGCATTGTATTTTAAGTAATTGAGGGTCACTGATTTCATATTTTAAATCAAAATTTAAAAAAGAATAGGGGATGGGGTAGTTTTTCTGGTGGTAAATAATTTACCATTATCCGTTCATGACTACAAAATTTTTGATGTTGGTGGTAAAATTGTTACCATTGTCCGTTACGGTTTAATTTTCGTTTCTTGACTAGTGACTTCCTCTTGGTTCTACTTATAATATTTATTTTATATTTTGGAAATGAATCATTTTATTTTTTTAATAATTTTTTATTAGTATTGCATATTACCTATCTTATAGTATTGCTTATATTAATGGTTATTTTCAAGTCTACTTTTTTCATTTAAATTTATTTTCTTTGACATATTGAATATCTGAAATAAACAAAGTATTAATTGACACGTTACGTAAGAACTTTATGAACTTCTCAAAATATTTATTTAGCTTTTTGCAGTCCAAAGCGGGATCGGACAAGGGTAAGATATTTACCACATATTTGAAACATCTAAATTATATGAATAAGTCAATTGCAAATGCTGTTAACACGTGAGATTAGTCAAAATATGTTATAGTTTTGGAATTTGCGTCGAAAAAGTACTTACCAGATTTTTTCTTGAACAAACTTTTAAAATTTCTGAAAACACCCGCCAAAAACTCGACTTTTTTCACAACAAAACCGTTGAGTCAACTTTGACATTACCTTACAGTGACAAATGACGTTGACAGGTTTTCAAATGAGATAAAATAGATAAACAAATTATTATAGATTATAAATATGTGATATTTATACCTTTAGTGTTACCGTATTAAAAGTTAGAGTGCATTATTTAAAAAAACACGATGTGGTAATATATTTACCTTTATTTGAATAAGGGTTAAAGACATCGTATTATTTTTCCTGTAATCTTTACATAAACTTCTATCACAAAGAATCATTTTAGATTTTTGGTAGATTATATGATGATTTCTTCTTCTTTTTAGATTCTTTATTTATAAATTTAGAATAAGAATATAAAACAATAAATCAGTTTATTTGTTTTTCTATATAAAAAGACTTTCTGTCCTAGATTACGCTCATTCAAAATTCGGATTCAGTCAATTTTAACGGATTAAAAATACTTTTTCGCGGAAAATTTTAATAAAAAATGCCAGGAGGATTACCAATACTTTTATGAACGAGAATAGTAACTTTGAGGGAAGAAGGATACACCAAGAGAGAAATAGCACGCAGAGTTGCTATATCTCAATCCTGTGTCGTGACCACGTTGCAGAGGTACCACGGGAATTCACGGGATGGGTATTTTAGCTGATCGACCCTGCAGTAGTCGCCTAACTGCTGCTCAAAAGCGCTATATTGAATTTCTGGCAGCCCGTGACCCAACAATAAACGCTACTAAAATAAAAGCAGAAGTTCGGGCCGCCTCTGAATTCGAAGTTCGCACTCAGACCATTCGGAATTACGAATTACGAACCAGTAGTGCTATTCTGTAACAACATTTTCGTGTTTCGACAGCCGAGTCCGAGGTGAGTATCAATGTTCGTATAAATATAAGACCTTTATGTTGTGTGTAATAAAGCTGACTTCGTGAGCTTTTATCACTCAGGTGAAGCTCGAGATCGAAATAGTTATTTACGGAATAGACCAGCAGGCTGGATTACGAGCACGGAGATCTTGGCGAGCGCCCTTAAATTCCGGGCAACGTCAACGACGGAGATTTCAGTGGGCTAGGCTTCGGCAAAATGATGAAGATGAAGAAGAAAACATTTGGCAAAACTGTCTCTTCGTTGGCGAATCGCGAATCAGTACTCATCCAGATAACCGACGTGTCCGTATCTGAAGAAGACCAGGAGGCAAGACCTAAGCTCGACATGAGCTACCCAAAAACATATAATTACGCTCATTTATGTGTTAAGAACACAATTTACCAAACTCTTAGAACACTACCTCAATATAAAATAAAAATAAAAGTGGATTCCCTATGTACAGGCATGCCTAATTTGGGAATCCAGTTAGTCAATAATTTTTATACTACAGACGTTTGTAATGTTTTCTGTGAGTTGGCGGAGCTACGAGTACCTCTAGTGTTCGTAACACACGTAATTCCTAGCTCGGAACTGGGGTTTGCTCCGCTATCCGCTGTGATATTCGTATCCGTCTCTCATAGTGTAGTATTTAAGTTAACTTGTACCTACTCAAAGTTTAAAATAAAGATTATTATTATTATTTGCGCCGTCGGGGCTCGGTCAGGTCCACGTCCTGCGCTCACGTTTTCTGAGATAGGAGTTCGTTATACATATTTATAGAGGCCTTCCTTCTCCACAAAATTGACGTGTAGTGGTAGACTGAGGTCCCTGACCTAAAAGAATCGAACGGGATGACTTCGAACGGTGTGCTATAAGACATACAATACATGAATTTTATTTCGTAAAAAAGCAATTGCCTACTCTAACAAAGTTATTGCATTAAATGCGAAGCGAGATAGATTTTGAAGGAAGTCGTATCACCTGGTGGAGAATTATGAAGGATTTTGTTTTAAAAAATGTAGATCCAAAAGGAAAGTTCTAATGGAGAGGTACGATATTGTTGCATGGCATTATCGATACCTGGAAGAATTGCAAAATAATCGATTTGGAAACCAGCGCCCAGTTGTATATTTGAACGAGACATACACGCAACATATTGCGCTGGAAAATGTTGGCAAAGCAAACATGAAGAAGGTGTATTATCATCAGACTCCAAGGGACCACGTTGGATTATCGTCCACGCGGGCGGTGCTATAGGTTTCATACCCAATGCTCATCTGATCTTCAGAACTCAGTCACAAGCGGCCGACTATCACGACGATATGAATAAAACGAAATTTAAGTGGCTTAGTGAAAAGCTTATACCGAATCTGCGTCCCCAATCAATAGTGGTGATGGATAACGCCTCCTACCACACAGTCCGGCTTAACAAAGCACCAAAATAAATGAGCACAAACAGCAGCCCGTTTATGAAGCTGACGTAATGTTGGAAGCGTATGGGCCTTACCACTGCGATTTAAGCCCCAAAGAGCTCATTTGGAGTGTCTTAAAAAGACGAATTGCTGAAAAAAACGTGGGTCAAAAAGCAAATAAAATCGTTCCAAATCACAGAGTAAGCCTTTGCAACGATCACCGAAGAAGAATGAAGAAAAAAATCAGAGCATGTGAAAATATTGGATGAAAAATATTACGCCGATGGCCCAGTTATTGATAGCGAGACGGACAGGTTTATTATTGAAGCGGGAGACGATAGCGACACTTATGATGACGAAGATAATATCGATGATGAAGATGACGACGATCTCTCCGGTCTATATCCGTTGGATGGGCATAACTACTCGAGACACAAATTTTTTGTCTGATCATAATTATAATAAAAAAACATTAAATTATTTATGCTTTTTATAACTGTTCTGATTTTTAAAATTATAACAATTGATTAATTTGTAAACATATAAGAATCTAACTAAAAACACTTAAAATCACCCTTATTTTGGGGTAGGTTATCATAGGTAATATGGCAACACTGGAAAACATTGCTTTCGACATAACGCCATAAGTACAGTTTGTCGGCAACATTATCTGACCCACCCTAAAAACAAACGAATTTGGACCCTCTGACAGTAACATTAAGGTTTATTCAATTTATACGAGCTTATCAGACAAGTGCTCGAGGACTTGATGAACAAATACAATAATAATACAGACACGCAAATTTGATCTTTAAAACGTTAGCATTAGGTTTTAAGTTATAACTACTTGTTATAATATAATTAGTGTAATAGCTTGTTTTAATAATTGCGTTTAAGTAATTCTGGTCTCGTGGTCTGTGTATAAGACTGAGAAAAACAAGTTGCAAGATCAAATCCTGCGACGAAGATGTTGTTTTGCTTTCAATTAAGAATTTATTCCAAAACTATTTCTTGTATTATTGTAAATAACTATAGACGGATAACCTTCAAATATAAACTTTCTAAAATGGTAATATTTTCGCATAACTTGTAATAAGTGGGTAGTTGAAAAATAAATATTTGTATTCATTATAAAACTGGTATTCAAATGCTACTAAGGGTATGCAGTGACTACGCGCAAACATATTTTACCTTGCCTCACTAAATTGCAAAAACAACGTATCTTTACAATTTTTTATTTTCTATTTTATAGGTTGTTTTTTTATTATGATGTTTCAATGGAGTGATTGTTTAAAATACAAAATACATAAACTATTTGCACTAGGAGAAGGTTGGCTGCTTGTGCTGTGCAAGAATAAACTTTATGAAAGTATGCTATATGGTTCAAATTGTTTAGAATATTGCGTCTAGAAATTACAACTAAGATCAAATTTTAATGCGCCTTATAAGAGTTGAGTTGGTCTTGCGGTCACTAAGGTAGTGCGATGTTCATCGTTATCTACGTTCGAGAAAGTTTAACCTAAATATAGCTTTTTGCTCAGCTGTTTTTTTTAAATTATTTCATAACATTTATTTTACATTTCTTTAATGGACGACGTAGGGGCTTGTCTTTTTAAAAGGGCAGTTTGTATAGAAATAAAACTAAACAATTGCAAGTTTAAAATGTTTATTATTTCATTAAAACACTTAGTTAAGATAAAGTAAGTAAATGCTCATATATTTCCAAATTAATATACATTTTATATTAGTATGCCATTATCAAATCTAACCATTTATAAACATTAAAAAAGGTGTGCTTATGCTTAAATATTTGTTATCGAGAAAATGAATTCTTCTGTGAAATGCTTTACAGATTTATAGCTGCCTATTATGTAGTGAATAAACATGTTATTTAAATAGAAAAATCTATTTATAACAATAACATCACCACATAATCAGCAACATTTTAATGGTTTAACAGTCAATCCATTGAGCATTTACTTACATGGTGTGTTTAAAAATGCCTAGACACTAGATTAATTAGTAGCGGATTGGCGCACCGTCCCCTGCTATAACTTGCTGTAAGCGGCTACGCATACCGCGCACCATATTTCAACACAAATCTTTGCCTCTCATGTGCTCCCAAGTCGATGTCACGATCTCAGCCAAGTTTTGTTTGTTTCGCACTTCCGTTGTGTCCAATTTAAAACCATTTGACCCCATAGATTTTCTATAGGGTTCAAATCAGGACTTTTAGATGGCCAATTAATAACTGTCACACCTTCTTGAGCAGCTAACCAATCCTGCACAATGCCTGCACGGTGGATGGAGCAGTTATCGTGCATGAAATAAATATGTGAAGTTGGATAGGCAATTCGCACAGTCAGCAGCATGACGTCACGCAGAATCTCCAAATACAAACTACTATTAAACCTACACCAACTTCCACCAATTCACCAGGTCCCATAGACGACATCCAGCCCCAGTAGCCCAGGGTTATTCTACCGCTGGTTCTACAAGGTAGCAAGCACTTCTCATTGTAGCGTTCTCCTTTCCTTCGCCATAAGATTTTACGTCCATCTTTGTCCGATTTAAATGATTTTTCATCAGTGAAGATCACAACATTTTCTTCCCAATTAAAATTTAAATATTCCTGGCCAAAACGGACCCTTTCTTCGCGATGAGCAGGTATTAATGCAATTTTCAGTGCCGGTTTATAATTCCTTATCCCAGCAGCGTGTAAATGCCTTCTCACTGTTTCCACTGAAATATTGTGGTTTATTGCGGTTACACGAATGGGCAAAAATGGATTATCAACATGGTTTGAAACAATAGCCCGGTGGCGTTTGAATTCGGGACTATACTTGATGGCTTTTACTCCTGGACGAATCCGCTGAATATTTCCATTGTCTTCATAACGTCTTAGCCATAGCCTGACCTTATTTATCTAAAACAAAAAAAAAACCTTTTTGGAACCGTGTATGTAACTTGTAAGGAGTAAACTACGCGTTAATCACAATCAATAAAATAAAATAGGTATATAAAAAAAACTTACTGCTATATTAAGTCGACGACCAATCTCTCTAATTCCAACATTCTGCTCACGTAAAAATATGATTTTATGTTTGGTATAGTCATCAAGTTGCGACATGATGCTTTTTTACACTAAATTGCTAATGAGTTATGTGGAACGATTTACAAATGTGTGTGCGCAGTCACTGCTATTAATCGTAGTTTAACTTTTGTTATGCATTTTTTATCTACCTCACAAAGCAAATGTATGCTTTACTTCGTATCCAACCATTCTTGGCAAATTTAAATTCTCTAAACTTAAAGTTTTTTTTTAATTTACTCACCTGTTTACAAGATAAGTTATTAGGCGTAAATCATATTGGTCGTTCTTTAATAATGCAAGCAATATTGTAGTTCCTTTTTTAATTGATTGTCATTTCAACTAATTAAAAAGGAACTAATACTATGTGGAATGTGTTTCCGAACCCACATGTTGTTCGTCGCCAATCCAGCATCAAACCGCTAAGCCACAAGAACTTGTCGAGAATACGCGAAATTAAAGATTGGGTTGTAATTATATAGAGTTACTTAAAAGCTTTTCAACTTTAAAGTCGACGAGATAATGATTAAAATAGCTTAACAAAATGATACATAATGCCGGTGGCTCCGACAATGTTGGGCGGGTTTACCTTAACGTTACGTGTTAAAGATCAAATTTGCGTGTCTGTATTATTATTGTATATGTTCATCGAGTCCTCGAGCACTTGTCTGTTAATTTCATATAAATTGAATGAACCTTAATGTAAAAAGCAGAGGGTCCAAATTCGTTTGTTTTTAGGGTGGATCAGATAATGTTGCCGACAAACTGTACTATGCGGTGAAATGCACTTTAGATATTTCAGAAATGTTTTTCATGAGCTCTAGTTCAAAAGAGGTCAGTATCAAATAGATTTAATAAACGTAAGGTCATTCTTCAACCTCTATGGATAAGTCTATTTCCGATTTATTAAAAATTAGTAATTTGTCATCTTGTTGTTATCGTGTTGTTATCGTGTTTATTGAGGTGCTCGTAGCTAGATAATAACAGCCGCACGGGTCGATCTTCAAGGTTAAGCAACGCTTGCCAAGGTTGGTCTGTGGATGGGTGACCATCATAACATACCGAGTTTCCTCCGTGCCTCAGAAAGCACGTTAAGCCGTTGGTCCCGGCTGTCATTTGTAGATATTTGGCAGTTGTTACGGATTGTCAGAAGCCAGTAAATCTGACTCCAGTCTTGCCAAGAAGTACCGTATTACCCAGTTAATGGGTTGTGGAGGTCTGGTAGGCAGCCGCTCCACGTAAAACACTGGTATTCAGCTGAATCTGGTTTGACTGAAAGCCGACCCCAATATATTTGGGTAAAGGCTAGGCAGATGAGTAATTTATCATCTTGTTGTTATTTTGTTTACAGTCCTACCAACTTATCTATGAACTGTAAGAGGACGGCACCGTCGATTCAGTGTTGCTAATTAATATAAGGTGCCCAAAATTGAGTAAGTTTTCAAGAAGGAAATTTCACATTAGACATAATCGTTTAATAAGAATTATACTTCGCTCGCTCTTTACCGGTTTTTTTTATTAAACAGAAACTTGTAGACTTGTAAAATACAATTACAATTTATAATTTGTAACTTTTATTAAACAGGGCCCAGTAGCTTCGGCTGTGCGTTGTTTGTTAGACTGAATGACTGAGCAGTCACTCACTCACGCACTCAGTCTGACACCACCAACAGTCAGTCACGAGTAACGATTTTTTTTTATAATATTCTTATTGATTACTTTTTCCGCGTGATTAATATTTGTAACCATTCAAAATTACAGCTTCGTAGCATAAACAAACAGGAGGTATCTAAGTAAGGAGCCGTAGGAAGTGGGCTGACAGACGGACTTATATGGCGAAATTATAAGGGTTCCTCGTTTCACTATGGAAGTAAAAAAAATACTTTAAACTACTATTTTGCTTTCCAGGTGTCTTAAAATGTTTAAGCTGGACGCGTTTACCAAGCCAGCGCAACAAATCTTCACCATCAATACCGACGTGCAATATTCCTCAGTACTTGAACTCAAGTTCCAGTCCCGTACCACCTGACTACCCTTGCCGTCTTGGGCGTAACCAGCAGAACCAAACTTCTACATCGGCCCCTCCTAGCGACAGTCCACCTGGTGATTTGCGAGTGAAGACTCGAACAGCTAAAGTACAAAGGCCGTCCATAGCGTCTATATATCATGAAGATGAAAGTAGGTATTCTTTTAATAACTGGTAAGTTGTTAATTCCTTGACAAATAAAACACATGAAAACTATGGACCCGTCAGTATTGGGAGCAGGATTACAAGCTGCCGGTCGTTTAGGGCTCCTCGTAATGATATTCGTATCGAAGCATCGAGGAGAACTGCTTTCTATAGATATAAAGCGGAAACAATAAGCATAATGATAGACAAGTCCACTTTTACATGTCGAAAACTGCGTTAGCTAAGACTACTTATCATCATCTGCCTAGCCTTTTCACAACTATATTGGGGTTGGCTTCTAGTCAAGCCGGGTTTAGTTGAATACCAGTATTTTACGTGGAGCGGCTGCCTATCAGACCTCCACAGCCCATTAACTGGGTAACAGGGTACTTCACGGCAAGACTGGAGTCAGATTTATTGTCGTCTGACTATTCGTAACGACTGCCAAACATGTAAAAATGACAATGACTACTATACATTCATTAAAAAAAAATGACGGATATGAACATTTGAATGATTTAAAAAAATATTATTCATTATCATGGCGCAAACTGAACTAACCTTCCTATTGAAACAAAGAGTTATATATTACGGCGTACCACAGGGGAGTGTACTGTGTCCGTTATTACTTCTTTGTTACATAAACGACATTCGACGAACAAAGCTAATGTCACATGGTATGAAAGCCTGGTGGTTGAGGGGTGGCTGGGAGAAGAGAGAGTAATCTCACGATACCAGTTCGGCTTTATGCCTGGTCGGGGTACAACGGATGCTATTTTCGCTATCCGCCAGCTGTGCGACAAATATAGAGCTGTGAATAAAAACTTGCATATGGTATTCGTTGACCTCGAAAATTCATATGACCGGGTGCTTCGTGAGATTTTGTGGTGGGCCCTTAAAGAGAAAGGTGTGCCTGGGAAGTATATGCAGTTGATCCGAGCGATGTACAGTCAATGTAGTACTCAAGTCCGGTCTGCAGTGTGTACCACTGACAGCTTCGGTGTGGCAGTCGGTTTGTACCAGGGGTCGGTCGTCAGCCCTTATCAGGAGGCAGCTCCCTGGTATATACTGTTTGCTGATGACATTGTGTTGGTAGATGAAAGCGGCCTAGAGGTCCAGAGCAGATTGGAGACGTGGTGGGAAAGACTGGAGAGTGTTGGCCTGAAATTGAGTAGAATCAAAACAGAATACCTGTTATGGTATTTCGGCGGTCTCTCCAGTCCTATGCCTATAGCACTCACTGGAACGCCTAAACCAATCTTCTCCGCCTTGGTACCTTAAATCGCTTGTCCAGGGGGATGGGAATACAGACCGAGACGTAACGCACCGGATCAATTCAGGATGGATGAAATAGCGACAGGTCACTGGAACAACGAGCCACGGACCCACCTCAAGTTGAAAGGGAAAAATCTATAAGTCCGTGATAAGACCTGTCGTAATGTATGGATCAGAATTTTGGGCTGTGAAAAAACGGATGAAAATAAATTGCATGTAGCGGAGATGAGAATGTTAAGATGGATGTGTCAAGTAACGAGAATGGATAAAGTGAGAAATTAGTACATTAGAGGTAGTTTAAAAGTGGCGCCAGTGACGGAAAATTTAAAAATGGAAATCGCTTGTCTGGGTATGGTCATGTGAAAAGGAGGGATGAAACGCATATAACTAGAAGAGTTATGAATATAAATGTGAATGGATGGAGAGAGAGAGAGGAACACCAAGAAAAGATGGATGGATTGTGTGAGGAGCGACATGAAAGAGATAGGAGTTAGTGATGGCGTGACGGCTGATAAGACAGACAGAATGGAAGAAAAATCGTGTTGCGCGCGACCACAAGTAACTGGGATAAGGGCAGGAACATGCTTGATGGTGTTTCATAATTCTAATGCATTATTTATTTTAAGTTATTTTTTGTTTATGATGGGTACAATAAGTGCGTCGCCTGTGTACTAAAAGGGCACCATGTTTTCTCTTTTTCAGCTTTGACGAAGTTCTCTTCATGTGTGACTTTTATTTTGAATTTTTATTAAGTATGATTTAAAATGTTTCAGGTGTTCGTTTGAGCTGGTCCCTTTTCCCACGACTAACAAGCACACGTGGGACATCAGCGCCATCAATGACAACTAGGCACGTGCCTCAGTACCTTGACTCCAGTTCCAGTCCCGTGCCACCTGGTTACCTCAGCTGTAACCAGCAGAACCAAACGTCAGCAACACCCTCACTTTGTGCCCATCCCTCTGATGATTGGAAAGTGAAGAGGCGTCGATCAGGTAAAAATAAAAAAAAACTTATTAACAAAAAAATTCAGCCTCCGAGAAAACTGAAAAGCAATCGGGGGTTTGATTTTTATGTTACAAAGTTTTTATTTTTAATTTTTTGTGGCTATAATCTACTAATTACTACATGCTTCACAACTGCACTAAAACCTGTGAGCGAATAATAAATCACCCCTATTTTCCCACCCTTAGGGTAAGATTTCTGTTTTACTTAGCCATGAGTTTCTTCTTTAGGGTCCGTTTTCACCAGAGTTGACCACCATTTACCTGCCTAGCCTGTAGCGGGGCTAGGTACATAAAGCGATTCTATTGGTTCTCACAAACACATCTATCTTACTTTTGTCGACTTCAAAAAGGCCTTTGATACGTTGCATTGGTCCAGCATCTGGTCACGTCTCCTGGACATTGGAGTACCGCCAAAAAAGATCCGCCTATTACAGAGCAGGAAATATTCTTGCAAGGTGACTCACGACGGCCTCACCTCGGACGATATCGCGGTACACGCAGGTGTCCGCCAAGGTTGCCTCCTTTCGACTCTCCTCTTTATAGTTGTCCTCGATAGAATTATGCTTTGCATATACGACAAAGGACGCCGCGGGATAGAGTGGGAGTTATTCAACGTCTTAGCAGACCTTGACTACACCGATAACCTGCTGAGTCATACACACGCCGACATGCAAGTAAAACTGAACGAACTGCGCTAGGAGGCGGCTACAAATGGACTTAAAATCAACACTCGGAAGTCCCAGGAGATGCATACAGGAGTGAAGAACTCAACACCGCTGCTAATTAGCACAGAGGCAGTGGAACGCGTCCACAAATTCACTTACCTCGGAAGCGTCGTGTCAGAGACTGAAGAGGATATCACAGGTCGCCAAAACCCGAGCTACCTTCGCGCAGCTAAGACGAACCGACAGGTTAAACTCAAAATTTTCGGCTCTAATGTCAAATACGTGCTTAACTACGGGTGTGAAACGTGGAAAGTGACGTAGAAAATCTCACGCCAAATCCAGGTCTTTGTCAACCGATGTCTCCGTCACTGGATTAAAAACATACGAGATATAATTATTTCAAACAAATATGTCCATCTTGAAAACGCTGTTGTCTATGGCAGCTGTGCTTAGTCAGTATGTGCAGCGTCATGTACTTAGACGTCAAAGTTATATCGGATTTCTCTTTTTATTATTGTAATCTTTGAAGTTCTATAACTTCATTGCTGATGAAAGTGGGTATTTAAAAATAATTTGATGATTGTTCACTAGAGCTAATAAGTATTTTATTTTGCAAATAAAAAACCGTATACATATGCCGTAATTATCCAAAATCTAATAATCCAGCTACAGTTGGTCTAAGACTGATTTGAGTGTGTAGCCGCAAATTGCATAAAAATCTTTAGGCTTCATGTAACAACTCGATGAAGAGTAAAACCCGCCTCGTATACGTACATTCGTTTTCCTTATTTTGTTTTATTATGTTCCAGTTAAGAGGCTAAGCTGGTCCCATTTACCAAGCAAGCGTAAGACATCTGTGTCATCAATAGCAACGTGCAGCGTACCTCTGTACCACGACTCAAGTACTAGTTCTGTGCCCCCTGACCGCTCTCACCATCATGATCGTAACCAGCAGAGTCAAACTTCAGCAACCCACTCGTGTCCCGACGTTTCCGAAGGGATGACGACTCGAACAGCTAAAGTACAAAAACCGTCCATAGAATCACTTTATCACGAGGGACAAACTACACCTATAATAACTAGTAAGTTGTCTTCTTTCTTTGGAATATTGTAAATGATGATTATTTTGTAAACAGGTTCGTTAAAAATACTTTTGCACGTCATGATTATTATTTTTTTCGTTTTAAACTAGATGAAGCCGGTGTTTCTTAGCTGACTGTCCAGAGAAGAAACACTGAAACAGACTCAGAGGTCAAAGTATCTTTTAACGTCCATACAATCCGTATAAGTTGAATCATATGAGAACCATGTACTTGGATTTAGTTCCGTTGCCTACCTCTGAAGTTCTTCGTCAGATCTTCACCAAATTGAAACGGGACCAGTCCAGGAAAATACTCATTCAAAAAAAAAAAAATCATACAAATCGGCTGACAATTGGCTAAAGTATCGCTGAACAAACATTTTTCATAGGATCTCATCATCAGATCCTAATTTATACCTTTCATCATCAGCTCAGCAACATGAGATGATGATTACCAGGCACAAATATCTGAATTGCGTTAGAAAGTTCATGAAAAACATTGTATGTGCCTATAAAATTTGAGGGTTGCCCTCGATTTTCGTGGGATCCCATCATCAGATTCTGACATGGTGACAATGGGACCAATCGAGAAGTTCGGCGTTATGAGGTAACAAACATAAAAAAAATACATACCGAATTGAGAAACTCCTCCTTTTTTTAAAGTTGGTTAAAAATAATAAATAAGTAAATAAAATAATTATGTGAGTACCTATAAAAAAAGAGAGTGAGCATCTCTTCCAAATATAAAAATCTAACAAGTGGATCCAAGCAGCTGTGACTGTGGAGCAGGACCAGCATTTAGCCAAGCGTTTTTATCGAGGATATAATCTTCCAGTTTATAATACGCTAGGTAGGGTAGGTAGGGTAGGTAGGGTAGCCAGTTGACGGGAGCAAAGCCGCGCGGGTCAGCTAGTTTTATTATAAAATTTAACACAGTACCCCATAAAAGAAGTGTGTACTTTGGCCAATCTGAATCGGGGTTGATCTAATTTGTTCTTATTTCTTGTATTAAAATTATGCCTGTCACTAATCTTGCTAAAAAGATGAAGTTTTTCCGAACATACATAATATTTTCGTAAATGTATTGACAAGGTACCGTTATGATGTTGATATCCTTAAACATTTCTCTTAGAGAATTACGCCGACGGAGATTGTAAATGGCTCTGATGGCTCTTTTCTGCAGGATAAATATAGACTCGATGTCTGTAGCACGTCCCCATAATAAGATACCGTAAGACATGATACTATGAAAGTAACTAAAATAGACCAGCCTCGTGGTGTCGATATCAGTAAATTGACGGATTTTGCTGACAGCGTATGCTGCTGAACTTAGCCGTCCCGCAAGAGATGTTAAATGAGGACCCCACTGTAGCCTTGAGTCAAGCGTAATCCTGGTGGCGCGACGCCCTCCGCCTCTCCTGGTGAATGCGAGTCGAGTATGTCGAACATTCGCATTCATCAGATGGACGTCCGCAGGGTACTGCGTAACCTAGACTTGAACAAGGCTAGTGGTCCCGACGGGATACCGGCAATTGTTCTGAAGACTTGTGCGCCTGAGTTGTCTCCGATCTTGACACGCCTATTTCGCCTTTCGTTTGAGACTGGAAAAGTGCCGAAGGCTTGGAAGCAAGCTAACGTGCAGCCCGTGCCCAAGAAGGGTAGTCGAGCTGACCCGTCGAATTATAGACCCATCTCGGTAACGTCCATACTCTGTAAGACTATGGAACGCGTGCTGAATCATAAGCTCCTGGCGTACCTAGAAGCAAATGATATCCTTAGTGACCGGCAATACGGGTTTCGCCGAAATCGGTCAACTGGGGATCTTCTAGCGTATGCCATTCACATCTGGAGTGAGGCCATAGAGAAGCACGGGGAGGCACTGGCGGTCTCCCTTGACATCTCGAAGGCCTTCGACAGGGTCTGGCACGATGGCCTTATTAGTAAGCTTCCTTCCTTCGGTCTGCCCGCCGGTTTGTGTGATTGGATCGCAGATTTCCTGAGGGATCGGTCTATCCGAGTGGTCATAGATGGCTGCTCGTCTGGACTGCTGGATATTAATGCCGGGGTTCCTCAGGGGTCGGTGCTTTCGGCAACACTGTTCTTGCTGCATATTAATGATCTGCTTAAACACAGTACCTTTGGGTATGCAGACGACAGCACTGTTGCTGAAAGATACGTGTCCGACGCACGAGCTGGTGGGTCACAGATCCGGTCTCTCCGGGAGGCAATGGTTGAGCGCTTGAACGTGTCCCTGCAGGCGGTCTCTGATTGGGGCGATGCCAATCTGGTCAAGTTCAATGCTGCTAAGACCCAAGCGTGTCTATTTTCCGCCAAAAGGAGCCAATTCCGCCCAGCTCCATCTTTCCGCGGTGAAACCGTGCCGATAACTGTATTTTTGTAACTTATATGGTGTACATAATAAAGAGTATTCTATTCTATTCTATAACCGACCATCTTGAACTTCTTGGGGTTACATTAACATCTACTCTCAATTTTGGCCCTTACATAGAGGCAAAAGCTCAAGTGGCTGCAAAGAAGTTGGGGATTCTGGCTAAGGTGAGACGGTACTTCGCGCCGGAACAGCTGCTCAAACTCTATCAAGCGCAAGTTCGATCGTGTATGGAATACTGCTCTCATCTTTGGGATGGATCTGCCAGATACCAGCTTGATGCCTTTGAGTCAATTGAGAAACGAGCCAAGAGGATCATCGGCAATGAGAGGCTCGTCGCGTCGAAGCTCCAAAGTCTTGAACATCGACGACGAGTTGCTAGCCTGTCGGTTTTTTACCGGTTGCATTTTGGGGAATGTGCGATGGAATTGCATAATTTAATTCCGCCAAGCCCATGTGTTGCGCAACGATGAAAATTGAACATTGGCAGATTTAGCTTCCAAAGTAAAGGGATCATTTCGGAAACTGCTTAGTATTCTGGTCAAATTAGATCAAAAATTAGGAGTGAAGGTACACTCCGATTTTTTAAGGATCCGATACCTAGAAAAAAAAATACTCTGGGTCAAAAATCACAAACGCGATTTTTAGCAAAGCTGTATCATAATTCTCTTTTTTTTTAATATTGTTTTGCTGAAAATCGCGTTTGTGATCTTTGACCTCGAGTTTTTTTTTTCCAGGTGTCAGATCGATGAGGACTTTTTAGATTTAATTTTTGATAGTGTTTTGAACAATCCTACCAATTTAGAGCTGGGTGCGAAATTAATGTAAGCTCGGATGTCTAAATTGATCGTCGCGGACTATAGCGTAAAATTATGAAAAAATATGTAGAAAACAGTTCTGTATTTATCGATGGCAGGAAACTTATAAGAAGTCTATGGTTTTTAAATAACATGTTAAAAAAATTATGAGTCCAACACGCACCTGACTTGTACTTTGTTTTATTAATATTTCGTACTTAATTTACGCATTTAAATGTTTTAGGTACAGTGTCTGGCTGGTTCCTATTACCGAATTTGCGTCAGGCATCTGTAAAGGATACCAATAGACTTCAAGACACGCAGAATTATAAAACAGGAAACCCAAACACAGCAACGTTATCTGACTCAAAGTCTGAACCAGGGTGTCAATCTATTGGTGGACAAAATGATCCCCGACAAATATGGTGTCCATTCAGAAAACAGATCCTAATGCAAACGGAGCTAGCAAAGGAAACAGTCAAATTGGCAAACCCTATAGATCAACAGCCAGCAATACTAGCAAACGAAATAACGCCAGTACAGGAAAAGCTAACGAGTATTAAAATGGTTGACCAGAAAGAGGATAAACTTATGAGTCCCATAGAGTTTGAGAGCTCTAAAGACACAAAGAGCCCTAAAACCAAGAAAGAAAGTAAAGAGGACAAACCCAACACAATACATTTATCTGACTCGAAACATGCAGCTGGTGGAAAAATGGCTTTTGGAAAGATATCCCAGCCCCAAAGAAACTTTCTTATCATACAAAAAGATTTCCAAACAATATGCCGCCCATGCCCGAAACAGCACCAAATGCTACACCCAGAATTAGCAAAAGAAAATGATAAACTGCCGGAACTTGTAGATCTGCAGCTAGAAAAAGCAGCAAAAGAATTGACGCTGGTACAACAAAAGCTAACGAGTGTTAAAACTTTCGAACAAAAAGGGGATAAACCAATGAGCCATATCAAGTTAGATGGCCTTAAAGACTCAAAGGGTACTCAAACAAACATAGAGAGTAAAGAAGACAAACACAAACAAAACACAGAAACATTAACAGACTCGATACCGGAACCTAGAGGTCAATTGACTTTTGAACAGATACGGCAGCCCCAACAAGGGTCTTCAATTAAAGAAAATGTGCCCCGAGAAATATGCTGCCCATTCAGAAAACAGATCCTAATCGCACAGCCGGAGTTAACGAAAGAAGTCGTGAAACTGCCAGACCCACAAATAGACCAACAGCCGGAAAAACTGGCAACCGAAATAACGCTGGTACAGCAAAAGTTAGCAAGTTCCAAAACTTTCGAACAGAAGGCGGAAGAATCAGTATACAAGGGCAAGGAGGACAAAGCCGTGAGTTCTAAAGAAGTTAATGAAAAAAGTTTCACTAAAATGTCGAAATTATTTGTTGATATGAGAAAAACTATAATTCCTAGAATAAATAAAATCCTTAAAAGTTTGAAAGGGCCAGATAACTCTGAAGATCCAAGAACAATAGAGCTAAAAAACCCCAAAACCATCAAAGGGCAGGAGGAAGAAGTAGTGAGCGAGTGCAAAGAGAACAAACCAATGAAGACTAAGGACCTAAATAGCCCTGGAACTAGCAAACAAAAGGCACGACAGAAGCGATGCCCACCAAGGCTGCCTCCAGCTTTACTAGGGCTGCCCCCTATAGAAACCCCTGAGGGATACTTTTATGAGGGCATTAGACCTAGTTGTAAGTCGTTACATACTGGGGTAATCAGGCGACTTAGATCAGAACTGACACATTCAACTTCAGGATTTAAAGCATGTAAGAAGAGAAAACTACATAATTCTCAAGCTATGGACTACGTTGAATTAGATTTTGGGGTTGCCATAAGGTACTTTGCGAGCATGAATCCAGAACGTTTCCAGCAATTGATACGGGAAGAACTAGACAGCCAGCGCAAGGCTGAAGAGAATAAACATATAGAAGAGATAAAGCTAGCTAAACAAATGAAAAAGGCACGAAAAATATCTGGAAAAAAAGCGAAGAAACGCAAAGGATACAAAACTACATTAATAGATGAATTTCCAATTTCTGACGAATCAGAAAGTGATTATGGACGAGGATTTAAATTTAGTTTCGTTGTCAAAGACGATCCTACGGCTATTGCTGGTGTGGATTACACATAGATGAATCGTTCAAGGTTAACAAAGTATAAATAGGTGGTTTGCAAAAAACTTATTTTGCTCACCATCTTTTTATACTTACGATTATTAAATTGCTCTCTGTTCACGATAGGACAGGCGATTTCCATAGAACACATAATAATATTGGTTTGAGCACTTCGTGTAAAGTTCTGTAAAGTCCTGTTAAATAGTGGGCCTAGTTCGAATATTTTTGACGTATTATTGTAAAGTAACGTAAAATTTTACCATAGCTGTAATACTCGTTTCCAATGTCATATCTATTTAAATTAGATACAATAAACATATTTCTGAATTATATAAATTTTATTGTGAATGACCCATATAATTAAACCAAAATACTATGGGGTTGTAGTTTTTCACATTCAAAATTCAGTTACGTTAACGTTATTATACGTTAAAATATTCGTGCTAGGCCTTCAGTTCTAAATTTCAAATCTGAATCAAAAATGTAACCACAAATAAAAAAAAAAACTATTTTAAGTTTCTGTTATCTGTTCTTCCGTGAAGGAGTAGTTTTGTTGCAATTCTGTGCTTGTTTGTGTATCATGAAATCATATAATTTTGATTTAATATTGATAATCATTTTATGTATTATTAAAATATGTATTGAATCGGCATTTTTTATTAATAGCATTTTCGTAACGGTTTCCGAGCCCAAAGGAAGACAATCAATACTAATATATAAAGCTGAAGAGTTTGTTTGTTTGTTTATCTCTTTGTAAATCTCAGGAACTACTGGTTAGATTTGAAAAATTCTTTCAATTTTAGATAGCCCATTTATCGAGGAAGCCTATAGGCTATATATCATCACGCAAAGACCAATAGGAGCGGAGCAGTAATGAAAATTGTGATGCAGACGAAGTTGCGCGGGTCAAGAAGTCATTCATAATTATCATTGACATCTTGTCAATCGTCAAGTCTAGTGTAAGAATAGATAGAGTTCCTTACGAGACCTTTTATTTCTTAAAAAATGGATTTGGTTTGGTACCTAGTTGGAAAAATCGGAAAAATTCCACAATGTCACTCAATATCTTTTAAAACTTATATATGTGCGTGTGCGTGAGCGCTGATGAATTGGCGAACACACATATACGCGTGTGTCGCGAATATTGCAAAAATTCCTAACGCTGTTTTTTTTTAAATAGTGTACCATACTTCGCAATCGATTTTTACACAAGAGAAACAATGGATCTAAAGTTCCTTTCGATTGCGAAAAAATATGCGATATTATGAGTTACGCAATTAGGGTGCTGGTTCTAAGATGACGGATGACCTATAAAATACTTTAGGCCTGGACAGCTTTTAACCCTTTACAAAGCACAAGTCCGATCCTGCATGGAGTATTGTAGCCACCTTTGGGATGGCTCAGCTAAGTATCAGCTTGCCGCGCTTGACTCGGTGGAACGCAGAGCTAAGAGGCTCATCGGCGACGTAAAACTGGTGGATGCCAAGCTACATAGCTTGGCTCATCGCCGTAAGGTTGCCTGCTTGTCGGTCTTCTACAGATTGTACTTCGGTGAGGTGCCCAAGAACTCCACGACCTCATCCCACCGGCCCCCTGCTACCATCCCTACCTTGTGGCTATTCCACCAATTTGCACTAAGCGTTTTCAAACGTCTTTTATAATGCGCACAGCAAAGGAGTGGAACTCTCTGCCTGCGTCTGTGTTTCCAAAAGCTTACAACCCTAATCTCTTCAAAGTTCGAGTGAACAGGCTCCTTCTGGGTAGGTTCGCTCCATCTTAGACTTTGTCTCTGTCATCTCTGACATAGGCTAGAGTCAAGAGCAAACCCACTACAAATAAAAAAAATAAAGAATAAGTTGGGAAAGTTTATAGAACAAAATGATTTATTTTTACACATAACTTTATAAACAAAAATTGAATACACAGGACTTGATTTTCATAAAAACATACAAAATGGGTAGCCTTAACTACTTCATATAAACTCAGCAGTATCATAAAAAATGGTGCATTGACTATACACTAGTCCGATCTGGCTTCCTGGCTGCATCAGGTCTATGGGCTGGCTGGAGGCCTGTACCACCAAGACAAAATTTAAATCCTTTTGGATATCGTTTTGCTAGTTCAGCAGAATCCTCCGGAGTAAGTGTAATAGGTTTATAAGATATTTTCAAGGGTACGGGTCTGTAAAGACATTCACAACTTCCGAAAAAGTTATCAATATTTGTGTCGGAACCCTCAGAACCGTCTTTTCGATATTCTTTTGCTTTTTTATTTGCTCCTTGCGCTGTTTTCTGTAGTGATTCAATAGGCGATATCAAATCCCGAAACTGATCCAGATTTTTACCCACATAGTATTTAATAGCATCTTCAAAATCTAATTCGATTTCCGCATTGGGTTTCCCAAAAATAGATCCTTTCGTCCTTACTCTTTTAGTTCTCTTCTTACATACTTTGAATCCTGACGTTGTTTCTGTTAATTCGGACTTCAATCTTATGAGTGACGTATAATCTATCCACCCACTACTATACTCATGTGGGTATCCATCATTGACAACTTCAGGCTCACTGGGTACATTTGGAGAAATATGTTGGGAGTGGAGTACCTGTCCAGGCGTCGTTTGAATATTATGTTTGGATTGAGGCTTTATACATTTTTTTTCATCTTTCAGGTTTTCCTTAAACTTGTCCTTCCCAGTTGTATGAATTTTATGAGAAATGGATTTTCTGATTCTGGTCATTAATTTTGTTATTTTGCTACTATTGGTGGTCGCTCTGTCTTGTTGCTGGCCTTGGTTTGTGATGTATAATCTATTTCTTGCTGCTTTCTCTTCGCATGCACAAAACACATTACTAGTGGACACCTTTGAATGTTGTTGACATTCGCAATTCGCTTTGATAGCGAAGTCTTTGGACTGACGTAGACATTCACAGTTCACTTTAGTCACAGAGTCTTTTGAATATTGTTGACATTCGCAATTCGCTTTGATAGCGAAGTCTTTGGATTGACGTAGACATTCACAGTTCACTTTAGTCACAGAGTCTTTTGAATATTGTTGACATTCGCATTTCGCTTTCATAGCGAAGTCTTTGGACTGACGTAGACATTCACAGTTCACTTTAGTAACGGAGTACTTTGACTGTTGCTGACATTCGCAGTCTTTAATAGTCAAGTTTTTTGGTTTTTGTTGAATTTTATAATCTCTTTTGACAGTGGAGTTTTTTAGCTTTATAGACTTCCAGTTCACATGAGGGGGCGGATGTTCGTTCCCTAATTCATCTGGTGTAATGCCTGCAGGCTCTTTGCCTTTATTTTTGAAATCTTCTTTAATCGTTGAGTCTTTCAGCATTTTATACTTTTTATTTTTAGCCTGAAAGCGCGTCTGCTGGATTGATCTTTCACTTGTACCCTCTTTTTCTTCACATGGGCAATGGTTGCCATCGGAGGGGTTTATTGGCATCTTAAACTTCCCGGTAACTTGAATCTGAGGCTCTTGGTTTGGCATTTTGTCTGTGCCTTTTATCTCTTTACAAAGACAGTCATCTTTATCAGTAGAGTAATTAGAAACTTTAGGCTTCCGGTTTACCTGAGGCCGAGGCCGATTGTTTGATATTTTATCAGTTATAATGTTTGGGGCCTCTATGTTTTCGCATAGGCAATGGTTTTCATTAGCGGGGTTTATTGGTATCTTAGACTTGCTGCTAGCCTGAAGCTGAGGTTTTTGACTTGGTATATTGTCTGTGCCTTTTACGAGTATATCTTCACAAAGACAATCTTCTTCATCAATAGAGTCTATTGGAATTTTAGACTTCCAGTTTGTTTGAAGTGGCTGAAGTTGGATTCCCATTTTAATTGTGTTAATGTCCAGACATTTTTCGTCTTTATTTTCAAAATCATCTTTAAGAACGTAGTGTTTCAACATTTTCGTCTTCCGGTTTCTTTGAAATAGCGGCCGCTGGGTTGATGTTTTGTTTGTATCCTCTATGTCTTCACACAGGCGGTGTTCTCCATTAGTAGGGTCCTTTGGCATTTTAGAATTCCCGCTAGTTAGTAGCCGAAGCTTCGGGTATGACATATTGTCTGTGCTCTCTGTGTTTTCACAACCGCAATAGAAATGCCAACAGACTTCTTCTGCGAAGTCTGTTGGCATTTCAGACTTCCGGCTTACTTCATTCTGCGGCTCTGATATAATGCCTGAGCCATAATCCATATAATCGTCTACATCAGTAGGGTCTATTGGCAGCTTAGACTTACAGCTTTCCTGAATGCGTAGCTTCCGGATTAAGGTTTCGTATGGTATGATGTCTGTGCCTTCTATATCCTCACATAAAAAATCCTCTTCGTCAGGGTAATAAATCGACATGTAAGACTGCTGGCTTGCACGACGTTGAATTGAGTCCGTGTGGGTTGGATTTTCAAAGGCGATCGGATATGTCACTTCGTCTGGATATGTTTTAAAAGTGGTTTTTCGTTTATTAGAGCTGTCACTTAGTTTCTTTATTGTATGCGATGAAAACTCTCGACGATTTATTTGGGGAGACGTGGTTTCTATCCTTGAGTAATCTGAAATTACCTATTGAATTATTACTAAAGAAATAATGATTACAAAAAACGCCTATATGCAGATAAAAAATTAGTATAGCTCTCTTTACCGAAGGTCTGGTATCCTATTGGAGCTCACTGTGGTACAATGCTATAAGTGGTTCCTAGAAGAAATCATCATGATCTTCCTACCCTTATCCTGTGTTACTTGGGATAGTTGTTCTTCTCTATTCTATCCTATCACACGACATGCTATCATTGACTCCTTTCTCTTTTATATCACTCCACACACGATCTTCTATCTTTCTTTGCAGGAAGAAGTAAAAACGAATAGCAAAGCGGCCAGTTTGTGCACTTTTGATAGAATCCAGATAGAACAATGTATTCTAGATTTTTATGCGGTCAAGAGTATGGAACCTACTTAGTTATAAGTGAATTGAAATATAAACTGACATTTTTTCACCTCATATGTCGTCATAATAATTGGTTCGTAAGTATGACAGCTCATATTCATATCCCTCGGAATATCGCCGATTATTTATAGTCAACAAAGCTATTTGGGTAACAGGCTAAAATATTTCTTTTTCCACTGGACCTGCCAATATATATTTCTAATGTATACATTATAACATTTTAAGCTTATGTATGACATACTCACGAGTGTGGTGTACAATAATTGTCTACTCAGCACACTCACAACATTGTTTAAAAGTAGTTGAAAGAAAGCCTGCATACTAAATAGTTTTGTTGACTGTACCTATACATAATCGGCGATATTGGATACTGAGTATGTGATGCTTACGCATATCATGTCCAAGACGAGCAGGAACACGCAGAGAATTATCCAATGACACGTGACTATCAGAACACGTCGGTATGTCGCTCAGAAGCTTTGCTGCTTTAGTTGATGCCGGTGAACAGCAACAACCGCATGTTTCATCACCTGAAACATTGAAAGCACGGGATTTTTTTGTATCAAAATTACAAAAAAATACTACACGCGCCTCAGAAAGGATGCCGCTTAAGGCTGCTTATTTCCGCCAGATATGTGCGAGAACCAATAGGACCGCTTTATTCACCTAGCTTCGCTCAGCGCAAGCGATTCTATTTTCTGTTAACAAACACATCCCTCGCTACGCATCCTGGTACATCTCTGGTGGAAACCTAAACGGAAAAAAACTTTGATTACGTTGGGAGAGACTGGGCAAGTCGACACTGCTAGAACTGAGAACTTCGCTCTGTAGTATTAACGATGCTGCAGATGACATGTCCGGGAGCCGGCAGTAGCTGGTTGTTTTGTCTAGAACATTTGAAAAGACAAGTTATAAATAAGTCAACAGTCATTCAGTCGATTAGTCATTTTTGATTTGGTACTTTGTGAAGTTTTTGCTTTACTTGTCCAGGCAAGACTCAAACTTAAAAAAAAAAAACTATTAATTTTTTAAATAACTCATCTGGCTGCTGGTATGAGTTCACGTAGATTTAGTTTCAAATAAAGAACTTTTCGTTCTAACGTTCGAAAGCTTTGTTGTTTGGCGCTACACTTACGTGGGAAGTGACTGGACCCCACACTGGACTGCGTAGGCGCTTGTTTTTAAATGTTTTAACTAAAACATTTAAAAACACACAATTATTAATAAAACCATTCACAGTTTGTAGTTTGGTAAGTTCACTATTTATAAAGTTTTGAGTATTATTTTTCCTTTTCAGGGTTCCGCACCCGAAGGGTAGTTATCCTTTGGGTTAGTTACCCTATTACTTATCAGTTCGGAAAAAAAAAATATTGGTGTAACGATAATATTAACTCGACTACATTATGTTGTGGGCAGGACACACTGCTCGCAGGACAGAGAAAGACGATGGGATCGAAAGGTTCTAGAGTGACGACCGCGTACCGGAGCCGAGTGTTAGAAGGCCTCCCACAAGGTGGACCGATCACTTGAGACGACCAAGGCCTATGTCCAACAAAGGACGTATTTCGACTGAGATAATGAAGTCTATGGTCTATGTACTTGGCAACATCCTGGATTTCAGGGCACTTGAACTGTCACGTAGCTGTACTAATGAAGGAGGCGTTCGCATGTCCGGCAAGCAGCAACCGCCGGATTTAGCACCTAAAACATGAATTATGACAATAAATAATTAACCTCATGCACAATAATGAAACGATTAGGCCAAAAACACTTCTATGACGTCACACGATTTTTTTTCCGCAACACCGTTTTTTACTGTTTCCTGACGCTTTATCGATTACTAAATGGACGCGGGTAAACTCATACGATGCATACGGCTGGCGCAGTAAATGTACGTGTAAAAAAAAAGGCCTAAGCGTTATCCACCACATTTCCGGGCCAAGGCCTCCTTAGCTTAGACAGATGCCCCAGGACAATAACCAGGGCTGGGCAAAATACATGCTATTTAATTGATATACATATTACAAAATACAGTATTTTAACTATTTTGATTTGAAATTCTAAATAAAACTTACAAAATAGGTACTATTAAGAATAAAAAGTTATTCAGCTCAGCATGGGCTAAAAAGCAGAGTAAAAGAAGTTTAGAAGTTTCCTTTTTTCAGTTTAGATACTTATACTGTTAGGTGCAGTGTTGCCAACTCTAACAATAACTGCCCTGTTACGCCAAACACGAAACTGTGTGAGCCACTGGTTTGAACACGTTCGTAAGTAATGTAGGTTCCTGGTTCCAGCATTTTGTTTCTGACGGGAATACCCTGCCTGGGGAGCCTGAGGGGCTACTCTCTAAGCCCGAAGTCCGTAGTTTCGGGCTTAGTTGCGGGCGTATTTTCTACTTCGTATCACATAACCGATAATAATTAATGTCCACACGATTTAACTGTTACTGTCAAATCGTGTTGTCATTCATTCTTAGTTCGGTTTCGGGACTAATCGTAAGTCCGTAGGTGATACGAAGTAGAACACGGACTTCGGGAATAGAGAGTAGCCCCCCTAACCTGGAAGTGTGTGGACAGCGCCTTAGACTATAGTTAGGTACTTTACTTCTTGGTAACAGACGAGACCCCACGGCACCGGGCTTATCACACGGCTGCATAACCGACATTGAAGACGGCGTGCGCATATCCGGAACATGGGAACAGCTGGTTGCTTTATCTAAAATAAATAAAATCACAAGTTTTAAATACCAAGGTAGAAAAAGAAATAACCACATGAGGTTCTCGTAGTTTAAATATTGATTTGCAAAATTAGTTCAAGCTTGTAAAAATGCATATTTTAACAAACTTTATAAGTTTAATTTTAAAAAATACATTGATGCGAAGCATGGCGTTAGCAAGTCCGTATTTGAACGTGCCGTTAAAGGCGCCTTCAATTTTGTCGTAAACAGCCACACGCGTCCTACTGCAGCGCTGCTGCCGCGCTGCCTTGTTAATATGCTATCTAAATAATAAACATGCGGCCGCAGCGCGGCTGCCGCGCGGCGCTTTGCGTTTTTTATTTGTTAGCAGAGGTAAATAGGTAGGTACCTACCTACTTATGTAAATAACAACCCTCATCCATCGCACAATGACGTTCGAACATGAAAGTTAACTTAATGCCCTTAAGTACGCAGTATATATCCTTTTTATTCAGTTAATGAAATATCTTTTGAATCGGACCAATATTAGAGGGGGAAACAGGCGAGAGCCAAACCTCGAATTATGACATTTTACATACAAGGTCTACCCGCCTGCATTTCCTCTTAAAGACATTGAATTTCTGTCGCGTATTTCTTGCCATTATTCTAGACATACATCGCGTGGGCGGGTACGAGCTGGTAGGAGAAAACAATTAATGAACGGACCTTTGGGAGGCCTTTGTCCAACAGAGATATTATGGAAAAAGAAAAAACCCACAGGCCTGTCGCTACACAACACTTGTCTGCAATAAAGCTGGAGTGGTGGTTGGCTTACGTGCTATTGGACAGAACCCCGAGCTGGTCTGCGCTAGTACTTCGCACGTCGCATGCAGATCTAATGATTGCAAAAATGGCTTCGGCGTCCGCATGTCCGGTAAATGGCAACGCCCAGAAGTTTTACCTAAAACATTTTTAATAATACAAAGAACAATGGGCAAAATGGGCCCAGCGTTGTAGCAGATACCTATCTTAAAATGAAGAACCAAATAATCTCAACATTTTATTCTATGGCAGCATTACCTACTCTAAGGAATCAAAAAAGGTAACAGTGGTTTTCCAAGAATTACAGTTACAAATGCTAATATTGTGACCTAATGATCATCATCATCATCAACCTGCAGACGTAGCTGGACATAGAAGACATGGAATTTCGACAATAGCATTCGCAAGTAAACTCCAAGCATTGCCCTCTCTATTGCTCTTTGGGCGACTGATGAGGCCCATTGTGAGCGATCGTTTCGGTTCCATAAATCTTCACTGGCAACACACTCTGTTCATAGACTTTCGTCTGGAGACACTGTAGTATGTGCGCGCAACTGTCCGAACGCCACCCAGCAGAGTTGGATTCGACGGTTGAAATCTATCTCGAAGGTTGCGCTACCAAACTGGACCGTTTGTCTCAGGTAGACGTACTCGTCTACAACTTCGAGTGTAGAATCTCCGATCTTGAAATTAATGAGTATGTGCTACATATAGATTGACCTAGGTTTTTTAGGATTCCATAGCCAAATGGCAAATCCGACCCCACCCTCACTAGATGCTCGACCAGTTGGTTTGCAATTACTCTTTCAAAGAGCTTGCCCGCCTTATCGAGCAGCACGATGGGCCGGTATACAGACGGAGAGTCCGCAGGGCGCCCCGGCTCCTTAATGAAGATCAGTTTCCCCGTCTTCCAACGAAGTGGGAACTGACCCCTCTCCAAAAATGCGAATAGGAACCCTCTTAGTCGAGGCCCGAGAGCCTCCAAGGCCAGAACCCAGGCTTTGCCAGGTAAGCCGTCGGGTTCTGGAGCGGTATTTTTGGCCTTCAGCTTATTAACCACGACGGCAACATTTTTAGATCTTTGGCAGTCGTTACGGTTAGTCACAAGCCAATAAATCTGAATCGAGTCTTGCCATGAAGTACCATGTTATGTTTAATGGGTTGTGGAGGTCTGGTAGGCCGCCGTTCCTCGTAAAATACTGGTATTCAGCTAAATCCGACTTGACTACATATATTGGGATCGGCTTCTAGATCCTAATATATGTAGTTGGGAAAAGGCCAGGCAGATGATGATGCTCCACGTATAATACTGATGCTCAGTTGGCATGCGCTTGGATGGGAAGTCCAAGACCCAAACATAGTTGGTGGCAGGCTAGGCATGTACTTACTGGACCTGCATCATTTAATAAAATCAACTTTGCAGTTGAAAGTTCTCCCGTTCATCGACGTTGTACGCCACGGTAAATTATTCTTCAAATGCAAACCTGTAACTTACTAACTTGCGAGATCAAAATGTCGCAAGAATCATGCATTTTATTGCCCCTGTGTTATTAACTATAAACTAGTATTATAAACCCGGCTGTGATATTCCAAAAGCCCTTTGCGTTCCAGCAAAGACTATTAAATATTCTCCATGCGTTCCAGCCAGTTGTTATGGAATGTAACTTTCCAAATATGATGAGAAGCTAATCCAAAGACTTTAAATGAATCAAAAATTGTAATAACAAAAGAATAAAAGCGTACCTTGCAGGGAAAGAGACTTTTTTTGCCGAGATATAACATTCGCTGTATATAGTTGATTGGGGCTGCAGTTCTGAGAAACAAAAGGATTAGAATATTCTTTAGGACAACAGCAACAAGGAATGCTTGTAGTAGTGTCAGTTCCAATAGCATGGGCTGCTTTTTCTGCTATTTCATCCGGTCTGCTGATTTGACAAAATTCATCTTTCATCATCTCAATAGGTTGGAGAGCTTGCACGGATTCATTTTGGAACATCGTTTCAGTGTCACTAGAAGATATCTCTTTCATATAAAAGTTTGTTCCTTTTCTGCAAATCTGTTCGCTTCGTTTGGCATACGAAGGTGGTCTCAGGGTCAGATCTTAAATGGTAATTGTGTTATTTTAGATACCGATAAGTAAACCAAATACTCGACATAACTAAATACAGCATATGGCTGTTAAACATATGACACGTAAAGTTTAGAAAAGCTTCGGCTTTGTTTGCCGTCGTGTCTATCATTCAGACAATATGTGAGTGAAGATTTCTGCTAGCAAACCTATCGGGATCCTCATACCTTTTTAGAATTAGTATAGACAGAGCAGTAAAATGCTTGAGCATAATCAAACAAGTGCATGTATAACGTGACCATTTCTTTTTTGACTCAAAACGGGACTTTGGTTTATTTAGATCAATTAACAGGTATTCAATGAAAAAAAAAACAGCTTTTTAAAGTTATTTATTCAGAAAAAGTCAGCTTAAAAGTTATAAATTAATATAGGTACCCGAAACGTTTAGTTATGTTTATATTTTTCAGAGGAACAAATTTGCTTTAATATAGTGTGCTGATTATAAGAACGAAACTCTTGGCACGTTTTAAGGGTTCCAAACATCCACAAAAAACCGTACCCTTATAGGATCATTCGGGTGAAGTCGGGTATCAACATTTTGCTTGTAAGTTGTTAACATTCAATGAACACTTGCGTTTCGGCAATTTAACTTATGATTCGAAAACAAAAAAAGTTTAACTTATGTATTAGGTAGGTATACGAGCATCAAAAAATAACAAAACAAATATCGAGAAGTGGGCAAACGAAAAATCTATCAAACAATTAGTCAACAAAGCGCGAGCGCTGTCTTGGCCACTCACGGCTATCATCGCGTTGACCGACGACTCAATTCGGCTCGACAGCTACTCATATTTTCGCGCGGTTTCAGAAAACGGGACAAAATTGCGTCCCAGAGTTCATTTCGGGGACACAGGGACTAGTAATCATAAAAAGGGACAGTCCCGTTCAAAACGGGACGTCTGGTCACGTTATGCAAATAGTCAAGTTAACGTTGTTTATTACCATACTATTAACTCTTACAGGCTCGCGCCAATTTGAACACTATTTTATTAGTCGTTACTTAATTTATGAATCTTTAACAACCGTATACTGTAAATAGTTGATAGAAACTAACAAAGAACACAAACCACAGAAAGTTCTCTCTGAAGTACTCACTCAGATCCACTTCACTGGTATCTTTCAAAATAACCTCTGTTTCACACGAATAAATACTAGTCATGGAATCAATACAGTTGGAGGATACCGGTTCCTCTTCATCTTCAGACATTGGTACTACTATGAATATCGAAGAGGCATCGGCAAATCGTTTTTTTGACATAATCTTGTTCATTATCTTTGTAACATCGACTTTAGTTTGCAAGTCATTCATAAGTCCGACGGGATCTTCTTTGTAGTTCAGGACATTCGTCCTTACCTCGCTATTTACAAAATCAAGTATTGTTTGATTCACTCTCAAGATTGTGAACTCGCTTTTCGGGATTGCTCCTCCAATATTCCACAAATTCTTACGTTCCCCAATAGTTGCGGGACGGTCGATCAAATCGTCACTGTTGGTATATAAAAATGATGATTATTGTTAGTTATTCTTATTTTAGTTGATAATGTACGTCTAATTTTAGTAGCTCCAATATCAGATTTGAAAACGAAATGAAAAAATAATAATATGAAATTCTTGTTTCTCAAAACTACGAATTGTCGCCACTTCCATAAAACTAAGGACTTGACATTTTGGGTGCCTACAAGTATAGGTATCTCATTTTTGCAAGGCTTTGAGTTCGGCTTAGTATAAAAAGGCACGCCCAATGCCTTTTTATACTAAAAATACCGGGCAAGAACGAATTGGACTCGCGTGCGAAGTGTTCCGATCTGAACTCTTAAATTATTGTTCCATGAACAGTAATTTTGTTTCAAACTGGCAGTCTCTGAACTTAGACCAAAGTTCTATCAACCATATTAATTGTAACCATATACTCACGAAGATAAAAGAGAATTTAAATTAAAAAAACGAGTATTTCAAAATGCTTCGAAATAAGGAAGAGGTTTGCAATTCGACATACTGTTTATACCGGTTCTACTCTTTATTTACACAAAAGTTATCTGTGTGTGACTGTATATTATGTAACTACTACAGACAGAAGTAAAGAACACTAACTGATTGCTTTTTTGTTATTACTGGACCACGTTTTTTGTTAAATTGTTGTTTCTGCTTTTTAGGGTTCCGTAGCCAAATGGCAAAAAACGAGACCCTTTTGGATTTGTCATGTCTCTCTGTCCGTCCGTATGTCACAGCCACTTTTTCCGAAACTTTAAGAACTATACTGTTGAAACTTGGTAAGTAGATGTTTTCTGTGAACCACATTAAGACTTTCAAACAAAAAAACTGGTCAAGTGCGAGTCGGACTCCCGTACAAAGGGTTCCGAACGAATTTCTTTTGTTTTAACTATGTTATTTTATCATTTTTTTTATAAAATTCTTATAGATTTTCCTGTAATCTATAGGTAAAGATCTAATATCTATCGATTCCCTTCCTCTTGGTCCGCGAAAGCGAGTAGACGTGTTTTCGGTGCCAATAATTTTGCAAAGTTTTAAATAAATCATTTAAATAAATTAAAAAACAGTGTACAAGAATCAGCGCAGTACTAGTCTAGTCATTTTAGGCATTTTATACTCCAATCTGGGGAAAAACTCCTAGTGAGCTGAATTTTTGTGTACACCTTTATTACGGCGTTATTATGAAGTTGTGAAAAATCGACATCGATATCGTGTCGGCTAAAAAAATGACAAAGGTCAAAAGGTCACGAAAATCAATTTTTTGCAAATATTTCGCGACCTATTGATCGGAGGTCAATAGAGGTCATTATAAAAATTGTTCCTCATAAAATTGTCTACAAAAAATGTCTCTTACAGTTTTTTTGTAAAATTAATGGTTTTCGGATTATAGTGCTGAGAAAGCGACTAGAATGCACTCACATACGGTATTGTATACCGTACACCAAGGCGTAAACTCTATTGCTTTTTATTAATGTTTGTAAGTGTTTCAAAATCTTTTATTTTATATTTAGATATTTCGAGAAAGATATATTTAACGTATAGAGGTTTAGGTTTTTAGTAAGACGTAGATACTATATCTCATTCTAATGACCTTCACTGGCAGATGTTTCGTATTTCATTGTTCCGAGACCCGTCCCTTTATACCTGCTACTGCCAGTCAGACTGAGTTTAGTTCAGTTGAGAATTATTTCTTGAATGTTGAACACGTTTATTTAGTTATTTTTCCTCTTAAATAGTTATCATAATGTTTTCGCTTCTCAGCACTATAATCCGAAAACCGTTAATTTTACAGAAAAACTGTAAGAGACATTTTTTGTAGACAATTTTATGAGGAACAATTTTGATAATGACCTCTATTGACCTCCGAGCAATAGGTCGCGAAATATTTGCAAAAAACTGATTTTCGTGACCTTTTGACCTTTGTCATTTTTTTAGCCGACACGATATCGATGTCGATTTTTCACAACTTCATAATAACACCGTAATAAAGGTGTATACAAAAATTCAGCTCACTAGGAATTTTTCCCCAGATAAAACCTAAAATGACTGGACTATACCAGGAGCGTATAACAAAGTAGCGGTGTCGCGCCGTCGGCGATCACCCGATAAGCTCTCTCCCCATTTGCCGGTATTGACACGCCCATCACACGTCATATAGCGAAGCTGCTAGAGCGCCTACCTAAAACTAAATAGCAGACATTTGCTCACACTCTTATTGCGGATACATAAACAAAAGTAAAATGATGCGATCACCAAACAAAGCTGCTACCGACTCTGACCTGTCGAAGCCCGAATCGCCGGCGCAGTCCGCATACGTGACCTCCTAGGCCCAAACGAAGGCATGATGATGTAACTATCACCAAAGATGACTTTCTTGCTTTTAAGAATGAAATCAAGCAAATGTTATGTTCTTGGAACACAGAATAAGACATAAAACTTTAAAAAATGGAGAGGTCACTGTTGCTGATACAAAATACCCCAAATGGTTCTGAAAAATCTCTGCAATTCATCTCCCAACAGTACGAAGATATGCAAAACAAGATAAGACATCTAGAACAACAATGCAAAGATGACTGTTTGCATGCATAAATCATCACTCGAAGGAAAATTAGAGGACTTGCAACTTAACATTAAGAAAAATAATTTAGAGATTCGTAACCTGCCTTGCCAGGAAAAAGAGTCAACTGCTGAACTAATTCAGATGATGCACGACCTAGCAAGTGGGCTAAACTATGGGCTCCAGTCAAGTGACATACGTCATATATACCGCGTCCGCGGAAAGAAAGGAACAAACAGACCAATCATCATGGACTTAACACTATCGGAACCAAACAAGATATCCTTAACTCTGTCCGACGTCACTACAACTTGACTCCATCTCAAAAGCTCAACACCACCCACTTTGGAATAAGCGGCACCGCCGACGCTGTCTACCTAAGGGAAGACTTGACTAGCAGCACTAGGAAGCTCTTCTATTTGGCACGTGAGCTGTGCAAGGAAAACAATACAAGTTTTGCTGGATTGCTCACGGAAAAGGCCTCATACGGAAAATAGAAGGCAAATCAGCTAGGATGCCCAAATAGAAAAACTAAGGCAAGAATGACTAGATTCTTCTTTGGTGCTATTAATAAGCTCCCGTTTTACTACGCACTTGCATGCTCTATTTGTATGTCATTGTATTTGTTTGTTTGTGTTTTTGTGTTTGTAGTTTTATAAGCGTTTTTACTGTGCTTGTTATGAGGTGTACAATAAAGTATATAATAATAATAATAATAATTAGAAAAATTGTATACTACACTACTCAGATTACAATAAAACATCCTACTCACGCTACACTACAAACTACGAACACCTATACTCACACGCCAGCCAATCAACTAGACGCGGCCAATCAAATCGCCTGTCAATCAGACTCACCATACATACTCGTACAATAACAACTCAATTTTCATTCATTTTAAAACTTGCCTGTCAATTAAAATTATCGATTTACCAAGCGAGTCCCGCTCACTTCGTCATACCTTTGTCTTACCGGGGACTATAGTGGTTACTCTCATAATGATCCCCCAAAATAGAAGAATCAAACAATATCACTCTAACAGGGGATAAAGTAAACGATATTATTAACAATATTGACCATCTCTCAGTCTCTGCTACGATAAACTGTATGACCGAAGAATGCTCAAATTATGTCACAAACTCGAGTTTTAATGAGTTTTCTGATTTGCTATGGAAGTACGCTCTGAGTGAATGTATCTGTTTGTTGTGTATATCTATGAGTCCTCTTCCTCCTCTTTGGCGGGGAAGTGTAAGGCGCTATTATTATCTCCATATTTTTCAATTTTTCTCCAGAACCAGAACTCCACGACCTCATCCCACCGGCCCCCTGCTACCATCCCTACCTTGTGGCTATTCCACCAATTTGCACTAAGCGTTTTCAAACGTCTTTTATAATGCGCACAGCAAAGAAGTGGAACTCTCTGCCTGCGTCTGTGTTTCCAAAACCTTACAACCCTATTACTCTTCAAAGTTAGAGTGAACAGGCTCCTTCTGGGTAGGCTCGCTCCATCGTAAACTTTGTCTCTGTTATCTCTGACATAGACTAGAGTCAAGAGCAAACTCATTACCAATAAAAAAAAGAAAAAAAAACTACTGAAGCGATTTAAATTAAACTTGGTACAGAGATAGTTTAGAACCTAAGAACGGATACAGGTTACTTTTAATCCTGGGAGTATGTTCCCTACGAACCACGCGGGCGAAGCCGCTGGCTAAAGTTTAGTAATCTTGGAGTAAAAATTATGTGACAAATAGACACGTAACAGATCTGATAAGGTTCTGTTGTATTTGTGACGTTAATAACTCTAAAAAGTGACGGAAAATGTGCTGAAAATGCAATTATGCCACATTTTCTAAATGTTGTTTCGGGTCATTCGCTTAGTTTGGTCAGTTGCATTCAAATAATCGTGTTTACAAGTTTATTTTTCTAAGCAATAGTAGTTGTGCTGTTTAATTACATTGAAGATTTAACGTCAAGCATTAAAGCGTTTCTTACCTTGCTGATAGTTCTTCTAGTGAGCTACTGCTCTGAGGGTCATCCTTAGGCTGGTAGCTTGAGTAATGCGTGGAGGTAGATGTGATGCTACTGTTCATAACTGACGTCAAACTGACTGTATTCATCGTATTGTTTGATATTGTGCTGCATAGTGACATCTCACTTTTTAAGACCAGTATTGAACTAAGACTACTTGCAGTGGATATAATTTTTGAAGTAGGGTTTAGGTTGCTTTTCACAGTTCGCTCCAATTTACTAGTTAGTGGTAGTGTAGAACTCTGCAGGTAGATATTCTCGCTTTCAGTGCTTTTGGGTCTGGTACTGTTGCTTTCAAAGTAACTGGAGTTACTTAAGACATAGCTCACTTTACTAGAACCAAGACTTGACTCAAAGCTAGGAATTTTATCTTTTGGGCCTATTAACTTTTTGGGACCTATATGCTCAGTGTGAGTGCGAATGTAGTCTTTTTGTGATGAAAATTCGTCAAGGGTTGTATTGTAATTGTTATAGTTCGCAGTAAATGACGGTATACCAAGAGCACTTGCTACGGTAACGCTTATACCTTCGTTGTCAATGATGACTCCGCTCTTCACCCGTGGCAAGCATTCATCAGGGCAATCGCAAAAGGAAGATATATCTGGAGAGGTCACTTTGATTTTAATGTAACTATGTTTAAATCTGATTTTCTTTCGGTCGCAACCGCAGGCTCGATCACATTTGGTGGTTTTTTCAATTTCTTCATACTCTTCAGCTACTCCTGTTGCAGGACCTGCCATAACTTTGGCTATTAGTGCTTTCTCTGACGCTGTTCGCCCTATGGGTAATGGAATACCCATATCATGTAGATCTTTTAATATTTTTTCTTTCTTTTCAAGTGTTTTTCCTTCCAATGGTAGAAGCTTTCCAGCTTTAAATGCTTGTTCATGTTTATCTCTCATATTTTTAGTTTTGGGTTCAATAGGAAGACCAAGGTCGGCGCGGACCTTGTCAATGAGTTTATTTTCTGATGGTGATTGACCTTCAGGAAGAGGTAAACCTTTCATAGCTAGTCCCTTTAGAATGTTTTCTCTTTCTTCTAGTGTTTTATTTTTGAGAGGAGTTAGTAGCCCTTCCGCTTTTGCAGCACGTAATAGCTGGGCAGGCGACAGGGTTACTGAAACCATTTTTGAAGGGCTACGTGGACTTGCCGCTATTTTGGCAATGAGAGATTTTTCTGATGGCGTTCGCCCTATGGGCAATGGAATGCCCATATTATGTAGATCTTTTAATATCTTTTCTTTCTGTGCAGGTGTTTTGCCTTCCAGCGGTAGTAATTTGCCAGCTTTTGCTGCTTTGTCATGTTTGTCTTTGATATCTTTAGTAGTCGGTTCAATTGGAAGACCAAGGTCGGTGCGAACCTTGTCAGTGAGTTCATTTTCTGATAGTGATTTACCTTCTGGGAGAGGTAAACCTTTCATAGCGAGTCCTCTTAGAATTTTTTCTCTTTCTTGTGGTGTTTTGCCTTTGAGTGAAGTCAGTAATCCTTCCTCTTTTGCTTTAAGCAGCCGCTCAGAAAGTGCAATGACAGAACGAGATGAAGCCTTAACTTTTGCAATGAGAGCTTTTTCTGATGGTGTACGACCTTCAGGTAATGGGATCCCTAAATCACGCAAACCTTTTAATACCTTTAATTTCTCTGCAGGCGTTTTGCCTTCCAATGGTTGTAGTAAGCCAGCTTTGGCTGCTTGTTCGTGCTTTTCTTTCATAGATTTCGTTGTGGGATCTTTAGGTAGACCAAGATCGGTGCGAACTTTATCAATCAGTTTTTTTTCCGACGGTGATTGAGCTTTAGGGAGAACTAGACCTCTCATAGCAAGTCCCTTTAGAATTTTTTCTTTCTGTTCTGGTGGTTTGCCTTCGAGTGGAGTTAGTAATCCTTCCGCTTTAGCTATTCGTAGCTGCTCAGAATGTGCAATGACAGTCCGGGACGAAGCCTTGACTTTGTTTATAAGAGCTTTCTCTGATGGTGACCGTCCTTCAGGTAATGGAATTCCCAAGTCACGTAAACCTTTTAATATTTTTGCTTTCTCGGTATTTGTCTTACCATGCAATGGTTGTAGTAAGCCAGCTTTGGCTGCTTGTTCGTGTTTCTTTTTCATAGATTTTGATTTAGGATCCTTAGGTAGCCCAAGGTCGGCACGAACCTTATCAATGAGTTTTTTTTCCGACGGTGATTGAGCCTCAGGGAGAGCTAGACCTTTCATAGCAAGTCCTTTTAGAATTTTTTCTTTTTGTTCCTGTGGTTTGCCTTCGAGCGGAGTTAGTAATCCTTCCGCTTGAGCTCTACGTAGCTGCTCAGAAGGTGCAATGACAGAACGGGGCGAAGCATTGACTTTATTTATAAGAGCTTTCTCTGATGGTGACCGTCCTTCAGGAAGTCTGATTCCCAAGTCACGTAAACCTTTTAATATCTTTTCTTTTTCTGCCGGTGTTTTGCCTTCCAATGGTTGTAGTAAGCCAGCTTTGGCTGCTTGTTCGTGTTTCTCTTTCATAGATTTAGATTTGGGGTCCTTAGGCAGACCAAGGTCGAAGCGAACCTTATCAATGAGTTTTTTTTCCGACGGAGATTGAGCTTCAGGGAGAGCTAAACCTTTCATAGCAAGTCCTTTTAGAATTTTTTCTTTCTGTTCTGGTGATTTGCCTTCGAGCGGAGTTAGTAATCCTTCCGCTTCAGCTCTACGTAGCTGCTCAGAAGGTACAAAGATAGTTCGGGACGAAGCCTTGACTTTATTTATAAGAGCTTTCTCCGATGGTGTCCGTCCTTCAGGTAATGGGATTCCTAAGTCACGTAAACCTTTTAATATCTTTGCTTTCTCGGTATTTGTCTTGCCTTCCAATGGTTGTAATAAGCCAGCTTTGGCTGCTTGTTCGTGCTTTTCTTTCATAGATTTCGATTTGGGATCCTTAGGTAGCCCAAGGTCGGCACGAACCTTATCTATGAGTTTTTTTTCCGACGGTGATTGAGCCTCAGGGAGAGCTAGACCTTTCATAGCAAGTCCTTTTAGAATTTTTTCTTTTTGTTCCGGTGGTTTGCCTTTGAGCGGAGTTAGTAATCCTTCCGCTTTAGCTCTACGTAGCTGCTCAGAAGGTGCAATGATAGAACGAGGTGAAGCTTTGACTTTATTTATAAGAGCTTTCTCCGATGGTGTCCGTCCTTCAGGTAATGGGATTCCTAAGTCACGTAAACCTTTTAATATCTTTGCTTTCTCGGTATTTGTCTTGCCTTCCAATGGTTGTAATAAGCCGGCTTTGGCTGCTTCTTCGTGCTTCTCTTTCATTGATTTCGTTGTGGGATCCTTAGGTAGACCAAGGTCGGCGCGAACTTTGTCAATCAATTTTTTTTCCGACGGTGATTGAGCTTCGGGGAGAGTTAGACCTTTCATAGCAAGTCCCTTTAGAATTTTTTCTTTTTGTTCCGGTGGTTTACCTTTGAGCGGAGTAAGTAATCCTTCTGCTTTAGCTCTACGCAGCTGTTCAGAAGGTGCAATGACCGAACGGGACGAAGCCTTGACTTTTTCTATAAGATCTTTTTCTGATGGTGTCCGTCCTTCAGGTAATGGGATTCCCAAATCACGCAAACCTTTTAATACCTTTTCTTTTTCTGCCGGTGTTTTGCCTTCCAATGGTTGAAGTAAGCCAGCTTTAGCTGCCTGATCGTGTCTGTCTTTCATAGATTTTGTTGTAGGATCCTTAGGTAGACCAAGGTCAGCGCGAACCTTATCAATAAGTTTCTTTTCGGACGGTGATTCGGCCTCAGGGAGAGGTAAACCTCTCATAGCCAGTCCTTTTACAATTTTTTCTTTCTGTTCCAGCGTTTTGCCTTTGAGAGGAGTCAGTAGTCCTTCTGCTTTCGCTCTACGCATTTGCTCAGAAGGCGCGAGGGCCACTGAAGACGCCTTTGTGGACCAGCAAGGACACGTGGACTGTGGACAAGCTGTTATTTTAGCAATAAGAGATTTCTCCGATGGCGTTCGTCCTACGGGTAATGGAATGCGCATATTATGTAGACGTGATAGTATCTTTTCTTTCTCTTCGGGTGTTTTGCTTTCCAGCGGCAGTAGTCTGCCAAATTTTGATGCTTTTTCATGTTTATCTCTGATTCTTTTAGTTTTAGGTTCAATAGGAAGACCAAGGTCGGTGCGAACCTTTTCTATGACTTTATTTTCAGATGGCGATTGACCTTCAGGAAGAGGTAAACCTCTCATAGCTAGTCCCTTTAGAAATTTTTCCCTATCTTCCAGTGTTTTGCCCTTCAGCGGAGTTAGTAATCCTTCCGCTTTAGCTCTACCCAGCTCCTTAAAAGGTGCAATGACAGAACGGACCGACTCTTTGACTTTTTCTATGAGCGCTTTCTCTGAAGGTGTCCGCCCTGCAGGTAATGGGATTCCAAAGTCACGTAAACCTTTCAATACCTTTTCCTTCTCTGTAGGCGTTTTGCCTTCTAATGGTTGTAGTAATCCAGCTTTGGCTGCTTTTTCATGCTTGACTTTCAGTGATTTCGTTGAGGGTTCCTTAGGTAGACCAAGGTTGGCACGAACTTTGTCAATAAGTTTTTTTTCTGATGGTGATTGACCCTCAGGGAGATCTAGACCTTTCATAGCAAGTTTCTTTAGAATTTTTTCTTTTTGTTCCGGTGGTTTGCCATTGAGCGGAGTTAATAATCCTTCCGCTTTAGCTCTAAGCAGCTGCTCAGAAGGTGCAATGATAGAACGGGGTGAAGCCTTGACTTTTTCCATAAGATCTTTTTCTGATGGTGTCCGTCCTTCAGGAAATGGGATTCCCAAGCCACGTAAACCTTTTAATACGTTTTCTTTCTCTGCAGGCGTTTTGCCTTCCAATGGTTGCAGTAAGCCAGCTTTGGCTGCTTGTTCGTGCTTGACTTTCATTGATTTCGTTGAGGGTTCCTTAGGTAGACCAAGGTCGGCGCGAACTTTATCAATAAGTTTTTTTTCTGATGGTGATTCACCCTCAGGAAGAGCTAGACCTTTCATAGCAAGTCCTTTTAGAATATTTTCTTTTTGTTCCGGTGGTTTGCCTTTGAGCGAAGTAAGTAATCCTTCCGCTTTAGCTCTACGCAGCTGTTCAGAAGGTGCAATGACCGAACGGGACGAAGCCTTGACTTTTTCTATAAGATCTTTTTCTGATGGTGTCCGTCCTTCAGGTAATGGGATTCCCAAATTACGAAAACCTTTTAATACCTTTTCTTTTTCTGCAGGCGTTTTGCCTTCCAATGGTTGAAGTAAGCCAGCTTTAGCTGCCTGATCGTGTCTGTCTTTCATAGATTTCGTTGTAGGATCCTTAGGTAGACCAAGGTCAGCGCGAACCTTATCAATAAGTTTCTTTTCGGACGGTGATTCGGCCTCAGGGAGAGGTAAACCTCTCATAGCCAGTCCTTTTACAAGTTTTTCTTTCTGTGCCAGCGTTTTGCCTTTGAGAGGAGTCAGTAGTCCTTCTGCTTTCGCTCTTCGCATTTGCTCAGAAGGCGCGGGGGCCCCTGAAGACGCCGTTGTGGGCCAGCAAGGACACGTGGACCGTGGACTTGCCGCTATTTTAGCAATGAGAGATTTCTCAGATGGCGTTCGTCCTACGGGTAATGGAATTATCATGTTATGTAGACGTGTTAATATCTTTTTTTTCTGTGCAGGCGTTTTGCCTTCTAGCGGCAGTAGTCTGCCAAATTTTGATGCTTTTTTATGTCTATTTCTGATTTCTTTAGTTTTAGGTTCAATAGGAAGACCAAGGTCAGTGCGAACCTTATCAATGAGTTTACTTTCAGATGGCGATTGACCTTTAGGAAGAAGTAAACCTCTCATAGCTAGTCTCTTAAGAATTTTTTCTCTATCTTCCGGTGTTTTGCCTTTGAGAGGAGTTCGTAATCCTTTAGCTTTAGCTCTACGCAGCTGCTTAGAATGTGCAATGACAGAACGGGACGATACTTTGAATTTTCCTATGAGAGCTTTTTCTGATGGTGTCCGCCCTGCAGGTAATGGTATTCCAAAGTCACGTAAACCTTTTAATACCTTTTTTTTCTCCGCAGGCGTTTTGCCTTCCAATGGTTGTAGTAAGCCAGCTTTGGCTGCTTGTTCGTGCTTGACTTTCAGTGATTTCGTTGAGGGATCCTTAGGTAGACCAAGGTCAGCACGAACTTTTTCAATAAGTTTTTTTTCTGACGGTGATTGACCCTCAGGGAGAGCTAGACCTTTCATAGCAAGTCCCTTAAGAATTTTTTCTTTTTGTTCCGGTGTTTTGCCTTTGAGAGGAGTTAATAATCCTTCCACTTTAGCTCTACGCAGCTGCTCTGAAGGTGCAATGACAGAACGGGGCGTTTCTTTGACTTTTCCTATAAGAGCTTTTTCTGATGGTGTCCGCCCTTCAGGTAATGGAATTCCCAAGTCACGTAAACCTTTTAGTACCTTTTCTTTCACTGCAGGCGTTTTGCCTTCCAATGGTTGCAGTAAACCAACTTTGGCTGCCTGTTCGTGCTTGACTTTCATTGATTTCGTTGAGGGTTCCTTAGGTAGACCAAGGTCAGTGCGAATTTTTTCAATAATTTTTTTTTCGGACGGTGATTGACTCTCAGGGAGAGCTAGACCTTTCATAGCAAGTCCCTTAAGAATTTTTTCTTTTTGTTCTGGTGTTTTGCCTTTGACCGGAGTAAGTAATCCTTCCGCTTTAGCTATACGCAGCTGCTCTGAAGGTGCAATGACGGAACGGGGCGTTTCCTTGACTTTTCCTATAAGAGCTTTTTCTGATGGTGTCCGCCCTTTAGGTAATGGGATTCCCAAATCACGCAAACCTTTTAATACCTTTTCTTTCTCCGCAGGCGTTTTGCCTTCCAATGGTTGCAGTAAACCAACTTTGGCTGCCTGTTCGTGCTTGACTTTCATTGATTTCGTTGAGGGTTCCTTAGGTAGACCAAGGTCAGCGCGAATTTTTTCAATAATTTTTTTTTCGGACGGTGATTGACTCTCAGGGAGAGCTAGACCTTTCATAGCAAGTCCCTTAAGAATTTTTTCTTTTTGCTCTGGTGTTTTGCCTTTGACCGGAGTAAGTAATCCTTCCGCTTTAGCTATACGCAACTGCTCTGAAGGTGCAATGACGGAACGGGGCGTTTCCTTGACTTTTCCTATAAGAGCTTTTTCTGATGGTGTCCGCCCTTCAGGTAATGGGATTCCCAAATCACGCAAACCTTTTAATACCTTTTCTTTCTCCGCAGGCGTTTTGCCTTCCAATGGTTGCAGTAAACCAACTTTCGCTGCCTGTTCGTGCTTGACTTTCATTGATTTCGTTGAGGGTTCCTTAGGTAGACCAAGGCCAGCGCGAATTCTTGCAATAATTTTTTTTTCGGACGGTGATTGACTCTCAGGGAGAGCTAGACCTTTCATAGCAAGTCCCTTAAGAATTTTTTCTTTTTGTTCTAGTGTTTTGCCTTTGACCGGAGTAAGTAATCCTTCCGCTTTAGCTATACGCAGCTGCTCTGAAGGTGCAACGACGGAACGGGGCGTTTCCTTGACTTTTCGTATAAGAGCTTTTTCTGATGGTGTCCGCCCTTCAGGTAATGGGATTCCCAAATCACGCAAACCTTTTAATACCTTTTCTTTCTCCGCAGGCGTTTTGCCTTCCAATGGTTGTAGTAAGCCAGCTTTGGCTGCTTGTTCGTGCTTGACTTTCAGTGATTTCGTTGAGGGTTCCTTAGGTAGACCAAGGTCGGCGCGAACTTTGTCAATTAGTTTTCTTTCTGACGGTGATTGACCCTCAGGGAGAGCTAGACCTTTCATAGCAAGTCCCTTTAGAATTTTTTCTTTTTGTTTCGGTGTTTTGCCTTTTACCGGTGTCAGTAATCCTTCCGCTTTAGCTATACGCAGCTGCTCTGAAGGTGCAATGACAGAACGGACCGACTCTTTGACTTTTCTTATAAGAGCTTTTTCTGATGGTGTCCGCCCTTCAGGTAATGGGATTCCCAAATCACGCAAACCTTTTAATACCTTTTCTTTCTCCGCAGGCGTTTTGCCTTCCAAAGGTTGTAGTAAGCCAGCTTTGGCTGCTTGTTCGTGCTTAACTTTCAGTGATTTCGTTGAGGGTTCCTTAGGTAGACCAATGTCGGCGCGAACTTTGTCAATAATTTTTTTTTCTGATGGTGATTTACCTTCAGGGAGAGCTAGACCTTTCATAGCAAGTCTCTTTAGGATTTTTTCTTTTTGTTCCGGTGTTTTGCTTTTGAGAGGAGTTAATACTCCTTCCAACTTAGCTTTACGCAGCTGCTTTGAAAGTGCAATGACAGAACGGGGCGATTCCTTGACTTTTCCTATGAGAGCTTTTTCTGACGGTGTCCGTCCTTCAGGTAATGGTATTCCCAAGTCACGTAAACCTTTTAATACCTTTTTTTTTTCCGCAGGCGTTTTGCCTTCCAATGGTTGTAGTAAGCCAGCTTCGGCTGCTTGTTCATGCTTGACTTTCAGTGATTTCGTTGAGGGATCCTTAGGTAGACCAAGGTCAGCACGAACTTTTTCAATAAGTTTTTTTTCTGACGTTGATTGACCCTCAGGGAGAGCTAGACCTTTCATAGCAATTCCCTTAAGATTTTTTTCATTTTGTTCCGGTGTTTTGCCTTTGAGAGGAGTAAATAATCCTTCCAGTTTGGCTCTACGCATCTGCTCAGAAGGTGCAATAATAGAACGGGATGAAACCTTGACTTTTTCTATAACATCTTTTTCTGATGGTGTCCGTCCTTCAGGTAATGGAATTCCCAAGTCATGTAAACCTTTTAATATCTTTTCTTTCTCTGCACGCGTTTTGCCTTCCAATGGTCTTAATAAGCCAGCTTTGGCTGCTTGTTCATGCTTGACTTTCAGTGATTTCTTTGAGGGTTCCTTGGGTAGACCAAGGTCGCCGCGAACTTTGTCAATTAGTTTTTTTTCTGACGGTGATTGACCCTCAGGGAGAGCTAGACCTTTCATAGCAAGTCCTTTTAGAATTTTTTCTTTTTGTTCTAGTGGTTTGCCTTTGAGCGGAGTTAGTAATCCTTCCGCTTTAGCTTTACGCAGCTGCTTAGAAAGTGCAATGATAGAAAGGGATGAAGCCTTGACTTTTTCTATAAGATCTTTTTCTGACGGTGTCCGTCCTTCAGGTAATGGGATTCCCAAGTCCTGTAATACTTTTAATACTTTTTTTTTCTCTGCAGGCGTTTTGCCTTCCAATGGAAGTAGTAAGCCAGCTTTAGCTGCTTGATCGTGTTTGTCTTTCATAGATTTCGTTGTTGGTTCCTTAGGTAGACCAAGGTTGCCGCGAACTTTGTCAATTAGTTTTTTTTCCGACGGTGATTGACCCTCAGGGAGAGCTAAACCTTTCATAGCAAGCCCTTTTAGAATTTTTTCTTTTTGTTCCAGTGGTTTGTCTTTGAGCGGAGTTAGTAATCCTTCCGCTTTAGCTTTACGCCGCTGCTTAGAAAGTGCAATAATAGAAAGGGATGAAGCCTTGACTTTTTCTATAAGATCTTTTTCTGATGGTGTCCGCCCTGCAGGTAATGGTATTCCAAAGTCACGTAAACCTTTTAATACCTTTTTTTTCTCCGCAGGCGTTTTGCCTTCCAATGGTTGTAGTAAGCCAGCTTTGGCTGCTTGTTCGTGCTTGACTTTCAGTGATTTCGTTGAGGGATCCTTAGGTAGACCAAGGTCAGCACGAACTTTTTCAATAAGTTTTTTTTCTGACGGTGATTGACCCTCAGGGAGAGCTAGACCTTTCATAGCAAGTCCCTTAAGAATTTTTTCTTTTTGTTCTGGTGTTTTGCCTTTGACCGGAGTAAGTAATCCTTCCGCTTTAGCTATACGCAGCTGCTCTGAAGGTGCAATGACGGAACGGGGCGTTTCCTTGACTTTTCCTATAAGAGCTTTTTCTGATGGTGTCCGCCCTTTAGGTAATGGGATTCCCAAATCACGCAAACCTTTTAATACCTTTTCTTTCTCCGCAGGCGTTTTGCCTTCCAATGGTTGCAGTAAACCAACTTTGGCTGCCTGTTCGTGCTTGACTTTCATTGATTTCGTTGAGGGTTCCTTAGGTAGACCAAGGTCAGCGCGAATTTTTTCAATAATTTTTTTTTCGGACGGTGATTGACTCTCAGGGAGAGCTAGACCTTTCATAGCAAGTCCCTTAAGAATTTTTTCTTTTTGTTCTGGTGTTTTGCCTTTGACCGGAGTAAGTAATCCTTCCGCTTTAGCTATACGCAACTGCTCTGAAGGTGCAATGACGGAACGGGGCGTTTCCTTGACTTTTCCTATAAGAGCTTTTTCTGATGGTGTCCGCCCTTCAGGTAATGGGATTCCCAAATCACGCAAACCTTTTGATACCTTTTCTTTCTCCGCAGGCGTTTTGCCTTCCAATGGTTGCAGTAAACCAACTTTCGCTGCCTGTTCGTGCTTGACTTTCATTGATTTCGTTGAGGGTTCCTTAGGTAGACCAAGGCCAGCGCGAATTCTTGCAATAATTTTTTTTTCGGACGGTGATTGACTCTCAGGGAGAGCTAGACCTTTCATAGCAAGTCCCTTAAGAATTTTTTCTTTTTGTTCTAGTGTTTTGCCTTTGACCGGAGTAAGTAATCCTTCCGCTTTAGCTATACGCAGCTGCTCTGAAGGTGCAACGACGGAACGGGGCGTTTCCTTGACTTTTCCTATAAGAGCTTTTTCTGATGGTGTCCGCCCTTCAGGTAATGGGATTCCCAAATCACGCAAACCTTTTAATACCTTTTCTTTCTCCGCAGGCGTTTTGCCTTCCAATGGTTGTAGTAAGCCAGCTTTGGCTGCTTGTTCGTGCTTGACTTTCAGTGATTTCGTTGAGGGTTCCTTAGGTAGACCAAGGTCGGCGCGAACTTTGTCTATTAGTTTTCTTTCTGACGGTGATTGACCCTCAGGGAGAGCTAAACCTTTCATAGCAAGTCCCTTTAGAATTTTTTCTTTTTGTTCAGGTGTTTTGCCTTTTACCGGTGTTAGTAATCCTTCTGCTTTAGCTATACGCAGCTGCTCTGAAGGTGCAATGACAGAACGGACCGACTCTTTGACTTTTCTTATAAGAGCTTTTTCTGATGGTGTCCGCCCTTCAGGTAATGGGATTCCCAAATCACGCAAACCTTTTAATACCTTTTCTTTCTCCGCAGGCGTTTTGCCTTCCAATGGTTGTAGTAAACCAGCTTTGGCTGCTTGTTCGTGCTTAACTTTCAGTGATTTCGTTGAGGGTACTTTTGGTAGACCAAGGTCGGCGCGAACTTTGTCAATTAGTTTTCTTTCTGATGGTGATTGACCCTCAGGGAGAGCTAGACCTTTCATAGCAAGTCCTTTTAGAATTTTTTCTTTTTGTTGCGGTGGTTTGCCTTTGAGCGGAGTTAGTAATCCTTCCGCTTTAGCTTTACGCAGCATCTCAGAAGGTACTATGATTGAACGGGGTAAAGCCTTGACTTTATCTATAAGATCTTTTTCTGATGGTGTCCGTCCTTTAGGTAATGGGATTCCCAAGTCCCGTAAACCTTTTAACACCTTTTCTTTCTCTGCAGGCGTTTTGCCTTCCAATGGTAGTAGTAAGCCAGCTTTAGCTGCTTGATCGTGTCTGTCTTTCATAGATTTCGACGTGGGATCCTTAGGCAGACCAAGTTCAGCGCGAATTTTTTTAATAAGTTTTTTTTCTGACCGTGATTGACCCTCAGGGAGAGCTAGACCTTTCATAGCAAGTCCTTTTAGAATTTTTACTTTTTGTTCCGCTGGTTTTCCTTTAAGCTGTGTTAGTAATCCTTCCGCTTTAGCTCTACGCATCTGCTCAGAAGGTGCAATGATAGAACGGGGTGAAGCCTTAACTTTTTCTATAAGATCTTTTTCTGATGGTGTTCGTCCTTCAGGTAATGGGATTCCCAAGTCCCACAATCCTTTTAATACCTTTTCTTTCTCTGCAGGCGTTTTGCCTTCCAATGGTAGTAGTAAACCAGTTTTAGCTGCTTGATCGTATGTGTCTTTCATAGATTTCGTTATGGGATCCTTAGGTAGACCAAGGTCAGCACGAACCTTATTAATGAGTTTTTTTTCTGATGGTGACGTAGCCTCAGGGAGAGGTAAACCTTTCATAGCAAGTCCTTTTACAATGTTTTCTTTTTGTTCTGGAGATTTGCCTTTGAGCGGAGTCAGTAATCCTTCTACTTTAGCTGTATGCAATTGTTCGGATGGTGCAATGATAGGAGGCGAAGTCTTTATTTTTTCTACAAGAGCTTTCTCTGATGTTGTCCTTCCTTCAGGTAATGGGATTCCTAAGTTACGTAAACCTTTTAATATCTTTTCTTTTTCTGCCGGTGTTTTGCCTTCCAATGGTTGAAGTAAGCCTGCTTTAGCTGCCTGATCATGTCTGTCTTTCATAGATTTCGTTGTGGGATCCTTAGGTAGACCAAGGTTAGTGCGAACCTTATCAATCAGTTTTTTTTCTGAAGGTGATTCGGCTTCAGGGAGAGGTAACCCTCTTATAGCCAGTCCCTTTACAATGTTTTCTTTTTGTTCTGGAGATTTGTCTTTGAGTGGAGTCAGTAATCCTTTTATTTTAGCTGAACGCAATTGTTCAGACGGTGCAATGATAGAAAGAGGCGAAACTTTTATTTTTGTTATAAGATCTTTTTCTGATGGTGTCCGTCCTTCAGGTAATGGGATTCCCAAGTTACGTAAACCTTTTAATACCTTTTCTTTTTCTGCCGGTGTCTTGCCTTCCAATGGTTGAAGTAAGCCTGCTTTAGCTGCCTGATCGTGTCTTTCTTTCATAGATTTCGTTGTGGGATACTTAGGTAGACCAAGGTTAGTGCGAACCTTATCAATGAGTTTCTTTTCTGATGGTGACTGATCCTCAGGGAGAGGTAAACCTTTCATAGCAAGTGTTTTTACAATTTTTTCCTTCTGTTCCGGCGTTTTGCCACTTAGCGGAGTCCGTAGTTCTTCTTCTTTTGCTCTACGCATTAGTTCCGAAGGCGCTGCTGATACCACCTTGATCGGTTTTTTGCTTTTTATTTCAGCTATTAGAGCTTTTTCCGATGATGTGCGTCCTGCTGGCAATGGTATTCCCATATTATGTAGATCTTCCAATATCTTTTTCTTCTTTGCCGTTTTTTTGCCTTCCAAGGGCAACAGTTTCCCAGCTTTAGCAGCTTCTTCATGCTTTTGTCTAATAGTTTTAGTTTTAGGTTCAATTGGTACACCAAGATCTCTGCGAACCTTTTTTATTAGTTTTTTTTCTGATTGTGATTGTGCCTCAGGAAGAGGTAAACCTTTCATAGCTAGTCTCTTTAGAATGTTTTCCCTATATTCCGGTGATTTGCCTTTGAGCGGAGTAATTAACCCGTCCTCTTGTGCTCTATGCATTTGCTTGGAAGGCGACAGGGTTGCTGAAGCCGCCTGTGAAGGGCTACGTGGACTTGCCGCTATTTTGGCAATGAGAGATTTTTCTGTTGGCGTTCGCCCTATAGGCAATGGAATACCCATATCATGTAGACCTTCTAATATCTTTTCTTTCTTTTTAGGTGTTTTTCCTTCCAATGGTATAAGTTTTCCAGCTTTAGATGCTTTTTCATGTTTATCTCTGATATCTTTAGTTTCAGGTTCAATAGGAAGACCAAGGTCGGTGCGCACCTTGTCAATGAGTTTATTTTCAGATGGCGATTGACCTTCAGGAAGAGGTAAACCAATCATAGCTAGTCTTTTTAGAACGTTTTCCTTATATTCCGGCGATTTGTCTTTGAGCGGAGTAAGTAACCCATCTGCTTGTGCTCTACGAATTTGTTCTGAATGCGCCACAGCCAGTGATACCATCTCGCTCGGTGGTTTGCCACTTATTTTAGCTATTAGAGCTTTTTCCGAAGGCGTGCGTCCTTTCGGTAATGGAATACCCATTTCAAATAGATCTTGCAATATCTTTTCTTTCTCTTCAGGTGTTTTGCCTTCCAATGGCAGTAATTTACCAGCTTTAGATGCTTCTTCATGCTTGTCTCGAATCTCTTTAGTTTTAGGTTCAATAGGTACACCAAGATCGGCACGAACCTTGTTGATCAGTTTTTTTTCTGATAATGTTTTTCCTTCAGGAAGGGGAAAACCTTTCATGGCTTGTTCTCTTAAAACTTTTTCTCTTTCAGAGAATTTCAGTTTGTCTTCCGGTTTTATATGACTACAAAGTATACAAGTACAGTTCGTGCAATCTCTTTTTTTATAACATTCGTACAAGCCTCTCATAATTTCAAACATGGCATCCGAGTTACAAGTGCAACAACAATTATTGTCTACCGTACCTCCAAACTCGCACCTGTAGATAATCAACTTTATCTGTCTGCGATAGTTAAACGGGTATAAACTTTTGTCGAACCGATGTTCAGAAGCAAAATTGGCAGTAACATTTGAACGTAAAGGACTTAGTTTGTATTTATTTTTTATTGTAACCTTGCTTGGGCCGCTTCTGTTTCGTGGTGGTGTTGGCCATGTACATTCATTTAGTTCAGGCATGCTTGAGTGTCTGGTGATCGAAACTTGTTTCTTGGATCTGCTGAATCTTGATAAACGAGAAGGTACTCTATATTGTTGTGCCTGTATGAAGACATTGTGGTTTTTGTGGTTTTTTAATCTTTTTCTAGTAACAATTATTATGTTCACGTTTTCGCCATGACATTGACTGTTTGCTTGATTACAGTAAGTTGATGAATTTAGGTTGTCCAAATCTGTCATAATGATTTATTTTTCAGTATCGTATCTCGGGTTTGACAGAGAATTAAAATATTAAGTTTTTTCATAAAAAATACACATTCATTCCTTCACATCCGAATACCACATTACAAGTTCCATGTCATTTTATTGTGTCGTGGCCGTCGAGTGATCATTACGATTATGTGTAAGATTTTTGGATTTTATTTTCTTGGACCTATGTTTCGGCTGAAATAACAGGAAAAAATAGATTAATATTTATAAAAAGACTATCGTTCGTATCGGTAGCCATCTTGGATGTGTAGTTTTTTTTTGCCACCGTTTTAATTTGCGTTCACTTACGGAGTACTTTGCGCCAAATCCGGTAGTCTGATTTTTTGGAGGCTTGTTTATGATGTTGGCCCGATGAATAATCCAAGTCTGTGACCTCGAGCGTTGAATGCAACTTTGTCAAAAACCAAAAAACCGCGAACATCTTTTCCTTTTTTCAGATTTTGGCGATTATAACCCTAAAGGACTAATTTTTGATAGTACCTACACACATCAAAAAAAGTTTGCGATCACTAGCATAAGTTGTTATATTTTTCTAAATTTAACTTTATCAAGAGTGAATAGGTTACTTCTAGGCAAGCGTGATCCATCTTCGACCACATCATCGCTTACCATCAGGTGAGATAGTGGTCAAACGCGTACCTATCAAGAGTAAAAAAAAAAATTTCTTTGTTGTGTGTTTTCTCCTCTCTGGTATCAGATGGGTCCTCTCGGAGCCACTTGATACCGTTGAGACTCAGGTGGGTGTCCTTTTGGATTCACCCGACGCAACGGATTTATAACTTTATTTGTTTACAATTTTACTCTTTTTTTTCGGTTATCTACGGTTGAACTCTATGGTGTATTATATTTTTCATCGTCTTGTTCATTTTCAACTAATATTCAACGTCAAAAAATTAAAGTGGGTGAAAATTACGAAACAAATAGTAGTTACCCGATTTCTTCCCGTACGTAAGTAATTTGATATTTCAGAATTATAGTGGCATATTGTAACAATAAACAATTAAAAATGAGTTAATGAATAATATGGCTAGTAATCTAGAAACATTTCTTATTGGAATATTCCTGATGATTGTTTGGAGGTACACTAGCGAATGAAAATCGTGGATATCGGAAATGGTTTGTATTGACCAATACTTGTAATTAACATACGTTAGGTAAAGATAGTACATAGAACACACGCTATATCGAGTTGTGAGAGCAGCATGGTTTTTCACAATATGGCATCACTCTGCAGCAGTACTGTGGCCTGGCGCCGGAAACATTTAGTGATGCCACCTAAAATAATTAAATGGTGTTGCGACACAATACGCCACAACAACCCCCCTACTAAGAAAATAACAAGTTATTTACAAACAAAGAAAGCCACATAAAAATATACACGAAGTAGGTGACACAAGATAGGCAACAAAAAACTTAAAAATAAAACTGAAGCTAAAGATCTAACCTATCCTTAAATGTAATAGTGCGACCTGACCGGGTGGTAAGTGGTTGTTGTGCAACAGGGGGCACAGTCGGCTGAGTAGTCGCAGAGGGCGCAGGTGGCGTGGGCGGGGAAGGCGCTTGCACGGCAGGCGCGGGCGCTGCGATCTGTTGCAGAGCGGTTACCCGGGAGAGGTTGCTCTCTAGCTCGGGGTGTGATCATAGATATAAGAAACAAGGAGATATGCCCGTTAGACGAAAATATATCGGAACCCTGTGTCCCCAGTATATCCCTTCCACATGAAAACTACTACACATAAACTTCTGTAAAAGCAATAGATACGCAGTCGCGCACACACCCGCATTTCTTAAATCAGAGTAAATCACAATCAAAACACAATCAATTGTAAACCTTATCTCATCAAACACAGCGTGTATTTACCGTTCACCGTATAACTCACGCACACTAAAACAACGGTCGCTATCGTTGTGCTGTGCAAAAGCAATTTATTTCTCATATACGCTAGTGATTGACTAAACCGGAAAGTTAACGAATCTTCAATTTTATTATTGTAGAAACATTTTTTTGGGGTCACAAAAACAAAATAAAATAAAAAAACTGCATGTACAGAAAATAATAGAATAAAAATAAACAAATGTAGCTAAAAAATATCTTCTTTGTTATATATACTACTCTGTCAAGAAAGTACCGGGAAAAGATCAATAATACACAAAATGTCTGTTATTCATCCAAATTTATTTTATCACCTTCAAAGTATGCTCCTTTAGAAACGATACACTTGCGCCAACGAATAATCCATTCATCAAAACATTTTTTAAACGCTGCTTCCGGAATTGAGTTCAGTTCTCGCCGCGAATTCTCCTTTATGTCTTCTATCGATAGAAAACGGGTGCCACGAAGTGGTAATTTGAGTTTAGGAAAAAGAAAAAAGTCAGCAGGAGCCATATCTGGTGAATATGGTGGTTGCTGGATGGTATTTGTTGAGTGTTTGGTTAAAAATTCGTTCACAATGATAGCCTTGTGCGCTTTCATGCGATTGAGTTTTTGGAGAAAATTCAGATCTTTTGGGACTAGCCGAGCAGCAACATGTTTCATACCCAAATGATTAGTTAAAATGGTACGGATCGACTCGTGAGATACAGAAAGTTCGGCGGCTATCTCTCTCAGAGTTGAATGGGGATTTTCAGTCACTATTTCCTTCACTTTTGCGATGTTAACTTCAGTTGCAGACGTTGACGGCCTACCAGAGCGAGGCAAATCTTCCATCACATCTCGACCGCTTTTGAACGCTTTGAACCACTCATAAGCACGAGTTTTTGATAAAGTCGATTCACCGTAAGCCTTCTGTAACATTTTCAGTGACTCTGAACACGAAATTCCATTGGCGATGCAAAATTTAAGACAAACTCTTTGTTCGATATTTTTGTCCATTATGAAATTCGCAATACACACTATATATGATATTACTAAAACCAGCACTGTATTTAATATAAATAACAGATGCAACTCAAACTCCGCGCCAAAATGGAAAACAGTTGTGCCAATCTAACAACTACAAAAAAACAAAAATTTGAATTTGGAACCATAAACAAATCATCCATTCCCGATACTTTTTTGACTGAATGTATAAAGCTGGAGAGTTTGTTTGCTTTAACGCGCTAATCTCAGGAACTACTGGTCCGATTTGAAAAAATCTTTCAGTATCAGATAGCCTATTTATCGAGAAAGGCTATAGGCCATACAATATCATCACGCTCAGACCAATAGGAGCGGAGTGCAGACGAAGTTGCGCGGGTCAACTAGTAACAACACAAAACAGCGTCTTATATATTTTAAACTACTCAACGGATTTTAATGCGGTTTTTTTTTTCTTTATTTATTTAGGGACATTTAAAATCGCAAAGCGTATGTCAGTCCCATCGTACCCTAAATACAAATTAGTCATATCTGGGCCATGAACCTAAACAGACTTCTCGCATCATCGCTATTTGGCTGAGCCAAGATTTTATTGAAGGTGCCTACGTCAAGTCTGTTCAACCTCAAGGCCCTAAACAAATTATTTCTCTCAGACTCATACCGGACACAGTCCATCAATAAGTGGTGTAAGTCTTCAACAACTCCATACTCCACACAGTTAGGAGAGTTTGTTTTCCTCATCATGAACGCAAACTTATTACATGGAATGTGTCCAGATCTGAGTTTATGAGCGGTAACAACTAATTTTCGGCTTAAATTACTATTTGCAAACCAGGGCACACAAAAAAGGCTGACCCTGCATAGTTTTATACCAAATTCCTTTGTCTAAAGAGCGCTTGTCAAAATATTCCTTCCAGTCATTATAACACTTAATTTTAAATTTAGGTAAAACTTCTGAATAAAGGTACGATTCCGAACCACGCTGCACGCAGCAGTGCTGTCGCAGCAGTGCTGCCGCGACACTACTGGTCCCCGTACAATTTCTATTACATTCCGAGCTAGGCAGCAATGTCGCGGCAGCAATGTAGCGGCAGCACTGCTGCGCGTCAGTGTCGCCCTACCGCCGCGACAGACCAGTAGTGACGCGTATGCCGCCGCAGCAAGAGTACCTACTTGAATGTTGACACGTAAATTGACAACAAAAGGATGAATTTCTCTGACTCAGAAGAGGAACAGTTAATTAACTATGTGACTTTATATCCAGCCCTTTACGATAGCAGTCATACTAATTTATCGTAATAATTTAATAAAAGAAAATATATGGAAGGATATATCGAACAAAATCAATAAAACAAGTGAGTAAATGTTCTTACCAACTTTATTTTAATTTCATGATTATGTACCTAATAGTTACAAGTATTTTACTTCTTTTCTATGAAAAAATTGAACCGACTTCAAATAAAAAATAGTTACTGCACTAAAAAGCAAAAAATTAATAACTAAGTTTATGAATAAGAGGGTAGGTGTAGAAAATGATCAGTAAGTACCTACTCAGATCAGTACTCTCACATTTTTAAAGTCGGTTATTTTTTTATTGAAAGGTTTATTTTTTCATTGTAAGTGTAGGTACATATACGTAGATAAGTAGTGGAATGTTTTGACCTACACACCTTTTTAAAAAAGAATAACCGTAACGCAGAAAAAGAAAAACACAAAAAAATACTGTTGAAATGATAACCTCCTCCTTTTGTGGAGATCGGTTAAAAATGTATTTTGCTTGAAATGTATTATATTCGACTAATAGCTGCTTCTTGCCATGAAACTGAACCGTTCTCAGTAACGAAAAAATCTTTTAGTTTGTCTCTGACTTCGAATCCATTGCTATTCGAAAACCCACCCGAAGCCACTAAATCTATCATGTTTTGGTCAGGGAAATTGTCACTATTTGTTTGATAATGTGGAATGCTATTTTCTTCGAGGTAACCATCCCGAAGTAAATTGTGCAAACAACAAGCTGTTAATATAAGGTCATCAACCACCTCGGTCGATATACCGATAGGCGAATAGAAAACTCTGAAAACTTGACTTAAAAGACCAAAAGCATTTTCTGTCACTCTCCGAGCTCGACATAATCTGTAGTTATAAATTTCTTTGTGTCTAGACAATCTCGCTGTTCTTCTTGGGTATGGCTTCATCATAAAGCTACTAAGAGCAAACGCCTCATCTCCAATTAAAAAGTGGGGCAGAGTTACATTTGTTCCAGGCAAATTCTTAGGTGGTGGAATATGAAATCTTTCATTTGCTATGTCATTGCCCATTCTTGACTTTTGAAAAATGCCATTGTCAGATTCTTTGCCGTAAGCACCTACATCAACGGCTATAAATTTGTAATTAGCATCCACAATAGCTAACAAGACAACTGAAAAGTAATCTTTATAATTAAAAAAGAGGGATCCACTATTTTTTGGAGCTTTGATACGGACATGTTTGCCATCGATTCCTCCAACGCAATTCGGTATATTCCATTTATGCCAAAAACATGTTTCAACGATTGTAAAGTCGTTTTCCTCCAGAGGCTTCATTAGGAGAGGTACTAATTCTTGCCTTAAAACTTTTAATACATGTTTCACGATACGTGATATATAGCTCTCAGATATACGGTATGAATACGATAAAGATCTGAAACTTTCACCGGTGGCCATGAACCTGTAAAAATCATAATACTATTTTGATATATATAGAATAATAATAATAATGATTTAACAAAGTGAGAGACATGATGAAATCCTTTACTCATTTTGTTTAGGTATTTAACTAAACTTTAATCTCGATGTGTTTCTTTATTCTTTTTCATTTTAAAAGCTCAGTAAGTAAAATGCATCTAAAAACCTATCTTAATAGGTACCACAATAGTTTAGGCAGTAGTTTATTTGTTAGAAATGTGTTTTGCTTAAAAAGTTACATCAAGATTGTTTAACTTTATTTAAATATCTAAACAATACTAGTATAGTCTGATGTAGTTATGTATTTAAATCTGTACAATACACCACACTAATCCAGAAAAACATATCTCAATCAAGTTCTTGGTTTTAGGTGATGACTGCAAGAAAAAATGGAAAATGATACGCGATTCCTATACAAGATATAGAAAAAAAAATAAGGCGGGTACTGGGTCAGCCGCAGCAAAAAACGCAAAAGACAAAAGGTACCAACAGTTGTCGTTCCTAGACAATATTCCCGAACACAGATCGGGGGGTACGAATATAATAGCCTCACCTCCGAATGTAACTGATAATGAGGATAGTGTTGATTTAGATCACCTAGAAAGAGAATCACAAAATCAAGATACCGAGGAAACGGAAACATCACTGGTTCTTAATGAAACTCCAATCAAAGTAAAACGCCTTAAACATAGCGACGATAATATAATAAAAATTTGGAAAGAAAGAAATGAAAAAAGGCAAGATTTGATAAAGACTATTGTCCAACGCAAGGATGATGACGTACAACTTTTTTGCAATTATATTGGTAACGTTTTACGAAGTTTACCGCCTTTACAAAAGGCTGAAGCGAAAAGGCATATTAGCTCTGTTGTATCAGATTATGAAATCTTGGCAGCAAGAATTGCGACCGGAACGGAGAGATCAGATACGATGAGTTCCTCGTATTACACATCTTCACCAGAAGGGTCAGAGTCTTCAACGAATATCTGTAGGCCCTAGAGATACACATCATTCATCAATACTTGGCCAAAGCTCTGTTCAACATATTACGGGCCCATGTTCTCCTATTGCGGATGTTCAATCACCAGGACATGTATCATCACCAGAACCTACAGATTTACGTACATCGAACCAAGACAGCGATGATAGTCTCCAAGACTTTTTTAATTTATAAACTTAACTCACCTTAATGTTAAGAATAATTTTTCTTCAGCGTTGATAACTTCCTTGCGAGAAACTTTTGCTTCAATTTTGTCAGCAATTAAACTTTGGATAAAACTGAACTGTTTTTTATTTAAACGACAGTACTCTCTAAATTTTTCTTCATCACTTATTAAATGGTTTTTAATCAGCGTCTTGTAACATCCTTCCCGTTGTCTGCTTTTATAAAACGAGTCTGTTGCTTTTCTTTTACTATTGACATAAAGCAACAACAAATCATCGTCATCTTCTTCCTCTTCCAACAGTATAAATAAAAGTTGGTCATCAATCGACATCTTGTCAACTCAAAGTAAACTAACGAATACACAACAACGCATCACCACGAACAGAGCGACACTGCCGCGTTGCTCGGAATCAGCGCGGCAGGCAGCACTGCTGGGCAGCACCTTAGTGGCAGCACTGCTGCGGCAGCACTGTTGCGTGCAGCGTGGTTCGGAATCATACCTTAATCCAAAATTATGCTAGTTCCTCCTCCATTTTTAGCTGCATATTTTGCCAGCATGTCAGCCTTTTCATTGCCCTGTATTCCTATATGCGATGGGACCCATTGCAATCTCAATGTAACACCTTTAAGCGTTAATTCATCTATCTTAGATAGAATAACATAAGCTAGCGATACACCTCTGTGGCCAGAGGCGCATCGAGCTAAATGTTGTAAGGAACTTTTGCTATCTGTGCAAATAATAATATTTTTATGTTGAGTACTGTTACAAAACGTGAGTGCTTCAGAGATCGCAATAAGCTCCAACGTCATTATGGATGCATTCACATCTATTTTAAAACAATTACTTTGACAACCATTTGATTCACTAGGCACATAAAAGGCTGCTCCACGACCATCTAAACTCTTCGACCCATCTGTAAATATACTAAGCCATTCATTGTACTTCAAATGCAACTCTCTAACAACTTCTAACTGTAATAAATTACTATTATAGCTTTGTTTAGATAACTTCACTGCATCAAAGTCCCATATAATTACTTCTTGGATATTAATGTTGGTCATCCATGTCCTCAGAGTAAACATCAGCAAGGGATGTGATGACGATAGCGTCATCTTCCACTTCACGTTCATCTTTCACTTCATTATATAAGGAAATCAGTAGAGGAATCTTTTTATTTCTCCAAAAACTTTTTTGTAGAAGAGTGTGGAGCTGTCCTAACAAACTGTTGGTAATATTATTATCTATAGATTTAGATTTTAAACAGATCTTATAACCTAAGTATTTTCTCCGTAAATACAGCGGAGCTACATAAAGCTCGCTTTCCATGACGTGAATAGGTGTGGTTTTTATAAAACCTCCTATTATTCTCAAAGCCTGGTTTTGAATTTTATTTAGTTTGTCTAGGTGACAGATTATACTCACATCATATAAAAAACTGCTGTAGTCTATACGACTTCTAATTAAGGCTATGTAAATATGTCTCAAATGTGTAGGATGCACGCACCATGAAGTGCCAGCCAAGACTTTGAGTAAACTTAGATTCCTCTGTACTTTTTCAGCTACCATATTGACGTGTTTACTCCAACGCAATGACCTGTCTAACCACACTCCCAAATACTTATAATTGTCTACTAACTGTAAACTATGTCCATTTATGTTTAAATCTATTTCTAATTTCCTGAATCCCCTAGTAAAAATACACACTTTAGACTTAGTTGCCGATAATTCTAAACCTATATTTGTGACCACATTAAAAAGAAGGGGAGAAATTGGGTCCCCTTGTGCCAAACCTCTATCCGTATATCTAATAATATATTTTTGCTGATCCGTCTCATCTTTCATCATTAGGTGCCTTTCGCTTAGAAATCTCCATAGATATCGACATGTTTTTTGTCCAACTCCTATTTCATCTAAAGTATTAATCAGCACGTCTACTAATACATTATTGTAGGCGTTAGAAATATCTAAAAAGTAAGCTATAGTTGGAACCTTATGCGAAAATCCTACATATATCTGGCTTACTAAGTTAACCAAACAGTCCTGGCACGACTGTCCTCTTCTAAATCCAGAAGTGTACGGAGATAATAATTTTTTTTTTAGATGTACCATTCAAGTCGTTTTGTTAACATTTAATGGAAAATTTTGCACACACAAGATATTAACGAAATTAGAATTTTTGGTATCGGCGTCACCAATATGTCGCGCCATTGGTTTGGAATATCCCCGGTATAAAAGATAGTATTATATATTTTTAATAAGTACTGCTTACTGACTGATGAAAGATGAAATATTAATGAATATGTTATACCATCATTGCCTGGTGCTGTGTCTTTTCGCTTAAAGCAATGAGTCATTTCTTGTACAGTGAAGCTGTTATCTAATTCTGTATGATTTGATTTAAAACTGTGATAGGGCTGTCGACACGTGTAATCGGGTGCTAAACTGCAAAGTAGTTCGAGTTTTTGTTCATTGGAAACAAATGATCGTGAGGAATGTAATCCCTTGACCCAACCCATAAGTTTGCGCATATCGGAGCTGGATGTTTTTTCATCGATGCTACTATAATATGTTTGCCAATCATTTGTTCTAGACCGCTGTATGGCCGTTTTCGTATTTTCTGCTATTCGTTTAAGAATGGTTAGATTGTCGGGTGTAGGATTGTTTCTAAATTTTTTAGGGCCAGTCTTCGTTGTGCAACCAAATGAGAAAGCTTTGGGGTCCAATAGGGCTTAGGTCTAAATCCGTTATTAGGTTTATCACATACCTTTATCAGGGGTATGAACTGATCTGCGGCTTTCTCCACTTGCTTAATAATGTAATACAATACATGGATTGTACGTTGGAAGTTTCAACAGGCTGGAGCAAATACTTTTCTAACATTTAGTATACTCCATTTAGCTAATTTAAAATTACGTTTTTTGGTATTATAAACACAGTGTGCTTTACTACTATATTTTTAAACAAATGATCACTACCTAAACACTCATTCATAACATTCCAATTTAATAAATGAGACAAGTCGGTAGACACAAATGTCACATCGGGAGAACTTCGTTGAATAGTGCTATCAACATAACTCATTCTTGTTACGCTACCGTCATTAAGAGAAATGAAGCCATTATCTAACGCGTAGTCATAGATTTGTATAGGTACCTCTCGCGACAGTTTTACACGACCAAGTAGCGTGATGGCCGTTAAAATCTCCTGCTACAATACATTTGCTACGAACTAATGAAAATACTTGTTCCCAATCGGATATACTTGTTCGTACCGATGACGGACAGTATACTAATACGACATTTTTAATTTGGTTACAGTTCAATAGTTTAATGGACATTATTTCTATTCCCGAATTATTAATATTAACAAAATTTGGTTGTACTTTAATCGACTTATGTGAAATTATAGCTATTCCTCCGTATCCGTCAAACCTGTCCTTTCTAAAAATATTATAGCCCCTAATATTTATATGCGATTCCGGTTCTAACCATGTTTCGGATATTAACGCAATGTGTACTTTATACTGTTGCAATAGGAGTTCTAATTCATTACGTTTAGGTCGCAAGCTTCGTGCATTCCACTGTATTATATTGAGCGAAACCATATTATTAGATTCTCTAGCCATTATTAAACATAGCCATAAAAAATTTCCATAGATCATCTCCACTCAGTACCTTAAAAAACCACTGACCACATATTTCTATAAAAAAATTAGCTAGCTGTTTAAATTTAGCGAACCAATTACCATCAGACAAACATACTTCTCGGATTCTTTTATAAATACTGTACATACTAAAACGTTTTTTTGATTCCTCAGAACCTGAGTTCTTTTCCTTCTCCAGATTTGCCGTTTGTAGCCGACTATTGCAACTTTCTTCCGAGGTTTTCCCCTGTTGGCATGTGTAGTGTTTGTATTTCCTAAAAGGTACATACTAACATTGTCTCATGTACACGGGTAGTCGAAGTATAGCTGTCAATCGGGTAGTCTGTCACTGACACTAGCCAAGGTTGGACGTGTGCTGCTTGCGATACGAGTGTAGTGGTGAGCCAGTGAATTACAGGTGTTACTGCAAGAACAAGGGCCATTACAAGTGGCGACGAGGAGAAAAGGTCAGAATTATTTTTTTTTGGGGGGGAAAGGTGGCGTACGAGAGTGTTTTCTTGTTAGTAACCTTAACCTAAAAACTCAAAGGATGTTTATTTCATACTAGTACTAGAAAAAGGTAATTGAACATAATTAAAACGCATTTCTCAATAGACATTACGACCCAAAAGCAGTAATAAGAAACTAGAAATAAATTCTCTTTTGTTTACATGCGAGTGCGAGATGATTGATGACTTGATGAGTGACCGCAGCGCGGCGCGTAAGAACTTACTTGCCGCCTCAGTGTGACTAACCTAACGTAAACAAATAGGCGATGGATTGAGATACCTACTATTATTTACTTCAAAATCCAGACGGCTTATTTGTAGGTACCTGCCTACCTTATATTTTATAAATTGAAATAAAAAATGATTAATTAATACGACTAAAAATAACGTTTACTCAAAGTTTTTATCTTTGCATTGCACGTAGTCTAAATGATACTTTATTTTATAATGTAGGTACACTAGATAGCCATGGGATGCTAATATACCTACAGGTTGATAATTTTAATTGCTTGGGTGCCTACTTAATTACTTTTTGTAACATATTATTATGATGTAACTTAGGATTTTAACCGCCTATTTAACAAACAGTTTTCGTGACAGACTTAAGGTGACGTAGGCTACCTACCTACGGAACTAACGTTTTAATCACCATAACAATAAACCTACCTACATGATATTACATTACCGTTTGTATAGGTACGCTAACAATAGAATATGCCATACCTACCTTTCGCTCGACTAACTAACAGAGCAATTGTTTAAAATAATTGAATTCTATAAATCAGAATTTAACTATAATAGAATTTCATTAAATTGAAATTAATTAGACTTCGGAATTCCATTAAATTGGAATTGAGTTAAAATCTTCGGAATTCCATTAAATTGGAATTGAGTTAAAATCTTCGGAATTCCATTAAATTGGAATTGAGATAAAATCTTCGGAATTCCATTAAATTGGAATTGAGTTAAAATCTTCGGAATTCCATTAAATTGGAATTGAGTTAAAATCTTCGGAATTCCATTAAATTGGAATTGAGATAAAATCTTCGGAATTCCATTAAATTGGAATTGAGTTAAAATCTTCGGAATTCCATTAAATTGGAATTGAGTTAAAATCTTCGGAATTCCATTAAATTGGAATTGAGTTAAAATCTTTGGAATTCCATTAAATTGGAATTGAGTTAAAATCTTCGGAATTCCATTAAATTGGAATTGAGTTAAAATCTTCGGAATTCCATTAAATTGGAATTGAGATAAAATCTTCGGAATTCCATTAAATTGGAATTGAGTTAAAATCTTAGGAATTCCATTAAATTGGAATTGAGTTAAAATCTGCGGAATTCCATTAAATTGGAATTGAGATAAAATCTTCGGAATTCCATTAAATTGGAATTGAGTTAAAATCTTCGGAATTCCATTAAATTGGAATTGAGTTAAAATCTTCGGAATTCCATTAAATTGGAATTGAGATAAAATCTTCGGAATTCCATTAAATTGGAATTGAGTTAAAATCTTCGGAATTCCATTAAATTGGAATTGAGATAAAATCTTCTGAATTCCATTAAATTGGAATTGAGATAAAATCTTCGGAATTCCATTAAATTGGAATTGAGTTAAAATCTTCGGAATTCCATTAAATTGGAATTGAGATAAAATCATCGAAATTCCATTAAATTGGAATTGAGATAAAATCTTCGGAATTCCATTAAATTGGAATTGAGGTTAAAACTTTGGAATTCCATTAAACCGGAATTAAGATATAACTTCGGAATTCCATTAAATTGAAATTAGAATTAATATTATTGTATTCCATTTAATTGGAATTTAAATTAGGACTTTGAGATTCCATTTAATTGGAATTGCTACTTGGTTGGACTTCTTTTAAATAAGAGGTTATGGGTTAAAGTAGATAAAACACTTTCATTAATATGAAAGTAGTTGTTGTTGGTTTCCATTCAATTGGATGTCTTTCCAGGTCGCCCCAAAGAACGATCCACCATGTCAATTCAGCTACCGCCTCCAGAGAAATTAACTCTTGAAGGTGATAGTTCTTCTATCGGATTAAAATGGGAGAAATGGAAGAGGTCACTTCTTATTTACCTTGAAGCATCTGACATTAGTGCTGACGTTAAAAAAAGAGCAACATTATTAGTATTAGGTGGATCTGCACTTCAAGACATATTTTATAACTTGCCAGGAGCTAATGTTAATCCTGGAAATGACGTCAATGTTTTTGATGTAGCTATTAGTAAGCTAGATGATTACTTCCTTCCCAAACAAAATAAGACTTATGAAAGACACATATTTCTACAAATAACACAAGTAGAAGGCGAAAATTTTGAACAATTTTTGCTTAAACTTCGAGACCAAGCAGTCAAATGTAAGTTTGACAAGCCGGCTGACCAGATTATTGACCAAATAACTGGATATTGTATATCATCGGAATTAAGAAAGAAGATTCTCACCATGGGGGACGAGATCACATTAGATAAAGTAATATCAACTGCAAATACACTAGAAATAGTTAATCACCAATTAGAAAGTTATGAAAAAAAAGATAGGATAAAAAATACATACAATAATAATTCCAAATTGGAGACTCAAAACAAACAATTTACTAAGTGCGGTAGATGTGGCCTTGCAGCACATACTTCTCAAGGATCGGCCTGCCCAGCTTTAGGGAAGAAGTGCAATGGGTGTAACAAATTAGGCCACTACCAACGCTGCTGTCGAACTAAATCTAATCAATTAAAACGTAAATCAGAACAAAAACAGGACTCAGACAAAAATAATCATAAAAGACACAAACAAGATACAACGGTTAATTCTTTAGAAGAAGAGCAGGTAGAATACATATTTAACTTAAACGATGATGCAACAATAGTATGTGAAATAGGAGGAGTAAGTTTAGAAATGTTAATAGACTCGGGTTGCAAATTGAATTTGATATCGGATAAAACTTGGGATTATTTAAAACGAAACAAGGTACATTGTTATAATCAGGTCCGAGAACCGAATAAAATATTTTTAGCATACGGCAGTAAATCTCCATTACAAGTCAATGGGTCGTTTGAAGCTATAATAAAAGCTAATAGTAAAGAAGACCGGGCTAAAATTTATGTCATAGGAGATGGATCAAGAAATCTTCTAGGAAAGGACACTGCTATACGTCTTGGGGTTTTAAAATTAGGGGTCGGTGTGAACCAAATAAATTATAGTCAAGAAAGATCTCAGCCATTTCCTAAATTTAAAAATGTCTCAATAGAAATTCCTAATGATCCGTTAGTGAAACCTGTTATGCAACCATTCCGAAGAATACCTATACCTATAGAAGAAAAAATAAATAAGAAAATAAAAGAATTACTCGATTTAGACATCATCGAGGAAGTACACGAACCATCACCGTGGGTTTCACCATTGTACCTATTCTAAAAGATAATGGTGATGTACGCGTCTGTGTTGGTATGCGGCGTGCGAATGCAGCTATATTAAGAGAAAACCATCTTTTACCATGCATGGAACATTTATTGCCAAAAATAAACAAAGCAAAATATTTCTCGAAATTGGATATTAAGGACGCATTCCATCAAATAGAATTGCATCCGAATTCCAGGCATTCATAAAGTTAAAGAAGGCATTATCTATTATTATTTATTATTATTATCTGCTTAGCTTGGGACTAGATGGCGTTGTGTGATAGTTGTGTGGAATATTATATTATTATCAGAAATTAAAACTCTAGGTTATTATGACGTTATGGATAAGACACAAGTTATAGCGGACGCTAGCCCAGTAGGTTTAGGTGCGGTTTTGGTGCAAACCGATAATAAAGGATCCAGAATTATTGCGTTCGGTAATCGTACACTAAATGATTGTGAAAGAAAATATAGCCAAACGGAAAAGGAAGCGCTTGCACTCGTTTGGGCTATTGAGCATTTTAATACATTTCTCTTCGGTAAAGTGTTTGATTTGATTACCGATCATAAGCCCCTCGAATTTATATTTACCCCTAAATCTAGACCATGCGCTAGAGTTGAGAGATGGGTGTTGCGTCTTCAGGCGTATCGTTATAATATAAAATATAAACCGGGGAAAACCAATATTGCGGATCCTTTATCACAATTGTGAGAAAGTGCGCCCAAACAACCGTTGGTAAAAGACTATGTTTATCAAATAGCCGAACTTGCAAGACCTCAGGCAATTCCTATGAAGGAAATAATTGGTGAATCAGAAATCGATCACGAAATCATTAAAGTTAAGAAGAGAATTTATAACGACCAATGGGATGACTCTATTAAATGTTTTAAGGTCTTCGCAAATGAATTATGCTTCTATGAAAATATTCTCCTTAGGGGGAGCAGAATTGTCATTCCAGTAAATCTAAGGACACGTGTATTACATGCGGCACATGAAGGCCATCCAGGAATCGTGGGCATGAAAGGTCGACTACGATGCAAGGTTTAGTGGCCTAGGATTGATAAAGATGTTGAGTTGTTCGTAAAAAAATGCAAGGGCTGTACACTAGTTAGTTTACCAAATCCTCCGGTACCAATGAAGTGTCGGGAACTTCCAGCCGAGGCGTGGATGGACATCGCTATGGACTTGTTAGGGCCATTACCAAATAGCGATTATCTTTTAGTGGTAGTAGACTATTATAGTCGCTACAAAGAGATAAAGATCACTAGGACCATTACCAGTTTACAAATCATTAAAATATTAAAAGAAATGTTTAGTCGATTAGGTTATCCGCATTCTATCACCGCGGATAACGGGCGGCAATTTGTTAGCGAGGAGTTTAAGAATTTTTGTAAAGAATGCAACATTAAACTTTTTAATACAGTGCCATACTGGCCGCAGATGAATGGCAAAGTAGAACGCCAAAACCGCGACATTGTTAAACGACTTAAAATTAGTTCAAGTGAAAAAAAGATCTTAGAGAAGCGCTCTACGAGTATTTAATGATGTATAACTCTACTCCTCATTCAGTGACAGGAAAGACGCCCTCAGAACTGTTTTTTAAAAGAAAGAACCGCGATAAAATTTTAATGTTAAAAGATATAAGTAATTCAGGAGATGATTCGGAAGTTAGGGATAAAGACAGATTGCAAAAAGAGAAGGGAAAGGAATATAGTGATCGGGAAAGAAGAGCAGAAGAGCCAGGAATATATCCAGGGGATAAGGTCTATTTAAAAGAAATGGAAAAGACAAATAAGCTTTCAACTAATTTTAATCCCGAATCTCATGTGGTTGAAAAATCGGTTGGAGGAGACGTTACAGTAAGAAACGAAGAAACAGGACAGAAACTTAGAAGAAATATTGTGCACTTAAAAAAAGTGGAAGGCCAATGGCAAGCTGTTCCAAATGATCTTATCCCGGCAGAAGATCTCGTAGTTGATGAGTAACTATCCGAAAGACAAAATTGTGAGATTTAATTTGATAATTTTTCTGTTAGTGATTAAATAATAAATAAGTAAAGGATAATAAAAAATTGTTAAAAAGGAAGGGATGTAGTGTTTGTATTTCCTAAAAGGTACATACTAACATTGTCTCATGTACACGGGTAGTCGAAGTATAGCTGTCAATCGGGTAGTCTGTCACTGACACTAGCCAAGGTTGGACGTGTGCTGCTTGCGATACGAGTGTAGTGGTGAGCCAGTGAATTACAGGTGTTACTGCAAGAACAAGGGCCATTACAGCATGGATGTCGTATTGTTGTGTTTACATCTTGCACCACTCCTTCCGATTGCTTGTTTTGAGCTACCCGCTTTTTTTGAGTATTTTTCTGTTGACGATCTTCTACCTCCATTTGACTCACCTCCCTTACATTGTGAATTAGAGCCTCAGTGACAAGTACATTTCTGTACGATGTCTCAAGGCTATCCTGCGGTGACTCCGAATTGACAGCAGATTCTTGAGTGCTCTCTTCAATATAGTTGTGATGTTCATCGTTTACTTTTTGTGTTTCAAATAAATTTCAAGCGCTTTCCGATAGTTGCAGCTATTCTCCGTCATAATGATCCGAATTTCCTTTTCTTTTAAAAAAACGGGGCATTGTTTGAATAAAGTCATATGTGGTCCTTTACAGTTCACACAAATGTATTTTTCGGTGGCACAATTTGGGTGATCGTTACCACATTTGGGACACACCGGTTTCCTACTTGGACACAACTTTGACAAATGACCAAATCTCCAACATACCGAACATTGGGACACTGGGAAAGTGTAAGGTTCCACTTTAAACCTACAACCGTAACCATATACGTACGGCGGCAAAATGTTACCCTTGAAGCAAATTCTGATTGTTTCAGAAGGTACGTTTCAGAAGGTACCCACTCTCCATTATCGGATTGTCTTCTAAGTCTTCTTACTGATACGACGTCGTACTCACATGTAACGTTCTCTAAAATTTATTTTTCTTCCATTTCTAAATCTACTTGTTTAAGAATTCCGTAACATAGGTTAGCCTCGTCAGTCATCTGTATTCTGTACCCCAGATCTGACAGTTTTTCACCACTCAGTAATTTCGATGCATCTTCTTTGTTATTGAAATAAATTAAGACTTTGAACGCATTTTTGTATACGATTCTTGTTACATTTTCAACTTTTAGTGAACGTAAAAGTTTTGCCATCCCAAATTGTTTCGGTAATATTTTTATACCTGTGACTGATACAATTACCTTAGACTTTCCGGCCTCATCGTTATTCTCATTTCTTTTGTCACTATTCGAATATTTTCAATTAGCCCTTTTATGTCCCCTTCTTACTGTCACAAATCCATCTTCTTCTATTATTTCTTCATCATCCTGTCTTCCTCTCTTCTCTGCAAGTCGTTATCATTAGCCAAAATGCTGTTAAGTTGTTGTTCACATTCAATTACTGGTTCCTCCTCCGTTACTTCACCGCCATTTTTAATTATCAGAATGAACATTTTCATATAATATGAAAACAACGCGATAGTAAAATGCGGTCTAAGCGTACGTGCATGCGCCTCGACTGCTCACGCGTCACTCTTTAATGCGGTTTACGTAAGTGAACTGAACATACAGTACTACTTTTTGTAGGAAACCAATTAGGTGGCCTGCCTGTGGCATCAATCCATTCCTTTTTTAAATTCCCATCTTTAGGGAAGCTGAAAGGTAAAAACAACTTATTTATCATTTACATCTATCCTAAACTACTTCTAAACCTCACCATGAGGCAGCACCCTAATTGCGTAACACACTTTCAATCTAGATCTGAATGACTTTAAAACATATTGCTTCATGTGTGCGAAAAATTGGTCGGCTCAACAAAGTAATGCAATGAATGTTGTTGAACTGATTTAATAAAACTGATTCCTACTGTAATTTTGTTACGCAATTAACCCGCATGTTTTTGTTATAAAATAAACCCTAATTAGAAAAGAAATTTGTATAATTATATGACAAAAAAAACACACACTCATGCATAAAAAACAAATAACATGAATTTGTTAACTTATCAAAAGCAAAAGTTAATATTATATTATCTGAACCATGCCGATTACCATAACGCATTCGAAGCTTTAACGGAAGTCAAATACTAAAACCATAAAAAGTACGGCACGAGGAAAAGACATAATATACGATACTTCAAAGCCAAAAACACTCCACCGATTATTAACCTAAGATTTTAATTAACTTACTTTACGAAAGTTGGTTACACATTTTTGTACTCCACTGTGAAAAAACAAAATACGTAAAAGACATTGTTTCACATCGATCTTACAACCGAGTTAAAATGGTTGATAAATAAACTAAAATAGCTAGTGTGATGCTGAATGTAGTTAATGTGTACGCCCCGCAGGTAGGATGTGATGAAAGGGTAAAAGAAAAGTCATGAGGAATTGATAGTTGGGGGTGATTTTAATGGACATGTAGGTAGAATGAAAAATTGTTATGAAAGAGTACATGGCGGATGGGGTTTTGAAAGTTCCAATAACGAGGGAGAGACGTTGCTGCAATCCGCTAATGCATTTGACCTGGCAGTAGCCAACACTTGGTTTCAGAAAAGAGATGAACACTTTGTCACATACAAAAGTGGTAACCTCAGGACCCAAATAGATTATTTTCTTGTTAGGCGCAATAAGATAAATCAAGTCAAAGACTGCAAAGTGTTGCCAGGAGAAGACTTGGTCTCACAACACAGACTCCTGGTTATGGTATTGGCGATAAAAACACAATTTAAGGAAAGCAAAGAGCGTCCTCCCCCAAAAATAAAATGGCATATGCTAGAGAAGAATGATTGCGCGAAAGAATTTAGAGAGCGAGTGGTAGACAAAATGATACAAATGGCAGACATGAAAGATCGAAGTGTGAATGAAAGCTGGAATGAGATAGCTGGACGTATAAGGCAAGCAGCGAAGGATATTTTGGGAGAGACAAAAGGAAGAGGTACAATAGAGAGAGATACATGGTGGTGGTCGACAGAAATACAGAAAGTGTTGAAAGAAAAAAAGAAGATATTCAAGGAATGGCAGAATGTGGGATTGGAAAGCGTTAGTTTAAAAGCTGAAAAAAAAGAATGAGTATGATGCTTTAAAGAAAAAAGCTAAGAAAGCCGTGGCAATAGCAAGAGCAAAAGCTCTGGACCGGCTTGCTAGAGCCAGAGATAGGAAGGCGAAGGATGTTAGTCAGATAAGATGTGTAAGGGATGAAGCTGGAATGCTTCTATCGGAGAATGAAAAGATTAAGGATAGATGGCTATTTTGAAAGACTGATGAATGAGGAAAATATCTGGAGTGGTGTTTTAAAGAATAAAAAAGTGAATGAGGGGTTAGTGAGAATGATCAGTGTGGATGAAGTGAGAATAGCAGTGAATGAAATGAAGAATGGTAAGGCAATTGGTCCAGACGGAATTCCAATTGAAGTGTGGCAGTTATTAAGAGTAGATGGATGGACGTGGTTAGCTTTATTCTTCAATAAGTTGTTGCTGGAAGAAACCATACCTGATGATTGGTGCAACAGTTCGTTGGTGCCCATCTTCAAGAATAAAGGTGATGTGCTGGAGTGAAACAACTATAGAGGAATAAAGCTTATCTCACATAGTATGAAAGCCTAGGAAAAAGTTCTTGAAAGGCGGTGGAGAGAAGAGAGTGAAATCTCACAGAACCAGTTCGGTTTTATGCCTGGTCGGGGTACAACGGATGCCATTTTCGCTATCCGCCAGCTGTGAGAGAAATGTAGAGCTGTGCATAAAAACCTGCATATTATGGTATTTGTTGACCTCGAAAAGGCATAATTATGACCGGGTGCCTCGTGAGGTTTTGTGGTGGGCCCTTAAGGAGAAAGGTGTGCCTGGGAAGTATGTGCAGTTTATCCGAGCGATGTACAGTCGAAGCAGTACTCAAGTCCGGTCTACAGTGGGCACCACTGACAGCTTCAGTGTAGCAGTCGGTTTACACCAGGGCTCGACCCTCAGCCCTTATCTCTTCCAGATGATAATGGACGCTCTGACGTCGGACATCCAGGAAGAGGCTCCCTGGTGCATGCTGTTTGCTGATGATATTGTGCTGGTTGCAGAAAGCGGCCTAGAGCTCCAGAGCAAATTGGAGACGTAGTGGCAAAGACTGGAGAGTGTTGGCCTGAAATTGAGCAGAACCAAAACAGAGTACCTGTTCTGCGATTTCGGCGGTCTCTTCAGTCCGATACCTATAGCTCTCACCAGAACGCCTATACCGATTTGCTCCGACTTTCGGTATCTCGGGTCGCGTCCAGGGAGATAGCGATATAGACCGAGACGTAACACAACGGATCAACTCAGGATGGATGAAATGGCGACAGGTCACTGGAACAACTTGTGACCCTCGGATGCCCCTCAAATTAAAAGGGAAAATATATAAGTCCGTGATAAGACCTGTCGTAATGTATGGATCAGAATGTTGGGCTGCGAAAAAGACGGATGAAAATAGATTGCATGTAGCGGAGATGAGAATGTTGAGATGGATGTGTGGAGTTACGAGAGTGGATAAAGTGAGAAGTGAGTACATTAGAGGCACTTTAAAAGTGGCGCCAGTGACGGAAAAGTTAAAGGTATGGTCATGTGAAGAGGAGGGATGAAACGCATATAACTAGACGAGGTATGAACATAAATGTGGATGGATGGAGAGGGAGAGGAAGGCCAAATAAAAGATGATGGATGGATTGTGTGAGGAGCGATATGAAAGAAAAGGGAGTTAGTGGTAGAGTGACGACTGATAGAGCAGAATGGAAGAATAAAACGTGTTGCGCCGACCCCAAGTAACATGGGATAAGGGCAGGAAGATGATGAATAGCAAAATTTCATTCGTCAATCGACATTGTTGTCGATAGCCTGTTAGTGGATCTGCACACACACACCACTAACTCATCGCAAGGTGCAGCGGCCGTACTACGCGAATCAACCACTTAATAAAACATTAATATATCCCAGTACGCGGATGATTTCGCTATTTATGTACAGTGTTCTTCGGTTAGTGACGGGCAATCGAAGATCCAATCTAGTCTTGATATGATCAGTGACTTGTTAAAGAATGTAGGTTTAAACATTTCCCCCGCCAAAAGTAAGATCTGTTGGTTTAGTAGAGGTTATCGTAGACCTACTATAGAAGTGCGTTTAAATGGGACCTTGTTAGATTTAGTTGACCATGTGAAGTACTTAGGAGTGTGGCTGGACAAGGGTCTTCGATGGAAGAAACATATTAATGAGGTCCGTGAACGAGTACTAAAACTGATTAATATTTTTAAGGTTTTGGTGGGGCCCGGATGGGGAATACATCCCAACCATTTACGACGACTGTACATTGCACTTATTCGTAGTCGTATAGACTTTGGCAGCTTTCTACTGGACAATAGTGCAGACACACATTTGACAAAACTGGACAGGTTACAAAACGTTTGCATGCGGTTAATAGGTGGATTTATCAAAACTACGCCGATCCACGTGATGTAATCCGAATTAATGTTACCTCCCCTTTTTGTTCGTCGCCAATATTTAGCTGGTAAATTCTACTTAAAATCAAAATGCTTTGATTTTCCTGTGATAGACATACTGAATAAGCTACACCGTCTCTGCGACAGTAATAATTTTTGGAGAAAAAAGAAAAAACCTCTTTTAGTTTGGTCTCACGATTTTCTTAAGCAAGAACATATGTTTTGTAGCAATAAAATGGGCACGTTCTCCATGACTACTTGGGTAAGCAATATGGACTTAACAGCTATTGTAAAACCTAATTTAGATTCAGTAGATAAACCTAAACACCGTTATAATGTCTGTAATTTAAAATCAATTTGTTGTAAATCTCTTAATGCACTTTATTCTGGTTTTTACTGTGTATATACGGACGGTTCTAAAGGGAAGAATTTTGGTGGCGCGGCCTTTTATGATTCACAAATAGATTCTTTTTTTAAATTTAAAATAGTAACAAAATTGACAATAATGCATTTGGAGCTTATCGCTATTGCTGAAGCTTTGGCCTATATCGAGTCATTGGACGGTGATCGGTTTGTCATTTTCACTGACTCGAAAAGTGCTCTTCTCCATCTTATGAGATGCACAAGTTCCCCATCAGTTAGAGGGCTTCCTATAGCTTTTACTATTTTAAGAGGGATTACTGAATTTGTTGCCAAGAATAAAACAATTGTATTGCAATGGATCCCTTCCCACGTTGGATTAGAGGGTAATGAAGTGGTTGATCGTTTAGCAAACGAGGCCGGGTCAGATGGAGAAATGTATTCGTGTTCTCCCTGGCATACCGAACTCTTACCCTTAGTTAGAGCCAAATGTTTTCAATCCTGGTCAGAATATTTTGATAAGCGGTCGTTAACGAAAGGTATTTGGTACAAGACGATTCAACCATCTCTTCCACGGACTCTTTGGTTCAGCGAGGGAGGGATGACTAGACAGGAAGTCGTGACGGCTTTGAGGCTCCGATCCGGCCACATACCGCTCAATAGTTTCGGATTTATGATGCGCAAAGTTGAATCTCCCAATTGCGTTGTCTGTGGAGTGATAGAAGACGTGCATCATATCCTGTCGGAGTGTGTTCGTATTGGAGTCCAAAGACGTCACGCTTTTGTTAATAACTTTAATGTAGGCTTCTATAATAGCGTTCTAGCCTCACCGTTATCAAATGATGCTAGAACACTTTATCATATTATTATTATCGGTATAAGGTTGCGGGTAGTTTAATTCTTAGATTTAATAACTTGTATACAATCATCGGGGTGACATATTCTTTATAGAAAAAACCCTGTAAATAAATAAAGATTAAAAAAAAAAAACCACTTAATACAGTATCTTTTTGTGATTTTTACATTGCTCGTCCAATACGGAGCAATGTATTTGTTGCAAAAATAATACAGTCGCCGTGATATTTGGAAACAAACATAACACAGTCAGAGCCAGAAATGTTTTACGATTTGTTGTTTTTGTTGATTTTAAAGACAAATATAGTAAAATACTTGTACTTACATATAATAAGTGATTCCATGACTAACAAAGTTTTGGTTTGTGCTTCGGTTTTTACAAGAAACTACTGAACAACACGGCATTCTTATAAATTTTCACGATCGCGGTCGAAAGCGCACTAGTTCGCGGAGACGGCCATTTGCGTATTAAATGATCAACTTTCGCATGTCGCGCGGACACCGACACGCCTCCTTGCCACTTCTCCTGTTTTATATATTTCTGTGGGTGTGATGTACGCAAGATCCACGCGATCGACAGTGACCGTCACGCGTTTACCTGCAATGTCAATGTCAATATCGAATATCTTGTAGGACATTGCCTTGTAGGGTCTGGTGTAGCGGTTGCAGTGCACGGCGAACAGTATCGTCCCGCAGGAGAACATGGGCCTCCCAATAAAGAACGTCGGTCGCGTGTGCTGCGACGCCTGAATCGGACGCAAACTGGCCATTTTCGTACGCAGGGTCGTCAAAAAATTAGCGTTCTTAGTGTTATAGGGGGTGCTGGCTATCAGGAATTCTCCCGGTAGGCGAAACGGCTCCCCATAAACAAGCTCGGCAGCCGAACACTCGAGATCCTCTTTCAAGGCCGATCGAATGCCGAGGAGCACGATCGGTAGGGCTCGGCGGCGGCGATCTCTCACGTCCGGCCCTGGTTCAAGCTATGGTCCGGAGCGAGGAGATATGGGAAGTGGTCACCTCCTTCTGCGAAACTGTAATGCTAACAAAGGAGGAAGCCGAACGTGTGAGAGAAAGGGAAACCTCACGCCCCAGCCGCCGCAACAGAAGAAGACGCCCCGGGCGTCGGGAGTCGCAGGGCGATTATCGGCCACCGTAAGCGCGAGCCAGCGGATGGCGAGCATTGGGTGGCTCGCCGTCTGATCAGAACCAGGCCCGGCTGGACGGCGCGCTGTGTTTTACGCGTGTCTCAAAGAGCTGTCAGCGTAAAAGACGGGGCCCGCTAGAGCCAGTGCCTGCTGGGGCTGCGGACTTCGTTCGAAAGAGGCACCGTACCCTGGAACGCAAAGGGCACTGGGAGGAACGCGGATGGGTTTTAGTCAGTAAGAGTCTGACACTCCCTTCTGCTTCACCCAAAGCGGGAGGAGTCATTTGATGATTTCCCATCCTTAAAAAAAAAAAGGAAGGCTAAGGCTGCATACCTCGCGGTTGTGCAGGGTCTTTGCATTTAAGAAGCCACGATCCCCGCACTTCCGCGGGATATACAGCCTCATCACCGATGATCGTGGGTGATGCATCCGATTTGCGGTAAGCAGTGAACGTACCCTCCTATCCAGGGCGTCAAGTTCCGTCTGAGTCCATTTGAGTATGCCGAAAGAATACATCAAAACCGGCATGACTCAACCGTTGAAGGCGCGCACCTTGTTTCCGCCTGATAAAAGACTGTTAATAACTTTGTTCAGGCGGCCAAAGAACCGCTCCCTCAACGATTGTTTCATACGAGTATCAACAGCATTGATGCCTGAAGCTTCCGATATACCCAAATACTTGTAAGTTTCTGTTGAGGATAGGGACCTAAGGCCTATGGAATCCGAGACTTGTGTTCCCACGGATTCCATAATCTCCCCTCGCTTTACATGCATGACCGCACATTTGTCCAAACCAAATTCCATCCTGATGGCGCCACTGAAGGTTTCTGTTACCTTCATTAGCTTCATCACTTGCAAGATGTTAGGAGCAAAGTGTTTCAAGTCATCCATGTAAAGGAGGTGTGATATGACCTGACCACCTCTTCTCAACCGGTAGCCTTGGCCCAAACCCTCCAACAATGTACTGAGAGGGTTGAGGGCCAGACAAAACCACAGTGGACTCAGACTGACCCTGAAATATGCCACACTCGATCCTTATCGGTTCGGTGTTCGCCTGGGTCTGTTGACACCCTGGATAGTGAAGAACCGTCCTCCACTGCCCCATACACGACATCAGGAAGGTGCGTAAAACTGCATCAACTTTGTACAGCTCCAGCACCCTCATGAGCCATGCATGTGGCACCGAGTCATAGGCCTTCTTATAATCTATCCAGCATGTCGACAGATCTCTTCGGGAACGTCGAACCTGTTGGCTAATGGTTATGTCGATGAGGAGCAGCTCCTTAGTACCGCGGGACCCGTTCCTACATCCATTCTGAGAAGCAGACATTATTGAATTAGTATCAATATGATGGTTAATCTTTCCTCTCAAAATGGATGTAAGAACTTTATAGACCGTCGGTAAACACGTGATCGGTCTATAATTTTTAGGCTCCGCGGTACTACCTGATTTATGGAGCAGATGGGTTATTCCTGTAGTTATTAACTGGGGCAGCGACCCTGAGTCTAACGCAAACTGGAATTGAGATGCCAAACGAGCGTGCGATCTTTTGAACCATTTAATCCAAAAGTTGTGCAGCCCGTCCGGTCCCGGAGATTTCCAGTTACTATTTTTTTTTTTTTTGGGACAAGCCCGCCACACATTCCCAACCACTGCAACTCCTGAAAGCCAGAATCAACAGTGGCGACCACCAGAAAAACGCCGAGCCAATGAAACCCGACGAGTCCCGGAGAAACGATTCAACTGTCTTGGATCCTGCAACGAAATTAATCAGAAAAGTACATAAGAGGAGTAGGAAAAAAAATATATATAATTTCCACTTCCCTCCGTATCAAGCAGGAGACAGAATAGAACTAGGCCAATAGGCACCAAGGGACAAATACAACTGGGTTAAGCCCAGTTGCCAAGCACCACGGATTATATTTTACCACTTAAACTAATGGGTCCTAAATTGTGAGCTACTTTTGATTCCAGTAATAGGTATGGCAAAATCGCCTGAACGCACGGAAATTTGTTCTGGTTTCAACAAGGTCCGTATAGTAAACTACCCCAGATGTAACCTTAATACTATCTAACATAATATTGCGTTCAGTTTGCCAAAGACTACACTCCCATAAGATGTGATGTGCGGATTGTTCGTATTCATGGTCAGCTGTAGAACATTGACATAAAGGCGAGGCCACAAGCTTAAAGGAAAATAATTTACTCTTAAAATTGCCATGACCTGTGGAGAAATTGGGCAGCACAGTGATCCACCTCCAGCCATGTCCTGTCCAGCCGCTCGCGAACAGATGGAAAAAACTGGTGGAGGTGACGGCCTTTGATGGAATTTTCCCACCTACATTGCCACTCGGATAAAAGTTCCTCGATTTCCAGTTAGGCAACGGACGGACTGCACGAGCTATGTCTTGGGGGCTGATGTTAATTGCCCCCATTTCTGGTATCGGATCGCACGCGCGCTCGACCTTCCGAGTCCAATCGCCCTCGGTATGACTAACAGGCACCGACCAGATGCTGCGCCAGAATGAACACATGGCATCATCATCCGGTAGGCGCATATCAGTCACACCTTGGTCTGGTCGCTCCCAAGCCCTATAAACCCACCTCTCATTGCTTTGGAATGTGCGATTCTAAGTGTATCGCTCCACTCGCCGCTTGTACCGACGTATATGGGTTTGCCCATGCATAGACTTTCTGCTTCAGGAAGTTGATACGCTCTGTGACGCGGGTCAGATAATCCCGAGGACTAATATCAGTCCCCGAGAACGCCCGCCTCACAAAGCGCATCACTCTGCGGCGAGTGTTGCCCTCCCTGAAGCAGATTAGTTTGCCGATGAGTGCTCTAGCCTCACCGATACGACGCTCGATCCTGCACTGCCAAGTTGGTACAGCTGGTCGTGTAACTCTGTCATTGTTAGGAAATTTGACATGAGCTACACGACATGCCGCTGCAGCGGCACAGTACAGGATCGAGTGATCAGGATCGGCGAGGTCTTGCCTGCTATCAAAACAGTTTGCTAGTTGCGAATCTAGAGCACACACCAGCGCCCTATTTTTATTATGCATGGGCAAACGAGGTAAACGGGGTCTAAGCTCAGGTGGTGTGGAGCGATACTCCCGAAAAGCATCCTCCAAGGCGCTTCTCAATCGCTCATTGCATTGGGTACTCACGGATATAGCCCCCCGTCAACGTCATCTACACCAACGAGGTCAGATCGGGCTAAAATACTGGGTTGTATTTCCACCGCGACCGGTGGTGAAGCAGGTGTGACACAGCTACTCCGTGATTCTAGACGTAGTCTATCGAGTACAGCGTCATCCAACATACGGTTACGCGGGATAACCCGCACCTGATCCGATAATCGCTGGGCTGAAACGTTGACAGCTGTGTCAAGTACCTGAAACAGAGAGAGCATCCGACCACGGTACGCAGTCAGGTTAGTTCCCCCCTCTGTAGCCCCAAAGTATGAGCGTACTACATTCTCGTTTATCGATTGCGACCATTTCATACGCTGCATACTTCCACCTGCAGCGGGACCCTGTCAGAGGCCGGTGGGCCTCGAAGTCCTAAGCTGGCCGGTGGTCGGCCTCGTCCGCGCCGACGCGCAGGTGGTGGTGTCGTCGGCGGCGAGAAGTATTCGTCGCTCGAACTCGACGCAACTGCAGCTACCAGAATCCCTGGCTGAGCGACGAACCCGAAGATGTTGGTCGTGCGTTTTGTTTTTGAGCTCGGCTTCTTGTCAGTATTTCACATTTTGTTGTCGGTCCAAAAAGCGGTAATTGATGTCGTCTTTGATTTTATTGTTTTGTTCCTGGTTTTTTTTTGTTGTACTGAGTATATTTGCCATTTTAATGGTAATGATTTAATAAATTATATTGAAAATTGCGGATAAAGAAAAAATTATGACGTTCCAGTTGACAGCCGAGCCACTTATTATTATTATTTGTTGATATACATTCCGTCAAAAAAGTATCGGGAATGGATGATTTGTTTATGGTTCCAAATTCAAATTTTTGTTTTTTTTTGTAGTTGTTAGATTGGCACAACTGTTTTCCATTTTGGCGCGGAGTTTGAGTTGCATCTGTTATTTATATTAAATACAGTGCTGGTTTTAGTAATATCATTTATAGTGTATTGCGAATTTCATAATGGACAAAAATATCGAATAAAGAGTTTGTCTTAAATTTTGCATCGCCAATGGAATTTCGTGTTCGGAGTCACTGAAAATGTTACAGAAGGCTTACGGTGAATCGACTTTATCAAAAACTCGTGCTTATGAGTGGTTCAAAGCGTTCAAAAGCGGTCGAGATGTGATGGAAGATTTGCCTCGCTCTGGTAGGCCGTCAACGTCTGCAACTGAAGTTAACATCGCAAAAGTGAAGGAAATAGTGACTGAAAATCCCCATTCAACTCTGAGAGAGATAGCCGCCGAACTTTCTGTATCTCACGAGTTGATCCGTACCATTTTAACTAATCATTTGGGTATGAAACATGTTGCTGCTCGGCTAGTCCCAAAAGATCTGAATTTTCTCCAAAAACTCAATCGCATGAAAGTCGCTGAGGACATGCTAGAACGAGTCAGTTCGGACCCAACATTCATGAAACGCATTGTTACTGGTGACGAGACGTGGGTTTACGAGTTTGACATGCAAACTAGTCAACAAGCTTCGGAGTGGCGCCTTCCAACTGAACCGAAAGCGAAAAAACCACGCCAAAGTCGATCAAAAGTCAAAGTCATGTTGACTGTTTTCTTTCGACTATCGCGGTGTTGTGCACTCTGAATTCTTACCGGAAGGTCTAACGGTAAATAAAGAATATTATTTGAGCGTTATGCGGCGTTTAGGAGAGCAAATTCGACGAAAAAGGCCAGATTTGTGGAAAAAATTCTTGGATTTTGCACCACGACAATGCGCCTTCGCACAAGGCTATCATTGTGAACGAATTTTTAACCAAACACTCAACAAATACCATCCAGCAACCACCATATTCACCAGATATGGCTCCTGCTGACTTTTTTCTTTTTCCTAAACTCAAATTACCACTTCGTGGCACCCGTTGTCAATCGATAGAAGACATAAAGGAGAATTCGCGGCGAGAACTGAACTCAATTCCGGAAGCAGCGTTTAAAAAATGTTTTGATGAATGGATTATTCGTTGGCGCAAGTGTATCGTTTCTAAAGGAGCATACTTTGAAGGTGATAAAATAAATTTGGATGAATAACAGACATTTTGTGTATTATTGATCTTTTCCCGGTACTTTCTTGACAGAGTAGTACATTTTTGTATCTCGGCAATGATCACCGGGTTTGAAGGGTAACACGGGCCAAAGCGAAGTGCTACCCTTGAGAGTACTGACCTATGTCAGAGTAGTTTGTGCGTCATTGTCGGTCTGCAAGAATTTCCGGACAATTCTGCAAGTGTTCAATATAACAGCTTTCTGTAGGGTTTGGTAGGTGGAGGGAGCTATCTCAAGCGAGTTTAGTGATTGATGTAGTTGTTTAGGTACGACTCCCGTAGTTGAAAGTACTACCGGGATAATTGCAACACTGTTTAATCGCCACATTCGGCTAATTTCTATTTTTAAATCTGTATATTTTGATAGTTTTTCAGCTATTGTGTTTTGTAGATTGTGTGTGTTTGGTACTGCTATATCAATAATCTGCGCTGTTTTATTAATTTTGTCTAGTAAAGTTATATCTGGTCTATTGTAATGTGTGGTTCTATCTGTAAGGATGGCACGATCAAAGTAAAGCTCACAAGCTTTCTTGAAAACGCAACACACACGTTGCGTTTTCAAGAACTGTTTCTGGGTTATATTTGTAGTAGGTAACTAAGGGTGTTGTAATTAGTTTAAATTTAATGGCAAGTTTTTGGTGAATAATACTGGCTACCTGGTCGTGTCTATGTTTATAGTCAGTTTGTTGCCTTACATGCCCCAGTAATATGCTGAATAGTTTCAGAAGAACTATGACAACGCCTGCAGATATCTGTTGAAATTGGGATTCGCATGATGTGTTTTTGGTAGTTACGGGTTTCAATAACTTGGTCTTGAATTGCTGTCATAAACCCTTCAGTCTCAGGGAATAAATCACCGCGCCTGAGCCATTCGTTCGACGCTAGCTTGTCGACGTTAGGTTGGCAAAGGTCTTGGCGATTTCTTCCATGGAGTGACTTTTGTGTCCATTCTAATATTTTTGTCTGTCTGTCAGTCTGTTTCTCGTTAGTTTGTGTAGTTTTGTCAAACATATTTAGCGGGGTCAGTTTTCGGTCGTTATAAACTATTGCTTTGTGTAGGGTAGAGCTTGTGCTTTTCTAGTTAAAATATTCTCTAAGAATACTAATTTGTTTATTGTGTAGGTTTGGTATATCTATTATTCCTCGTCCTCCTTCTTTTCTTGGCAGTATTAATCGCTGCACACAGGATCGCGGATGGTGTTTTCGATGCTTGGTCAAAGTGGTGTTTATAATGCGTTGTAGGTTTTTAAGCTCTGTTTTCGTCCAGCTTATTATACCAAAAGAATAAGTGAGTACGGGAATGGCAAAGGTATATACAGCTTTGATAGTATGTTTAGAGTTTAATTGAGTTTTAAAAATGGATTTTAGTCTATGCTTAAATTGTTGTGTTAGTTTATTTTTTATCGTTTTATGTTTAATTTACTGCGCTTGAATGTAACCTAAATAATTGTATGTTTCTTGTTCATCTAAGGAATCTATAATTTCACCTGAGTGTGTGGTATAAGAATGATAATATGTTTTGCCTGCTCTGACTGAATTAATTTTACATTTGTCAATGCCAAATTCCATTCCTATGTCACTCGAAAATTGATCAGTGGCGTTTGCGAGTTCATTCAAGTCCTCTGGCGAAGACGCGTACAATTTTATATCGTCCATGTAAAGTAGGTGGTTAATTTTACAGTCTCTCTGGTCAGTCGACCACTACAATGTGTTACTTTCACTATTATTTGGTGCTGTTGTGTTTGTGGTCGATGTTTTTAATGATTGATAAAACTGCTTTTCATTGTTCCTAAACTTATTATTTTGAGTTTTGCGAAGTGTACAGCTGTTGTATCGGTTCAACCTACTGTTAACAAGTGTGAGTTTCTGTTTAAGTGTATCTAAAAAGTGTGAGAGTTGTGTGTTTGGTTCTTCATGTGTTGAATGTAGTCTATAGCTTTCTAATATTGTGTGTACCTCTCTAACAAGCCTCCAACCTCTGTTTCCCTGAATGTACGCTGTAAGTCTTCCAATTTTTGTTCTTAAATCTTTAACTCTTAGTTCTAATCTTTTCTGCCATTTTGGTTTCCTATTTTTATGACTGATGTTAACCGAGTTCTCAGAGGTTGTATATGATATTAAATTTACTTCCATTAAATTTAGCAGCAGTCCAAGCAGCATTGTATATAACTGTCTGTAGGGTTTCGAAATCTGTATCCGTATTGACATGTTTTGGGAGGATAATGTTGTTAATGTAACCTACTATTTGAGCTAACTTTTTGGATGTCCTTAGTTTTCGTATGTAGTTTCTTTTTGTTGGGTGGATGTTCGTAAAGTGCTGTAGTGTTTGTGTGAATGTTTCGTCTAATTCTTGACTTCTTTCTCAATTTATTTCGGTGTTTGTGGTACCAGGTTCTGTGTTTGTATTTGTATTGGTGGGTACAATGACTTCAACGTCAATGCTATTCAGGTAACTGAGCTATTTGTTTGGTTCATATATTCAGTGGACGCTTGTTGGGATGTTCTCAGTAGCTATGAGTGTGTTTAGATGTTCTGATTGGCTAAAAGGGATCGTTATATTTAATGTGTTTTCTGCATACGTTTTTAGATCTTGGAGTCGTGTTTCTGTTATCATTTTGTTAATTAAGATGAATCTTTTTTGGTCCGATATTCTTTGCTCGGATAAGTATGACAATAGTGGATAGTGTTCAATGAAACTTTCTCTCAACTTTTTCCTCCAGACAGTCATATCTGTTTCCATTTTCGTTACGATAAGATAGCATTTAATCAGAGTTTCGTTAATTTCATTTGTCCATCTCATTCTACTTTTTAGTCCTACTTGTGAATTTGTGTTGTTTTGATCTATGTCTAAATGTGAAAGTATTGGGGTTGGTGTTTTTAAGTTACCTATGTCTGTTTAAAGTTCTTTGCTTACTTCTGATCTAATTTTCTTAAGTGTAGTGGCCGAAAGTAATTCATCATTAATTATAACTCTACGTTGATCTCCTACTCTCTGTTTCGAGACATTCATTTGAGGAAATTTGTTGACAAATTGTTGATGCAATGCGCCCACATATGAATTTGTTTCGGTTTCTGAATTGGTAATGATTAAATAGGTACGCCAAATAAATTCATTCATGTCTTTGCTCCATTTTTTACGCGTATTAGTTGTGCCAGTAGCGGGTGAAGGGTTTTTGGCAGTAGTACCCTCCGACACAACATCTACTGACTCTATTGAAAGAATTGATGATGACCTTGATGAGCGTAGTATATATGAAGGGGTGAAGATACTATTGAAGAAAAGATTGACCTAGGAGAGGATGGTGATGAAACTGACGATGTTCCATCAACTGAGGTAGTCCTATTTGCCTGAATATATTTTCTTGTTTTTGATCTAGTTATCATAATTATTCCCACGAGTAGCTAGGTACTAATAAAGTCGATCACAGCAGAGCCCTGCGTTCACTGTGGCAAGGGTGAATGAAACTGGAGGTCCCCTAATATCCAGAGTTTGCACACTAGCGACTAACGCGTTCCCCTAGCCATGCAGCCCTCGGCGTGTGCAACCTTGGCTTGGATTGTATCTCTCTTGGTCTGGCTCCTCACTCTAGTCGTGCACAGTAAACCCCATCGGCACAGCCCTAGGGTTCATTGAAGCGCGCAAGCCCCACCACGACGTCAACGTAGAGATACGGCTATTATTATTAAAATCGCTGAAACCAGTAGTAAACTAAGCTTGTGGTAGTGAGAGAGTGGTTATTTGTGTGTATGAGTGTTGCGTGTGTATATAGATGTACGTGTGCGTGTGTGTGTATGTGTGTAGATGTATGTGTGTTTGTTACATTTGTTATTTAATTGGATGAAGGAGATTCTCTGTCTCATCATAGGTAAGTTTTAGAAGCCCATCAATCACAGCTTTTTTTACAGTCATGCTTATGTTTAGGATTAATATTTAATAACTTGTTTGTTTTGGTATACAAAAATCGTCCGAGGATACAGAAGAATCTCTGACTAAAGGAAGTCCTGAGAGTGACACCCAATGGAAGTTTAAGCCTACGAGTAGAGTGACTATGGGAGTTCACAGTAACATGGTCTCCCTTTATGTTTAATGAATGTTGCCTTACAATAATTTGAAGAATAAAGAGTTGACGCACCTTAAAATACCTCACAGTACTCATAGAGTTCTTTGGTAGGGTAACGAAAAGGTTTGAAGGTACATTTGGTACAAGGTACACTTTTAACACCGCTCTCTGCGCGCGTTCAAGAACTAATAAATTAGTCTTACAGGTACCGCCCCATGAGGAAATACAATAACTAATCAAAGATTGGCACAAGGCATAGTAAACCATCTTTAAAATCTTAGGGTCCGCGACGTGTCTCAGATGTTTGAAAATATAGATTAGTTTCCGAATCCACCCTGTCAATAGTGTAATATGCAGTGCAAAACTTAAACTTCGTCTAGAATCACTCCTAGATATTTGATAGTAGGAGCATTTTGAAGTTTTGGGCAGTTGCATATAACTGAAGTATTTGCTGTGTGATTATGAGCGGTAATGTAAAATTTACTTTTGTCGAATTTTTGTGTTTTTTTAATATTGAATACTAGGTACTTGGTTTTATCTGCATTAAGTGACAGATAGATAGCCATTTAGTTATTTTATCACATCCCACTTTGGCTGCGTTAAAAACTTTCTCCCAAGTGTCCCCTGTAAAAATAATTGCTGTATCATTTGCGAAAGCCAGAAGTTTGCCGTTTGCGATGTCTAATTTGCAAATTTCATTAAGGTACACCAAGAAGAGCGTAGGTCCAAGGATGCTCCCTGGCGGTAAGCCTACTTTATGGGAAGATCTTTACTTATATGCTCGCCGATTTTTACGCACTGTGTTCGATCAGTCAGATAATTTTGAAACAGCTTCAGCTGTTTATCTCTGACACCAATCTTCTCTAATTTTAGAATAAGTCTGGGGATGGAGACCGTGTCAAAGGCCTTAGCCAAATCCAGGAATATTGCTAAACATTTGTTGTTCCTGTCCAAGGCTCTAAAAATATAATCAGAGACATCATGAACTGCGTCACTTGTAGATATATTTTTCTTAAAACCATATTAGTTTTTTGATAGAATATTGTGAGCTTCAAGGTATTTGTTTAGGCGATTGTTCATGATTCTCTCCAAGATTCTCGACAGGGACGGCAAGACAGATATGGGCCTGTAGTTACCGACACGATTCGCATCCCCAGACTTATACATAGGAAGAATCAAGAGCCTTCTTTAGCAGGTCCGGAAAGACTCCACTAGCTATACACAGATTGATTATGTATGTTAAAGGAGGTACTAAAATGTTCTTATATTGCTTTAGCAGGCTAGATGAAATACCGTCAATACCAACCGCACAGTCGGAGCGCATTTGCTCAATTTCTTGCTCACCGGTTTCAAGAAATACAAAAGAATCCAGTGAAGATGCTGTCTGTGGTTCAGTATGAGAACTGTGGTCTTTAAAAGTTGAATTTGCAACTTTATCTGCCAGCTCTTTCCCGATATTGGCAAAAAATGCATTAACTTCATTAATAGACTCATCAACAGATCTTTTAATTTTTAGTAAAGCACAAGGGGATTATTTAGATTTTGTAGTATGAGTAACTTGATTTATATCTTTCCACATTTTTTTGGGATTAGACCTGGCTTTGTCTAGTTCGTCTTTCTCATATTGTCTTTTAAGGGTTTTTAAAACAGAATTGCAGTAATTGCGGTATCTTTTAAATGTAGTCCTGATAATTTCGTTATTGGGGTCATTTATCATTTTTAAATACTTCCGGTCCCTATTTCTCATGCATCTTACGATGCCTGGAGTAATCCATGGTTTAATAATTCTCAAGCGATGAGGCACAGCAACACACTTAGAACTAATTTTTAAGGCTCTGGTTAGTGAATTTACGAAGTATTCCAGTGCAACATTTGCATTTGTACATTCATAAATATACATTCAGTCAAAAAAGTATCGGGAATGGATGATTTGTTTATGGTTCCAAATTCAAATTTTTGTTTTTTTTTTGTAGTTGTTAGATTGGCACAACTGTTTTCCATTTTGGCGCGGAGTTTGAGTTGCTTCTGTTATTTATATTAAATACAGTGCTGGTTTTAGTAATATCATATATAGTGTGTATTGCGAATTTCATAATGGACAAAAATATCGAACAAAGAGTTTGTCTTAAATTTTGCATCGCCAATGGAATTTCGTGTTCGGAGTCGCTGAAAATGTTACAGAAGGCTTACGGTGAATCGACTTTATCAAAAACTCGTGCTTATGAGTGGTTCAAAGCGTTCAAAAGCGGTCGAGATGTGATGGAAGATTTGCCTCGCTCTGGTAGGCCGTCAACGTCTGCAACTGAAGTTAACATCGCAAAAGTGAAGGAAATAGTGACTGAAAATCCCCATTCAACTCTGAGAGAGATAGCCGCCGAACTTTCTGTATCTCACGAGTCGATCCGTACCATTTTAACTAATCATTTGGGTATGAAACATGTTGCTGCTCGGCTAGTCCCAAAAGATCTGAATTTTCTCCAAAAACTCAATCGCATGAAAGTCGCTGAGGACATGCTAGAACGAGTCAGTTCGGACCCAACATTCATGAAACGCATTGTTACTGGTGACGAGACGTAGGTTTACGACTTTGACATGCAAACTAGTCAACAAGCTTCCGAGTGGCGCCTTCCAACTGAACCGAAACCGAAAAAACCACGCCAAAGTCGATCAAAAGTCAAAGTCATGTTGACTGTTTTCTTTGACTATCGCGGTGTTGTGCACTCTGAATTCTTACCGGAAGGTCTAACGGTAAATAAAGAATATTATTTGAGCGTCATGCGGCGTTTAAGAGAGCAAATTCGACGAAAAAGGCCAGACTTGTAGAAAGAAAATTCTTGGATTTTGCACCACGACAATGCGCCTTCGCACAAGGCTATCATTGTGAACGAATTTTTAACCAAACACTCAACAAATACCATCCAGCAACCACCATATTCACCAGATATGGCTCCTGCTGACTTTTTTCTTTTTCCTAAACTCAAATTACCACTTCGTGGCACCCGTTGTCAATCGATAGAAGACATAAAGGAGAATTCGCGGCGAGAACTGAACTCAATTCCGGAAGCAGCGTTTAAAAAATGTTTTGATGAATGGATTATTCGTTGGCGCAAGTGTATCGTTTCTAAAGGAGCATACTTTGAAGGTGATAAAATAAATTTGGATGAATAACAGACATTTTGTGTATTATTGATCTTTTCCCGGTACTTTCTTGACAGAGTAGTAAATAAAGTTCGTATTTTTGAGCTGGGATCCTAATTTATTATAATCAATTTTGGTTTTTGTGGCTAGAGAGCTGTCCACTTTAACTTTGTCAAGCTAAAGTAATACAGCATTATGGTCAGTGACCACAGAATCAATAACTATAGTTGTAGCTTTAAGTTTAGTTTTAAGTAAGATATGCTCAATGGAAGTTTCACCGTGCGTAACCAGAATTTGTGCTGGCAAAAGACCATGACTAGCAGCCAGAGTCAGATAATCCGGAGTTCTGGATATAGATATTGCCATCTGCAATATCTATATTTATATCCCCAATGATAATTATATTACTAAATGACGAATTTGTGGTTAGTACCTAATCCATGGAGGACAGAAAATTTGATATTTCTTTAAATTACGGTGGCCTATATAATGCAAAGATACATACTACTCTTAGAGGAAAATCCCTCTCAACCTAGTACATCTGCGCGATGACGTCAGGTGGAAGGAACAGCGACACGAGAACGGAGCAGTGCCGTGCGGCACTTCACTTTTGCGTCGGCGCTCGGACGAGGCGGTTGTGTGGTTGTGCTCTCAAGTGCTAATTGTGATATTGGTGACCGCTAATTTTGATTTCAGTTATTTGTGCTAATTTTGTTACTTTTAGTTTTTATTTAGGTTTTTTTGTGATTTTGCTCATGTTAAGATTATTTGAATAATTAAAGAGAGGTTAGGATTGTTAGTGTGTTTCTTTTTAAAAACTTAATTTAATAAGACGTTTGTAAGACTACTTTAATAACGAAATTTTTTCACTTTGAGGTTATGTTGTTGGCAATTTAATTGTGGTTTTATTCCAAAATAATTGATGTGCACGTTGTTCACTGTTTTGTTTCTTGTTTTTATTGTCCGTTTTGTTATATTTCGCCCTGTGGCGCTTTTATTTCACTCTTCTTACACTGATATTGATTATTCTTTACGAAGGACTTTGACGTGCGTGTTTTCTTTACAAACGCCGGAACCGGAACCTTTATAAGCTTTAACCAAATCTATAGTGCTAAACAAGGTGGAGCCAGCAAGAGCATGACAAAAATCCCCTATATGGCGCACAGGATACCTGTTCGTTATAGTGCGAGCGTTCAGCGCTCTGTAGTCACCGGCGCCATGAAGGGGCTAGATTCAGTGGCGAGGACCACGGAATTTTGGCGGTGCCTGCTTGCACCATATCCGCAAACTCCTTGTGAGCTTTCTTTTTGATGGGAATTCATCACATGACTCCTCCCGTTTTGGGTGAAGCAGAAGGGAGTGTCGACACGACACGTTCAGCTTTCTCCTTAGCTAGCATTACTGCTTCGCAGAAGGAGGTGACCGCTTCCCATGTCTCCTAGCTCCGGACCATGGCTTGAACCAGGGCTGGACGCGAGAGATCGCCGCCGCCGATCGCCTTGACGAGGACACGGCGACGCTCCGCCCAAGCAGGGCAGACCTCTACCGTATGCTCTACTGTGTTCTCCGGGCGATCCTCGCAGTGTTGACACCCGGGCGTATCCTCCCGTCGTATTCGAAACAAGCGTGTCCAGTGAGTACCTGCGTCAAGCGGAAGGTAAGGACGCCGTGGCGCCGCTCTAGCCACTCTTCAGAGAGGGAACTTATCGACGCAATTGTGACGTGCCCAGCGCTGGGTTGCGACAGTCGTTGTCTCCATACTGCCATGAGATCCTGCCGGAGCTCCGTTCGCCGTGCTGCGATTTGCCGTGGCATAGGAGTCTCACTCCGGCGTAGTGCCTACACGCGCCATTCGTAAATCAGCGCGAGGTCTCTCGCCTCTAGATCCCATGGCGGCTGTCCGGCAAGGAGGCTCGCCGCCTCGCCAGAGACCGAGCGGTATCCTCGGGCCAGCCGGATGGCCATGACCCTCTGGGACGCATTGAGGTAACGGGCAGGTCGCTTTCTCAAAGTAGGCGTCCACACCGGCGCCCCATAAAGGGCCATGGACCGCACGACGCCCGCGTGAAGCCTCCGGTAGAAGGCGTTTGGACCCCCTAGATTGGGCAGAAGCCGCTTAAAGGCAGCCCTGGCTCGCTCTAGTCTGGGAGTTAAACGTTGGAAATGCTCGACGAAGTTCCACCGGCTATCAAGGACGAGACCCAGGTACGTCATCGTCGATCCGACCCGATGTGAACCCCTCCTACCGTTATTTGGGATCCCGACGGTGGCCTGTTCCGAGAGCCATGAAAGCACATGGCTTCGGACTTGTGTAGGGCCACCTCGAGACCCAACTGCCGGATCCTCTCAACGACTATCGCAACCCCGCGAGTCATAGCGTCGGCCACCGCCTGGTGCGCCAGGTCCAGCGTGTCGTTAGCATAGCACACAACGCTGAAGCTACTAGGGAGGTTGGCGTGCAGCAAAACTCCTTCTGAGCTGCGCGCAGTTTATCGGGCGCGACGCGGCACGATCGAACCCGATAAACTAAATAGGTAAACGAAATAATTAAAGAAATTAACACAAGAATTTTTCAAATCGGACCAGTAGTTCCTGAGATTAGCGCGTTCAAGCAAACATACAAACTCTTCAGCTTTAAATATTAGTACCTATATAGATTTCTTTTACTAAACTTCAAATACTTACTGTTATTACCATAGTGAAACCAAGACAAATAATAGTAAGTGTTATGCAAAATGCTAAGTATTATGAGTAAAAGACAAATATTCCAATAGGTTATTTACATTATGTCTGTAAATCGTTCTGAACTAAGAATAATAAAAAAACAAGGATTAACAATAAACTTAAAATAAATACTAATAAACTTCATAAATATTGATAAATGTATTAATTTCTTTTTAATATATGAGTTTAGGCCGTGGACACGAACTCAGAGGCGCGGCGGCGGCGGCAGCGCGACCAGCGGCGCGTCCGCACAGATTTATTAGATCTGTTCACGAAGGCAGCGGCGCAGGAGCGGCGCGGCGGCGACGTACTATTGGCGCGCGCCAATGGAGCGGTGACTTGCGCGTCTGCAGTGACTCGTAGTCATAGATAGACAACTTCTCATAATACAACACTACGCGCGCCGCGCGATCTACCCGCTGGCTTCGACAGAAAAATCAAAATTAAAAATTGCCATTTACGCTGTAAAATGTGCGAAATTAAATTCAATTTAACTTAATTTTTTATGATAGTTTAAAAAAAAAACGTGGTAACCTAGATAATTACTGTATAAATCCGAATATCTGCATAATATGGTGAAAATATGTTCAGACTGCAAATGATTTTGGTATTACGTTTGTATGGACAATTCATGCATCGCCGGGACCTTAAATGCATAAAACCAGTGTACTCCGCTAAATGAGTTACAAACCGCCATTGCGTCGTTGGTGTCTTTCGTTATGCCTCAGCGGTGGTTGCCGGCGTAGAGGCGATCGCGTGTTTCACTGCTCTGCCGCCCGGGCCGTGCAATACAACAAAATTCGCGCATAAAATTACACGGCGAATACCCGAAATCAAGAAAACTAATAATATCATGCTTAAAAATAAAGTTTAAAAATTAAATTAAAATCCTTTCAAACCTTTAGCAATGACTGTTACTATTGTTATTGAATCATTTACATCAATTGTCTACATTGTATTTTTAGTGGTGCACCTTAAAGCACTAATCCCATTTGTGCCTTCTCTTTACTAAGTGGCACAGTTATGACATACACTTATCACTTAAACTGTTTGTTTATCGTACTCTTTAAGACTACTGTCACTTAATACAATTATTAAGATCCGAATATCCTTGAATGCCAAAAATCGTAAGAATACATAGATTTTTCGAGTATATCGATATACACAAGTAAATTACTTGAGAATAATTTAACGCGTTTTGTAATTATCACTATGGAAAATCATCATCATCTGCCTAGCCTTTTCCCAACTACATTGGGGTCGGCTTCCAGTCAAACCGGATTCAGCTGAATACCAGTGTTTTACGTGGAGCGGCTGCCTACCAGACCTCCACAACCCATTAACTGGGTTACACGGTACATCTTGGCAAGACTGGAGTCAGATTTACTGGCTTCTGACAATCCGTAACGACTGCCATTGATCTACAAATGACAGCCGGGACCAACAGCTTAACGTGCTTTCCGAGGCACGGAGGAAACTCGTTATGTTAAGATGGTCACCCATCCACAGACCAACCTTGGCAAGCGTTGCTTAACCTTCAAGATCGATCCGTGTGGACTATGGAAAATAACTATCATTAAATTATTCGAGTTCAAATTCAAATTCAAAGCATTTTAATAAACCATTCACAGGCACTTTTGAAACGTCAAGGTCGGTCAGTCAAAAACATGGAAGCTATTTGCACGTTCCAAAGCGTAGATCTCTATGGAGAAGAACGTGCAAGAAACTCCACGGACACTCTTTTAAATCATGTTCTGTTTTACAAAATTTCAAGTTACATATACTTGTTGCTTCTGCATGTGAGGACAATGCAAAGGAAAATAAAAAGGGCTTATTATAAGAATTTTAAATAAAAAGATTAAAATAAGCCAATGGCAGTTAAGAGATGACCAGTCTCAACCGACGGCGCCTGTTCACAAACATGACGCGTGTATCGGCACCTTTCAGCTCAACCATTTCGAAGGGAACCGAATGATCAAACCCACGCGCCGCCATCAGCGAGACATTTGAGTGAGCATGACATGCTCTCAACCACCATGCTCGTTCATGTCCAACAAGTAAAACTATTACTACTCACATAAAATGTTAATGGTTTCATGGTACTCACATTTACAAAATTTGAAAAATATGCTTCTACTTTACACAAAACTATGGTTGTCAATGACCAAATAATGAAAAATAAATTAATAAAGACAACGACTAAGTTCTTACATCAAAAAGAATAAATAAGTAATTATAATAATAATATAATTTATAATTATTTTTTTTTTAATTTGACGAACATCTGTCGAAGCTGGCATTACGTGGATGGGTAAAGGGCCTGATACAGAAGGCAGTACTCCTCGATACGGCTCGTATTGTGAGGAGGTTCCTTTCCCTGCTCCCGACACCGGCGGACTACTACTTTTTATATTTTTTAATGTATTTTTTTATGTTTTTTAGAGATATATTTAAAAATATACTTTGTATGTAAATAAGAATGAATAACCGAAATATAATTTGTATGTATATAAGAATAAATAAACGAAATAATGTAAGAACATCCAAAAAAAAGGAGCGAGCATCTCTTCCAAATATATAAACCTAAAAAGTGGACCTAAGCAGATGTGACTGTGGAGCAGGACCACAAGCAGGAGCAAACGGTAAAAACTGTGGAGCAGGAGTTCAAACTGAATTCACTTAATACAAATGCACACTCACAATTTAGGTTGAAAGAGATAGAATATTTTTATTTTAACAAGAGCAAACGGTAGAGCATGCTCATTTAGTACATTTAGCATTAAAATGTCAAAAACTAAATAAATGTTAAAATTTTGGACTTAGCACATTTGTCTTCTAGACCATCAATATTTATGTCAGATCTAACAAACATTGAAACCTTGGTATCTTTGTCCACCACAAGTAAGCGGCTACTAATAAAACAGTCGGTTGCCGCTACTATGGATTATTCAGTTGGTTTCCTGACCATGAACAAGGTTTGGTGCATTTAGCTGCCTTTGCACCATTTTTATGGTGGTACCAACAGAGAGGCTGTCGTACCACCTGGGATGCAGATCTAGACCGAGGTTGATGAGACCTAGAACTGGACCGTTGTAGAGAGTTGGACTGCCTTGTGGATAAAGCGGCCACCTGACGTGCAAGTTCTAGAATCTGTATGGTATATTATTGGTAGCAGGGTCAGGGGCACTATCTGGAACGGGAGAAATGGCATAGACAGAGACTAGGTTTACCTCTAATATTTTATCCGCTAGTTCGCCCACTTTGCCCAAGGTGAGATCACCTTGGGCTGTCAAAATTGCCAGTACATTCTTGAGCAGGCGCTGTACCCACAATTCTCTGATAATAGCATTATTTTGAAAGTCTTACCGGCTAAATACTTCAGATAATGGAGAAACTGTATGGGTTTTCGGTCACCAAGCTCCTCACCTAACAACAATTGCCTGCCTTTTGTGACTCAGAAGTGGAAAAATGCTTTATAACTTCTTCCATTATCCCCATACATACAGGCCACCTTTTGAAGGAGGGTCAGTGACCAGGTCATCAACTTCACGAGAGATCCAGGAATCAAATTGTGATAAAACAATTGTACCTATTTGGTTTCATCCACTGAAATATTACATAATACAAACTGTGACTCCAGGTGAGCACACCATCCAGCAGGATGGTCATGCCAGAAAGCAGGCAGTTTAGGTCGGACCGCATATCCGACCACGGAATATCGGTGCAGTGTGCAGAATATCGGAATTCTGCACACTGCACACATTTAATTGTGCCTGCAAATCCGCATTTTGTTGCATTAGCATTTCATTGTTTTCCAGAAACTGGCTGAGTCTCTCCTCAATTTGTTGGCTCTCCATGTCAAATATGTATTAAAATAAAAAAGTATATAAATTTATTGTAAAACGAGGTATATGGTCAAGATACAGTTGCCACTTGGTCAGGTTGCTTAAAACTATGATAAGCAACTTAAAACGAAAGATATGTACAGAATACACATGAGATAATTGTGCACAAAAATAATGCACTAAAACAAAGTAAAAGAAACAACTTATTGATACACAATACTTATAAACACTATAAGTAGGTACTTTGAACCATTAGCAACACGAAAAAAACAAAACCAAAACTATGTAAACAAACATGAACTAATGTAAAAATAACGATAAAAAGAGACCTGGTTAAGATATTGTTAGAATAGAATACTGGATATGAAGATCAAGACCCCGCGTTGCGATGACAAGAACAGTGACGTATCGGGTCGACGACAGTTCAATCATTCGCTCGATTGGGAAGTTTCGCTACTCCCCGATAGGTGGCGGATGGCGTCGCAAGTAGGTCTTGATGAAGTTCCGTTTCCGGGTCGATGGCCTAGGAGAATTTAGAACTCACGTAAAACGTAATTGATGTGTAGGACGATGACGGATTATTGTACTAATTTACAAACAGTTTCCGTTTGTAAATTAGTACAATAATCCGTTGGCTTAGCGTGCCGGAGTGAGTCGGTAGGTAGGTATACTCACGAAGCCGAACGAGAGGCTGCCCTCTCGTTCGGCGAATTTCCTGGCAGTTAGTGGTAAAACCAGCCTGGGAGCGTTGCGGCGTCGTCGTCGGATTGGCAAGGCTGAAGATCTTGGCGTGACTTACTGCTGAAGTCTTCCACGTTCACTGCTGTAGGTACCTACACTGAGCAGTTGCGTCAATTCGGAGGTACACTAGCGAATGAAAGTCGTGGATATCCGAAATAGTTTGTATTTATTTATTTATTTACTAGCTGTGCCCGCGACGTAGTTCGCGTGCGCTTAGATCGATGTCAGCCTATTATCTTACTTCTAATTTTTGTTTTTGTTAAATGCGAAAGTTTGGCTGGCTGGATGTTTCTTACTCAATTACGACAATACGGCTGAGCGGATCTGGATGAAATTTCGCACAGAGGTAGATTATAGTCTGGAATACCACATAAGCATTATTATCTCGGGAGTACCTACTTTGGGAGATATGCAAGATTCAAACCATTTATTTACAGGTAGATACTTTGAATTGTTAAGATCAGTCTGTCAAAAACATGAAGCTATTTGCAAGTTTTAAAGCGTAAGTAGACCACTATGAAAAAGAACGTGCAAGAAACTCCACGGCCAGTCTTTTATATCATGTTATGTACCTATTATAAAAATAGGGAGCGTGCAGAAACTATAGGTGGCAGCACAAAAATGTCACTGCCAAGTAGGTATGATTCAAGTATAAAATTCGAAATAGCTACGCTTGATGGCACAGTTTTCTTCGCGCACGTTCCCCTAAACTGAGCACACAGGAACCACAGGTGGCAGGACAGAAGCGTAAATGTCAAGTATTCTGACTTTGAAAAATTCGAATATGCGACACTAGATGGCATAGTCAACGCCGTGCACGGTGCCTATACTGGTTACATTGTCCTTGTTGCTTCGATATGTGAAGACAATTTAAAGAAAAAAGGAACCACATAAAACAATTTAAAATATCTATAAATAAAAGCCTGATAATTTGTGAAACGTGGGGGAAGCCGCTTGCTGGTAAAATATAATGAAACAATTCACATTAACGCTTCTCTGTAAACTATATTTGAAGTTAGATTTCCAGGAATGTACCTATACATATGAACTGCTAATGCGGGAAAATGCGCTTCGTCAGTTTCCAAAGATCGAGAAGCCGCTGTTCGAGATCTTTGAGAGCTCAAGCGAGCGTTTCGGTCTGTGAAAGTCTCCGACTCTCGCGACAATGCATGGCGCATTCTATCTACCGACATACGCTTTGTGCGTTACTGGCTACTCTCGAAAGATCGAGAAATTGCCATGCGAGAACGTTGTGTACTTAGCAGAGTCTCGCGCTGAGTACAATTATCTAAAGTGCGAGTTCTGGCTTGCCCTTCTCTAACTGCAGCAAGTCTGGCTTCTCGATCTTCTGCTGTTCCTTGAGACCTACTTAGTCTCATATATTTAGCCTTTTTGCTATATTGTGAAAGATTCGATCTTTTTCTAGAAGGCATTTTGAAATTAGCGAAACTGAAATAAAACGTATAATATACTGAAGGAAGACGGACAGTGATGGCTTATTAATAAACAGGGTTCCGTTAGCAACCTCTGTACAGAACCCTAAAAATCCAGTTCGTTCGCACGAATCATAAACTTACGCAAAGGCTTAGTCTATTACTAAGCCTTTGCGTAGTTTTATGGTCCCGTTAGCACCTTTGGTACTGAACCCCATAATTCGCATTATAACGCAAGTCGAACCGTCTGATACTTCGCATGAAGCAGAATTCAGAATCGATCGTGGAGGCTTAGTAATGAGGTCACCGTGTCCACCTTTGTTACGGTACCCTATTATTATGAGCCTTGTTTCGCGAATCGAACCGTTCGTTGCTTCGCTCTTAACGGAATCAATCGCGTATGTAGGCTTAGCAGTAGGGTCCAGTCAACGCTTTTAGTACGGAACCATACAGGCCTGAAACGCAATTCGAAGTGTCCAGAACTTCGCAAGAACCAGTCCAATTCAAGACTACGATTAACGGACAATAAAAGAATCCAATTAGAGACAACTCAGATAAAATAGCGATATTGATAATTTGGACCCTAACAAAGACATTCAAGACCTATTCGAGACCGAACCTAAACACCTCAAGAACTCGACTGTGTTCGAATATCGTGTGAGGGTCGTTCTCCAGCAGAAAATTTTAAAACCGCTATTCAGAAAAACGCGTCATCAGTGCAACGACATCTATCGACCAAGTAAGTAAACTGAAAAAAGTTTAGCATTGGAAGACGTTAAATAAGGAGCCCATATCACAACATTACGGTATTAAAATGTTTACTTTTATTTTGCTACGTTTGAAAGTTTCACAAATAACACAACAATGTGTTTTAGGATAATATTCATGTTTTCATGCATTTTAATTTTCTCAATAGATGTCGCTTTGCTTGATCACAATACATTAGGAAGTTTCCTACTAAACTTAAAAATTCAATATATTTTGATTTGTGGATTGGTTGTTATGATAAATACCGATAAGGTATAAAAATGTTCAATTTTATTTTGCCAAGTATTAAAAGTTTCACACATAACTCAAAAATTTGTTTTGGTGTTTTATACATGCGTTCGTGCATTTCATCTTTTTCAATAGATGGCTGTAATCATAATACATGAGGAACAGAATATTTTAGGAAGTTTCTTACTAAACTTAACAATTCAATATCTTTTGATTTTGTGGGTCGATTTTGATGAAATAAACACTAAATGTTACTCGGATTATCACTTAATATTTTTAAGTACCTAGATTTGGAACCCAATCTGTGGTTTATGCGTGATGCTCCAAACGCACAGACAAACAGACAAACAGATAAACAGACAACAGACAAAAATTTAAAAATAGTATATTTGTGTTTTGTATCTTTTTCCTAACTTTTCTATGTCATTTTTTAACCGACTTCAAAAAAAGGAGGAGGTTCTCAATTCGGTTGTACTTTTTTATGTTTGTTACCTCATAACTCCGTCATTTATGAACCGATTTGATAAATTATTGTTTCATCTGAAAGGGTATACTTCTCAATTGGTCCCATTGTCACCATGTCAGAATCTGATGATGGGGTCCCACGAAAATCGAGGGCTACCCTCAAATTTTATAGGCACATTCAATGTTTTTCATAAACTTTCTAATGCAATTCAGATATTTGTGCCTGGTAATCATCATCTCATGTTCTGAGCTGATGATGAAAGGTTTAAATTAGGATCAAAATATTATAAGAGACAGAAAATAGTGGATTTGTTTTCGACGAGATATGCGAGACCCGTAAAATCTTCCAGAGTCGCTTGAAATGGTGCCAAAAAACGAAGAGCAGGTTAAAATGGACAACATAGTTAAGCAAAGAGCCACGAAAAACTTCAGTAAATTTTCGAAGTCGACACGAAAGTTGGATACTAGGCCTGGTCTACCGGTAAGTGTAGGAGGGATCAAGGACCCAGGGGAATTACAAATATGTTTATGAAACATTTTAAAGTGCAATCTCTACTGGGCCCGTCGGTTGAAGTGGCCGATGCTGAGTATAAAAGTGGGGAGGGGTAACCACCTCTTTTTTTCGGCTAAACAAGTCAGATCCGCCATTCAGGGCATGAGCAGAGGTAAGTTTTCTTCTGCTCTGGAAGCAGAAAGGAGTGTCAGACTCTTACTAAATAAAACCCATCCGATCCCTTTCAACCACAGCGGCAAAAATAATGGACTGAACAGTATGCTTGATTCGTGCCTGAAAAAGTATTTGTGTTTGCACGATGTTGGTTCCAACCTAAACTATCAACAGAAAGTTCTGTGCTGAGTTTAGAATACTGTATAATACTCGTATTACAAAGACCGAAAAACGCCGGTGATGCCTGCTTCTTGGATATCTCCAGAGCCTTTGACTTGGTGTCATATGATGTGCTTTGGAGAAAACTGTGTGACAGGAGTGGTACCAGTGACTAAGCTCATGCAGTATTGGTATACGCATCAAACAAATTATGTAAGGTGCGCCGGAACGTTCTCTGAGTCATATGGGTTGGAGTGCGGTGTAAGACAAGGAGGGTTGACGTCTCCACGGCTCTTCAACCTTTATGTTAATGATCTCATAGTCGAACTCGGTAGTATGCATGTCGGTTGCCGGGTTGGTGGTGTAAGTATTAACAGTATCAGCTACGCGGACAACATGGTGCTGCTGGGCCCGACTAAGGGGTCTCTCAGAGAAATACTGAAGGTCTGCGAGAGATATGCTGCCTTGCACGGCCTTGTATACAATGACCGAAAATGTGAATACAAACATGGTCTTTAAGGCCACAAAAAAAGTCTACCAATTTAAGTACTTAGAGCACATACTTACCGACGACCTTAAAGATGATGTAGATATTTAAAGGGAACTGACGGTCCGAGGTAACATTTTGGCCCGTAGATTTTCTCTTTGTGTGGACCAATTCAAAATCACTTTATTCAAGGCGTTATGTCTGGTTTTTCGCGGAAGGTCTATGAGTCAACCACACCAAAAGAGCGCTAGATGTTTTGCGCGTTCAACACAATAATGTTTTCAGGATGCTGTTGAAACAACCCCGTTTCTGTAGCGCATCGGAGATGTTTGTTCAAAACCGAACTGACGGCTTCCAAGCAGTGATTCGCAAGAAGGCCGTAACAAAGTTGCATTCGGCTGTCGAGTTAATTAATTAGGATTATTCATTGGACCAAGATCATAAAAAAGCCTGCATAATTATTATTATTCAAATCTGGAGTGAGGCCATAGAGAAGCACGGGGAGGCACTCGCGGTCTCCCTTGACATTTCGAAGGCCTTCGACAGGGTCTGGCACGATAGCCTTATTAGTAAGCTTCCTTCCTTCGGTCTGCCCGCTGGATTGTGCGATTGGATCGCAGATTTCCTGAGGGATCAGTCTATCTGAGTGGTCATAGATGGTTGCTCGTCTGGACTGCTGGATATTAATGCCAGGGGTCCTCAGGGGTCGGTGATTTCGGCAACACTGTTCTTACTGCATATTAATGATCTGCTTAAACCCAGTACCTTTGGGTATGCAGACAACAAGAGAGATATGTATCCGACGCACGAGCTGATGGGTCCGGGAGGCTATGGTTGAGAGCTTGAATTTGTCCTTACAAGCCGTCTCTGAATGGGGCGATGCCAATCTGGTCAAGTTCAATGCTGCTAAGACCCAAGCGTGTCTATTTTCCGGCAAAGGGAGCCAATTCCACCCAGCTCTATCTTTCCGAGGTGCAACATTGCCGATAACCGACCAACTTGAGCTTTTTGCGGTTACATTAACATCTACTCTTTTAAAAATTTTTGTACTTAATTTTTGGCTATTTTCTTTTTTACTTAATTTTTGGCTATTTCATAGAGGCAAAATCTCATGTGCCCAGAAGACTGGCAGCATTGCCACGTTGAATGGCAATGCTAACTCTTTGAGCAAAGAACGAGCCAGCCCTCTGGTCACGCAAAGTGTCGACCAGTCGGCTAGAAATTTACTTACCATCACAATGAAAATTCCACTTCAGTTTTCACTAACGATAAGTTAAAATTTTAGCACTCAACTCCGCCATTTCCATAAACACAATGTTTGGTTTTTTTATAAGGGAATGTATGATTCGCTTAATTCATTAAACAATGTTATAAAAAAACTTTTCACACAGCCGGCTAAGAAAAAGAGTAAAAAATTATGTCCTCAGACGGTAAAATTTCCTATTGTAGATCTATATTGCAACTCAATGTGTTACAATTTACCTACTGCCACCCTCAAATCGCTCAAACAGTAATTAAGATACATCATAGATCTACTATATCCCTTACGGAGTTTATATTCATACATTTGGTCCCTTTATAGCGCTCAAAAAGTTAGTAAATAGCATGCAGTTCTACCATACCGGTTGAGGAGTAATTTGTCTCTTAAACACTATTTTATAGCGCTTTAAGTCTCAGTTAGCGCTACTGTACCTCCACAATTTGCTCTACTATATATCTTAAATTCATTCTATAACTCCACTACATCGCCATAGTGGAACCTTAGACCATAAGAACTTGTTCCCATTCCAGAGGTATAGTAGAGTTAAAGCTCGCTATATCTCCCATGTAATAGCACTTATTGATGACCTTAGGATCTGTGTAGCTCTTTTATATAGTTGAAATAAAGTTCAACTCATTTAGATAAGTAGTTTAAATTTTACAAGAAATTAATACTCGCGAATTTCAGGAAGTCCGTTGTAACACGTATAGTACGTAAGGGGAATTGCACCAAGCAATTCCCTTTCGTAGATATATACTCTAGTACCATCGTGCGAAATTGGGGTAGGTCACTAGTCAGAAATGCAATTGATCAATAAATCAGCGTTGATTCATTCCAAACGCCTAGCTTAAACTTCATAGCAATGTCATTTGTTTAAAGTTTTCTATATACCTATTGTAGGACCAGTGTATGTAAGGTGTGGACACTGGTTCATAATTTTAAATTATTTTTAATTCGTCCTGCAAATCGAACCCATGAGGATTTTCTCTCTACGAGGTGTTACATATGTGACATTGAGGTGCCACGCCGCTCGGCAAACTGCTCGGCAGCAACACATGTGAGACATCGCAGACTCAATAGCAGATTATAGTAGTTGGCACGAGTTGTGAGCACAGATGAATATAACACGGTGATCTCGGCAATGTACGGTGGGCGAATGAAACTTGCAAGCATTGACTGATGTTTATTTTTTTTACTACTTTTTTACTACTGTTAGGCACGCGTTTAACCACTATCTCACCTGATGGTAAGCGATGATGTGCTTGAAGATGGAGCACGCTTACCTAGAAGTAACCTATTCAGTCTTGACTTGAAGACTCCCCGGTTGTAGCTATCAGGAAACACAGACTCCGGCGGGGATTTCAACTCCTTAGCTGTACGCATTATGAATGTGTTCCCGAAACGTTTTGTGCGTGTGGGTGAGTTGTTCACCATGTACCGGTGGCGCATCGCCGTTCGTTTTGTGGTCCGATGATGGAACTGGCTTGGCGGAATTAAATTATGCAATTCCGTCGCATATTCCCCAAAATTCAACCGGTAGAAAACCGACGGCTAGCAACTCGTCGTTGATGCTCAAGACTTTGGAACTTCGTCGCGACGAGCTTTTCATTGCCGATGGTCCTCTTGGCTCGTTTCTCAATTGACCCAAGAGCATCAAGCTGGTATCTGGCAGATCCGTCCCAAAGTTGAGAGCAGTATTCCATACACGATCGAACTTGCTAGGATCCCCAACTTCTTTGCAGCCACTTGAGCTTTTGCCTCTATGAAAGGGCCGAAATTGAGAGTAGATGTTAATGTAACCCCAAGAAGCTCAAGTTGGTCGGTTATCGGCACGGTAGCACCTCGGAAAGATGGAATTGGCTCCTTTTGCGAAAAATAGACACGCTTGGGTCTTAGCAGCATTGAACTTGGCCAAATTGGCATCGCTCCATTCAGAGACAGCCTGTAAGGACACATTCAAGAGCTCAACCATAGCCTCCCGGAGAGATCGGATCTGCGACCCACCAGCTCGTGCGTCGGACACGTATCTCTCAGCAACAGTGCTGTCGTCTGCATACCCAAAGGTACCGGGTTTAAGCAGAGCATTAATATGCAGCAAGAACAGTGTTGCCGAAAGCACCGACCCCTTGACCACCCAGATAGACCGATTCCTCAGGATATCTGCGATCCAATCACACAAACCAGCGGGCAGAAGGAGGGAAGGTTACTAATAAGGCTATTGTGCCAGACCCTGTCGAAGGCCTTCGAGATGTCAAGGGAGACCGCTAAAGCACGGAGAGGCACTAGTGGCTAGTGTCTCTCCGTGCTTTTCTATGGCCTCACTCCAGATGTGAATGGCATATGCCAGAAGATCCCCATTTGATCGATTTCGGCGGAACCTGTATTGTCGGTCACTAAGGATATCATTCGCTTCTGGGTACGACCGGAGCTTATGATTCAGCACGCATTCCATAGTCTTACAAAATATGGACGTTACCGAGATGGGTCTATAATTCGACGGGTCAGCTCGTGTGTCTTGTGTCGGATACAAGCTACCATTGAAGTATGAATAAACTAATCTTTTCTTTGAGGAACAGGCTCCTTCTGGGTAGGCTCGCTCCATCGTAGTCAAGAGCAAACCCATCACAAACAAATAAATAGTAATGAAATCAGCCACACCCTGCGCAGACGTTATAGGATAAAGCAACTACGGTTTCCTGTGATGGTGTGCCATTTCCGCAACAAAAAGTGCCTACGTTTGCGAAGCGGCTTACTGTTTGGAACTTTATCAGTATAGCGACACAAAAGATTATTGTATTTTTACATACCTGTGATACCCTACATTTAGTTAATTGAACACACTGGCGATAAATTATATACCGAAACAAATAGTTCTAGAGTTGCGTTACTTGATGTTTTTTTATTGTATGTTTATATTTTGTGTACGTAAAATTATAATCAATTATTATTTATGGCATGTCTAAAAACCACAGATACTTAATAATTTATCCAATTTTGTTTCTTCAGACGTGTAAATTGACATGACGAATAAGTAACAGATACATTGCTGAATTCGTGTTTGAAGAATGCGAAACTTAAACCAATCTTGACTTAGCTTGACTTTGTGGTGAACCCTAGAGCATTTACACTCCTACCAACTTAACGGTGAAATGGCGAAAATTGGATCTAAGGCCGTCATGTTGAAATGTCATTCGATTGTCAGTGCCTACTACATTCGGATTCTCTGGTTGTTTTGTCGTGATATAAAGTTAAATATGCCGAAAGCTATTAAAAGTGATGCTCGAAACATTATTCTAAACGTTACAACCTTTTTTTGAAGAAGAAGCTCGGGCGGAGTGTCCGATTATTCCATTTAATCAAATATACAAACGAATTTCGGCAGCGACAGGTTAGCGTTGTCAAAATTCTTTTTATAAATTACCCGATACTTAACAATTTTTTTAGGTCCACGAATTATCGTTTCTATTCTTGCTGCAGATTAGCGTAACGGTAACGTACATCTATTAGGTAACCTGCTAAGTGAGTGAGCCAATTAACCTGCCAGATTTCTACTAACACTCATTTAAGTTTAAATTTCAAAAACAACTAAGTAAAAATAACTATAATAATATACATTATGAATATACAAAACCAAATACAATCAGGTGTCGAAAAATTCCTCCGCATCGCTGTCATCAGGAAACATGCCCACATTTATTTTACTATCTTATATTTCAGATGTGAGTCAAGGACTAATTTCAATAATAGTTAAGGAAGAGCACCTAGCAGAAGAAACTGATACAAAAATTCGGACACCAGGCAAGGACAAAAAACGTAAAAGTGGATTTGTGCATGTTGATGTTTTTGACATGGGAGTTATACGGAGGAAAGTACATGAATTTTATTCTGCTAAAAAGAGGTCCCTACAGTTAAAAAGCTTTTAGAGGTCTTAAAGACAGAAATAAATTACACAGGACAGCGAGAGAGTCTGCAAAAGCTGATTCACAAGGTGGGATTTCGTTTAAAAAAACCTCAATCCAATCGGAAGGTTCTTATGGAGCATAATGAAATATCAGTTTGAGAGCTAAGTACTTGCATGCAGTGGATAAAAATAATAAATCTCCCCAGCCACGGCCTATAATTTATTTAGATGAGACCTATCTTCACTCTTCGCATACATCGGGTAAATGTTGGCAAGGAGAGGGTAAAGACGGAGTATTGGAGCCAGTATCGAAAGGGCAAAGATATTTATGCCTTAATATGTTCATGCGGGAGGAGATACTGGATTTGTTACAAATGCACTACATTTGTTTAAATCAAACACAAAAAGTGGAGATTATCATGACGAGATGAATAGTACGAACTTTAAGAAGTGGGTTATTGAAAAACTTGTGCCTATTTTATGGAAGCCATCCATAATAGTGATGGATAATGCTCCTTATCACCGTATTTGTGTGAATAAAGTCTTAAATACGAATTCCTTAAAAAAAAGATATGAAATTATGGTTGACCCAAAATAAAATTGACTGCGGAGAGGATTTGACTAAACCTCAGCTTTTAGAAATAATTAAGAGAAACAAGCCTGAACTTGTACATGAGATTGAAATTTTAGAAGACAATAGACAGAAATGCTTATATTTATTACCTTATCACTGTGATCTCAATGCCATTGAACTCATATGAAGCACAATGAAAAGGAAAGTAGCCGATGTAAATTAGAGAAGATTAAGCCTAGTTAGAGAAGATTTTGACACTATTACAGTTCATGAGTGGGCACAGCATTGTAAACACGTTCGCAGGTTAGAAGGAGAAATGAAACATGATTTGTATTTAGATAAACCTTTTATTATAGAAGTGGTAATGATGATAGTGGTACGGAAATAAGCGGAGTGCTAATTATAATTAGTCAAATCTGGTGTTAGGGGTTAGGTACGGTCATAAATTAATGGGAGACATCCAGGTACCTCTCTTTCTTTTTTGAAAACTTACAAAATTTTGGGCACCTTATATTAATTAGCAACACTGAGTCGACGGTCCTCTTTCAGTTCACAGATAAGTTGGTAGGACTGTAGCCTATGCTCTAATGAACCATTTAATTACTATTTTCCCTGGTTACCACTTTTGGAACCGGCATCTCTATGGTATTACCACCAGGGTGCTTACTCTCGAATATAATTCCGATAGATCGACATTGGAATTGTCAGTCAAACGTCAGGGATTGGCTAGACTCAGTGAGTCCAGCCAATCCCTGACCATTAAATCAACCAACTGACGTTTGACCAATGTCGATCTATCGGAATTATAATACAGAGTAAGCACCCAGAGGCGCCAAGGTTTTACTTTTAAAGATATTGTACCAATTTTATTATTCAAGTCATTAGCGGGAATTTCCATGATTTGCTGTTAGGAAATATATGTAGTGATACTGTGAAACGATCAAATTATTCAACTATTATTCGAATGTGATTCAAGCACCAGCGTTTCATTATCGAAATGTTAGGCGGACTCCCGCACCTAAATTGGTGACCGACGATGAAACAATAAAAGAATATTTTCGGCGCTACAGTGAAATGGATTCCGGTCTGGCGCAGTACAAGAAGCTCACATATTTTCTGAAACGTCAACGAAAATCCGGACTGGTACAGTTTATATATTATTGAATTCCCGGCGAACAACGAACAAAATAAGTTTCCAAAAAAGAGTCTAAGGCACGTTTTACAGAACTACAATCAAGATTCAAGCATTACTTAAAACTAGTCTCAGTTGGAGTTTTAATTTTAGAAATTGACTTGAGCAGAGAAACTACAATCAATAATCACCTGAGCAATGTCACTTTCAAATTACATTTTTTGCGTATTACAGAACAGTGCTTGAGGCTTGTCTGAGCTCCACTCAATGTGTCCTTATTTTAAAATCACAATCAGCTCAGAATCACTGCTTGAGGCGAGATTTGATCTTTGTTTTCGCAAGTGTAGTCGAGACCCTGCTTGAGCATAGATTCTCATGAAAATTGTTGTCGATTTGGAGTAAATCGAGTACCTGCCTAATCAAAACGGATATATTTGCAGAAGTAGATAATTATAATATTTTTATTATAATGAGACAAATCGAACGTTTAACTTAAATGTTCCTCTGAGATATTTAAGAGATACGCAGGGCCCTTATAATTGTGAAAACTTAAAGAGAAGAAGTACAGGTATTCACAAGATGTCGTGAAACATTTAATTTTACCTGAGACCTCTTTATTTTATTTATATCTTTTTGGAGTTTCATTAGAATGCGGGTGCAACACATTCTAATATTTTTTGCAGTATTTGGCAACAAATGTATCGAGTCAGCCATCTCGCAAACTTTGCTGAGGTAGTAAATACCAACAAAACAAAACCACTAGGAATCAATTTGCGAATAATTAAAACAGCCACTGAACTTCACTCAAAACAATCCCGCCAAAAAACTCCGTTTCACAGTTTTGCTGTCCACAGAACATAATATGTACTTACTCTGAGGGTGGCTCATCATTTAACGTCGTGTCGTCCGCCTCATCCGGTTTTGATCGTGCGAAAAAAAAAGAATTGCAATAGAAAACAAACTATTGTTCAGGGTTACCATAATGATTGCCTACTCACGTAATCAGAGATCAAAATCTCTACTCAAGCGTAGTTTCGTTTGATTTGAGTTTGAGGATGGTTCTAAAATAAGCTGAATGCTTAAGTCAAGATTCTTCGCTTAAGCAGTAATCGGTTGAACGCAGTTTAAGTAGTACTTGAGTAAGGTTTTGTAATACGAGCCTTAGTTCAATGACTATTAAGGGTTCGGCAGCGCGTTTGAGTGTCCAATGTAGCGAGCGATTGAAGACCTGACCTGAGAGAAGAAAATATTTTTTTTTGCGCCATTTTCTTTTATCTGAAGAAGAAGCGCCGGAAGTTATAAGACATACCACACACCGAACGACAACAGACTGCGTTCCTGAGTGACTTCGGTACGAATTAAAACGTAAAGGTGCGTTCCGAATAAACTGAAGTGTCAAAAATCAAAATCTTATTGTTTGTCTTTTTAAAATTTTAAATTCAACAACGGTGCTTTTATATTGAACTATAAGTGCATAATTTTAACAAAAACTATTTTCTTTACATTTTTAATTTTATTTGTATTTATGTGGGTATTGGTTGCATATTTGGTACGAATTCCATTTTGTTTTTTTTTGTTTATACATGAATGTGCTTGTTTGTCTTATAATTTGACGCTTGCTGCTGAGCTAATATTTTAATGCTGATACTGCTTTCCTCCTAGGGTTGCTTTTTTATTTTGTTGTTTTGTTTTTATGTTGATTATCTATTGTTTGTGATAAGTCAACGCAATGGCAGCTGAGGGAAAAGAACTTTTTGTCGACACCGAAACTGGAACTAGTGGTGAACAGTTCGTTGACCCTTCCACATCTAGCGCTCAAAACGCCCTCATTAATCGTATTTCCATCCATGTTCCTCCATTCTGGCCTGATCGGCCTGGTCTTTAGTTCGCGAGTTTGGAGGGAATTAACAGTATCACTCAGGAGATGACCAAATTCTACTATGCCATCAGTCAGCTCGACCTAAAATCGGTAGCTGAGGTCGAGGGTATAATTTGAGAATCACCGAAGGAACAACCATATTTTACTTTAAAGAAAGCCCTAATCACTCTCTCCGAGTCATACGAGGGAAAAATCAGGAGACTTCTCGAGAAAGAGGAAATAGGTGACAGAAAATCCTCCTCATTCTTGCGGCATCTTAGGACTTTCACCAGCTCATCTTTCCCAGAGGACTATTCACTTAGGAAATTCAGGGTATTTTAGTTGCACAAAATCAGTCTTGCCTCAAAGGTTTCTGCGAGTCCGCTGACAAGTTGCAAGAAATTAGCTCTCAACCATTACACGCTCACGCAGTAAGTAAGTTTTCACCACCATCAAGTGATGACACTAAGGGTTAACTTAAGTTGCTCCAACAACAAGTGACAGACTTAACTCGTTTTGTATCTGACGTCACTACTGGCACTACTAGAAATAACCACAGTAGGTCGCGCTCTCGCACCATTAATGGCCAATGCTGGTACCATAGGGGATAGCTTCAAAAGCTACTAGGTGCCTTTAACCTTTTTCGTGGTCCGCCCCTGCACAGGAAAACTGAAGAAGCGATCACTGACTGCTCCCTAGCAAGTCGCTGTCTATTTGTTACTGATCGGTATTAAGGCCGACGATATTTAATCGACACCGGATCGGATCTCTCTTGCTTGGTTCTGTTACATTCAAGGTAACAAACTACCACTGCCTTATGAGCTCATAGCAGCTAATGGTACCAAAATATTAATACCTATGGTCTTGTGGAAGTGAAACTAAATTTAGGGTTGCGACCCAATTTTACTTGAAAATTTATAGTTGCATAAGTCGCAACGTCAAATAATTGGCTCCGATTTTCTGGCGCACTACCACTTACTACCGGACTGTGCTCGGGGAAGACTGCGTGATGACAAGACGGGTCTGTCAACCGAAACGACGTTATCTTTAATCAACCAACCCAGCATTAAGGTTATTCAATCATCCAACTCGCCATATGCACATATTTTGGCCGAACTCCCCAGGATTTCACGTTCTCCTGGCGCTCCTCAACATCCAAAGCACATCACGGTGCATTTCATTAACACCACTGAAGGCCCACCGGTGACAGCCCGACCACGTCGCCTTGCTCCACAAAAGCTTCGAGCAGCTCAGTCTTGTCTTTTTTAAGAGCTAGCGAACAAACGAACCATCCCTAGCGCTTAAACGAATTGAGTTGAGGGTTTTGCATGAGAACTAACGTTGTGAAGCTTTTAATGACCACAAAGTTCGTCTCTGTGTACGTCGACCCTTTACTGTACCTACTTGTGTAGTTAACAAAACAAATGTAACAAAATACCTACATTGATGTATGATAATTAAGGAAATTGAACCAAATTTCCGAAAATATTCAACGCCATTTTGTTTTTTTTTTTAAGTTGCGGCGGACAATGAATTTATGGGAAGAGTAGGTACCTACACTTATCTAAACAAAAAAAGTGTTTGAAAAATGGCGCCTTTAACTCCTGTGTTGAAGCATTTTGAACTCGAGCTAAGCCGAACTATATTTTTGCAAAAAAAGTCTTATGAAAGTAAAATACACATCCATCCTCTGGTGGAAAAACAGTAGATGCTTGCGCAACATCGATCTCAATTTCATATTTGTGTATTGGGGTGAACTGGAAAAAACTTTGACTGTGAACAAAGCATTTATTTCTATTAATTTAAATTATCTTAGAATTTGGAGTCCTCAAAACCGGTAAACTATTCATAAATAACGAGAAAATTGCCATCAAAGTTTTGTTCCTATTCGGGTGAAAGGAGGAAATAGGGACGCACGTCCCTATTTCCTCCGTTTGACGGTACTCATCCTGACGATGCGAAAACAGACTCCACCATTCGAAGTACTAGCCACCTTGTACCTACTATCTGGATCAAAGAATCATGAAAGGTGGACACCATTCCATACGCTGAGCGGCCGCGTCCATGCTAAACTAATCGCCGTACGTCAATTCGTGAGCAGTATTTTTTTATAAGTTTTTGTAGAAAATATGTATAGCGGTTAGTCTGATTTCATTTTATTATACAGTTATTGTTGTTGTACTTCTTGGAGGAGCTCGTGGCTAAATAATAATAGCCACACGGGTCGATCTTGAAGGTTAAGCAATGCTTGCCAAGGTTGGTCTGTGGATGAGTGACCATCTTAACATAATGAGTTTCCTCCGTTCCTCGGAAAGCACGTTAAGCCGTTGGTCCCGGCTGTCATTTGTAGATCTTTGGCAGTCGTTACGGATTGTCAGAAGCCAGTAAATCTGACTCCAGTCTTGCTAAGAAGTACCGTGTTACCCAGTTAATGGGTTGTGGAGGTCTGGTAGGCAGCCGCTCCACGTAAAACACTGGTATTCAGCTGAATCCGGTTTGACTGGAAGCCGACCCCAATGTAGTTGGGAAAAGGCTAGGGAGATGATGATGTACTTAGAATAAGTATTGTTTTTTGGACCTCAGTTGTCTGAAACAAGGATGAATACATAAACTACAAGCTACTTCATTCGCGCTGATGATTAAATGTTTACATAATATTTTTGTCCATTAATTAATCTGTCAAAATTCACTCGCGGCTAACTATTTGCGCAACTTTGTATGTCTTTTTTTTCAACAAAATAATAAAATGACATGAAATATTATTATTGCACATAAATAACCATGATAATTATAAGCAATAGCTAGTTATTTGTTTATGTTCATCTAGGCGGATTAAGTATATTAGGTAAATCAAGTGTTAAATACAGGTCTTTCGCACCTATCATGATTTCGAGGTCTGTTTAGTCGCTTAGTTTATGTAATGAAGATTTACTTTTAGCTCAACATTCTCGTCTTCAAAATTGGCTAGTTAGTTTTTTCTAATTGTCTTTCATTTTTTTATTTACAAATTAATATTCACAATGAACGGTTTGTTTCATAATATCTATGCGTCGTGTGCATGTTATAATTAAATTATTTTAATGCCAAGAGAATAAGCCAACCAAATACAAAAAAATAGTACCATACTAAAAAAATACGCCATAAACTAGCAATAAGGATCTCAAAATCTCTCTGATCTCTTACCAAAAAGACTAAATAACAAGAATTGACAGAGATATTCCATAGTGGCCTCCGCATAGTCGAAGCGTTCAGACGTGTGGTCCACGACAAATTTTAATTGTTGCCTCTCGCTCTAACTTTGGTTCTGCTGTAACGTAGGTTGTGCATTGTTATGTATTTAAAATTGCTCTACTTTATTATTTTTACCTGACTGCAAAAGAAGGCGGGTTATGTTTTGTACATAATTTTTCGAGTAGTTGTGATGTCAGAACGCAACTATATATTATTTTTATGTTGGAAATTCTGCCCTCTTTGTTTAATCTATCTGTCATGTAATCCTGTGTCACAAAACTCCTGCAGGAAGTTCAATGCTCAGAGAGCTTGGCGTTCTTCACTTGGAAGCAGTCACTCACTGAAAAACTAAACCCTTCTCCTTTGCTGTATTCAACAGCAAAGCACAGGTCACACGACCCGACATAGCCTATGTAGTCAATAAATTAAGTCAGTATTGTAATGATCTAGGAATTCAACACTGGCTAAGAGTAAAAAGGGTCTTCAGATACCTTCAAGGGATCAAGAACATGAAGCTATATGGTTTAGTGGCAGTAGCATTTCAATACATTAGTTCACACGAGTGAATTAAAAAGCTGGCAGTGTCAGAGCGCTTTCCTGCAAAAAACCAAATTCGTATTCACGTTGTGACAAGCAATACGGTTTTTTTTTTTCAGAAAAGTAAAACCGAATGCCGTGTGACATGCGTTCACAAGAGCGGGTTTTTACTGAATGCCAGAAATTAGAATCAGATGCGACAAGTAGGGTCGCGGACGCGGATTTTGAAAATTTTCATAATTGTTTATTATGAAAATTTCAGGAGTTTTTTTTCAGATCAGGAGGGAGTGTTGAGATATGAGAACGCGACCATTTTATTTTTATATTGGCAATTCCGCCCCTTTTACCCAACTGCCAAGGAAGGGTTATGTTTTTCGCGCGTATCTTGAATGTATCTCTGTTTGTTTGTTGTCTTGTTCTTATCAGTACGGCGAACTTAGACCCGACCGTATGGACAATTTCCACGAACCCATAGTTGTTTTCGTCCACGGAGCTCCCTAGGCACTCGAGTTTTTGATCTGGATTTGTGCTGGACGGAGCGTCGAAACTGTTCCAGCTTAATATTCAATGTGCCTCTTGCTATTCGGTGATGAAAACCGAAAGTGATACCGGGTAGTCACATCCGGTTTTCACCACGTTAGTCACAGAGTCGTCATTGAGTATTTTCTTCTTTGTCGACATGATGAAGTCAATCTCATTTTTAGTTACATCGTCAGGGCTCTGCCATTTCCACGTCTTGTGCTCACGCTTCCTGAGATAGGAATTCATCACACATATTGATATTGGCCTTCCTTTTCCATAAAACTGGCCAGTAGGTGTTCCTGGTGATTCCGACCGGTGGACCGGTTGAAATTATTTTAGATAACTAGCTTCTGCCAGCGGCTTCGCCAGCGTGATCCCTAGGGAACTTACTGCCGGGATAAATTTAACCCTAATTAGTTATTCCTGAATATATTCTACCTCTGTGCCAAATTTCATGAAGATCCTTTCAGGGATTCTGACATGAAAGAGTAACAAACACCCACCCATCCATCCTCACAAACTTTCGCATTTATAATATTAATAGGATACCAGTCGGCTAAAGCGTGACCAAAACCACGTAATGACGATATAAAATTTTATTATTAATAAAATTACAACATAAGAACCTTGTTGTTAAAAAATATAAAAATCACAAAAACTTTACATTGGAAATACATGGTTACTGAATTAGAAAAGAAATCGAAAAGTAAGTAAAGTTTAAACTTCTGTTATTGTTTGTTGAAACTTCTGTTTTACTCGTGGGATGTGTCACCATGTCGTGAACGACTCTGTGAGCAAATCGAAACAACAGACACCAGCCAGTCCTTTGGATCCGGACCCTTTGCCACCTACTTTGAACTTCAAACCTTTAAAGCCCTCGTCTGCTTTGCTGACAGGTGGCGTTGGGGGCTCCACTTCAGGAGGAGGCGGGGGTGGTGGCTTATATGTCCCGTCGAGTTTGGCCTGTTTAAATTACAATTAAAGAGGCATTAGGTCTTGAACTATTTGGAGTTTAGATTTAAACGAGGATGGGAATGTAAGAACTCATACCATGAAACTTTAACCAGTTTACATGAACAAAATAGTTTAAATAATTTTTTTCATCGTTTTCTTTATTTTAAGTACCTAATTGTATTTACACATGTGTGTATTGTCGATTTGAAAAATGTTTTGGGTGTACGATATCATCGTCATCATATCAGCCTAAAGACGTCCACAGCTGGACATAAACCTCCCTCAAGTGTCGGCAAAACATCATTTGGTCATCACATTATTTGGTCTTCCTTTTTTTGGAGTGCTGAACTTAATTTCAGTAGAATGTGTTTCAGTTCGTTTAATATATTAACTTACATTTTCATCTTCATTTTTTTTTAAATCTGTTAGATTCGGTTACAAAATATTTATAAACATTGTAGATAATTTCGCGTGACTGACTTCGTAAAGGTTTCCCTCTTTTTCCTAAAGATACCATAGTACAACTTTAAATTATTTAAATTTGGGGGTGTTAACAACTCTAAATATGTATTTTGAACTGGACGCGACCGCACTCTATCGCACTTGAACTGGTGAACAACGACTGACAAAACGTCACATAGCTAGTGTGCGACAGAGATAACGCTCTACGAAGCCGAAATTAGCCGATTGTCTCTTTCAAAAGGTCGATGTGCAATATTTATCGGCGGGTACTGTACCTGCATTGGGAAAGAAACTGGCAACTTTCATTTTTTGAAATGTTCTAGAATTTTAGATTTACCTGTTGTTCTTTCATGATATCATAGAACGCATCTGGGTTCATCATTGCTAGGTATCTGATGGCGTCTTCAGCGGTGAAATCTGTTTCAGGCTCAGGCGGTAGTCTTTTGTCCTGTTGCAGTCTGAATCCTGAAACTCTTTGCGTTTCAAGTGAATTTTTTTTTAGAAGTTCCGCTGATAAAATAAGACTATCTTTTTCCTTAAAATATGATTCTAGTGTTAGGTGTGGTTCTAGGTCGACATCCACATCCGGTTCATCCGGTTCGGGTGGAAGACACTCGCAAATGTTCTTCCTCCACGACCACCATCCACGTTTGCGCGTTGGTTTGGCACCGTCAGTGGAAGTACCAACTGTAGAAATGAATTTTGTTTGCTTAATACTTCGTTGTTTTTTCTTTGTTTCTCCCATTTCTACTTGCATTCTTTTCGATGGCGTTCCACACGCACACTCAGCTTTTGGAATTTTGGCACCCCCAGGCTCTGCACCTGTAAATATTCAAATGGTTCTTTGATTACGATGGTCAGAAGTAGTACCCATAATTTCTTATGTTGTTTTTCTTTATTAACCACGAAGTCTTAGTATAATGCGAGTAGCCTACTATAGTTTGGTAGAATAATACTACTGTTATTAAGAATGTTTGAAGTGCCACTTCCACGATTGATTGAACCGATCTATTATCCAAACGGTTATTCTTCCTCCAAAGCGTTTCGTCGTCAAATTGTCGCATGTCCTCAACCAATTTTTACAAAGTTGTTTTGTTGTATTTTGCAGCGAGTGTGCTGCCAGCATGTTGCGTCCGGTGAGCGCGCTGCGTGTTGGTCGAAACGTTTTGCTCATCAAATGATGTCTTGTGAAATGTCTTGCACGTTCTTCTCATTGTCAGCTTCATGGTTTTGGCTAACCGATTCCTTGAGAAATTAAATTCTTACTTGTGTGTTTGAGTTAGACTTGTTAGATAATAAAATATCAGGTAGAAAAGTAACATCGCCGAGATTCACTTGCTCTTGGACATGGGGCCTTAGAGATGATATTAATTAGTCATTTACAAAAAGTAAGTTACAATAGTACATTACTGCAGCGGCCAGCAAAGGAGGTATTGACGAGTGAATGTGTAAATGCGGGCGGGGTCTCCGATTATTCCATTTAATCAAATATACAAACGAATTTCGCTAGCGACAGGTTAGTGTTGTCAACTTTCTTGTTATAAATTATCCGATACTTAACTAATTATTTAAGCCCACGAAATATTCTTTTCTATTCTTGCTGCAGATTAGCGTAACGGTAACGTACATCTATTAGGTAACCTGCTAAGTGTCAACTATCCCGCCTGATTTCAAATTTCTACTAATATTTATTTTATTACTAGCTGACCCGCGCAGCTTCGCTCCCGTCAACTGGCTACCCTACCTCCTTACCCTTTTTTTGTTTTAAACCTACCCTGTATTCTGGCGAAACTAACAAAACTATAATTAATTAAATCGGTCCCGCCGTTCTCGAGTTTTAGCGAGACTAACGAACAGCAATTCATTTTTATATATACGAGTATAAAAAGATCTTATATTTCAGGTGTGAGTCAAGGACTAATTTCAAAAATAGTAAAAGGAAGGGCACGCAGCAGAAGAAAATGGTACAAAAATTCGGACACCAGGCAAGGGCAGAAAACGTTAAAGTAGATTTGTGCATGTTGATGATTTTGACATGGGAGTTATATGCAGGAAAGTACATGAATTTTATTCTGCAAAAAAGAGGTCCCTACTGTTAAAAAGCGTCTAGACAGAAATACATTACACAGGACAGCGAGAGAGTCTGCGAAAGCTACTATACAATGTGGGATTTCGTTTTAAAAAATCTCAATCCAATCGGAAGGTTCTTACGGAGCGTAATGAAATATCAGCTAGGAGAGCTAAGTACTTGCATGCAGTGGATAAAAATAGTAAATCTCCCCAGCCACGGCCTATAATTTATTTAGATGAGACCTATATTCACTCTTCGCATACATAGGGTAAATGTTGGCAAGGAGAGGGTAAAAACGGAGTATTGGAGCCTGTATCGAAAGGGCAAAGATATATATCATGATATGTTCATGCGGGAGGAGATACTGGATTTGTTACAAATGCACTACTTGTGTTTAAATAAAAAAATGGTGATTATCATGACGAGATGAATAGTACCAACTTTAAGAAGTGGGTTATTGAAAAACTTGTGCCTATTTTACGAGAGCCATCCATAATGGATAATGCTCCTTACTCCTTGCTCACTGTATTTGTGTGAATAAAGTCCCAAACACGAATCCCTTAAAAAAAGATATGCAATTAAAATTGACTAAACCTCAGCTTTTAGAAATAATTAAGAGAAACAAGCCTGAACCTGTATATAAGATTGAAAAAATTTTAGAAGACAATAGACACAAATGCTTATATTTATCACCTTATCACTGTGATCTCAATCCCATTGAACTCATATGGAGCACAATAAAAAGAAAAGTTGCCGATGTAAATATTGAGCACAAAAATGCTGAAATTTCCCGCCTAGTTAGAGAAGCTTTTGACGCTATTACAGTTCAGTGGGCACAGCATTGTAAACACGTTCGCAGGTAAGAAGGAGAATATTTAAAACTTTTTATATTTTGATAAAACTTGTATTATATAGAAGTGGTAAGTGACACTGAAACCGAAAGCGATAGTGATAATGATGATAGTGGTACGTAAATAAGCGGAGTATGGCCTCACAACCAGGATGAAGTTGTGTATGCAGGTTTATCTAAAGATCACAATTACTGTAAATTATTGTAAAGCAATTTGTTTTTTTTTATTACTCTACACTACCTGGTGTTAGGGGTTAGGTACGGTCATAATTAAATGCTAGACATCCAGGTACCTCTTGCAGGTACCTACTTAACTTCACATTAAATGAAAGTTGTATCCCCCCGTGGAACTTTTTATCTGCTGAATTTCCATTTCATTGGATTACTTTTTAGAAAAAGCCATTGTTTATTCCTGAGAGACTAAACTGTTAGCGTACCTACGTAACTGTAAATTATCATATTTTTTTTTACTTTTAGACAGGTATCATTGTTTTTAATTTGTAAAAAACTGTTATTCTTATTAAACTATTGTCTAATGTGAAATTTCCTTCTTGAAAACTTACTCAATTTTGGGCAACTTATATAAATTAGCAATACTGAATCGACGGTGCCGTCCTCTTTCAGTTCACAGATAAGTTGGTAGGACTGTACTATGTAATCTATTTGGCCGCTAAACACGACAAATATGGATTTTTATACAACTTTTGCCGGCTGCTGCTCGCATGTATTTGGCCAGTACAGCAATTTCGATTTTTCTCGAAGAATGTTGTTAAAATAATGCTCAAATTTCCAAGCATGTTTGAGAAAAATATGTAAAAAGGGAACTACACGAACCTGGATCACCTGGCGCTGGTTCGGGACATTCTCCGCAAATCGTCGGTATACCGTACAACTTGCCCCCTGTGACTGCTAGCTTGAACAGTTCTAGCAATTGTTCTGGAGAACATTGACATGTGGGGCATGCTTGATGTTGAATGGGGCAAGGTTCGGCTCGTTGTTGAGTTGAACGTGCTTCGGTATGCTGTAAAGTAGGATATTCTTCGGCACGACTACATTGTTTGGGGCATGCTTCGTCGCGATTTTGAGTAAAACATGCGTCGCCACGAAGTTGAGTGCGACATGCTTCGTCGCCATTTTGAATCAAACATGCGTCGCCACGAAGTTGAGTGCGACATGCTTCATCGCGATTTTGAGTAAAACACGCGTCGCCACGAAGTTGAGTGCGACATGCTTCGTCACGATTTTGAGTAAAACATGCGTCGCCACGAAGTTGGGTGCGACCTGCTTCGTCGCGATTTTGCATAAAACATGCGTCGCCACGAAGTTGAGTGCGACCTGCTTCGACGGGATTTTGAGTCAAACATGCGTCGCCACGAAGTTGAGTGGGGCATGCTTCGTCGCGATTTTGAATAGGACATTGTCGATCGAGCGCCCAGGTATGATGAGTCGGGGCGCAGGTAAGCTGTTGAATGGGGGCCCTGGTAAATTGTTGAGGAGGGGCCGCGATATATTGTTGTTTGCGATAATGTCTACTCAGCGGAATGTGGTATGGTGCTAGAGGTAACTTCGCCGACTTCACCGATTCCCGTGGGGTCATGCGCCGTCCCGTATAAAATGGAGTGTCAACCATACCTGCAAACATTAAAAAAATTCGTTATACTGCCTAAAAAATTTTTGGGACATAATTTTAAATAATAATAAAGGATAGACATATGAAGTACAGTGTGAAACGCAAGGTGTATCAAAGTAGTATAATATTCGAGCAGTACCTTGCGGCGTAATTGCGTTGGACATAACGTTAGCAACTTGTCTGTCGTTTGGATTGTTGTCAGAATACTGATTAGTCTTGGCAAGACAGCAGCACGGTCTGTCGACAGTCGTGTCCACGCTCACAGCGTTGCGCTGATTTTCTACTTTTTCCACGATACTATTAAGTGTAGTTATTTGACACAGTTTATTCTTCGTTCCTTTTTTCCAATCACCTTTTGGCGTTGGGTTTTGTCGATCGCACAAGATCTCTTTGCTGTGATAGGGGATGTCTGTCGGTAAGACGTCCATGAAAAACATTTTTCCTTTTGAAGATAGTTTCACGCCCTCATGTGTAGTAGAATTTCTGTGCTGCTTCGGATCTTTAAATTGTAAGTTTTATTATTAGTATCGTTTATTTACTTTTAAATCGAGTGTGTCAAAAAATGCATCAAATGATATAACACAGCCCATTTCAGTTATGTATATTATAGCGATGCTGAAATCGTGGCTAGATTTTTAGTATTAGCTCTAGTTTAAGAGGCAGGCAACAAATGGGTTTTTTTAAGTGGAATTCTGTGTGCCTGCCACAAACGTTTTTCATGCGAGTACAGAAAGTACTCTTTAGAACGTTTTCTCGAACAAGGTTGTTTATGTCGTGAAAACTTTACAAATTCATCATAATTTTTTTCAAAAGGTAAGTAAATCGTTAATATCTTGAAATTATTAGAATTTTCCATTTGTGGTGGTTTTTTCTGTTCATGACTTCAATAATTCCAAAAAATCACAAAAATTGTAAACTGACATTAACTGGCGTCCAATCAGGCCTCTGGTCTACAATTTATCTGTTTTGGTATGTTACTTAAATTGTAAGCTTGGCCCCTCATTGGTCTTTGTTGGTGTGAACTCACGTGTACGCCATAGAGTTACAAATTGAATGGAGTCTTTTTAAATTTGAGCGAAATAAAAAAAAGACACCTGTGACAAAAACACTCTTTTGTTTTTTCTCTCGTTTAGTAATTTCTTGTTATATAAAACGGTCTTTTGACCTATTCATCATCTATACTAATATATAAAGCTGAAGAGTTTGTTTATTTGTTTGTTTACTTGAACGCGCTAATCTCAGGAACTACTGGTCCGATTTGAAAAATTCTTTCAGTGTTAGATAGCCCATTTATCGAGGAGGGCTATAGGATATATATCTTTACGCTAAGACCAATAGGAGCGCTATTCATATTCAGCTTTATTATTAGTATAGATGAACATTATAATCGTCCGTTGTTATTAATGACGTCGTCATTTTGTGTGCAGTAGTTTCTAGTGTCAGTCAAATGCAAAATGTATTAATTAATTTATATATTTTATTGATTTATGTATTTAATTTATGGGCCCTAGATGCCTGAAATAAAGGATAAAATTAAATTTAAAATAGTTTTATAGGTACCTAACATTACACACCGAAAGAAAAGCCAACCAACATCGGACAACGCGAGGTCCATTTAATTCGGAACTCTATGGCGTACATGTGAGCTCACAGCTGAACAGACCAATGAGAGCCTTGTTTCCAGGTTTGCTATCACACGAAAACGGATAAATTGTCAACTCTTGTACTGATTGATCGTCATTGTCAGTTCACAATTTCTCGGAATGACTTCGAGATATTATAGATTATCGAATTTTGATGCGTAAAAAGTATCCCATAGGTTAATTGGTAAATTTTATCAAGAGTTTACAATTTATCTAGTTATTTTATGATGTTACGGAGTTTGCCATTTTTTGGTGATATATTAAGATCCTAATAGATTACCTCCTTCTTTTTTGAAGTCAGTTAAAAAAACAAGAACCAGGTATAAGACAACATTGGCGAGGCGGCGAGCCTCCTTGCCGGACTGCCGCCATGGGATCTAGAGGCGAGAGCCCTCGCGCTCATTCACGAGTGGCGCGTGGAGGCGCTACGCCGGAGCGAGACTCCTCTGCCGCGGAAAATCGCAGCACGGCGAACGGAGCTCCGGCAGGGTCTCATGGCAGTATGGAGATAACGACTGTTGCAACCCAGCGCTGGACAAGCCACAATTGCGGCAATAAGTCCCCTGTTTGAGGAATGGCTAGAGCTGCGCCACGGCGTCGTCACCTTCCGCTTGACGCAGGTACTTACCGGACACGGTTGTTTCGGGAAGTACCTGTTTCGAATACAACGGGAGGATATGCCCGGGTGTCAACATTGCGAGGATCACCCGGAGGACACGGTGGAAAATACGGTGGAGATCTGCCCTGCTTGGGCGGAGCACCGCTGTGTCCTCGTGAGGTGATCGGCGGCGGCGATCTCTCGCGTCCGGCCCTGGTTCAAGCCATGGTCTGGAGCGAGGAGACATGGGAAGCGGACATGGTGAGCAAAGGAGGAAGCCGAACGCGTGAGAGAGAGGAACCTCATGCCCCAGCCGCCGCAACAGAAGAAGACGCCCTGGGCGTCGGGAGTCGCAGGGCGATTCTCGACCACGAGGCGCGACGACGTAGGCGCAAGCATTGGGTGGCTCGCCATCTGATCAGAACCAGGTCCGGGTCGACGGCACACTGTTTTCAACGCGCGCCTCAAAAACATGTCAGCAAAGAAGACGGGGCCCGCCAGGGCCAGTGCATGCTGGGGCTGCGGACTTTGTTCCGAGAAAAAGAGATACCGTAGCCTTGGAACGCAAAGGGCTCTAGGAGGAACACGGATGGGTTTTAGTCAGTAAGAGTCTGACACTCCCTCCTGTTTCACCCAGAGCGGGAGAAGTCATTTGATGATTTCCCATCCTTAAAAAAAAAGTATAAGACAACATCTTAAATATACCATGTAAACACTTAGTAAACATTATCTGTGGAGTTAAAGTAATTATATCAACAATTAGTAGATTTCTAGAATAAACCATAATTTAGGCACTTGTCTCACCGCCGGCGAGGAAGCGAGTAGCTATCAACCATTTTCTCACTAAGGAAAGGGACTAAAGATATATATCTCGTGTGAGGAAAAGAAACACATACATTCATAGTCGATAGCTGGCTGTTCTTCTCTGGCTCTTCGAGTATTACGAGTAAAAGCCCGTTGCACTAAAGCACTCGCTGAAAGCAGATCGTAAAAACTATCGAAACTTTTCACTCGCTACTCGCTGATCGCTAATTGTTTCGAGTTTGAAGCTTTATTCGCTACTCGCTGATCGCCGCCGGTGAGAAAAACTAACTGCCTTAATGCTTACCTCGTCCTAATGGATTGTCCTTGTTCTTTAAAGTCACTGGTTTTTCACATACTTGTATGCAAATAGTAGAATTTTGGTGATTAGAAGAGTTCCCTGCGTCATTGTCAATTGACGGTACTACGACAAATATGGAGGAATCGTCAGAAAACTCATTCTTTGTTAGTACTTGTTCGACCATAGTCATTATGTCATGTTCACTGCTATCCAAATGGTTTATGACGACAATGGATTCACAGTTTTTAGCTCTTTCCCACTCTTTTTGTTGTGACTGTGTTTCAAGCCATTCTATTGCCTTTTGATTAGGTTCAGTTTCAAACAATTGCATATGTTTTTGATTCGGTTGCTTTTGTTGCCCTTCCCACTCTCTTTGGAAAGTTTGTATTTGAGCCATTTTGAACACTTGATTTACGTTTTGTTTGTGCTTATTACAACTGCAGTACCCTTCAATGTGCGTTTTGTGGATACTGCAGGTTCTGGTTCAGGTTAACAAAAAATCTCTGAAAGAGCAGTTGGATTTCAATACATATCAGGGTGTTTGATTTCAATACATAACAGGGTTTATTAAATTGATCTCAATGATTAGCTAGGTTTACGTTGGCGACCATTATCATGATATTAAGTTAAAGAGAAAGTCTGTCAAAAAGGTCAGGGGTTAGTTTGAGAGTTGAGGCAAAAACAACTGCCCTGATCGAACCTATTCCATTGACATCGTAGGCAGTTCTGTTAGTAGCGATTTGTGAGTCTTCAGTGAAGATATTTTCGCCTCGGATGCTTGTTGAAAGCAGACGTGTCGAAAAAATTTTTTTACGGAAATTATTACAATTAATTAAAAGGGCGTCTAAACATTGAAAGCACAACGCCTTTTTATAAAATCTTAAGCCACCAAAATCTCAACCTCGAGCTAAAAGACCGACACCAAGCGCGAGAAAAACAAGTCATTGTAGGTATATTGGAAATAAACGAAAGAAACACCAACTCCAGACATAATCACGATAACAATGAAGCCATGAAGAAAATTGCAATGCTATATCCAGACTGCCCAAAACCAATTAAAACTGAGGAAATATATCCCAAACAGAAACATACCATTAAATGTCTATTTCAACAATACAAAAATCCAAAATACCTACTACAAAATAAAAAAAAAACCTACAAGATAACAAACGAATTTACGCAGATCAAACCCCAGCGCAAAGGGAGTATTTGCAACCACTCAAGCGCCGCGGGGTACTATGGCACCCGAAAAAAAAACGAGTTGTCCGCCACTGGGTACTATGGTCCCCCCCGCACGAAACAGTATAAAATTCTTCAACGAAATAACAAAGTTGGCAGCACTACACAAGCAAAACTTCACAGAAAAAAATTGTTAAACTTTGTAAACAAACTGCGATTGTGAAGTGTGTGTCGGCGCCGGAAATATGTCGTAAGTATTCTTATATTGTTGTTATTATCTGATACTATTATACATCATACTGATTGTAAAGAACTGTGCCACAATATTATGTCTAAGTTAAGTCGTTTTATACTCTCAAAGTACCAATATTTCGCCTCAGAAAAAGTTATTGTTTATGTGTTTATTTTTCAAGTTAAACCTTTTTTAATAGTATAAAATTAAATCAATAGGTCTTGATTTTTAGATAAGTAGTTCCCTTAGCTATTCAGCTTTATAACTGTATTTTTTATTTTGCGGTAGCACTTGTAGTTTGCGATCTATAGATGTTTTTATCGCCAAGGTCGGAAGCGGTAAAAAAACATGTTCATAGCCGCGTGGACGCTGGCGGTCGGGCGAAAGTAAGCCGCGGCGGTCGGGCGCTTGAGAGACACAAAGCAAACACAGAGCTAAACACACTATACTATACTACTATATACTACTATAGGCCTTATCGGTAGGGTGGCAATTTACGTACATAAAAGTATTAACTACGAAATAATGGAGGAGTTACACGAACTTGGTAATAATTACCTATGGATACATATAGACATACTCTCATTGAACATCGGAGCGATATAAAAACCAGGTGAAACCAACATCAAACAATTTCTTGGAAACTTATGTTCCACAGTTAGTACGACGAAAAAGGACAGTTCTTTTCGGAGACTAACATCGATCTGCTTGGTAAGAATAACCACGCTACAAGATACCTAAATGAAATAAAAGGAACCGGCTACGAACTATTCAATAAAATAAATAAACTGTACAGTACCCGTGAAACCAGCACTACAAACACCATACTGGACCACATATGTACGAACCTAAATAATCAGGCATTCAGCATATCCATAGTTGATATTCCTAGAGATAGGCAGCTTTAGCGAGACTAACGAACAGCAATTCATTCATTTATGTTTAAGCGTAATTTATACATATATATCTTATGTAAAATTTTATTACAATTCCTTCACTAATTAATAGAAAGGAACTTCGTTCCATCCGGGTGTCCCTTGCCACCTCTCAAGTTTTTTTTTTGCACTTTTTATATTGGTTTGGTTATGGTTTTTCTGGTTATTTTTGTTTCACGTGATTGTCGGTATTCCTTTTACGTATTTGATGATGTGATCCCCTTCGCCGTTTTCAATGCGTGTGTTTAGATCTGTGTTTGCTTTGTGTCTCTCAAGCGCCCGACCGCCGCGGCTTACTTTCGCCCGACCGCCAGCGTCCGCGCGGCTATGAACATGTTTTTTTACCGCTTCCGACCTTGGCGATAAAAACATCTATAGATCGAAAACTACAAGTGCTACCGCAAAATAAAAAATACAGTTATAAAGCTGAATAGCTAAGGGAACTACTTATCTAAAAATCAAGACCTTTTGATTTAATTTTATACTAAAAAAAAAGTTTAACTTGAAAAATAAACACATAAACAATAACTTTTTCTGAGGCAAAATATTGGTACTTTGAGAGTATAAAACGACTTAACTTAGACATAATATTGTGGCACAGTTCTTTACGATCAGTATGATATATAATAGTATCAGATAATAGCAATAATATAAGAATACTTACGACATATTTCCGGCGCCGACACACACTTCACAATCGCAGTTTGTTTACAAAGTTTAACAATTTTTTTCTGTGACGTTTTGCTTGTGTAGTGCTGCCAACTTTGTTATTTCGTTGAAGAATTTTGTAGAGAACAACTCTATGTAACTTCAATACTCTATGGAATAAAATCGACTAACGCGTGTTGTCTATGAAAAAAGACAACACGCGTTAGTCGATTTTATTGGGCATTTTTATACTGTTTCGTGCGGGGGGGACCATAGTACCCAGTGGCGGACAACTCGTTTTTTTTTTCGGGTGCCATAGTACCTCGCGGCGCTTGAGTGGTTGCAAATACTCCCTTTGCGCTGGGGTTTGATCTGCGTAAATTCGTTTGTTATCTTGTAGGTTTTTTCTTATTATTAGTTGAAACTTGTTTTAAAAACTTCTTGTGTTGTATGTAGGTGTCTTTTTATATAAGATGGTACGGATTTCGTGGTGATTATTTTTTGTTAGAATGCAGGTGTAATATGTGTACAGTAGTGTGAGATTTCGTAGATTACTTTTTTTCATACAATTTTTTTGTTGAACATACGAGTAGGTAGTGATAATGAAATAGTACTTTGATAATTTGGTTTTGTATTCTTTGTAGTGAGTTTAAGTTAGATTTAGCGGCTGATCCCCCCAGTTCAATTAGGTATTCTAGGTTTGATTTTGTAATGTAGGTAGATGAATATTTTATATTATTGTAAGTCAGGTAGGTCAGGCGCCGGCCGCCGCCGGCAGTCTGCAATATACGAGCTAAGCGACTACACGACTTTTATTTACTCCACCAAACAAACATCACAGTGGCGACGAGGATGGCATCACTTTAGTACGCGTGCGTTAAAGAACAATAGTCAAGATGTCGATTGGGAAGGCCGGCAGGGGAGCCGCAAACCGCGTGGCGCGCCCGTCTACCACGAGTTTCGCATCGGGACGGTGCAACAACTGCGTAGCTTGCGGAGCCACTAACCACAGTGTGGCAAGCTGTCGCTATAGGGAGTTCGTGTGCAGCAAATGCCAGCGGTCGGGGCATTTACGTCGAGTTTGTCCGGAGATGATCGAACAATCGTCGCGAGGAACTACATATCGTCGCGGTCGACGGAGTGGAAATATGTATTCCGCGGAGGTCGTCAGTGAGTCCAACGTGGAGGACATCGAAGAGAGTTTAAACCTGATCGGACTCAATAATTATAAGCCCGTAAGTTTGCCTATTTTAATAGATGATATCGTGATAAAAATGGACGTAGACACAGGGACGGCGATTTCATGTATAAATATTTGTACCTACGAACGTTATTTTTCACATCATATTCTTATGAATGATAATACAATATTAAAATTTTATGATGGTACTAAAATAGTACCTTTAGGAATAATTCGCCCACGAGTTCGATTCCAAGGGCAGGAAAAACATCTGGAATTGTTTGTAATAAAAAACGGTACTACTTCTTTAATAGGTAGGCAATGGTTAGCAGACCTACAAATAAAAATACCGGTGCTTACATGTACCCACAAAAACATGAATAGCATGAATTTTGTGCAAATTAATTTAGGAATTAAAAATATTCTCGACAGATATAAAGAGTTATTCAGTGGCGGACTGGGTCGGTACAGGGGCGGCAAGGCAACGCTGCGAGTGCGCCCGGGGGCGACACCGGTGTTCCAGAGCGCGGCCCGTACCATACGCGCTGCGCGAGCGCATCGACGCTGAGCTTGATGGCATGCTGCGTGACAGCGTCATCGAGCCCGCTGACTGCTCCGACTGGGCCTCACCTTTGGTACCGGTGAATAAAGCAGACGGTACGTTGCGGATTTGTGCAGACTATAAGGCGACTCTGAATCCCGCCTTGCTGATCGATCGATACCCTCGTAGGCCAATATCAATACACATCGGGGTCTATTTCAGTATAATAGGTTAGTTTACGGTTTGTCGTCAAGTGTAGGTATTTTCCAACGTATAATGACGAATTTATTGGGAAATTTACCAAATTTGCAAGTGTTTCTCGATGACGTCATAATAAGCGGGAAAAATAAAAACGAGCATTAACACGCGCTCGAACAAGTCCTACAGTGGCTATCTGAGAGTGGGCTAAAGCTTAAGCAAGAACAATGTGTTTTCTTGGTTGATGAAGTGACTTATTTAGGCTATGTAGTTTCCAAAGAAGAGGTCAAAGAGGACAAATCAAAAATAAACTAGAAGCTCCCAATAATATTAGCGAGTTACGTTCCTTTATAGGTATGGTGAATTTTTATTCAAAATTTATTAAAAATTTCAGTTCTATGTTAGTACCCACACAGACTATTACGAAAAGGTGTAGACTGGAACTGGGATGAACAGTGTGAGCGTGTGTTTACACAGAAAAAACAAGCATTAATGGGTATCGAAGTATTAGCACACTACGATCCCAACCAACCTCTGATCGTGACGTGTGACGCGAACGCGCGCGGCGTGGGGGGCGTGGGGGGCGTGCTGGCGCAGCCCGGGCCGCAGGGCGAGCGCCAGATAGCATATGCGTCACGTACGCTTACCATCGCGGAGAAAAACTTCTCGCAAATACACCGGGAAGCACTAGCGATTATATTCAGTATACGTAAATTTCATCAATATATTTACGGAAGAAAGTTTATTTTGCGCACTGACCACAAACCCCTAGTAGGTATCTATGTTAGGCCCGCAAACTGGAATACCTACCACGACGGCGAGTAGGATGCAACGATGGGCAGTGATATTATCAGCATATAATTACGACATAGAATATATTCGAACGAATGGAAATTGTGCTGACGGCTTATATCACGTCTGCCAGAAAATAATAACGTTAAAAACGTGAAGCAGGAGTCAATTCCTGAACAAACATACCTACACTTTGCACATGACGGGTTGTTGCTTGATTATAGCGGAATAAAAAAACAAACGGAGAGGGATCCGCTTTTAAGTAAAATTTTAAACTACCTTCGAGACGGATGTACAGATAGGTGTGAAATCGTAAACTTACAACCGTATTTCAATAGGAAAGCGGAACTGTACGAGGAGTTAGGTTGTGTCATGTGGGGTCACCGGGTGGTGATACCGGAAAGATGTAGGAATAAGGTTTTAACAATCATCCATGAGCCACATATGGGCATCGTAAAGTCGAAGGCGTTGGCACGCAGTTACGTATGGTGGCCGGGCATCGACGAGGCGGTGGAGCGCGAGTGTCGCGCGCGCAGACGACACGCCGCGCGCCTTCCCCCGCCCTTGGCCCTGGCCCGCCAGGCCGTGGTCTCGGCTGCATCTAGACTTTATGGGGCCTATATGTGGTAAAACTTACTTAGTTATAGTAGACTCAACATCCAAGTGGCTGGGGGTATTTCAAGTTCCCAGTACTGCAGCGAGTCATACGATGATGAGGTTGCGCGAGCTGTGGAGTAGGTGGGGAATCCCCAAGCAGATAGTGACGGATAATGGACCGCCGTTCAATAGTAGTGAATTTGCGCAATTCATATAAAGTGACGGTATCCAACATATATTTACAGCCCCCTATCATCCCTCATCCAATGGGGCCGCGGAAAATGCAGTTAAGACTTTAAAAAGGTAAAAGCTAATTTAGATAATAACAGTGTAGAACAGGCTCTGAACACATTTTTATTAGGTATATTATAGGAATACCAAACACTGCACTACGGGAATAAGCCCATCAGTCGCACTCATAGGAAGACTGTTGCGAACCAAGTTGGACGTGCTAAAACCCGATGTGGAAGTTAGAATACAAAAAGTGCAGCAAGGGCAGGTTGATAGTGCAGGAGGGACGGAAAGGAGAGTGGAAGTAGGAGACGACATTTGGTATCGACAATATCTAAAGGGGGAGAAATGGCTGCCCGGTACTATAGTTAACTTGACAGGGCCAAGCAATTACAAGTTACAAGACAGTAACGGTAAACAAGTACATAGGCATATTGATCAGCTTAGGCGAAGGACTAGGAGTTCGCTAGTGGTCCCCACAGATTGGTCACGCCGCCCCTCGAAGGCAGGTCGGAGCGGCCGGAGGTCTCGGTGGCACCGTCGTCGCCTGTGCGGGAGTCTGCGTCGTCACCGCCTCAGAAAAACGATCAAACTAATCAAGATACAGTGGCAGAAGAGTTTTCGACGCCACCGTCTATACCTGTACCGCCCCAGTCTCGCCCCATTAGAAAATGTAGGTTTAATAAAGATGTTAATTATAGGATTTAATAAAGGATTTAGTTAAGTATTAAATTATTGTTCTTAATTGCTAAATGTACGTTAAGTAATTAGTTAACTATAAGTTATGTTATCAGTACCTATATAGAGCAAGTTAGTTATTGTAATTATTAAGTTAGTCACTTGTAGTTAATTAGTTGTGGATGTAATGTAGGTAGATGAATATTTTATATTATTGTAAGTCAGGTAGGTCAGGCGCCAGCCGTGATTAGATCGTTTTACTATTTCTTCGTTGATCGTAAGTGGTGTAAGTTCAAATAGCGGTTTGTTTTTTGCTGCAAAAATCATAAATTATGTTTTCGTTGTGTTAATTGATAGCAAGTTATATTTGAGCCATTCATGGAGAAGGATAAGGTCCTTTTGAGCAACAGTTAGAATGTTTTGTACAGACTTGTCGAAGTAAAAGAGGAAGGTGCGCATAACATTAAGTATCCTGTCAGCCTTATTTACCTTAGTGCCCTGTGTCACTAACGAAATATCAAAAATTATTGACCAGCTCGACACCAACACTAGTAGAGGCTTGGACGGTATCAGCTTAAAGCTACTAAATGTCTTAAAAACATAATTGCCGATAGACTAGCCGACTGTATAAATGAGTGTTTAGTGCGCGGTATTTTCCCCGACTCACTCAAAGTGGCGAGTGCAGGTACAGGTATAGACGGTGGCGTCGAAAACTCTTCTGCCACTGTATCTTGATTGGTCTGATCGTTTTTCTGAGGCGGTGACGACGCAGACTCCTGCACAGGCGACGACGGTGCCACCGAGACGACCTGCCTTCGAGGGGCGGCGTAGGAGCTGAAGCTTCTGGTGAACGTGACCAATCTGTGGGGACCACTAGCAAACTTCTAGTCCTTCGCCTAAGCTGATCAAATTGCCTATGTACTTGTTTACCGTTACTGTATTGTAACTTGTAATTGCTTGGCCCTGTCAAGTTAACTATAGTACCGGGCAGCCATTTCTCCCCCTTTAGATATTGTCGATACCAAATGTCGTCTCCTACTTCCACTCTCCTTTCCGTCCCTCCTGCACTATCAACCTGCCCTTGCTGCACTTTTTGTATTCTAACTTCCACATCGGGTTTTAGCACGTCCAACTTGGTTCGCAACAGTCTTCCTATGAGTGCGACTGATGGGCTTATTCCCGTAGTGCAGTGTTTGGTATTCCTATAATATACCTAATAAAAATGTGTTCAGAGCCTGTTCTACACTGTTATTATCTAAATTAGCTTTTACCTTTTTAAAGTCTTAACTGCATTTTCCGCGGCCCCATTGGATGAGGGATGATAGGGGGCTGTAAATATATGTTGGGTACCGTCACTTTATATGAATTGCGCAAATTCACTACTATTGAACGGCGGTCCATTATCCGTCACTATCTGCTTGGGGATTCCCCACCTACTCCACAGCTCGCGCAACCTCATCATCGTATGACTCGCTGCAGTACTGGGAACTTGAAATACCTCCAGCCACTTGGATGTTGAGTCTACTATAACTAAGTAAGTTTTACCACATATAGGCCCCATAAAGTCTAGATGCAGCCGAGACCACGGCCTGGCGGGCCAGGGCCAAGGGCGGGGACGGCGCGCGGCGGGTCGTCCGCGTACGCGGCGCACACGGTGCACGCGCGACACTCGCGCTCCACCGCCTCGTCGATGCCCGGCCACCATACGTAACTGCGTGCCAACGCCTTCGACTTTACGATGCCCATATGTGGCTCATGGATGATTGTTAAAACCTTATTCCTACATCTTTCCGGTATCACCACCCGGTGACCCCACATGACACAACCTAACTCCTCGTACAGTTCCGCTTTCCTATTGAAATACGGTTGTAAGTTTACGATTTCACACCTATCTGTACATCCGTCTCGAAGGTAGTTTAAAATTCTACTTAAAAGCGGATCCCTCTCCGTTTGTTTTTTTATTCCGCTATAATCAAGCAACAACCCGTCATGTGCAAAGTGTAGGTATGTTTGTTCAGGAATTGACTCCTGCTTCACGTTTTTAACGTTATTATTTTCTGGCAGACGTGATAAGCCGTCAGCACAATTTCCATTCGTTCGAATATATTCTATGTCGTAATTATATGCTGATAATATCACTGCCCATCGCTGCATCCTACTCGCCGTCATGGTAGGTATTCCAGTTTGCGGGCCTAACATAGATACCTACTAGGGGTTTGTGGTCAGTGCGCAAAATAAACTTTCTTCCGTAAATATATTGATGGAATTTACGTATACTGAATATAATCGCTAGTGCTTCCCGGTGTATTTGCGAGTAGTTTTTCTCCGCGATGGTAAGCGTACGTGACGCATATGCTATCGGGCGCTCGCCCTGCGGCCCGGGCTGCGCCAGCACGCCCCCCACGCCCCCCACGCCGCGCGCATTCTCGTCGCACGTCACGATCACAGGTTTGTTGGGATCGTAGTGTGCTAATACTTCGATACCCATTAATGCTTGTTTTGTCTGTGTAAACACACGCTCACACTGTTCAACCCAGTTCCAGTCTACATCTTTTCGTAATAGTCTGTGTAAGGGTACTAACATAGAACATAAATTAAAAAAAAAAATTGAATAAAAATTCACCATACCTATAAAGGAACGTAACTCGCTAATATTATTAGGAGCTTCTAGTTTATTATTGCTTTTATTTTTGATTTGTCCTCTTTGACCCCTTCTTTGGAAACAACATAGCCTAAATAAGTCACTTCATCAACCAAGAAAACACATTGTTCTTGCTTAAGCTTTAGCCCACTCTCAGATAGCCACTGTAAGACTTGTTCGAGCGCGTGTTATTGCTCGCTTTTATTTTTCCCGCTAATTATGACGTCATCGAGAAACACTTGCACATTTGGAAAATTTCCCAATAAATTCGTCATTATACGTTGGAAAATACCTACACTTGACGACAAACCGTAAACTAACCTATTATACTGAAATAGACCCCGATGTGTATTGATAACAGTATATTTTTTTGAATCATCTAGTTCTACCTGGTTGTACGCACGTGAAAGGTCAATCTTACTAAAGTACTGTGCCCCGTTGAGGCCTACCAATATATCATCAATCTTAGGAAGTGGGTATCGATCGATCAGCAAGGCGGGATTCAGAGTCGCCTTATAGTCTGCACAAATCCGCAACGTACCGTCTGCTTTATTCACCGGTACCAAAGGTGAGGCCCAGTCGGAGCAGTCGGCGGGCTCGATGACGCTGACACGCAGCATGCCATCAAGCTCAGCGTCGATGCGCTCGCGCAGCGTGTATGGTACGGGCCGCGCGCGCTGGAACACCGGTGTCGCCCCCGGGCGCACTCGCAGCGTTGCCTTGCCGCCCCTGTACCGACCCAGTCCGCCACTGAATAACTCTTTATATCTGTCGAGAATATTTTTAATTCCTAAATTAATTTGCACAAAATTCATGCTATTCATGTTTTTGTGGGTACATGTAAGCACCGGTATTTTTATTTGTAGGTCTGCTAACCATTGCCTACCTATTAAAGAAGTAGTACCGTTTTTTATTACAAACAATTCCAGATGTTTTTCCTGCCCTTGGAATCGAACTCGTGGGCGAATTATTCCTAAAGGTTTTATTTTAGTACCATCATAAAATTTTAATATTGTATTATCATTCATAAGAATATGATGTGAAAAATAACGTTCGTAGGTACAAGTATTTATACATGAAATCGCCGTCCCTGTGTCTACCTCCATTTTTATCACGATATCATCTATTAAAATAGGCAAACTTACGGGCTTATAATTATTGAGTCCGATCAGGTTTAAACTCTCTTCGATGTCCTCCACATCGGAATCACTGCCAACCTCCGCGGAATACATATTTCCACTCCGTCGACCGCAACGATATGTAGTTCCTCGCGACGATTGTTCGACCATCTCCAGACAGACCCGACGTAAATACCCCGACCTCTGGCATTCCGTACCATCATACATAAAAAGACACCTACATACAACACAAGAAGTTTTTAAAACAAGTTTCAACTAATAACCACACGCGCACGTATGTACTAACTACGTCAAGAAAACAATATTGCCTGACTGAGCAAAATTATTTAATGATTTACCAGAAGATTTGAAGAAGTGTAATAATATAAACCTATTTAAAGCAAGGCTTAAAAACATATGTACCCTGTAACGTCACCAACACCCTAGAGGCAATTAATGTACCTTTAGCACTATGTATCTCATTTTAAGTGAACTGTTATTTAAGTTCTTATGAGAATAAAATTCTGTAAACCTAAACCTAGATATAGCTCAAGCGATCATTACGTTGATATGAGGATGTGACACAATGTTTCGCAAGAGGAAGGGGAATGTTTAATGATATATTTTTAACTTTATTCAGGTTCTGGACCGAGCTCTTAGATTTCTTTTTTGAAGTTATTTAGTGGTGTAAGGGTGCGATTCCACCAAAGGTGTGTGAGGTAGCGACCATGACTTTATTAAGTGAGACAAGCCTAGCGCAGTTCTGGTGGAAAAGGAGCTAGGTATTTTGAGATACAAAAAGCGAAAGATGTGTGAAAGCGAAGGAATTTATGCGAGAGACGCGAGTGTCAGGTGTGCGCGAGCACACGAGGAATGTGTGAACAGCTGAACAGAGTCCATTATGCCTATTCGCACCAAGGCAGCTAGCTCCTCACACATATTGGTGGATACAGTCACACATTTTCACAGCGCCGCTTCGCATCTTCGTTCGTCATGACTATCTCGCACATCTTTGGAGGAAAAGCATCCTCCTGATCGACTTGATTACTGAAAAATATTGTTAACTATACCTTTCATGTCGTGATTTTGTATTGAAATTATGCTTTTCTGCTAAATATTATAGTGTGGTGGAATTAAGTGGGGCGTTACAATATTTTTACTAAATTTATATTTTCTGTGAAGGGCAGACATTACTGTTCACAAACGTCATTTTTTGACAGTGATAATGGGTGCTAATTTTCAAGCAACGTTCGCATAAATTCGCATTCGCATCTCAGTCTCAATATGCCAAGAAATTAAGGCTTGTGTACATAAATTGTTGACAGATTGCGACTGACATGCAAATATGGTGAAAAGGGCGAATACGAACGAAGAATAATAGCCACAATCCTTCCCTAATCAATATTTGTAAATAAATTAAATAAAAAATTCCTATTCCCTAAATTATTTCATCACCACAGACAAGCCGGATTTAGCTGAATACCAGTATTTTACGAGGAGCGGCTGCCTACCAGACCTCCCCAACCCATTAACTGGGTAACACGGTGCTTCATGGCAAGACTGGAGTCAGATTTATTGGCTTCTGATTATCCGTAACGACTGCCAAAGATCTAGAGCCGGGACCAACGGCTTAACGTGTTTTCCGAGGCACGGAGGAAACCCGGTATGTTAAGATGGTCACCCTTCCACAGACCAAACTTGGCAAGCGTTGCTTAACCTTGAAAATCGACTCGTGCGGTAGTTATTATCTAGTTACTATGTTTTTATAAAATCATCAAATTTAATATTAGTTTGTACATTACTTTTAAAATAACAAAAACAGGTAGGTGTTGGATCAAGGTTGCAACCAGCCCTTACTAAGTTATTAAATATTAAAGGCTTAAAGCCTATTAAAAATAGTGGTACAAGCCCATTTATTACTATTCTTATATAATAATTAATTGCAGGTAGAGCAAGTGTTTGTTATAGCAAAGTTAAAACAAGCCTTGTTTGCAAAAACAATTAATTCATTCTATATATATGGATATTATTTATAGGTGTGTTTATTTATTTATGATATGTGTGTGTATTGACGATGACGGGGGTTTATTATCTGAAAAAAGCAGACGTTCAGCGGGTCTAAAAAAGCCACTTCAGCAGAATCAGAAAGAAAATCATGCTACCCGTCACTGTCCAAATTAAATTTTCTCAATCAACTTTTGAACCTGAAAATGATTCTTTAATAATAAATCTTCTTCTTCTTCTTCTTCTACCGGGCGTCAATCCCGGCTATTGCCAGGGTCCGCCTTCCTACTTAGCTTCCTCCACTTTGCCCGATCTTGAACATCCTTCTCAGTTAGGCCATTGGCTCTCATGTCGGACTTAACGACGTCCAACCAGCGCTTGCGAGGGTGACCACGGGACCTAGCCCCAAGAACAGCCATATTCATGCATCCCCGACCAACGTACTCCATAGGGCGGCGCATGATGTGGCCATACCATCGCAGACGACACTCTTGCAGTTTTTCCCCCACGTCACGGACACCAAGACTACCTCTGATGAAAGAGTTGCGTATGCGATCGGATCGCGTTACGCCACTCATCCACCTCAGCATCTTCATCTCCGTGACGCGAAGCTCCTGGGTGTGTCTGCTTAGTGCTGGCCAACATTCACCGCCGTACAGTAGGACAGGCCGTATGATGCATTTATATATCTGCCCCTTGAGCTTCGGAGGCATTTTGCGGTCGCATACAACGCCCGTTACCTCGCGCCACTTCGCCCAAGCCGCGCCTATACGTGCTTGGACATCGTCGTCCACGTTGCCAGACTCGTGCAGCACGGATCCAAGGTACCTGAACGTATCGGACTTTCTGATCAGGTTCGAACTTATTCGGATGAACCTATTTGAATCCGTGCCGCCACAGGGCATGTACTCAGTCTTCGCCACATTTAGTCTCAGACCACCGTTTTCAAGCGTGTCCTTCCAAATGTTGACTTTGCGCTCAAGATGGGCTTTGTTCTGATTAACGAGGGCGATGTCATCGGCATACATCATTAGCCATGGGGGCTTATCTTGGATGTTTGCCGTAACTACATCGAGCACTACGTTAAACAAGAACGGGCTAAGAGCCGAGCCTTGGTGAACGCCAACAGATATTGGGAAGCCATTCGATTCGCCAACAGCGGTATGGACAGAGGACACGGAATAATAATAATATAATAATAATAATAAATCTTTATTCAAAATTCGAATTGGTACAATAGAATTATAAATCTTAAATAATAATATAGGTAGAACAATGTTAGATGCCTGTACTAGGAGAGTCCTGTATCACAGGCGGCAAGGGCTCAAACAATATACAAAGAATCGTCTAATTTTTTACAATATTTACTTAATATTAGAATAATAACTGAGTTTATTGACTTATTTGATTTACCTAATTATACGTAAATTTATGATAGTAAATAATGATTCCTAATTAGATTAACTTGCGTTAAATTGTTTGTAACACTTAATAATTTGCTCGAACACAAGGTGAATTTTTAGCGTCAGCAGAAATTTTCACTGGGTTAAAGTGAATGTTGCAGATTTATTCAACGTAACTTATATTTATCTACGTATTTTATTTTTGCACTGGGCTAGTTTAGTATCACAACAAAAAATTCAGGGGAAGTAGGTCAGCGCAGTGGTATGTTCTTGTTGAATCAGCAACAGGTGTTATTACGGAAATCTGGCCTTGAGTATAACGCACTAGGCGCCCTCGTAATCGACGGAGTTGATGTATCTGAACTCCGCTATCTTCCTTCCAGGACACTCAGCGTCTCCTGTTCTATGGTTGCTGGGTTTTTTGAAGCGTGAGCAAGTTGCACATTTCGGCATTTCAGCTTTCTTTGCGCACTCTGACATCGAGTGTCCCGCTTCACCACAATGACCACACATACAATTGACCTCTCTGCACGATTTTGCTGCATGACCATATTGATGGCATTTGTAGCACCGTGTTACCAATGTGAAGTCTCTAACAGGACAGGAAGTCCAATTTATAAAAAGCCTTGATTGAGCAACTAGGGCTTTACGTAAATTAGCTGGTACTTCAACGACGTAGTTACAGGTCGACGCATCTCTTTTCCCAGATTTGTGGCTTAGTTTTACAATGGTCAGGAAGGATTCCAAAGACATGCCAGAAAACTTATCGGCTACGTTTTGTTCGAAAATGCACTTGAAGACCTCATTTTCAGACATGGAAGTCGGCACTCCTACGATTACAATCCTGGGTTTACGCTTGTTGGGTTCATCAGCTGTAAGTCCAGATGAAGAGAGCTGGACTGCTTGCTTTAATTTATCTGCGTCGTTTTTGGTCTCGGTACTAATAATTACGCCTCCATTTTTTGTTTTGCGGACACTACGAACCTGCAGCTTCATTTGCTCCGGGCGGATGATTTTTTGCACGAGGTCTTTTGTTTCATTGCTAGTTTTTAATTTATCGTTGGGATAAATGGCCACAGAGCTTAAATTATTTGGTCGAAAAAAATAACTTGTACCCTTCTTCACCATGTCGGCAAAAGAAACATTTTCAGAAGAGCGAGAGTCCTTAATCGTCTGCTTGAGCTCCGCAATATGTTCCGTCAAGTTCCTTTTTTCTTGTAGGTCGTCCACCATGTTGTATGCTTGGACGATTTTCTGCTTCAGAGATTGATATAGGACTGCCATCTGTGAGGTGCCAGATCCTATTTTGCGGCATAAGTTCGATATTTTCAACTTCTGGTCAGAGTTCAGTTTTCCCTCCGTGGCAATAGAGCAAACCTCATTTAGGTGCTGTTCAATGGATGACAACCATTTTTGTAACTCGGTCGTGGATGCAACTTCAACTGACTGGGCTTGATTTTGCGTTGTCCTCGTCCCCGGCGAGGCGGAGGAATGGAGTCGACCGCATAGATTACCCGGGCTGTTATCCATTATATTTTGTAAAAAGTTCACTATTTCTATGTTTACATTATATTTACTAAAACTAAACTCTAAACAAAAAAATAAAATTGCGTCACAATTTATTATTTCACTAAACTAGGTCACTATTATTGTTTTGTTAATTAAATATTGCTAACTAATACGTCTGTATGCTACGAATGAGCGCTCAAGAATCAAGGAATCGCGGTACATGTCTCTGATAATGTCAATATAGGCCTCGGGAACGCCCTTGAAGCGCAGTGCCCACCAGATGGACTGCCGAGGTATACAGTCGAAGGCCTTCTGCAGGTCTAAAAAGGCTATATGCAAAGCTCTCCTTCTCTCTCTGTAAGCCTCAGCCAGATTCCGTAAGGCGAATACTGCGTCCATGGTGCTGTTACCCGCCCGGAAGCCATATTGACACTCAGAGACAGTACACTCGCTACGAAGCCGTGTGTCAATGATGCGCTCGAAGAGCTTCATGGTGTGGCACATGATCTTGATACCGCGGTAGCTACTACAATCCTGTACGCTACCTTTGCCTTTGTATACAGGGATAATCAGGCTAAATCGCCACTGGTTCGGCATTTCCTTGGTGATCAGGATGCGGTTAAAAAGATCCGTCAGAAGGTCCACGCCATGTGGGCCCATCGCCTTCCACACTTCAATTGGCACATTGTCAGGCCCGACCGCTTTCCGGTTCTTCATGTGGCGAAGAGCAATGCGGGTTTCGTCGGGGGAAATAGGGGAAATAAGTCCAAGGTTAGGAGGCGGTTCGGGAGGAAGGTTATGGGGATGCTGTTTGTTAGACAGCTCCGCGAAGTGTGTACACCATCTCTCCTTAACAGAGGGGGCATCGTAGAGGAGCTTACCCTTGGCGTCCCTTACACAGAGACATTTGCTAATGTCCCGTGTAGCTTTCTCCCGGGCACGCGCCAGCTTAAAAATAAGCTTTAGCCCCTCCGCAGTTTCCAGCTTGTCGTACAAGGGCGCCAGACTTTTGCTGCGGGCTCTGGCTGCAGCTTTTTTGCAAGCGCGCTTAGCCGCTCCATATGCCTCTCTGTCATCCGGAGAGTTGGACCCTTGCCACTGTTTAAATAAAACCTTCTTCTTTCGAGTCGCCTCCTGCACCCCGTCATCCCACCACCATGTCTCCTTTTCTATGGTGCGGCCACCACGAGAAGTGCCAAGGACGCGCTTACCCGCATCGGTAATTGCTGAATGGATCTTACTCCAGATCTCTTGAGCGGATCTCTTTAATAATAAATATGAAAATGAAATTTGACAGATTGTTGCGTGATTAATATTATGATTATGCCTGATTCTGCTAAAAAGGCTTTTTTAGTACCCTTGTATTGATATAATTCTGGTTAAGCAGAAAGTTTGACAAAGACTTTTTAAGAGACGATGTTGAGAAAGAGTACAATTTCAATTTCCTATTTAGCTTATTGTACAATAGAGGACCTGGAAAGCAAATACATCTTTTCTCAATAGGCCAAGTCGCGACAGTTATTAAAAAAAAAATCTTGGACATGTACTTTCAAATTTTATGGATTCAAAAATAAATCTCAAAAATTGACACCCTGTGATGACTGATGATCTTTCAAGTCCTATGACTACAACACAACAACTTTAACCGCGTAGTGTAAAGAAATGTAAAACACTAAACTAAACGCGCACGCGCGTTTAGTCAGGATTCCAAAATGGTATGCCACTTACTAATTGGTACTTCTTAATTGAGGAAAAAAAGTTATTTGTTAGGTTTAGGTGCGTTTGAAATGAAATTCAGTTGTTGGATTTCTTTAGTTATATTTTTTACTAGCTGTGCCCGCGACGTCGTTTGCGTGCGCTTAGGTCGATGCGATCTTACTTCTAATTTTTGTTTACTAATAAATGCGAAAGTTTGGCGGGCTGGATGTTTCATACTCAATTACGACAATACGGCTGAACGGATCTGGATGAAATTTCGCACAGAGTTAGATTAGTCTGGAATACCACATAAGCATTCTTATCTCGGGAGTACCTACTTTGGGAGATATTCAAGATTCAAACCATTTACTTACAGGTAGATACTTATGAATTGTTAAGATCAGTCAGTCAAAAAACATGAAGCTATTTGGAATTATTTAATAATTTAGACACTTACAAAGACTTTCAAGACATAGTAGAGACCGACCCCAAACACCTAAACTGTAATCGAAAATCGTGTGAGGGTCGTTTTCCAGCAGAAAATCTTAACACCGCAATTCAGAAAAACGCGTCATCAGTGCAACGCCATCTATCGACCAAGTAAGTAAACTGACAAAAAGTTTAGCATTGGAAGACGTTAAATAAGGAGCCCGTATGACAACATCAAGGTATTAAAATGTTCACTTTTATTTTGCTACGTATAAAAGTTTCACAAATAACTCAACAATGTGTTTAAGGGGTAATCATGTTTTCATGCATTTTATTTTTCTCAATAGATGGTGCTTTGCCTAGAATAGAATAGAATAGAATGCATTTATTTGTCAGAATATTGTACAAAGCTGTTATGTGCGTTATTACGTATTACGTCCAAAATATTACAATACATTAGGAAGTTTCCTACTAAACTTAAAAATTCAATATATTTTGATTTGTGGATCGGTTGTTATGATAAATACCGATAAGGTGTAAAAATGTTCAATTTTATTTTGCCACGTAGGTATTAAATGTTTCACACTTAACTCTACAATTTGTTTTGGTGTTTCATGCGTTCGTGAATTTCATCTTTTTCAATAGATGGCGCTGTAATCAGAATATATGAGGAACAGAATACATTAGGAAGTTTCTTATTCAATATCTTTTGATTTTGTGGGTCGATATTGATGAAATAAACGCTAAATGTTACTCGGATTATCACTTAATATTTTTAAGTACCTACCTAAATTTGGAACCCAATTTGTGGTGTAGGCGTGATGCTCCCTCAAACGCACAGACAAACAGACAAAAATAGCATATTTGTGTTTTGTATCTTTTTCCTAACTTTTCTATGTAATTTTTGTGCAAAAATATTCAATGTACAGACACGGTTGGTTTACGATTTTATTATATGTTTAGAATAGATTAGAATTACAGTTTAACCGGTTTCATAGAATCTATTTATTGTGTAGGTAAAATGTTTTTTTTTTTTAAAGATATTTAGTAGTACTGAATGAGGAGACTGATTGAATGAGGAGCTCGTAGCTAAGTTGTAACAGGCACACGGGTCGATGGACCCGTCATCATCTTCCTGCCCTTATCCCATGTTTTTCTTCCATTCTGTCCTATCAGCTATCACGCTATCACTCACTCCCATATTCTCTTTTATATCGCTCCTCACACAATCCATCCATCTTTTCTTCGGCCTTCCTCTCCTTCTCCATCCATCCACAGAATTATATTCGAGTATGTGTGTATGTTAAAATGTTCACCCATCCTAAGACCGACCTCGGCAAGTTTTGCTTAACCTTGAAGATCGACCTGTCAACCTATGTGACTGGTTCACTGTTATATTCAAGACACGCCTAGAATCTCGGAGTCTCAGACACAGAATGTTTAAATTTAAATGGTCACCCATCCATCAAACTGATCAAACCAACCTCGGCAAGCGTAGCTGAACCTTGATTTGATCGACCCGTGGAATACTCGTAGAGTAGTCGCGGCGCCCCCGCAAGGGGGCGCGGCGAGCGGGCATAGGCTATGCCTTTAATCCCGCGGAATCAATATGCGTGCCCGTAGCGACGGGCACGTCGTTGGGTTGCCGGTTTAGGCGCAGCTGATGGCAGCGCGACTTTATGTCGCTGCATGCCTGATATGTGTATCTGTTGAGTGTCGGCAGAGGGCGCCACGGCACTGTCCCACAGTGCCGTCTCTTCACGACCCTACGGCGGTCAGTCCCCGCCGGGTGAGACCTCCGGTTGCCCGGAGGAGGCCCAGCGAGAGACGACCAGCGACGTAGGCGCCGACTTTAGGGCGCTCCCTGCCGAGGGTGCTGATCCCCCGCCTGTCCTGCTTCCCTCTTCAGGCTGAGGGACCGTAGTGAGTGTATGAGCGGCAATGGAATGTGAGACACCGTCTCATGTAGTGAATGAGACGTACGTCTGCGCCGTACGTTCATCGCGTGTGTTTGGGCGCATGGAGAGTCGTGTATGTATGGAGTTCGACGCACACTATGCCTATATTAACCTAGCACACAGTGCGCGCCGAGTGCATGTAGTGTTGTAGAGTCGATAGTGAGGGAGTGAGTCGCGTGTCGGTGTCTGCGACTCACTCGGCGTCAAGTCCGGTGGGTTAGGTGGGGTCGTCAGCGTCCTGCACAAGGTCACGCGCCAGGCGTCTCGCGTCAGGTGGCCGCGCGTGCCAGGGCGCTATGTGCTTGATATGAGACCAAGCGGAAGCGGCGCGCGAACATAGTGGACGCGAGGCGGGCGCAAAACTCGTCCAGGCTCTCTATCCTGAGGTCCCGCGTGATGACGTTGTTCCTCACGAAGCGAAGGGCAGCTACAATTTTCCGCAGCGCCAGATTTTGCTGCGCGCGGAGGATTTTTTTGTTGGACTCGCTCGTGAGGGCGAACCAAGCAGGGGCGGCATAAGTGAGCAGCGGCCGGATGTATGTTTTATACACGCCCAGTTGGCTCGCAGCGGGAGGCAGGATGAGAGCACTGGGTGGAGCAGAGCGCGGGCCGCTCTACCCTTCGCGGTGACCTGGCGGACGTGACATCCCACGGTGAGCCGACGATCGATGGTTATTCCCAGGTACTTGACCTGGGACGACCAGTCGATGTCGACTCCTTGCAGCCGGAGAGGTGGTGGGAGGCGGGCGCCCCCGACGAGCAGCGCCTGAGTCTTGCCCACGTTCACCGACAACCGCCACTTCGACAGCCACTCGGGAAGCATGTCTAGTACGCGCTGCATCTTGACAGCCGCGTGTCTTGCTTTAAACGAGGTGCAGATGTACGCGGCGTCATCAGCGTACAGCGCGAGCGTGCATCCGTGGAAGAACAAATCCGTGGGCTGACGTCATATTCCTAAGGAGAATCTTAACACCGCGATTCAGAAAAACGCGTCATCAGTACATCGCCATCTATCGACAATGTAGTTAAACTGTCAAAAATGAGTTTGAACTTAGGAGCCCACATGTTACGATAAATAATAATACTATGAAAATAACATGTTCACTTTTCTTTTGCTTGTTACATAATATTAAGAGTTTATCAAATAACTTAACAATATGTTTTGAAGTTCGTATAGATGGCATTGCAAGTCTCTGGAGTCTCAATGAAAACTACCTATTTTAGCGCTCGATGAAGTTTCTTCCTAAACTTAAAAATTCAATATCTTTTTATTTTGTGGGTCGATTTTGATGAAATAAACGCTAAATGTTACTCGGGTACCACATGCTGCTGTAAATATTCAGTGCCACATCCTCTAATAATTCTGGTAATTGGGTAGTCCAAATACCCCTGGGCATTTAAGTTCTCCGGCAGCTCGATAGGACCAATAACTTTACCATTAAAAATTCCCGTCCACATGTTCACTTTAAACTGGTACTGCGATCTGTCTTCTCGCATCATATTTGGTATTCAAACGTGCCATTCGTGCAAATTGTGGAGGTTCATGTAACCGTCCTTTTTAAATGTTGATTCATCTGACCATAGAATATTTTCAAAGAACTGCGGATCCTCTCGGTTTTTCTGCAACATCGTTTGACAAACAGACAATGTACTCGTCGTACATGGTATGGGTAAAAATCGTTTTTTTTTTTTTAATATGTTGTGCAGTACTTTTGGGGACTCCTATGTTCTGTTGAATTCCACGTACTGAGATACTTAGGTCTACTTCAACTGCTTCCAGGACTTCGGCCTCGTAGGGCATTACGGGCCTTCTCTCGCTAACCCTTTGACTAGGAAATCGACCCTCTGATAATGACCGTTGCACATTAATAAATACTCGATGATCGAGATAACGCTCAGCATTTGGGTATCTCTCACGATACATTCTTACTGCAGCATTGGCTTGGCATAAGAAAAAATTAAAAAGTAAAGACATAGAACATTACATATTTGACAATTTACTATCTGTAAACAAACCTACAATAAATAAAAATATAATGTAATCTAAAAAAAAATGAACAAGTAAATGAGATGCATGTTGGCGTATTCCTGTGCGGTGTATCGAGATGGCATGATAACACACCGCACAAAATACAGGATTACAATTAAAACAAGTCCGGGGTCGTCAGAAACAGTGCAGACAAATCCAAACCCCAATGCAAATCAAGTCTAATAAACAAAGCCACAGTTGCAAGTACGAAGTCAATACGAATACAGAAAGATGCGCAGTAAACAAAAGAGCGCAACGCACTGCAGTATTGCACATCAAAATTTAGAGGAAGACTATATCTATGCTTTTATAATTTTCTATTTTAATAAAAACTAAGCTTAACTTTCTGATAGTCGTCTGAACATGGCGGTAAAAACTGGGCGGTAACTATTGCTCTAGCAGCATTTTTCTCGAAGAAAACAGCGCAATGCGTGGAAAAAGTCCCAAGAGTAACCGACTAGAGTCCTCTCATAAGACTTACGATTGGTCATCCATGCCATATTGCCGTGCCAGAGTCAACGAAATGAAGTTCCACTTTCAATTTCACAAAATAAATGTTTGCAACGCCTCTTTGGCCAACCAGGGCCAAAAACTCCTTGTAGAACTGTTATTGATACTCTGTATAATAAGGGGGCCCCTCAACAAGCGTGTGAATCGCCGCTGATCGCCGCGAGTAAGCCTTGTCATCTCTATGTCATATTGCCGTGCCAGTGTCACGCAAGGGTATTGTTTTCGACGTATCAGTCTGCTCCGATGGTCGATTTACACTCCTACCAACTTATTTGTGAAATGGCGAAAATTGGAACTACGGCCGTCATGTTGAAATGTCATTCGATGGTCAGTGTCTACTACATTCGGTTTCTTTGGTTGTTTTGTCGTGATATTGCTGAATTTTTAAGTTAAATATGCCGAAAGCTAATAAAAGTGATGCTCGAAATATTATTTTTAAGCTTAAAACCTTTTTTGAAGAAGAAGCTCGGGCGGGGTCTCCGATTATTCCATTTGATCAAATATACAAACGAATTTCGGCAGCGACAGGTTAGTGTTGTCAACTTTTTTGTTATAAATTACCCGTTAACTAATTAACCACGAAATATTCGTGTCTATTCTTGCTGCAGGTTAGCGTAACGGTAACGTTCATCTATTAGGTAACCTGCTGAGTGAGCCAACTAACCTGCCAGTTTTCAAATTTCTACAAACATTTATTTTATTATCTTATATTTCAGTTGTGAGTCAAGGACTAATTTTAAAAATAGTTAAGGAAGGGCACGCAGCAGAGGAAACTGGTACAAAAATTCAGACACCAGGCAAGGACAGAAAACGTAAAAGTGGATTTGTGCATCTTGATGATTTTGAACGGAGGAAAGTACATGAATTTTTTCCTGTGAAAAACAGGTCCCTACAATTAAAAATCTTCTAGAGGTCTTAAAGACAGAAATAAATTACACAGGACAGCGAGAGAGTCTGCGAAAGCTGCTTCACAAGGTGAGATTTCGTTTATAAAATCTCAATCCAATCGGAAGGTGGATGCGTTATGGAGCGTAATTAAATATCAGCTTGGAGATCTCCCCAGCCCCGGCCCATAATTTATTTAGATGAGACCTATATTCACTCTTCACATACATAGGGTAAATGTTGGCAAGGAGAGGGTGAAAACGGAGTATTGGAGCCTGTATCAAAAGGGTAAAGATAAATTATTGTTCATGCGGGAGAAGATACTGGATTGGTTACAAATAAACTACTTGTGTCAAACACAAAAAGTGGTGATTATCATGACGAGATGAATAGTACCAACTTTAAAAGTGGGTTATTGAAAAACTTGTGCCTAATGTACGAGAGCCATCCATAATAGTGATGGATAATGCTCCTTATCCCCAAATACGAATTCCTTATAAAAAGATATGCAATTAAAATGACTACGGAGAGGATTTGACTACACCTCAGGTTTTAGAAATAATTAAGAGAAACAAGTCTAAACCTAATCTAAGCTTTTGATGCTATTACAGTTCATAAGTGGGCACAGCATTGTAAACACGTTCGCAGGTTAGAATTGTGAACATGATTTGTATTTAGATAAACCTTGTATTATGTAGAAGTGGTGAGTGACACTGAAACCGATAGTGAAAATGATGATAGTGGTACGGAAATAAGCGAAATGCTTATTATAATTTGTCAAATCTGGTGTTAGGGGTTAGGTACGGTCATCACTAAACTAGACATCCAGGCACCTCTTGCAGGGTAGGTACCTACTTCGCTTTAAATGAAAGTTGTATCCACACGTGGAACATTTTATCATCTGAATTTCCACTTCATTGGATTTCTTTTTAGATAAAGCCATTGTTTATTTCTGAGAGACTAAATAGTTAGCGTACCTACGTAACTGTAAATTATCAAATACTTTTTCTTTATTTTATTATTTTTATATAGGTAGGTATCATTGTTTTTAATTTGTAAAAACTGTAATTCTTATTGAACGATTATGTCTAATGTGAAATTTTCTTCCTGAAAACTTCTCAATTTTGGGCAACTTATATTAATCAGTAACAATGAATCGACGGTGCCATCAACTTTCAGTACACAGATAAGTTGATAGGAATGTACAGCTCCGTGGGTCTCCGCGACTGCTGAGCGCGGGGTCCTGGGTTCGACTCACGGTTTGAGCAAAAGTGTTTATCCATTGGGATTATCTGTGGCAGCTCAGAGGTTAGAAGTCGGTGAACACTTGTGTAATACCCACAGCACAGATGGCTAATCTCTTCATTGGGATTGACCGCTATGGCCGGTATCAGTCAGACAGACTATAATATTTTCAGCGGTAGACCTGGAAGGTGTTCGAGGGGCTCAAGTCAACACGCAGAAGCACGGGACCCTTTTAAAGTCGCTTAGCCCTATATACCCTTAGAGGTTGAGTGCAGGACTATTACAAATTATAAAAATCTAGGTCCTGAGTCAACACGATAAGTAAGGTCTTAAAACAAAAAACTGTGCTTTAAGCAAAAAAGAAACCTTGAAAATTAAGGTTTTTGGTATTTACAAATTTTCACGTAATTTAAATTTGCCCATATCATTTAATCGTGTTGACTCAGTATCTGGTATAACTTGCTAAGTCCACCCGTTCCTGAAAAAATCGGTGATGATGACACACGGACAGATAGATGGACAAGAGAGTGATCTTGTAAGGATTCATTTTAACATTTTCAGGTACGGAACCTTAAAATCTGAAAAAACTTAAAATTAGCCAAGTAAAATCTTGAGCTTTAATGTCTTCTTCAGGATTATCTACAGAACTTGGCGCGCATTGTGACCTCAATTATTTTTTTGCTAAAATCTACAATCACGAATATTATTAACATTGAACTTTAGGCTCCCTTACTACATTTATGTTTTTGATGGGATTGTAAAATCTGTCCCACAATATCAAACTCAAGTGAACCCATACTCGTTCCAGTCATAACCCCGGCTCACCGCGTCTTCCTAAGGCACGGTACAGTGGTCCGGGCAAACTATGCGACCGCGACGTGGCGTTCCATCGTAAGGTCGGACCAAATGAAACTGTGCTGGCCCGCGATTCCAAACCGCACGTCGTTGCCCACTGTCGCCGCTCGTGCTTGCGAGAAGGGTATTAAAGGAGCAACGCGGGGAGCGAAGATGAGGTGCGATAGACGCGGTAGCGTACTGTTGAGGACTGACATGCGATTCAGCAACGTCATGGTTGGCGGCGTTCGCGTTGCAGTGTGAAAACAAAACGCTTCAGCAATGCTCAGTGGCGTCATTCTTTTGTCATTCATCATTCATTCCTTGTCGTTGAGGCTGAGGAGACGCGGAAAATTTGAAAAATCTCAGCATAGCAACACCCAAATTAGTATGAAATACCTACGTCGAATAACTTAATTTGACACTTTAAAATTTCCCACCACTAGATACAGTTTGATAATAAAAAATAAGTGGCTAGAACTTTTTGTATGCTTATTTGAAATTATAAACTGACTAAGTAAACTGAAATTTCGAGATGTAAAATAATGCTGGTACCTACCTACCTAGCATGATTTTACATCCATTATAAGTACCTACTTATTATAATCCAAATGAAAGAAAAGTTTCGTGAGGGTAAATCTGTTTACTTAATCTAAATAAAAATACGGTTCGAAACTCGTATTTTCAAGAAATACCCAAGAGTTATGTTTGAGTAGCACAAAAAAAAACAACAATATTCTGTAATCATTTTAGTTTATTCACTACCATAATCAAAATTTAAATCTAAAACTTCCATTTAAAAAGATTCATTAGAGTCACTGGAATCACTGTTTCCCACATTAATAATGAAACTTTCGATTTTTTTTCCTGTAATTCTGTCCCTTTCTTTATATTTATTTTCGACATGTATGACGTGATCAGTCATTTTCTTCATTATTAATCATTCATCTTCATCATTTCCAATGCTTTCTCTTAATTCCAGTAAGAGAGTTCTCAATGTAGGAACTTATTTCCTAACGATGTAAAATTAATTAATTTTGTTACGGATAGCATCTATGTCGAATTCAAACACAGTATCAACTTAATAGCGTCTTAATTCGACTGGCGCGTCATAGAGGAGGTGGAGACATATTCCGATCACAGGTACATCCGGTTTGACGTCTCCGCCCAGACCTCAACCGCACGAGTCCGGCAGGCCCCGAGTGGTCCGCTGTGGGCGCTGAAGCAGCTGGACCGGGAGCTCCTCCTGGAAGCCTCGATCGTGCAGGCCTTGGTGTCACCACCGGACAGGCCTGCTGACATCAACGACGAGGCGGAGTGGTTCCGGGAGGCCATGTCCGATATTTGTGACGTGGCAATGCCCCGGAATAAACCAGGACGCGCCCGCCGTCAAGTGTACTGGTGGTCGCAAGAGCTGGCGACACTGCGTCAGGCATGCGTTTCCGCACGGCGCCCGGTACAACAGGCACCGCAGGCTCAGCATCCGCCCTCCGAATGCGCAGGTCAGAGAGGCGGAGCTGTACGAGGAGTACAAAGTGGCGAAGGCCGCCCTCCGAGTGGGGATCTTGCAGGCCAAGGATCTGGCTCGCAAGGAGATGCTGGAGTCTCTGAACGGGATCCGTGGGGAAACCCTAAAAAAGGTGCGGAATAAGCTCCGCACCATTTGAGCGGGCCCGTTGACGCAGAGTCTCCGGCCCCAGCTGGTGGAGGACGTGGTGAGCGCTCTATTCCCCTCGCGAGGGGAGCATATGGCTCCGCCACCTGCGGTGCCCGATGCAGACTACACCGATGACGACGATAACGATGCCTCTGAGGTGACTGAGGTAGACCTGAGAGTGGCGATTAATAGGCTGAAGGCCAAAAATACCGCCCCAGGTCCCGACGGCTTACCTAGAAAAGCCTGGGCCCTGGCCTTGGAGACTTTCGGGCCTCGACTAAGAGGGTTCCTAAGCGCATGCTTGGAGAGGGGCCAGTTCCCACTTCGTTGGTAGACGGCGAAACTTTTTGATGTAAGAACTTAATCGTTGTTTTTATTAATTTATTTTTCATTATTTGGTCATTGACAACCTTATTTTTGAGTAAAGTAGAAGCATATTTTTCAAATTTTGTAAATGTGAGTACCACGAAGTCATTTACATTTTATATGATTCGTTATAGTTTTACTTGTTGGACATGAATGAGCATGGTGGTTGAGAGCTTGTCATGCTCACTCAATATCTCGCTGATGGCGGCGCGTGGGTTGGATCATTCGGTTCCCTTCGAAATGGTTGAGCTGAAAAGTGACGATACACGCGTCATGTTCGTGAACGGGCGCCGTCGGTTGAGACTAGTCATATCTGAACTGCCATTGGCTCAATTTAATCTTTATATTTTAAATTCTTATAATAAGCCTTTTTTTTCCTTTGTATTGTCCTCATATGCAGAAGCAACAAGTATATGTAACTTAGAATTTTGTAAAACAGAACATGATTTAAAAGAGTGTCCGTGGAGTATCTTGCACGTTCTTTTCCATAGAGATCTACGCTTTAGAACGTGCAAATAGCTTCCATGTTTTTGACTGCCCGACCTTGACGTTTCAAAAGTGCCTGTGAATGGTTTATTTGAAATATAATGCTTTGAATTTGAATTTGAGCCCTGGAAACCCGGTTTCCCGGGGCGGGGTCGTCTTGGCGGTGTCTCTAGACATCGCCAATGCCTTCTGTCTAATCTGTTTAAGTAATTGTTATGAAAGTCAACATTTGGCGCTTAAGCGTATAATATGTACAGTCACAGTGGTACACAACGGTCAGCGTTGGTGCTATTAAACGCTTCGAGTTGGCGTGAGCAGCAGCTGCGGTGCGGGGGGAGAGTACCCCGCATATCATTGCGACTAGCTGCGTAAGAGTGAGTGAAGTGATAATCTGCGAGTACTTTAAAATATCAGTGACTTAACTAATAAATAAACTTAACTATTAAATAATAAATTGAGACTTAACCAGTAAAAGCAAATTAACTTTATTGAATAACTTAAAAAACTTTAATTAACAATTTGGACTTGGAAACTTTAACGTGTGCATGGACTTAGAATAATTTCAATAAAAAGTGAACTACGGGGAACCTATGCCCGATTTTGCAGTGAGGTGTGTTCAAAGACTTATGATTTTTTAAGTTTGTTCACGAACTTAGCAAAGCGTTCCAGTTTATTTAAAAGATTTTATCTACATTAAATATGGAAGCTTTGAGTAATTTACAGTTTAATTTACATTCTACAATCAGTAAAGCAAGGTCTAACTTTAGGAAATCACCGAAGGAGCGAGTAACCAGTTCATACATAGAAACTAGATTAGAAAATTTAGAAGCTAACTGGTCAGCGTTTACTGAAGCTCATATAAAAATTGTGTCATCAGTTAAGGGTGCTATTACAAAATCGATCGCTTGCCCCGGACTAAAGCTACAAACCGCGTTTCCCGAAATTTATAGTGATTGTAGCGCTGTATACAACAATTGCTTAAAAATATGAGTGTACTTTTAAATAGACCAATATTTTTATTCATGCATTATAACAATACCTCCTTAATTATTAAATAATTTTTATTTGAATTTGGATTATGCTTTCATAGATAAAAATTATAGTTTCGTACGGAAAAACGACAAAAATTCTCAATTTTACAGAATTATTTTTGGTGTATTAGTGCATGAATCGTAATAAATTGATTTGATTATTCCAAAGTAGAAGGTGGGTCGATCTCCAGAGGCAGTTTTTTTCGTGTCGGGCTGGATAAACCCATTTTAAAATAGAAAAACGTTTTCAAAATATTTTTTTATATACAGTTTGGTGTTTAATCTACGTGAAACAAGGCTAGTATTATGAAAAAGTTTTTTTAAGAATTTAAAAAAAAATCTTAAACCCTAAAATCCTGATCGCTCTGGGTTGACCCAACTCCCGATTGAATGAAAAAAATAGTCTTTAACTTTTTAATGAGAAAGTTCGTATTGAAACAACTTTTTAGATTACATAACAAATAGTTAATCTTCATAGTAATAAAATATTTTTAGTTATATTAACAATATTTTTGCCACAATTTGAATTTAAAATAGAGACCGGGCATTTTATCTCATCGCTCTGCGCTGACGTAAAACACCGCGCTCATCCCTAGTTACGCGTTATAGACACTCTATTCCCCACCCGCGGGGCAACGCCAGTAGTGGTCCAACCGCCTAGGAAGATACCTGTGTGCCACGTTCCCGCGCTCCAACATTACGAAGGTAAGTTTATGATTGCTCTGGATTTGGTTCTCGAATTTTATGATTACTATGGCACGTTATTTAAATTAAATAGTAAACTTGTGAATGTGTTTGTTATGTGAATTAACTGATCGTTATGATGTTTTTTATGAGACGTAATCACAACTTTCTACTGCTTTTAAATTCGGCTATATTTATGATTTTGTGACTTTTTCTGATCGCTATGGCTGTGATTGCTCTGTCCAAAAAGACCAGAGCGATGATATTTTGCATTAATTGTAAGTTATTAATCTATTTTAAGTAGTAGTACCGGACTGTAACAATGACAAACGATGAACTATGCTTATAACCTTTAATTTATAACCTTTCCTGGGTTTCTTTAGAATATTTAATGAGTCTAAATCATTTTATAACTATAAAAGACTGCAGGTATTAATGGTTGATTTTAAAAGGTTTTTAATTTTGTCTCATTTACCTAGAAGTGATTTAATTAAGTCCAAATATATGAAACTAGGCCAAAGGTTGATTTTTATAATTATGTTATTTTAGCAATAGTTTTATGTAAAATATTCCGTGTTTTTGATATGTGTGACTGATAATATGCCTTGACCTTTTTCTAAAATAATACATTTCTCTTACATATAATCTTGTTACATGTACACTGAATAAGACTGAAAACGGCTAAATAAATAATATTTTATCAAAATTTAATTTTTTGTTTCACTGATTTCACCATTTATGATCGCTCTGGCACCAATTATGATTGCTCTGGTCGCGAAATTTTTGAACTTAAATATTTACATAACTGTTTATGTAAATTGAAGGCCAATTGTAAAAATGTACTATTTGAATATCATTCTTTTTAATGAGATACATAATTACCATTAAATATCAATATCTAAAAAGCACCAGAGCGATCACACGAATACGCCCGTTTTGGAGATTGATCCAGGTACAGATGTATCATGAGCATTTTTAAAAATGATTAAATTATTATATCTTCGGTATACTAAAGCATCAAAAGATTCCCAAAAGCGTAATTTTATGAAACACCCTTTGCGGAGACAAAGAATTTACTGATGTACGTGAACAAATAATTGATATATTTATTTAGAACACTCCCAAGATCAACTATCAAAGTTTCTTAGACGTATTTTTGTTTTTTTTTTTGTGTTATATCTAAAGCATAATCAGATATCAAAACTCGAATCAAACGCTCAAATTCAAGAAAAATTGTGACAGCGCTCTTAAGTCTATGGAATTCGAAAAATCGGATTATAACATAAAAAAATATATATGAAACCATGGAAGAAGTATTTACTGACTATAAAGCGGAGTTGAGAGAAGCATTGAAGAAAATTGTATGTTCGGATAGTCTATGTAAATTGCCTGAATCTTCTGCAAAGGGTTCTAAAGAGATATGTTCTGTAAAATTGCCGAAGATTGAGTTGCCTATGTTAAGCGGAAGTTATTCTGAGTGGATTAGTTTTAGAGATTTATTTAAGTCATTAATCCACAATAATAACCTACTAGACGATGTTCAGAAACTTCATTATTTAAAATCACATTTGTCTGGAGAGGCTGAAGGTCTTTTACGGCACATTCCTATTACTAGTAGTAATTATGGAACCTGTTGGACTAAGTTAGATAATAAAAAATATTTAGCGAATTGTATAATTAAACGTTTTATGAGTCAAAAAAATATTGTAACCGAATCTTCCAGTGCAGTTAAGGAATTATTAGATACTTCTAACGAATGTTTACATGCTTTGAAAAATTTAGGCATAATGGTTGAGCATTGGGATATAATAGTTATTTATGTATTTTAAACTAGACACTAAGTCACGTAAACAATGGGAAATTAAAATTAGTGATTGTTCAGATGACTTGCCTACAATGAATCAGTTCAAAACTTTCCTTGAACAAAAATTTCGGTCACGGTGACGGAGTCCGCAGTCCAGCTCTTAGGTCTCAAAAGAATACCAACTAAAGGTTCAATTTCAGGAATAGGTTGTGATCAAGGCCAATCAATGATTTCATTAAATTCGATGGTTCTCATTAAAGTTAAATCACGCGTCGACCCTAGTTTTATTGTCACTGTAAAGGCTTATGTTTTAAAGAAACTAACGACTCTTTTACCGGAAAGGAAGGTTGTTGGAAACGTTTTGACTACCATCTCGTCTTTGACTTTAGCAGATCCTTCGTTCGATACTCCGAACAAGATTGATTTGCTTTTAGGCGCCGAAGTTTATGGCCAGATTTTGTTAGAAGGTTTAATCAGAGGTCCACCTGGTCGACTTATTGCACAAAATACTAGACTAGGATGGATCTTGTCTGGTCAAGTAGGTGAAGTCAACCAAAGCGAGAAATGCCACAATACCGTAGTCACTTTGCATTCTACTCATACAGAAGAGAATATACTCCTTAAAAAATTCTGGTAAGATAAGGTTTACTTAACCCCAGAAGAACAGAAGTGCGAAGAGATATTTAAGGCCACGACTAAACGAGATGAATCTGGTCGCTATATTGTGCATATGTCTTTCAAGTCAATCGATCCTGCTTGTAAATATGGTGGATCGAAAGATATTGCTCTCAAATGCTTTTTAACCTTAGAAAAGCGATTTCTAAGGAATCCCGAGTTCAAGGCTCAGTACTCAGCTGTTATAAATGAGTATATAGCTCTTAATCATATGGATATAGTACAGGATAGGGACAAAAAAGGTTCCGTGTACTTACCTCATCATGCCGTCATCCGTAATGATAAAAAAACAACGAAGTTGCGCATCGTATTCGATGCATCATGTGTAGGTAGCAACGGGGTATCTCTTAATCACGATTTGATGGTGGGGCCTCCTCTACAACCTGAACTTCGTCATATCATCATGCGTTGGCGTTGTAACCCTATCTGTCTGGTAGCGGACATCGTCAAGATGTACAGACAGATTAAGGTTTGCGATGATCACACAGATTTTCAGCGTATATTATGGCGTGAGAATCCAGATGACGAAATTCAGGTGTTACGTCATTTGCGAGTAACATTTGGAACCTCATCGGCGCCTTACCTAAGTGCTTACCTAGTAAGCACCTGTTAAGCAGGTATCAATCCCGCGTTTAGAGCTTTGTGGAGCTGTCTTACTAGCAAAGCTTCTTCAGGAAGTCGCTTCAACTCTAGAAGTTCCCAAACAGCACTTATATGCGTGGACAGACTCATCTGTCGTATTGGCGTAGTTAAGCAGCCACCCTAGTCGGTGGAAAACGTTTATCGCGAATCGTGTTTCCGAAATACTTACCATTATGGATAGAAGTCAGTGGTCACATGTGTCGTCATCGGAAAACCCAGCGGATTGCGCATCTCGGGGAGTAAGCCCTTCTGAGTGTAGCGAGATGCTACTCTGGAAAAGAGGCCCAGTATGGCTATAGAATGAAAAAATAGAATATAATAGACGAAATATACAAGTAACTACGCTAGAAGAAAGAAAGATAAAAACAAAATGTCACGCAACTGCGGTAGAAATTGATGATAGTTTATTTACTAGATTTTCTAAGTTCGGTAGGTTCATAAGAGTAATAGCTTACTTTAGACGCCGGTACTGAGTTTCACGTGGTTTATGACGGGGTGGAAGAATAAATATAACTGATTTTTGACAATAACTGGTATAATAACCAAAAGAAATTTACAAAAATCGAAAAATTAAAATACGTAAGTAAGTAAATATGGCGGTTCAACGATCTATGGGCGAGTGACTTGACATCGTCGCTCGCGGCTGTGATCCCTTCGTGTCGTATGCGTGTGTGCGTGAGATGTTGGCGAGCGCACACATGCTTGGCGTTAACATGTTGCCGCCCCAGGAACGCAGTTCTGGTCCATGACTGGTAGCGGGCACAGTCGGTTGAAGGCTCGTCGAAGAGTGCCCGAAGTGGTGAACACGTCGGCCACGCGGGTCACGCCGTCGGAGCCGGGGTACAGGCGCACCACGCGCCCTAGCAGCCACCGGGTGGGAGGCAACCGGTCATCTCTCACCAGCACCATTTCTCCAAGCTGGAGTTGCTTTCCTTGCAGGCGCCATTTCTGTCGTTTTTGGAGTTCTGTAATGTATTCTATGTAGTAACGTTTCCAGAAATGGGCTTTTAGTTGCTGAATTCTCATATATCGTGAGAGAGTAGGTATCACCGAAGGTTCTGTGTCCTGAGGACAAGGTAAAGCTGTTAGCGTTCGTCCAATTAAGAAATGTGATGGGGTGAGCGCTGTGAGATCGGAAGGATCCGATGATAACGGAGTAAGAGGCCTAGAATTCAAAAGACCCTCGATCTGTACAAGAACTGTATTCATCTCTTCGTAGGTTAAGTTAGCTAAACCTAAAACCCTTTTTAAGTGGTATTTTACAGATTTTACGGAACCCTCGACTAATCCATTAAAATGTGGGCTATATGCTGGTGAAAATTTAAAGTTTATATGTGAGTTAGATGCTTGAGAGCTAATTTCATCAGAATTTGACCTTAAAAATCTAGTCAACTCATTACATGCACCGACAAAACAGGTACCATTATCAGAGTAAATGGTTCGCGGTCGCCCTCTGCGGGCAATGAATCGATCTAAGGCAGCTAAAAATGTTGTGCTACTCAAATCGGTGACAAGTTCTATATGTATCGCTTTAATGGCCAGACAAATAAATATACAGAGATAAGACTTTATGAGTCTACTTCCTCTGCCCTTTCGGTTCAGTATCATGACGGGACCGGCGTAGTCGACTGCTGTGTTGGCAAACACATAATCCGTATGCAGGCGACTGGAAGGAAGGTTCCCCATTATGGGTTGAATACCCTTTCCTGCAAAACGACAGCATTTAATGCATTTTTGAACAATCTGTCTGGCAAGGTTTCGACCATTAATAAACCAGAATTTGTGACGAAGCGTAAAAAGTAATAATTGCGGTGGTGCATGCAACAAGAGTATATGATAATGTCTAAATATTTAGACCTACGTTACGTGAGAACCTACGTTCTAAGGACAAGAATCTGGACAAAGCTTGTTCGTAAGAATTGCCTAGCTTATCAGGCGAATCTTTTAATGGAATCGTCACTTCAAATCGCCCATCAGGCAACCTAATGGTATTATGTATAAAGCTTTGTTCACATTCAAGCTCTTCCTTAGATATTTGTTTATGTGTAGCGACTGTTTCTAATTTAAAAAAATTAGATAATTGATTATGTAATTGATCGTTATTATTTTGTAAAATAAGATGATTGCAGTGGACTGTATTAATGAATGTTGTATGTTGTGTTGGTACTGGGCCTGATATTAGGAAACCCAGTTTAGATTTATTTAATGTTGGTTTATTTTTACCCAACGATATATTTTGAGAACCAAGTATTTTCCAAAATATATCAGCTCCAAGAAGCATATCGACTGGAGCAGGTATGTGGAATTTGGGGTCTGCCAACGTAATGTGTGGCGGTATATTTAATTTTGTGTAGTCAACTTTTGTAGTTGGCAATAACTGAGTGATGCGCGGAACGACAAGACAGGAGACGTTCTCGCTGTAATTGTTAAGTAATGACGATATGAGTACTTCGCAACGCTTTGTTAAGCATGATATTTGGGAATTTAACCCTTCGACTACGGTTGAAGTAGAAGAAGTAGGTAAGTTAAGTTTAGCACATAGGCTTTCAGTTAGGAAACTTGAGGTACTTCCACAGTCGAGCATAGCACGTATTTTATGGCGATCACCATTGATGTCTGTCACATGGATTAAAGCCGTGGACAGTAGAACACAATTATTTTGAATCGTTGACAAGGCAATGTCTTTAGGAGGACTAGGAGGTTGACCGTCAACGTCAGACTGTGGCAAAGCGTGTAACATGACGTTACTTGTTGAAGGGACAGGCGCAGACGGCGCAGGAGCTTCATGCTCGTGCAACAAGCTGTTGCGCCGCAGGCCGCACGAGCGACATGGCCCTAACTTACATGCATTATCAGCATGACCTTGACGTAAACAATTTAAACACAATTTAAGTACCTTAACTTTGTCAAGTCTGGTTTGTAATGATAATGATTTAAATTTTTGACAAACATAAAGTGCATGAGTGCCTTTGCAATATGGACAAACGTATTTGCGAGCGGGGGGAGAAGACGAGTTAGCCACATATGTTTTGTGACGAACATGTGTAGTGTCACTTGTCCTACGCCTTTTATGAGCATTGTCCATTGTTTCCAAAAAATCAGCACGATCTTTTAGAAAGTCATTAAATATTTTGAGTGTAGGCAACTCTTTCAACTTATTACGATATGATTCCCACTTAATGCTCGTGTCTGTGTCAAGTTTGTTTGAAATGATCTGAATTAGTAGTACATCCCAGTGCTCAGTAGGTAGGTTAAGTTTTTTGAGTGCTCTGAGGTTCCTATTTACTTGGTCGATTAAGTTGCGTAACGATTTAGAGGATTCCTTCGCTAATTGTTCCAAGTTAAAAATAGCTTGAATGTGATTGTTTACTAATGACCTTTTATTATCATAGCGATCGCAAAGAAGTTCCCAAGCTACTTCGTAATTATCACTTGAAAAATCTAAAGACTGAATAACTACAGCGGCACTGTCTTTCAACGCGGCACGCAAATAATGAAATTTGTTAATATTTGGTATCGACTTGTCTAAGTGTATGAGACTACTAAATGTGTCACGGAATTCCAGCCAGTCATGATACTGACCCGAAAAGCTAGGTAAATGGATAGTAGGAAGTGCAAGTTTTGGCCCACCTTCAAGCGCAGTACAACAAGAACCTGTCCCTGAGCGATCGCTGCGCGCTGCGCCGGCTGCCGGAGCCAGCAGCTCACGAGCGCGCGCGATCGTCCCGAAGTACTTAATCTCGAAGGCCTCACGTTCTTTGTACTGCTCGTCTGGAATTTCCATATAATTTTCTATGTCACACTGAATTGAATCAAAATCCGTATAGATTTCTTCAATTTTGGATAAACGGACGTTCAATTCATTTATTTGCAATCTACTCAAACTGTCACAACTCTCGACGGTTTGCAAATAATTTTCAAATAGCGTAAGCTTAGCTTTGTATGATGAACGCCTTTTAATTAAAGTTTTAGCTTCCATAGTAAAGCAAGTGAATGGATATTTATTTACGTAAGAAATTAAATCTATGTTTAAAGTGACTATTGAATTCAAATGCAAGTTAAGTTAAGCCAAAATAAGAATATATTAAGTTTATTATACCAAACAATGCGATGAACTGAGTTGCTAGAAAGAATCACAAACAATTATTGCAATGTAATCAATTTAAAAATAAGAAAAAATGGAACGATTACTTAAATCAGCATAATGAAGCGAAGTGAGGGTGCGCGTAAAATGTGCGAAAAGCAAGCAGCGGGTGGTGCGAAGAAACAGCTATCGCGCGGCTAACCGGTCCGGCCCAACCCCACTGTCAGCGCGGGCGGTAGGCAACGGTCAATCGAATGCACTAGAAAATGCGAAATAACAATAGTTAAATGCGCGATGTAATACAGTTCCTATACACACCAATGGAATCTGGAATCCCTGGAACCTCTGAAATAAAATTTACGTTAGATTAGGAATAAGTTATAAGCATATCTTTTAATTTTTAAGTAAGATTTTACTGAGCGTAATAAGTAACGCGGGAATAGACAAGAACTCGATAACCTGTTTTTATGTAAGTATATGTAGGTTGAAATGTTTATTGCGCAATGCAATAAATGACGGATCTTTAGGTTTATGAAATGGATCACAAAATAAAGGATTTGCGAATGTTTTATGATATTTAAGAACACTAAATAAAGGATTAGTGACCGTTTTAATGGTTATAAATATAAGAATCACAAAATAAAGGATTTGTGATTATGATTTAAGGCTCACAAAATGAAGGATTTGTGGGGGAAATTAAGAAGATTTACGGGACAAATGGACAAATTGGAACGAACTTACAGTAACGCTACCCTCAGGACTCACGTGTGACCCTCGTTGTAGGTGTAGTTCTCTTTGTCTTCAGCTCCCAATTCCAAATAACTCGATGTTCACGAAATTCTTCTATAATGATAGGTTTCCTTGTAGAAAAATCGTTTGATATATGACTCGTTGACTGTTGAACCCGTGGTAAGAATCTTCCACGTGACGACCGCCTTCCACGTCAACGCAGTATTTCCTTTGTTCTTGCTTGTAAATGTGGTAGTCGCAGGCCAATCCGTCTCGATAGGACCAAATGTAGACGCCGGTACTGAGTTTCACGTGGTTTATGACGGGGTGGAAGAATAAATATAACTGATTTTTGACAATAACTGGTATAATAACCAAAAGAAATTTACAAAAATCGAAAAATTAAAATACGTAAGTAAGTAAATATGGCGGTTCAACGATCTATGGGCGAGTGACTTGACATCGTCGCTCGCGGCTGTGATCCCTTCGTGTCGTATGCGTGTGTGCGTGAGATGTTGGCGAGCGCACACATGCTAGGCGTTAACACTTACTGTAGAAGATTTTTACGAATGAAGGAATCTGAATATAATAAAATTAAAATAACTACTTGGCTAACCACAAAGGAATTAAATGAAGCTGTACTTACCTGTATCAAACTCTGCCAACTCCAGTCATTTAGTGATGAAATAGAATCTGTGAAAAAAAGCCGTAAATTAAATAAAAGAAGTAGACTTACCTCGTTGAGTCCTTTTCTTGACGATGACGGGATCTTAAGAGTTGGCGGTCGCTTGCACCGGGCTTCTATTGATGAGAATATGAAGCACCCCATCTTAATCCCTCATAAATCACACTTCACCACTCTTTTGATTGCGGAGGCTAACGAGAGAACTTTACATGGCGGCCCGCAATTGATGCTCAATTACTTAAGATCCAAGTACTGGATACTCAATGCAAAGACTCTCGTTAGGCAATATGTTCATAAGTGTGTAACTTGTATTCGACACTCAAAACAAACACACCAACAAATGATGGGCCAATTACCGAAAGCCAGGGTGTCTGCTCAGAAGCCCTTTCAATGCAGTGGCGTAGATTACGCAGGTCCAATCAGCATCCGAACCTCTAAAGGTCGTGGTCGTGGTCACTCTACTAAGGGTTATATATGTTTGTTTGTTTGCATGTCCACTCGAGCTATTCATTTAGAGGTTGTCAGTGATATGACTTCTCAAGGTTTTCTTACGTCGTTTAAGCGCTTTGTAGCCAGACGTGGCCGAGTATTGGACTTATGGAGCGATAATGGGACCACGTTTGTTGGTAGTGCAAAGGAATTGCGACAACTATTCAACGCTGAAAGGTCTATGGTAGCTTTGGAAATAGCTGACTTCCTATCTATGAATGGTACGACTTGGCATTTCATACCTCCCCATGCTCCAAACTTTGGAGGATTGTGGGAGGCTGGTGTCAAGTCCACGAAGCACCATTTGAAAAAAATTATAGGCACCAGCACATTGACATTTGAAGAAATGACAACTGTGTTGGCTCAAATTGAAGCCTGCCTTAACTCGAGGCCGATCTCTCAGCTCTCCAACAATCCAGAGGACTCGTCGCCTTTGACACCTGGGCACTTTCTCGTGGGTGAACCGCTGGTCACTGTACCTGATGCTAACTATGAAAATTCATCTTCAGTAATCTGAAGCGGTGGCATCTTACCCAAAAAATGCTTCAAGATTTCTGGCGTAGGTGGTCACTAGAGTATTTAACTCAATTGCAGCATCGATATAAATGGACAGATAGTAGTATATCATCTACCCCGGTCACCTGGGAGAGTGGAACCGGCGAGAGATATCGTGCGGTGTTCCACAGGGTTCTCTTGTGGGGCCGCTCCTGTGGGACATCGGCTATGACTGGGTGCTGCGCGCCGACTTCCCTAGAGGCGTCTGCGTCTTCTGCTATGCTGACGATACGCTGGTCCTGGCGCAGGGAGGGTCGCACAAGGCATCGGCCGACGCTATGACACGAGGGGTGTGATAGTCATTGAGAGGTTCCGGCAGTTGGGTCTCGAGATGGCTCTACACAAGTTCGAAGCCATGTGCTTTCATGGATCTCGGACCAAACGCCTCCTGCCGGAGGGTTTGTGCGGTCTATGGCCCTTTATGGGGCGCCAGTGTGGGCGCCTACTTTGAGGAAGCGACCTGCCCGTTACCTCAACGCGTCCCAGAGGGTCATGGCCATCCGGCTGGCCCGGGGATACCGCACGGTCTCTGGCGAGGCGGCGAGCCTCCTTGTCGGACTGCCGCCATGGGATCTGGCTGCGAGAGTCCTCGCGCTCATTTACGAGTGGCGCGTGGAGGCGCAACGCCGGGGCGAGACTTCTCTGCCGCGGCAAATCGCAGCAAGGCGGACGGAGCTCCGGCAGGATCTCATCCTCACCTTCCGCCTGACACAGGTACTCAACGGACACGGTTGTTTCGGAAGATACCTGTTTCGGCTTCGGCGGGAGGACACGCCCGGGTGTCATCACTGCGAGGATCGCCCGGAGGACACGGTGGAGCATACGGTAGAGGTCTGCCCGGCTTAGGCGGAACACCGCCTCGTCAAGGCGATCGGCAGCGGCGACCTCTCGCGACCGGCCCTGGTTCAGTCTATGGTCCGGAGCGAGGAGGCATGTGAAGCGGTCACCTCCTTCTGCGAAGCAGTAATGCTAGCGAAGGAGGAGGCCGAACGTGTGTGAGTGAGGGAGGCCTGAAATTTCCCCCGATGAAATTTCGATGCAGGTACGAGCGCGAGGTAACAATTGTTCAAGCGGATGCGAGTGACACCTGTCCGTACTGCGATTTTTCACCACGAACGATGAACAATACTCAAAATTGTTGTGAACAAGGATCTGATGATGCAGACCAGAAAGGTGGATAGTTTATCGCTTAGTTGATACTAGTGTAACCATTGTGTTTGGGGTCGTTTGAATCCGTCTGTTGAGCACTATTTATTGCTGTTGGGAACAAGGATCTGATGATGCAGACCAGAAAGGTGGATAGTAGATCCCATATTTGGCAACACTTTGAGTTTGGGCTCATTTAAAATTTCCTAACATGTACTATTTATGTTAGCTGTATAAGAGTAGTCAACTAAATGAGCCACTACTCACGTTTATGGTTTCCATCATTAGATCAGTGTTACCACCTGCAATGGATAGTGCTCATCAGAAAAATTAAAATGAGCCCAAACACGACGGGTATAGGAGTAGTCAACTAAGTGAACCACTACTCACCTTCATCGTTTCCAACATCATAACGTTGTTAGCTGCATTGGATAGTAATTATCAAAATCATTAGATCCTTGTTCCCAACAACAATGAATAGTGCTCATCAGAAGGATTGAAATAAGCACAAACACGATGGTTACACTAGTATCAACTAAGAGATACACTATCCACCTTTCTGGCCACAATTGCCCGGGGTTATAAGTGTCCGGTAATGGATGATGGAGATTTCTAAACGTTATCCCGAAAAAAATATGAAAAATTGAGTCTTATTCTTAATGAATTTAAGGGACTATTTTATACACATTTACTACCTTTTACCTGCCCAAGTAAGCACAACTTAAACTCTATAGTCGCTGGTCGCTCTTGCCTGTATATAGGACATGCACAGAAAAACTTTCAACTTTTATAAAATAACGAAGGTCGGGCCGTCGTGAGCTCTTACTCTATTACAAAATTACAAGCCCCTATATCTATGTGTAGTGCTTCAGGTTCTGCCAAGATAAAATATAATTATTTGAAAATAACTGTCTAGGAATTGTAACTGTATAATGATTTTATAGTTGTGAGTGTCAGTTATAAGCGCACATACAGAGAGAAAATAAAAATAGATTTTGTTTTTATAAAAGGTGTAAGAATAAAAATGAACACAAAATTGTTTTCAAATCTTATTTACTTATGAATAAATTATTTCCCAAAAAACTTGACTGTTTATAAATACACACAAGATGACAAAAATGCTAACACTATTACTGAACTGTATTCTTGAATCCAAAATATTATTTAGTTTCTTTGACACTCAAACACAAAACGGTTACTTATGGGGAATATTTGGAATGTTCATTGTTTAAATAGTTCGTCTTTTGAATCATATCGAAGCAACAGACGCCACTAAGACCCTTAGACCCGGAACCTTTGCCTCCTATCGTGAACTTGAAGCCTCCGGTGGGACCCTCGTCTTCCGGTTTCTCGGGGACGGGCTCAGGCTCGGGCGGTGGGCTCGGAGCAATCGAGGGAACAGCATCGGGTTCGGATTGACAATCGCACTGAACTTTATTATTTTTCTTGTGGGATTTTTTTGATTTCAGACTGACTTTATCTGGAAACTCACTACATGGACATTCTTTAGGAGGAATAAACTCCTTTATAAAGTCCGGATTCATCGCCACGTAGTATCTGACAGCATCTTCCACGGTAAACTCAGGCTCAGGTTGTTCTGGCAGTTTTTTCTTTTTAAACATTCGGAATCCTGACTGCGTCTGCGTCATATCTGATTTCTGTCTCAAGATTTGCTTTTCATCAACATATTGATAAGTTTCGTATATAAAAGGTTCTAGTTCCGGCTCTGGTACTTCTGGTTTGGGTTCGTTTTCCGTTTGAGGACATTCGCAAATTACAGTTTTCTTCCTCGAGAAGAAGCCTCTCTTTTTTTCAGGTTTACCATCCACATCCCCCTTACAGGCACAGGTTTGTTTTTTTTCATTAGTAGTTGGAGCTTGAGTGACAATTCGACCAGCTTGACAATAAGCTCCACCTGGTTCCATTTGGCACACTCCTCCGGCGGGTCCAAACACTTTTTTTCCTGTGTCACTTTTTGTTCCAGAGTCGTCGCAACAACAGCACTGGCAGCCATAGGACCTGGTCCCCGCCTTCGGTCCAGCTGCAGTCTTTGACATTGGTGGCATCGGTGGTATTGGTGGCTGATAATTATCGCATGGGCATAAAGGTGCTATCGTTACTGTTTTTTTCTTACCGCTACAAGAACAATCCAATTTATGATCTTTAATATATTTGTATTCTTCATCATTATCTGAAATGTTTCACAACAAGTTTATAACATTTGATTTAAAGTTAGTGCTCGTTTACGGAGACGCATGGCGTCGAGCCCCCGGGGCGTCGCTCGGACATTTTTTCCGTTTACAGAGAGGCGGTGCGTGCAGCGAGTCGCGTCATGACACATACAAACACAAACATATGGTAATGTGTGATATTGTTCATGGAGACGCGGGGCGTGCTGCGGCGACCGCAGCATTGCACGCAGCGGCGGACGCTTGACACTCAAACCAGCGTTGCCAACGCCGAATTGCCAAGTTAATTGGGGATGGGATCGATAGTCCGGGTCAAGTCAGAACATTTTTTCAAGAAATGTAATTATTTTTTTTAAGGCGCAGATACCCTATATAGTCTAATAGAGCAGTCACCGTAGACAGATTAAACGTATTAGGTCGCAGAAAATAGGACCATCCTGATTTTTAGGGTGGTTGTTAGGATAGATACGAGTAATGTCCTCCAAATTTTTCAACCTCGAAAGACTAACTGCGAAGTGCTCAGAAAACTACTTAATTTTCGGTAATTTTTAAGAGTTAAGTTTAATTCTCCTAAACGGTGCGTTCTACGGAGAAAGTCAATCTCATTGAAATATAAAAAACCCAAGATACACACTCAGCGTCTCAAAAATGTCCGCATAATTTAAAATTGTGCCCTTGTGTCAAACAGTTTCTTGTCGCTCGCCTCACTGCAAGCTTGTCAAAAATGCCAAAGTGTTCGTTGACATATTGTAAATTAATATTACGTCAAGAACGTTGAAAATGGATGGAATATCGTATTTTCCATCAGTAAGAGAGTTCATTGATTTGTTTTTGTGGTTTTTATGGCTTAATATATAAAGCTATATGTGGTTTTGATTTAGTTTGTCTCAAAACTTCACTAAACGGTCCAAGTATAATACGACAAATTTCAATAGCCGCTTTGCCAGTGTAAGAACGCTGCATTATAGCCTCCTTTTATTTTAGTCGCATTATACAAATGACCCTGTTCTAATAGAGAATATGCATGCGATTTTTTTATTTGGAAAATAAAATACTTATTAGCTCTAGTAACCTATCATGAAATTATTTTTTAAATACATTCATCAGCGATGAAGTTATAAAGCTTCAAAGTATACAATTAGAAAGAGAAGTCCGATGTAAACTTTGACGTCATCGTCTATGACGCCTATACAACTGCCATAGAAAACAGAGTTTTCGCGAGAGGGACAGATATATTATGATGACTCCTTCGTTTTTCGAGTATTTTTTATTCTATTTTTACTGTTAGTAATATATTTTTGTACATTTTTAGATAAACTGTAGATCAGGGGTTCCCAAACTTATTTTGTCTACTGCCCACTTTGAGAATAAATTATTTTTTAGCACCCCCATTCTTTCACCTACTTAAAAACCACTACAACTTCCAATTAAATTAATTAATTATTGTGAGCTATATTTGCAGAAATAAAACATTAATTCTAAACGAGACGGTTCCAATTTTTTCAATTCAATTTATTTATTTCAGATAGATTACAATCATAATATTAGGTCTTTACCTATGAAATTTCCGTTCTGCAGTACTGGCCATTTCAAATCAAAATAATTTTTGTTTGGCTAAGAATTCTAATTTCAAATTAATTTTATTTTAAAAACATGTTTTTTTTTCCAAAAGTAGTCATTTGTTTATTGATTAGTGTTACATTTTCATCGCATTTCAATCTTTTTCGTCATCATGGATACGTTAAAATTCGAGTAATTATGGAATATGAATACCGTCGTGGCAGCAACGCGGCACAAGCGGCACGCAACATCAACGACGTTTACGGAGCTAACACTACAAACCAACGCACCACCTGTTATTGGTTTGCTCGCTTCCGTTCTGGAAATTTCGACCTGAAAAATGAACCTCGCGGTCGTCCGAAGACTTTGGTCGACGATGACGAATTAAAGGCGATTGTGGAAGCTGATGATACACAATCTACGGCTGAATTAGCAGCAGCTTTCGACGTTAGCGTCAAAACAATATTGGTCCATTTGCTTCAAATTGGCAAGGTAAAAAAGCTTGACAAGTGGGTGCCCCACGAACTCAATGATCGCCAGCGCGAAGTACGCGTCGAGACGTGCCTTGCACTGCTCAACAGACACACAAATGAAGGAATTTTGAACCGCATTGTTACCTGCGATGAAAAATGGATTTTGTTTGATAACCGCAAGCGCTCAGCAAGTTGGTTGGATCCTGGTTCAGCATCTAAACAATGCCCTAAACGAAAACTTACCCCTAGAAAAGTGATGGTCACTGTTTGGTGGTCTAGCGCCGGTGTGATTCATCACAGCTTCTTACCAAACGGGGTGAGCATTACTGCAGATGTGTACTGTGAAGAACTGAACACAATGATGGAGAAGCTGGCACATATCCAACCAGCATTGGTCAATCGCTCGTCTCCGCTGCTCCTGCACGACAACGCGCGACCTCATACTGCACAGCAGACGGTCTCCAAGTTGCAAGAACTGGGGTTGGAAGCTCTCCGTCATCCGCCCTACTCACCAGACCTTGCGCCTACAGACTACTACTTTTTCCAGAATTTGGATAACTTCTTGGCGGGAAAAAAATTCAATACCCGAGAGGCAGTACAAAATGCCTTTGAAGACATTTGTTGCCTCCCGTCCAGCTGATTTCTTTAATAAGGGCATCAATAAACTGCCACTGCGTTGGCAAAGATGCATTGATTGCATGGGTGATTACTTCGATTAATACAAATAAAAAATACATGAAAAAAATCGTTAAAATTTTTTCATACAAAAAGGCAATTACATAGGTAAAGACCTATTAATTAGAATTATAAATATCCATAGATTCAATTTAAATAAAATATCACGAGACACAAACAAAACAAGGGAAACAAACAAACACACAACATTGGATCAGGTCCGCACTACCCGTATATGTAACTTTGTCCAATGCTCCATGAAGTGGAAATCCACATCCATTCTCCCTACAATGAGCTTCAGTAAGCTGTTGGGGCTGCCCCGTATGATGCGCATCAGAGAGGCTATTCTTTTGCGATGTATTGCCTGAAAGCCATCTACTTGAGCATCTGCAAACATACCTGATGCGCTACAAAAGCGTGGCAACCTCATCAACATCCTGAATGCGTTATTGTATTGAACACGCAGGGCATTGTAAGTCCTCTGCGTATGCCTCACCCATAGGCTGCATGTATAAAATGACTGACAGTACGCCTTCAATAAAGTCATTTTTACCTGTGTAGTACAGCGTGCAAACCTACGGGCCAGCATATTAGCTCTGACTGACAATGCCCTGCGTTCCCTTTCAATATCCACGTTATCTGTGAGGGCCTCGGTGACCCAGTGGCCCAGGTACTTAAATTGCGCCACTCTTTTGAGAGCACTGCCATTCAATGTGACCTGAGGTACGGTGTCATAGTTCTTCGTACCGGACTTGAACACCATCATCTCACTCTTAGCCGTGTTATACCTGAGCCCATGGGCCTCCGCAAAGCACTTACATAACTTGATTTAGCGCCTGAGGGCACTGATCGATGGGCTCAGCAACACCATATCGTCAGCGTAACTTATATTGTTAACGAAAACCCCATTAATCGAACAACCTACCTGGGTACCGCTGAGCTCACGGACCAGCCGATCTACGTACAACTTAAAGAGCTTGGGCGACGTCAGACCACCCTGTCTTACGCCACACTCCAACCAATACGCATCCGATAGTGATCCCGCCCATCTGACATTGTTACGCTGATTGCTATACCAATATTTAAGGAGCGACGTAAATCCGTCAGGAAGTTCAGTCTCACTCGACAGCTTCTGCCACAGCTTGTCATACACAACCAGGTCGAACGCCCTGGAGAGGTCTAAAAAACTGGCGTAAACTGGCGTATTCCTGCTGTTGTAATACTGGATAGTATGCTTGAGACTCAGTATAGCTGTTTCAGTAGACAGCCCAGTCCGAAATTCGAACTGGCGTCATGTAATTTAAGATGTTTATCTAAATATTTGTCAATCACACTATCCAGTACCTTAGCAATCACAGTTGCGAGCGAGATAGGCCTGTAATTATTCAGACTCGAAGCGTTCCCTGTCTTGTTCTTAATAATAGGGACAACTATGGTTCTCATCAACGCATCAGGTAAGTATGAGTGCCCCACGCAGAAGGTGAAAAGCATGGCTAGCACCCTTGGCAAGTGGTCGCCCGCATATTGCAAGTGTTCTATGCTCAATGAGTCATGGCCAGGGGATTTTCCTCGCTTCATACGTTTCACCGCCTGCGCAACATGCCTGTAATCTGTACGAACATGTCCTCGCATCGTGCCTTATGTGACTCAGTCTCTTTATTCCCAGTTGCTAAAGGTGAACAGACCTTAAAGTGCTCCTTAAACAGGTTGGCAATCTCATCGGGCCCACTATTACCCTCGACGCTCACTGGAACGCCCGACCTTGGACTCAGTTTACCGGTTTCCTTCCAAAATTGACCGAAATTCTTAGCTGTGTGTTGTGTTGCTAAAATATCCATTTTTATTTGCGTCTGGTTGTTTTGACACCATTTAAGCTTTGATTTACACGTAGCACGCGATTTTCGCATATTTTCAAAAAGAGGACCAGCTGTGGGCTTTCCGTTAATAACCCACTCCTGAAACCAAAGTCGAGCGTCACCATGAGCCTTTTTCACATATTTGTTCCATCCAGTAACATAGTGCTTTTTCTTTTGAAAACTATTTACTATTCTCTTACTGCAATTTGATGCTGCATTTTGTAAAATATTAACTATATTATAATACATCTTGTCTATAATACCTCTATGTTCTAAATTGCTACAAAATACATCTGCACATTTTCTAAACTCCGGAGGGAAATCTACGTCACGTAGTTTGTGTGTACACTCTTGACTGTATTGTTGTAATTGCGACAAATCCCTAACACCCCATACCACACTGTTCTGTACAGTCTTGGCATGCATAACTTTTGGTTTTAGAGTACTAATATCACACATCAGCTCAATAGGAAAATGATCAGACCACGAGATATTATATTTAATCTTAACATTTAAAACTGACCGCCTCGCTGCTTCGGTCACAACAACAATATGATCTAACCATGATCTAGTACCATGAACGTCACTAATGTATGTGTCTGAGTCCGATAATGATCCCAAAAAGTCAATATCCGCACACACCCAGCACTGATCAACACAAAAATTCATGAGATGCTTACCAAACGATGCACTCGGGTGAGCATTAAAGTCCCCAAGCATGAAGACCGTTTCCACGCCACAACTGTCTATCACTGCACTCATCTCACTCAAACAGTCCGTAAAATCGGCCATGTTATCCGTTGCATCTGTCGGCATGTAAACCGAAAACACTAAAAATTGTCGATCGTCAAGCACTACTTTAATGGCTGTGAGTATCACATTTTCACACTCTACTATAGATACGTACGGGTACACACTCTTGCGCCATAATATAGCAACGCCGCCGTACGGTCAGCCCCGCAACATCCCCGCTGACGTATCCACCGCTGATTTGCCAGTATACGCAAAATCCTGGTCTATAACTCCTAGGTATGAAATGTCATGGGGCATGAGCCATGTTTCTTGTAACGCCACTATATCAGCTGTTTGATATAACGACCTAACACAGTCAATTGATCTTGTTATTGACCGACAATTGAAACTGACAAAAGTCGTATTATTTATTTTCTTTTCTGATTTGTCTTCCATCACTATTTTAGTATTCCACAAACCTTCTAACAGAGACGCCTTCCGGCCATAAACTTCTTTCTAAGAAAAGTGTAATCTTTGACTTTGGGACACAAATTTTGTACGCATTATATTCTCGCTGTATCTTTGCGTTGATTCGTTACAAAGATACATTAACCTGCGTTTTATTCACTATGTAAGCCATTATAATAGGTCTTTACCTATGAAATTGCCGTTTTGTATGAAAAAATTTAAACGAATTGTTTTTCATATATTTTTTATTTGTATTAATCGTAGTAATCACCCATGCAATCAATGCATCTTTGCCAACGCAGTGGCAGTTTATTGCTGCCCTTCTTAAAGAAATCAGCTGGACGGGAGGCAACAAATTCTTCAAAGGCATTTTGTACTGCCTCTTGGGTATTGAATTTTTTTCCCGCCAAGAAGTTATCCAAATTCTGGAAAAAGTAGTAGTCTGTAGGCGCAAGGTCTGGTGAGTAGGGCGGATGACGGAGAGCTTCCAACCCCAGTTCTTGCAACTTGGAGACCGTCTGCTGTGTAGTATGAGGTCACGCGTTGTCGTGCAGGAGCAGCGGAGACGAGCGATTGACCAATGCTGGTTGGAGATGTGCCAGCTTCTCCATCATTGTGTTCAGTTCTTCACAGTACACATCTGCAGTAATGCTCGCCCCGTTTGGTAAGAAGCTGTGATGAATCGCACCGGCGCTAGACCACCAAACAGTGACCATCACTTTTCTAGGGGTAAGTTTTCGTTTAGGGCATTGTTTAGGTGCTGAACCAGGATCCAACCAACTTGTTGAGCGCTTGCGGTTATCAAACAGAATCCATTTTTCATCGCAGGTAACAATGCGGTTCAAAATTCCTTCATTTGTGTGTCTGTTGAGCAGTGCAAGGCACATCTTGACGCGTACTTCACGCTGGCGATCATTGAGTTCGTGGGGCACCCATTTGTCAAGCTTTTTTACCTTGCCAATTTGACGCAAATGGACCAATATTGTTTTGACGCTAACGTCGAAAGCTGCTGCTAATTCAGCCGTAGATTGTGTATCATCAGCTTCCACAATCGCCTTTAATTCGTCATTGTCGACCAGTCTTCGGACGACCGCGAGGTTCATTTTTCAGGTCGAAATTTCCAGAACGGAAGCGAGCAAACCAATAACAGGTGGTGCGTTGGTTTGTAGTGTTAGCTCCGTAAACGTCGCTGATGTTGTTTGCCGCTTGTGCCGCGTTGCTGCCACGACGGTATTCATATTCCATAATTACTCGAATTTTTAACGTATCCATGATGACGAAAAAGATTGAAATGCGATGAAAATGTAACACTAATCAATAAACAAATGACTACTTTTGAAAAAAAAAACATGTTTTTAAAATAAAATTAATTTGAAATTAGAATTCTTAGCCAAACAAAACATATTTTGATTTGAAATGGCCATTACTGCAGAACGGCAATTTCATAGGTAAAGACCTAATATCACTTTCCGATGTACTCTTATGTACATTGTTTAGAAACAAAAGTATTCTAATATCCGCGCCCTTAAATTTCTCATTAGGTTGATTAAGGGCTTTCCTTCAATAGTATGATGATTCCTCAACTTTTTTCGCTGTATCAAAGTCCATTCCTCCGACTGCTTCTTATCTTTCCATTGTCCATCTTTAGCAACAATACGCGCTAATGTTTTTTGATTTACCGGCGTAGATGCCATCTGATGACTCATAGACGCTCCTGTGTCCACAGTGAGGCTCACTTGCCGTTTAGGTGGAGGCGAGCATTCGCTGTTCGAAACTGCGATGTCGTAACGTGCCTCCATATGCTTCGCCTCATTTGCGCAACGCACCTGTGTGAGCGGGACAGCGTCACAGTCGATCCGTGCGCGTCGTGTGTTGCGCTCTCAGCTGAGTCATGAGTCATGCTATGTTCTTCAATGTGAGGTAGGCCCAACGGCCCGCTGTCCATAAAGCAGCTGTTAGACATACCTCCACCGCCACGATTTTTATTTATATTCATGCATTCATAATTATTGACCAAAGATGCTTGTTTCGGATTTATTAGTTCTAGTATTAGTTCTTGTTTTACCTCATGCAGTTAATCTGATGTGTCCTTTAATAATCTCTGGATAGATTATAAGAAGCCCTATGACTCGGTGCCACATACATGGCTCATGAGGGTGCTGGAGCTGTACAAAGTTGATGCAGTTTTACGCACCTTCCTGATTTCGTGTATGGGGCAGTGGAGGACGGTTCTTCACTATCCAGGGTGTCGACAGACCCAGGCAAACAGCGAACCGATAAGGATCGAGCGTGGCATATTTGGTATTGTATGTTTTGTATTTGGGTGACAGTCTGAGTCCACTGTGGTTTTGTCTGGCCCTCAACCCTCTCAGTACATTGTTGGAGGGTTCGGGCCAAGGCTACCGGTTGAGAAGAGGTGGTCAGGTCATATCGCACCTCCTTTACATGGATGACTTGAAACTCTTTGCTTCTAACAACTTGCAACTGACGAAGCTACTGAAGGTAACAGAAACCTTCAGTGGCGCCATCAGGATGGAATTTGGTTTGGACAAATGTGCGGTCATGCATGTAAAGCGAGGGGAGATTATGGAATCCGAGGGAACACAACTCTCGGATTCCATAGACCTTAGGTCCCTCTCCTCAACCGAAACTTACAAGTATTTGGGTATGTCGGAAGCGTTAGGCATCAGTGCTACTGACATGAAACAATCGTTGAAGGAGCGCTTCTTTGGTCGCCTAAATAAAGTACTTAACAGTCTCTTATCAGGCGAAAATAAGGTGCGCGCCTTCAACGGTTGGGTCATGCCGGTTTTGATGTATTCTTTCGGCATACTCAAATGGACTCAGACGGAACTTGACGCCCTGGATAGGAGGATACGTTCACTGCTTACCGCAAATCAGATGCATCACCCACAGTCATCGGTGATGAGGCTGTATATCCCGCGGAAGTGCGGGGGTCGTGGCTTCTTAAATGCTAAGACCCTGCACAACCGCGCGGTATGCAGCCTTAGGGAATACTTCCTAGAGGCCGACGTGGGTATGCATCGAGATGTGGTACCGGTGGACAAAGGCCTTACCGCGCTCTCCTTGGCTAACGAGAACTGGCGCAAACCTGTGGTATTAGATACTAACGACCGCAGGGAGGTATGGCAGAGCAAGGAGCTTCACGGACGCTTTTATCGGGTCCTACATGGGCCCGATGTAGACTTCTTAGCGTCCGTAGCCTGGCTTCGTTTTGGTGACCTCTTCGGGGAAACCGAAGGTGTTGTCTGTGCAATTATGGACAAAGTTATGATGACTAATAACTACCGGAAATACATTGTGAAGGACGGTACGGTTGACATATGTCGGGCATGTCATTGGCCCGGGGAATCCATCCGCCACATTATTTCCGTCTGTTCTAGGCTGGTTAACGGAGACTATTTGCACAGGCACAACCTTGTAGCCAGGATTATTCACCAGCAACTTGCTCTTAAATACAATCTTGTGGAATCGAAAGTACCGTACTATAGGTATGTGCCCGACCCAGTTCTCGAAAGTGGTAATAGCACATTGTATTGGGATCGGTCTATCATCACTGACTGGACTATTGTTGCCAATAAGCCTGATATAGTGGTGATAGACCGACTAGAGCGTCGCGCAATGATTGTTGATATAGCAGTCCCTCATGACGAAAACCTCGTGAAGTCAGAGAAAGATAAACAAACGAAGTATCTTGACTTGGCTCGCGAGGATGTCGACATGTGGGATGTGAACACAGCAGTCATTGTGCTGATAGTTGTGACGGCCAATGGCATTATTGCCAAGAGCCTCGACCAACATCTCAAGAGGCTCTCGTTGGGCAGCTGGATCAAGGTCTTGATCCAGAAAGCTGTACTCCTGTTCACGGCGCGTATAGTGAGGAGGTTCCTCTCTCAGGAGCCCTGACCACCGGTAGCTTGAACCCTGTTCCCGATACCGGTGGGCTATTATTTTGTTATATTTTTAAATGTTTTTTTTTTTAATCTATTTTTTTTAATGAAATATTTAAAAATGTAAAATTATATGTGTATAGAATGAATAAATGAAATAATAATATTATAAAGAGGAAAGATTTGTTTGTTTGCTTGCATATTTGTTTGTTTGAATTGAATAGGCTCCGAAACTACTGGACCGATATAAAAAATTCTTTCACCATTAGAATCTTTCATTATCCCTGATAAACATGGGCTATACAATATTTTCAAAAAAGTTAGGGGCCCGTATGAAAATTCGATAATGTAACCCAAAGTGTGAAAAAAATACCAAAAAAGATCCTTATACCGCGTACGCTGCGGAAACTATTGATAATAGAGCAAAGTGATGCTCTAAAGTTTTATAGTGGATCTCAATATCTACAAAAATGTCTGCGAGGGTGTCTGGCGGCTACAAATATATCTAACTAATATGGTTAAGTCACAATGACCTTTATTGATCCTTATCAATTTAATTTATTTAATAATTAAAGTTGGTTATGTAAAAATACACTTTAAATTATTCAAATTGGATCTTTCGTTTAAAAGTTATGATGGGTATAAAAATACTGTAAGTAAGAAAATGTTGCAGTTTGCGCGAACTGCCGTCGTTGAACGTTTAGTTTATTAATAAGTAATTTACACGGTGAGTTGAAATTCGTGGAGTACTAACTAAATTTGCGCGACCGAAATCACCGGCGAAGTGCTAGCTATAATGCCGTGTACTTCTGTTGCAGAAGTCAGCTGAGGTCCTGTCATCACGTAACGTAAATCATTTCCCTTAATTTTCTTCAACATTTGAATACTTCCAAAATATGTACAATATTCAAGATCAATAAATTTGCTGTTTTTTTTAAATTGTACTCATTTTCTTTTTATATGATAAGAATTATTTTCCACTGAACTATTTAACATATTAATTTCGAAAGTCTAGTAAATCACAGAGCTCCATTTTTTAAACTACAATTAATTCGATTTACAACCCTAATCTCTTCAAAGTTAGAGTGAACAGGCTTCTTCTGGGTAAGCTCTCTCCATCGTAGACTTTGTCTCTGTCATCTCTGACTTAGACTAGAGTCAAGAGCAAACCCATCGCTAATAAATAATATTTTTTTTTTTTGTGAAAAATGGGTAATTTTGATTTTGATTTTTTTCAATACCTGTAAAACCAAATCAACTGCATTTGCACTTTAATTGCAGTTAATTTTATCTACTTTAATAGTCCACTGATTAACTTTTTATCTAGAATTCTCCGTTTAGAAGATATAAGCCAAACTACTGAAAACAAAAAAAATACTGAAAACGTTAAAGTTTTCCGAGAACTACGCCGTCAGGCTGTTAGCACAGGTCTTTCGCGTTTGAAAAATTGGGTGTGCACTACTGGCACCTACCCTAATAACATCCCAAAGAATCAGGTTTGTTCAAAATACTGCGACCTTAAATGTCTTGTATGACTGGCCTATAAAAGGCTTTTAATTTTTGGAAAAAATCTGTTATATTAGACATTTATAATTTTAATGAAGGAAAATTAAGGAAATAAGAGTGAAAAATTGTAGTTTTGAAAATTGGTACAGTTGTTCTTTGAGGAGTCCAGATGAACATACTGAAAGTCCCCGAGGGTGGGAGGTTAGCTGGCGGTGGGGGAGGGGGGGAAAGGTACCTCTTTTCAGTTTTTTGCTTGTATCACCAAAACCATTAGAAATATCTTCTCGCTTACTTCTACATTATTTATCTACATTGAATTTTCTATACAATAAATGATTAACATTTCACTGTAGGATCAAAACTTTAGGAGATAGAGGTTATCTAAAATTAATCAAATAAAATGTTTCATAAATCATACAAAGACGAATGGTAATTTCTGACCCAGTAGCCGACAGAGTTGAGCATAGTTTTTTGTCATTTAAAGAAGAGTAAAATAATCAGTTAAACCTTCTTTTTTCTTTATTAGGGTCACTAGCGGGAAATCAGTAGATTTTTTGTGCCCAGTTTGAGGAATGTGACTTGGATACAACTTCGCATCGCCTCGGGCGACTTCCAGTCGTTGTCAGTTTTTGCGCCCGATCAAAAAGACTCGAAGTGTCCACGAAGCGTCTTACTACACTACTCGGCTCACTTCAGTTCGTGTCAAGTCGTGATAAATACGCACGTATTTATACTTCGCGAGAGTACACATTGCAATGGCAGCTGCCACTTGAACGTTATCCATTATGCCTATCGTGCGGGCGTCGGGCGACGGAGCTCCTCGTGAAGTTGCACTAGTGTGTAGTCACGCGGTGTACCCTTGTTTCGTAGACAGAAATTTCATAGAATATCGATTCGCAGAAAATGTTTCACATAATATTTCTGTACGGTGCAACCGCACATTATGCAGTTCAGCAGTTTACGCCGCACATACATTTCGATTCAACTCTTAATACAGTTCAGTTCGCGTTAGGCTATCAAGTCAGCCAGGCGTTCTCGTTACAGCCAACAAGGGCCGCGTCACTCACTTCATTTGCCACACCATCAGTTCATTAAGCTCATTTTACCTATAAGTACTTTTGGGATAATACAGTAGTGTTTTAGTACTTACCTTCTTTTATTCCATTCATCTCCCATCTAAAGGTAATTTAGGGTCTAGCAAGAGATCATACATATCTTTTTGGTCCTTCGAGCTTTCTTTTGATTCTTCGACTGTGAGCATCGAACGCTATATAGTCCATTTCGCACGCGAGGACAGTGTAGCGGGAAGCTATCCAGTGACTCAAAGTGTGTGCTGTGTTGAGTGACTATAAAACTTTGAGACTAACAAGTGTCTCAAGGATCGTCAAGGATCCAAAAACTATCAGGAGTTCAGTGTAGGAATCCTAGACTTCGGGACTACCAGGTGTCTTGGGGAGCATTTCATCATCAAGAGCTGAGGTTAGCAGGTGTCTCAAGGTATCGCCAAGGATCCGAAAGCAGTTATCAAGAAACATTCAAGTAAGATCTTTCCATTTATTTCTTACTTCAAATAAATCCTCGTCGTGGAGGCCATACATGCAAATCAGGACGAACTTTACATAGCCATCCAAAAGTTGGCTACAAATATCAAAAAGGACTCAGCGGATCGTAAGACTGCTGACTATTTCAAGCGACGTTTAGAAAACTTAAATCAGTATTGGTCCGATTGCCAGTACAATCACGACCGTCTTATTACGGAAGAAAGCAAGTCTCATCCGTATTTTATTGGGCGTGCATACGAACGATCAGAAGAGCTATACATCTCGACCAAAGCGCTCATCAATCAACAACAACAAGTTTTGTTGATAAAGATGAAGGACGCTCAACAGGGAGGTTCTACACAGGAGGAACAAGGTCCTGCATGGTCTGAGCAAGAAGATCCGGTGAGACGTCAATCGCCGCCAGTCGAGGTATGCTCCAGAGGTTCATCTAGCAAGCTCGATGAACTGTTGAAAAAACAAGCAAGCAACTTCAGGGCACTGCAGCGCACTGTGGCATGGATAAATTAGGATTTTATGTCCGAAAAGTGGGAGTTGAAAGATGCCTTACGTACTCTACAGTCTCGATGGTCTATCATAGATTCCTTACATTGGGAATTAGATAGCGAATTGGAGGGTGCTAATCAAGAATATGAGCTGTCTTATACAAAGCAAGAAACTATTTACAATGAATTAAAAAATGCAATTAACAGAAAACTAGGGTCCGTAGTTCACAAGGAGAATTGGACACCAAAAATTGACATCCCATCCTTCAATGGCAATTATCAAACTTGGGTGTCTTTTAAGTACTTGTTTTTTGAAGCTATCCACAGTAACGTCTCCTTATCAAACGCTCACAAGATGCAGTTTCTTAAAAGCAAAGTGCGGGGAGAAGCTGAACGTTTGATACAGCATTTACAAATCAGACAACTACACTGTTTGCTGGGAGATTTTGAACAACAGGTACAATAACACATGGTTGATTTTTACATCTCACATAGATCTCATACTAAATCTGCCGTTAGTTCAACAAACAAACGTTCCCCAGATCAAGAAAATTCACGATACAACACTAGAATTTTTAAACTCAATAAGGAACCTAGGCGTTAATATAGACAGCTGGGATCCATTCATCGTGCGTATTTTACTGCTAAAATTAGATGCGGACACGCACAATAATTATTTGGAATCTCTGAAGAAACCCAGAGAACTGCCAAAATTGACGGAGTTTCTAAGCTTCTTAGAGAGTAGATTCACCGCATTGGAATCTTCGCGGAAGAAAAACAAAAATTCCAAACCATCAACAAGCAAGCAAAATAATTCATCATCGTCAAATATCAAGAATAAATATTCAGCAAGTAAGACTTCGGTACAGAATATCGAATTAACATGTCCGTTGTAAAGCAGGTATATTGGGCGTCGAACACGACTGTCTGATTAAAACCGAAAGTTTTACGGTTTACTCACGCAATGAAGGGTTTAGCACTTTAGACATAAAACCGTCTTTCAAGCTGCCTGAGATAGAACCAATCAATCATATCATAGACGTAGGCATCCCAACTCCACTGATACAAAACTATACATTTCTCTCGAGCAACGAGGAGCTTGACGACATCAAGAAGCAACTCCGCATTCTAAAAGCAAGTGAAAATTTGCCACATCAAATTTCTTATCACGATATCCTCACTACACAGCATTTTATGTGGTGATTGGAGTTGTTTTGGTGGTAGGAGCAGTCTTCATGGTACGACGGCTGCGTAACAGGCGAACTGCATCTCTCGCGGTAGCAAGAGCCGAAATAACAAGTCCACAGAACACACAACACGCGACACCGGCACGGGCAGAGGCTGGGGCCTCTATCTCATCATCTACGGTTCAATATAATGTTAGTGTGCGTAATCAGTGTGAAATTCCGTGTGTATCAGATTACAGTGAAATTTCAAAAGTGCATAAATTAGATAAGTGTACAATATAGGCATTGTACTCGTATTGTATTGACTTGTATTTTCTCGTAAAACGGAGTTCAAGTAGAGACTCTAAACATAGAATAAGGATCAATTGGAATCACCTTGTCAATCATCTAGTATAAGGACCAATTGGCATCACCTTGTTACTCATCTTTCATGTTCATCTCATATTCATCTTCCCGCTCGGGAGCATGTACGGTGCAACCGCACATTATGCAATTCAGCAGTTTACGCCGCACATACATTTCGATTCAACTCATAATACAGTTCAGTACGCGTTAGGCTATCAAGTCAGCCAGGCGTTCTCGTTACAGCCAACAAGGGCCGCGTCACTCACTTCATTTGCCACACCATCAGTTCATTAATCTCATTTTACCTATAAGTACTTTTGGGACAATACAGTAGTGTTCTAGTACTTACCTTCTTTTATTCCATTCATCTCCCATCTAAAGGTAAAGTAGGGTCTAGCAAGAGATCATACAATTTGGTTGTTGTAATTTTATGTGAAATATTATTATTTCAAAGACTATTTACTTGAATGAAATCTATTTCACAGAAACACAATTCAATGAATTTCATGATCACATTTTTTTATGTAACAAACTTATCAAACAGTAGAATTATTTTTTAACGAATATCGTTTGTCCGGTGTTTTTTTCCACAGTATTTTATACTTAAGTGAAATTTAATTATAATAAAATATTATAGTTTTAAAATTTTGCCCACACACATATTGCCATTTTTATAAAATAGCATTTACCGAAATAAAATATGATCTTAAAAAAACAACATGTGTGCTAAAAAATTTGTGACAGAAATGAATCGCTGAATCGCACGTAGTCTTGTCTGTCATACCCCTAGAGTGTAATTTAAGCCCGCGTAGGCGCGAAGAGGCGAGGTGGCCCGCGAGGTGAGGAGCAGGTGCTATAACGCCCGCCACCGCGGCTGAGGCTGCCGGCCAGCAAGCCGAAGCTGCGGTGGTGAGCATTATAACCATATGCGACGATAAGTTCGCGCGGGATCGCCGGAGCCCCGCAGCGCCGGAAACATGACAGAAACCATGCCTGCTGCATGTTGTATGCTTGCCTGCATACTGTGTTGCTTGCTTGCATTCTGCATGTTGCCTGCTCGTTTGCGTGCTGCATGCTTGCTTGCTTACATGCTGCATGTTGCAAGCTGCATGCTTGCTACATGTTGCATGCCGCATGATTGCTGCATGCTTGCTGCATTTATGTTGTATGTTCGCCTGCATACTGCATGCTTGCTTGCATTCTGCATATTGCATGGTCGCTTGCATACCGCATGCTTGCTTGCATTATGCATGTTGCATGCTTGTTTATGTGCTGTATGCTTGCTTACTTACATGCTGCATTTCGTTTGCTTGCTGCATACTTGCTGTATGCTTCCTGCAGCTGCATGCTTGCTGTATGCTTCCTGCAGCTGCATGCTTGCTGTATGCTTCCTGCATGCTAGCTGTATGCTTGCTGCATTAATGGTTATACTTATTTGCGTAGTTCTGTCTTTTATTCCCATCGCCGTTTTGCCACCATTGTCGCTTCGCGGGGTTCCGTCAAGCAGGCCTGAATGAAAAGTTTTACTTAAGTAGAATTTACCTGCATTTTTTTTTTTGTGACTGCGACGTTGTAATTTGATAGGAGGGTATGCATTATGTCAAACGTTTAGAAACTGTCAGTTGATGAAATATTTTTCTTGGTAACAAGTTTTATGTTAACTACTTATTATGCGGATAAAGAATATTTGATTTGTAATTCTATGATATCATAAATATCGAAATAAAGTGTATTTCTTCAAAGTAAGTATTCTGCGTAATGATTATTCTATGAAATGATAATACGAGAAAATTTTTATGTGAAACGAAATTCTATGAAACTATCTTCTGTAAAACAACGTACAACCGTAGTCACGTACTTCAGACTTCGGCAACTTCGTAGAGTACTTCGTCAAAGTAACTTCGCGAGTAGTGTAGTGGAGGCTTAAGATATAAATAATTTGGTCCACATCATTCGTTACATCAAGACAGTTAATGACCGACCAAAATTTCGGTTTCGGCCAGTTGTGGCCAAAAATTCTAGTTTCGGCTTTAGTTTTGGTTTCAGCCACAATATAGCCGAAACTTTCGGCCTCGCCGAAACTCGAATGTTCGTGAATTTTCGTGCGTTGTTCTGTTCTTCGCAGCTAACTCGTGCTTGCTCGTCGGCGCGGTGAATTACCAGCCATATATCCTTATTTTAACACTATGATTATATTGTGTGTGACCTTTATTTTGATTGATATGAAGGAATAGGAGGATATTGCTAGTAGCTTAATAATCTCGCTTCGTTCTTTTCCGTCGAACGCTCGTCTTTTATACTTAAAAATTAAATTTGAATAAAATTTCCCTAGTTAGGACTGAATACTTTGTGCCTGCCTAAGAGGCATGCATTCTAAGTTTTGTCGTTTGAAGAAAAAAAACAACTAGAACCTTATAGTACTTTTTATTGTTTTTCAAAGTACTCAATACGTAGCTTAATACACTTTTCCATTCGCTCAAACCAATTATTATAACATTTATTTCACTCTAAAGTGGGGGTGTTCAAAATGGCTGACTAGAAAGCGTCGACTGCTTCTTCACCAGACTGGAACCTTTGACCACAAAGACTTTTCTTAATTGTAGGAAATGTAAAGAAATCGTTAGGGCTTAGATCAGGACTGTATGGAGAATAGCCAAGAATTTCTAGTTTTTCGTGCTTCAAATACTCAATCATTTGACGAGCGCTGTGTGAGCTTGCGTTGTCGTAGTGCAGGATGATTTGCGCTTGCGTTGTCGTAGTTAGATTTTCGAAGTTCGGCAATGACTTGTGGTAAACAAACTGTGGTATACCACTCTTGCGTTAACCGTTCTACGATCTTTAAGTGTAATAGTCGCAACATGGCCGGTTTTTCCAACGAACGTGACCACCATCTTCTTTGAAATGCTTCGAGAACGAAGAACTTTAGTCGGTTTTGGCTCGTCTTGAAAGACCTACATTGTAGATGGTTGTTTAGAATCAGGATCGTAGGCATAGATCCAAGATTCGTCACCACTGATGATGTCGTAGACGTGATTTGATTCTCGTCGGTTAGACCTTTGCAGAGTTTTCTTACAACATCTGATCCGGGCCGCCTTGTGATAATCGTAAAGCAGATGCGGTATCCAACGGCAAACTAACTTTCTCACACCAAGCGCTTCATGCAAGATCTTTTTAATGGTTGTCCTCTCTCACGTAGCCTCTATCTCTTGATACGTCACATGACGATCTTCGAGAATTATTTGTCTCACAGCAATGATGTTATCTTCAGTGAAGGCGGATTTTGGGCGTCCTTCGCGAGATTTGTCACTAACACTAGTATGTCCACGCTGGAATTCTAAATACCAGTGTTCGACAGTCCGCAAACACGGGGCTTCATCACTGAACACAGATGTTAGCTCTTCAAAACACTGAAGCCGTGTCAGGCCTCTTCTAAAGTTGTAGAAAATTATTGCACGAACATTTTCCTTAGAAAGATTCATTTTCGTACGTAACCTAACAGATTCCAATCGACGCTGTGACTAAACAATAGCATTAATCCTATCAACTGTTTTGAGATTCAAAATTTAAACATTCGAAAATAGAACAGTTCCATATTCAAAATTGCCGGGAAATATGGAAACGACAGAACTTAAATGGCATGCCTAGTATTGGCAATTAATTCTCAATAATAATGTTAACATTACCCATGTGATATTATTTATTAGGTCTTGTATTATTCATGACATGAAAAATACATATTTGTTACGACTTTAATGATTGTTTTTAGGGTTCTGAACAAAAAACGGAACCCTTATAGGATCACTCGGTGTCTGTCTGGTTGTTTGTTCGTCTATCACAACCCGTTTTCTCCAGATCCACTGGTCCTATTCTGTTGAAATTTGGTACACATATATAAACTTTTGAGATCCAAACACGAACGTCTTAAGTAAATTATTAATTTTTTAGTATGGGGTTACTTTTGGGGGTCAAACGAAAAAAAAAAAGTTTTTAGAACAATATTGTGTGACATGTCAAATAAAAGGGCTTATTGTGAGGGTTTCACTTATACAGGGTTATTTGTAAAACACCAGCAACCTTTTAGGCAATGAGTTTTGGGTTTGAAGTTATTTAAGAAATTAGACGTTACGTGGTGGTTACCTCATCTTATTAAGAAAAAACTTAAAATTTAAGCAACGTAATGACATCGTTAACTTATCAGTGGAACATTGCATCGAACTGTCCTGTGTTGAGCTAGATAAGCATATCATAGTGTGCGTGTACAGACCCCCAAACCCTCAAAACTTTACTTTATTTGAGTCAACAATGGAAGATATCCTTGCGAAACTTGCAGCAGGTAACAAGCCCGCGATTATTTGTGGGGATTTTAATATTAATATTTTAGAAATTAATTCAAATAGCAGCAGATTTATAAGCCTTTTTAAATCGTTTAATTTGTCTAATGTGTTTACAGAACCGACTAGGGTAACACCAACTTCTTCAACCTGTATCGATAATGTATTCTGCGATTGTGAATATTTAGATAAAGCCATAGTTAATTACCTTCCCTCTGATCATAGTGGTCAATTGGTAACATTTCAGTTTAAAGCAGCCTTGGAAAAAATTCATATACAATATAGGCCAATTACAACTGGCAAACTAGCTAAATTCAATGGTACCTTACAAAATAAGTTAAATTTTCTAGGCCATAACATTGAAGATGCTAATAAATTTTATGATAATTTCTTTTCAGTGGTTCTAAAGGAATTCAATGCAACTTTTGAAAAGAAGTCTAAGGATACTTTCCCTAAGTATGTATTTAGTGACTGGGCGACTAAAGGCATTAGGATAAGTAGGGAAAGACTATATGAGCTATATGGCCTTAAGCCTGTCATAAACACTGATTCTTTTAATAAGTTTGTAAACAAATATTCTAAAGTGTTCAGAAATACTTGCAAGGTAGCTAAAGCCCTATATATTAGCAACAAGATCAAATCGTCAGAAAATAAAATAAAGACAGTTTGGAAAGTTATGAATAATGAAACTAATAGAAATAAAGAACGAAACACTGATTATTTACTGGAGACTACACATGGTGCCAAAAGCTCTAATTTAGAAATAGCTCAAGAATTTGTAAATTTTTTCACCAATATACCAACTAAAATTACGGAATATTTAAATTCTTCACCTGAGGTCTCATATAATTTATTAAAAGCTAACGTTCCAGGTTGTACGGTTGAATTCCAGTTCAAACATATCAACCCTGTGACAGTCATAAAAGCTTTCCGGCAAATCAAAATCAAATTGACCGAAGACATATGGGGAATGTCTATTAAAGTGTGCACGTCCATAATTGAAACTATAGCACCATACTTGGCTTTAATATTTAATTTATGTGTAGACCAAGGAGTCTTTCCGGATATAATGAAATATAGTAAGGTTATACCACTATTTAAATCGGGCGACAGCAAAGACACCAATAATTATAGACCTGTATCTGTTTTGCCGGTTTTTAGCAAAGTGTTTGAAAAAGTAATGCTCAATCAGATGCTCAATCATTTTAACAGCAATAAAATTTTACACGATCAACAGTATGGTTTTACCAGGGGTCGTTGTACGACTGACGGTGGTGCCACGTTGTTAAAACACATATACTCAGCGTGGGAAGAGGCACAAGATGCCATAGGAATCTTTTGTGACCTCTCCAAGGCATTTGATTGTGTAAATCACGAAACCTTGCTCCTAAAGCTAGGACATTACGGACTAGGTAAACTTGCACTCAGTCTAATAAAATCTTACTTAAATGATAGACAGCAGCAAGTTCAAATAAATGGTGTCAATTCACGGGGTTTAAAAGTCAAAATGGGGGTACCACAAGGCTCTATTTTGGGTCCTTTCCTCTTTCTAGTATATATTAATGATCTACCCCATCTTTTAAAAAATCAACCTCATATGGTATTATTTGCTGACGATACGTCCTTAATTTTTAAGATAGATAGACGTTCCATAAATCTTGACGACGTAAATAACGCCCTACAGCAGGTCCAAAATTGGTTTACTGCTAATAATTTAGTATTAAATGGGAAAAAAACTAAATGCATCAGATTTGCCTTACCGAACGTTAAAAGAAATGATTGCGACAAAGTATTGAACAAGGAGAAACTTGAATTCGTCGAAAACACGGTTTTCCTGGGGATTACGCTTGACTCAAGGCTACAATGGGGTCCTCATTTAACATCTCTTGCGGGACGGCTAAGTTCAGCAGCATACGCTGTCAGAAAAATCCGTCAATTTACCGATATAGATACCGCGAGGCTGGTCTATTTTAGTTACTTTCATAGTATCATGTCTTACGGTATCTTATTATGGGGACGTGCTGCAGACATCGAGTCTATATTTATCCTGCAGAAAAGAGCCATCAGAGCCATTTACAATCTCCGTCGGCGTGATTCCCTAAGAGAACTGTTTAAGGATATCAACATCATGACGGTACCTTGTCAATACATTTACGAAAATATTATGTATGTTCGGAAAAATCTTCATCTCTTTAGCAAGATTAGGGACAGGCATAATTTTAACACTAGAAATAGGAACAAATTAGATCAACCCCGATTCAGATTGGCCAAAGTACACACTTCTTTTATGGGGTACTGTATTAAATTTTATAATAAAATACCAGTTGATATTTTCGAACTGAATGAGAGAAAATTTAAAGCATGCATAAAACGCACACTATGTAGACAAGCGTATTATAAACTGGAAGATTATATCCTCGATAAAAACGCTTGGCTAAATGCTGGTCCTGCTCCACAGTCACAGCTGCTTAGGTCCACTTTTTAGGTTTCTATGTTTTTATATTTGGAAGAGATGCTCGCTCCTTTTAGAGGTTCTTACATTATTTCGTTTATTTATTCTTATATACATACAAATTATATTATTATATTAATTACTTATTTATTCTTTTTGATGTAAGATCTTAATCGTTCTCTTTATTAATTTATTTTTCATTATTTGGTCAAAGACAACCATAGTTTTGTGTAAAGTAGAAGCATATTTTTCAAATTTTGTAAATGTGAGTACCATGAAACCATTTACATTTTATGTGAGTAGTTATAGTTTTACTTGTTGGACATGAACGAGCATGGTGGTTGAGAGCATGTCATGCTCACTCAAATGTCTCGCTGATGGCGGCGCGTGGGTTTGATCATTCGGTTCCCTTCGAAATGGTTGAGCTGAAGGGTGCCGATACACGCGTCATGTTCGTGAACAGGCGCCGTCGGTTGACACTGGTCATCTCTTAACTGCCATTGGCTTATTTTAATCTTTATATTTAAAATTCTTATAATAAGCCCTTTTTATTTTCCTTTGCATTGTCCTCACATGCAGAAGCAACAAGTATATGTAACTTGAAATTTTGTAAAACCAGAACATGATTTAAAAGAGTGTCCGTGGAGTTTCTTGCACGTTCTTCTCCATAGAGATCTACGCTTTGGAACGTGCAAATAGCTTCCATGTTTTTGACTGACCGACCTTGACGTTTCAAAAGTGCCTGTGAATGGTTTATTTGAAATAAAATGCTTTGAATTTGAATCTGAATTTGAGACGAAAACTGACCATTCCCCCCTTATCTCCAAAACTACTGCGCCTATATAAAAAAAAATGCAGATAATAGATCTTTGCCTATAGATTACAGAAAAACCTATAACATGTCTATAGTTTTAAAACAACATTAAATTTGAAAAATATTAAATTCGTTCGGCACCCTTTGTACGCGAGTCCGACTCGCACTTGGCCAGTTATTTTTATTTTATTGTCTATATAATAACCACATATATATAACTGAATAATATATACGTAAAGTACGTTTCACTAAATATTAGTACTTTTAAATAATCGTAGTTTCGGCCGAAACAGAGCAAGGCCGAAAGTTCAGTTTCGGTTTTGTTTTCGGCTGAAAAACCAGTTTCAGTCGGACACTAGCTTCTACCAACTGGGCGCAAACATACACACGAGTAAAAGATAGAAAATGTTTTTATTATTTCTCAATTGTTCTACAGCACACAATTGAGGCAACCCAGTAAGTTATAAGGATACTTGTGATGGGGTTACCTCGCAACTTTCCACGGGTTACAATTTACTCTGTTGAGACTTAATTAAAAGGAAAAAAAAAACTGACGTTACGGTGTCAATCACCGCCGTTTTGTTTACAAAGAAAACGTTCTAGTGACGTGATTCACCGCTGCATTACGGCCGCTATATGACGGCGCCGCTATCTGACGACACCGTTATATGACGACACCGTTATCCTAGGAAAACAGAGCTTTAGAGACTTTGTAATTATGTCATAAGTTACTTACCCGAAGGTTCTATGCTAATTTCTGTGGTGGAACATCCTGTTGACTTTAAATTCGATGTTTTACCTTTGAGTACGTTTTCGAACATTTCTTTTATTTTTTCTGGACTGCACTGACAAGGCTCTGAATGTTTCTGTTCGGAAGAGGATACCGAATCATTTGTTTCGTTTGATTCACTGCAATATTTATTCGGACAGGGTTCCGAAATATGTGTTTTGTTCGATTCACTGCAATATTTATTCGGACAGGGTTCCGAAATATGTGTTTTGTTCGATTCACTGCAATATTTATTAGGACAGGGTTCCGAAATATGTGTTTCTTTCGATTCACGGCAATATATATTCGGACATGGTTCCGAAATATGTGTTTTGTTCGATTCACTGAAATATTTATTCGGACAGTATTCAGGCTCGACTGGCGTGTTGAACAGGAGTGGTGAGTAGTGCATGCTGTCCATTGGCATTTGATCGTATCTTTGTCGTGGACGATGACTGTCAGGATACGCGCGACACGGTGGTATTTCACATGGACTCACTGATGTTGGAGGTCTGTTGGTTGACACAAAAGATACTTGCTGAGTCATGTTCACTTTGGGTGACTGGTGGTAGCCGCCGCAGGTCGGGCCTAAAAATATTTTCACGTAAGAAATATAAGTTGTGAAATCATCCAAAGGGAGTTTTTAGCCTTGTAAAGCCAAAAGCTCTCTGGCCGGTTGCTTGCTTAACGACGCGAGCCTGGTTAGTGTCTTGGCGAGTACAAACTTACTAAACCCTTGCTACTAGCCGCGTTATTCGCTAGGCTCCAGGCGCTAAGCAGGACGTCTATCAGTACGTGTTTAACATGAAAGTCTTCGGAGTAACTTCGAAATTATTCCCTATTTAACGTAACATCAATGAATGCAGTTGCACGCAAAAGTTGGCTAACATTATTCGTATTTTATTTCTGCGATTACTTATTACTCTCTTTTTCTGTGCCCTCGCCCTTTCCCGATTTGGGGTAGACATTCCTAAACTTTTGTTTACTTATAACTGACTTTAATATAACAAAGTTGGGATAATACATACCATTGTTGACAAGATGTGGTGTAACACATCGATGCTCGGGCATAAGGTCTTCAATTATTTTATGTTTTTTAGGAGCACAGCAACACGGCCTGTCTGATGTGGTGTCAGTGCTAATAACATGACACATTTTTATATTTTGGTAAGGTGTAGAAATTTGACATAGTTTATTTTTGGTGTTCTGTTTTTCTTCGGTTCTATGTGAACAAAACTTAGGTAGGTTATGGCGAAAAATGGGTTCTTTGTTGGGCTTGATTTCTTTGTTGGGCATGGTTTCTTTGATGACAACCCTTTCTTTATTTTGAAAAGTTGATACTGTCTCTTGCATTCCTTCTAAGAAATACATTTTGCCTTTCGCAGATATTTTCAAACCACCAGCCGCCATGCTAGATGAATTCCTTCTACACGAAGTTTCTGCAAAACAACCTTTAAATTGTTTTCTTTAGAACAATATACAAATTTAATCCTAGAACAATATCGTTGTAGAACAATACGTCGTTAAGGTAGAGTTCTCGCTACAGCCAGCGAGCAGCTGATGTTTTCAAACCAATTTAGTAATTCGTCACCAGTTGGCACCGCTTAGGTGAGTTCCTCTGCTTTGAAAACGTTACTTGGCGCAAACATGACGTTAAGGTCAATTTTACTAATGTCAGAAAACAGAAGCATTTTGTCAGAAGCCTGGATCTGACACCTCAGTGCTGCCACCTGGTCATTACAGAAAAACCCTCATTATTATCGAACTTTAGATTTTTGCAATATTCTTGTTCAATAATGGCTTTTAAAAAGAGAAACCCCAAAGGAAGAACTTACCGCACTTACAAAGAAGTGATGAGTACAGATAATTAGAAAGTTATTTCCCTGATATTACCAGTCTTAGCAGCGAAGCCTTAAAAATGTTAGTTATTTATAAACAGGGGCTTCGATCAACAATAGTACTAGATTAAGGATCAGGAACAAAAATAAGTCACTCAAGTGGCCACGTTTGCAGACACGAAAACATCTACATTTCATAATAATGTAACGAATTCAGTTTATTATAAACCTTAATGATTAAATATAAAGTTTAATCACCATTGCGAAATATGTTTATTAAGGTCCTTTCATCGGAGAATGGATCTTAAGGTGGATGCTCCAGGGTGGCCCGCGAAATTCAAATATTTTTATGTTTTTTGCAATTTGCCGGTCAGGGTGAAGCTGTATGTGGACCTCTTTGTTCATGTAGTTCGAAAGAATGATTATTTCTGAAATATTCATTCTTTCGAACTACATGAACTTAGAGGGCTATATTGATGATTAAAATGGTTATAATTCTTTAGATAAATACGCGGTACGGTCGCAGATCGCATTTGGTCCACATACAGCTTCACCCTGACCGGCAAATTGCAAAAAACATAAAAATATTTGAATTTCGCGGGCTACTCTGGAGCATCCACCTTAAGGAATAAATTTAAAATGTCGCTTGAAAATAAAAAGTCATCAGTACAAAAATATTTATTCTAAAATGATACTTAAATTCTAAGTTATAAGGTTAAAAACATTTTGTTTACAATTTTGTGCTTATTTTATTGTGGAACTAGACGCAGTTCTTGGTATTACCTTTCAATTCTTAGAACGCAGTAAGTTTTGAAAGACGTGGAGTTGCAGAATATATTTTGTGGCAAATATTTTTAACCGATTCAAAAAAGTAGTAGATACTATTTTACATTGCTGCTATTACAACAACTACTAATAATCCTAATCATCTGCCTAGCCTTTTCCCAACTATGTTGGGGTCGGCTTCCAGTCAAACCGGATTCAGCTGAATACCCGTATTTTACGAGGAGCGGCTGCCTACCAGACCTCCACAACCCATTAACTGGGTAACACGGTACTGCATGGCAAGACTGGAGTCAGATTATACTGGCTTCTGACAATCCGTAACGACTGCCAAAGTTCTACAAATGACAGCCGGACCAACAGCTTAACGTGCTTTCCGAGGCACGGAGGAAACTCGGTATGTTAAAATGGTCACCCATCCACAGACCAACCTTGGCAACCGTTGCTTAACCTTGAAGATCGACCCGTGCGGCTGTTATTATCTAGCTACGAGCTCCTCTCACACTAATAATCCTAATAACCCAGTATTATTCTGTGTTCTGATAAGGGGCACTTTTTTTATTGAAAACACAGTTCTTTTATCGGTACCGACTTTAAATTTTTTATTATTTGTAACATTAATTGCTAATGGTAATAAGTAACCTTTAATTTGCGATAAGAATGACAATATTTTTCGTGAATTATCCTCCTTCAAAGGGTGTTTGTATCCTTAAGGTTTTTTAGTATTTAGGGTATCAAAAAGATTATTTAGTATCTTAATAAATTCTAATGTGCTATCTGATTCTCTAAATGTGGGAATATTTAAGGTTTTATTACAAAAGTCCAAAAAAGTCAAAGCTTTAGCAACGCTTCTACTAAGAAGTTGCGTTGCTAATTTCTAGAATAAGAAAGAGCCCAAAGATCACTTTTAAAAGTAATCTATTTTAAGCCTTATAGATTTCCCACGGCCGATCTATATAAAATTAGTGGTTCCAGCAAACCCAGAAAGACAATCTAGGAGGCCAAAAGAGATTGTGGCTTATTCTCCTCGGGTGCGTACAGTTTTTGCTAGGCGTCAATATGAATGCCAATCAGCCTACATATACAACAAAATTAACGCAAAACTAAACTTCCACCACAAGGTCTCACATAAATGTAAAAAAGTGATAACTGAGTGGTTATCAAATCTTATATACGAAGAAACTGAGCGTATTCTAATTAGGATTACATGAATACTTCTTATTTATCTTGTTATCGAAATTGTTCCAATATTATTCTTCAAAATGTTCATCCTTCTCTAGGCTAAAGCTTCATAATGGCACTAACAACATACATATAGACTCATGCATAAACATTATACAGGCATACAGACATCATCACACACACCGACACATTCAATCAAACTCGCACCCTACTAAGTACTATTACACATACACAATCACACATAAAATCACACACTCACACTTACACACTACACAGAGCTGCTCATTACTTTATATAAGTTATTGTTTCCTTTCTTTTTTTAACTTAAAGATGTGTTCTTAACTTAGTTTAATTTTTTCGGTTTAAAGTCTTAATATTGTAAACTTCAATTGAGGGAAGTAGCGAGACAACCCTAACACAAGTATTACTAATTACTTACTGGGGCTGTTTCATTCACATTTGTTGATGTAACCTTTTGAGACACAATAATAATTTATTTATTATTTATTTATTTCATTTCACGTTCGTTATTTGATTTTTTAAATGGACATGTCGATGTGAAAGTTTATTCGCCAAGTGTAAGCAGTTTTCATCTTGCAGGTTATATAATTCCAATAAATATTGCCATCTAATTGACATTGACATTGAGTGTATATTACTTTCTTAGGTTCGAAGGTGTTTCGCATCAGTTTTAACATATGACACGCGTCTAAAAGTAAAACTACATTTTAATCAGCACTGGGGTGTTTGAAATCAGTTTTTAAGTTTTTAAATCATCCAACACTTACGTTTTTTTCATCATCAAACCCAATGTTTTCATTGTTGCAATATTGCTTTTGCAGCCATCGATTTTATAACTTTTTCTAAAGCCATCCTTACTAAATTCGCCTTTATATTTGCCTTAAACTGTCAATGAAAAAATAAGCTAATGGTAGTTCCCAGGAATCATTGATTGCAACTCACTTGTAAACATAAGCTTGGGTGGCCGTTTGGCTACTATCGTCGCTACCTAAACCCATATCTACTAGGCTCTCATAGATTTTACCTGTCCATACCTTTTGCCTCCTAATAGACATTTCATCAGCAACTAAATCACATAAAATATTATTTTCACTAGATTTTACTTTCTCCTCAAGCCTATTTAACGTTTCGTTGCAAAACCCAGGTTCCGCATTTACACTTCGATACCATTCATATAATGTATGGGGGTGGAGTAAACATGTATTAAAAATTTAGTTAAAGCAAATTTTCTCGCACCTGGAGGATATTTTATGAACGGCCTAGTACGACTTTTTTACTTTTAATGTACATTCCATTGAACAATTCTGCAAATTCAACATTTTTTGCCAAATCGAAAAATGTTGAATCGTCAATGGATTGTTTCTTTTGAAGCAGATTAATTATGTTTTTATAAGATCAATTTTTCTTAGTTAGTCAATTATTTGCTTTTGATATATTATGTATTTTTTTAAATTTAGTGTCTTTAATTCTACGACATGTTGTCAATTTCTTTTTAAGTACCCTTTTCTTGGAGTGGCACAAACGGATATTACATCTGATAATGATGCATCAGGAGACTTAAAACCAACGGCATATTCCCGTAGTTTCTTTAAAACTTAAAGTTACTGAAGATGTGGCCTGTAAAGAAACATAAGCAGTTTATTTAAAACATAAAAAATACCTATTTAATGAAATTGTTTATATATGATAAAAAAAAAAAATACCTGGTTTGATAAATCTTTCATCAATTCTGAAGTTATAGCTGATTGCACTTTTATTGGTCCGTGAATCTAAAAAAAGTCATAATGAACTAACTATTTTATCAAAACGTCATCTTACACCAACTATTTTAATACTTAATGATAGTTACCTGCAATTTGGGAACCGCTGTTTTTAGTAATCTACGCCTTTGCGTACTATGCGATATAACTGGAAAGTTATATCGAGTCTATCAAAATGAATCGTTCATATTCTAGAATTTTTGTAAGGGTTGTATATTTCTTCTCCTCAATCGTTCGCGACAATAGATACCCATTCTGCACTGCGAAATGGGTCACTAGGAAATCTAAAAAAAAATAATGTTACAAAATAACAACACTACTCCATGCATTCCCTGATCAAGAATAGGTAATGTTTGATACAATAGTTGGTGCGTTGTAGCAAACATTGACCAAACAATTACAATATTAGTTAATTGAATTATATTAACTAAATAATTCTGTTTTTATTTTATGAAAAACACTTAATAATATAAACTTACCGAAAAAAAGATATGTTTTCCAAAACCTTGGTGTTACAGTGGTTATTTACACAGTTTTTGAACACGCACTGTGGCATTTTGACGTCTAAATGTTGGCTATGATTGGACCATACTAAATTGAAATAGGACCACAAAATTATTCGTGGTCTTATTTTTCGGGCCTGTTTTGAAGCGCTTGTCGGGAATCTAGTACTATTAATGATCGAAGCGGGTGCCAGTTCATTTACCTGGCGAATCTCTAAACAACTCATTTTCTAAACACTTTACAATTAGGTATGTGAAATAGCTGCAGCTAATGGGCAGAAAATTTAAATATTCAATACTAATGGAACAAATGCTTACCCGGTTCCAGGTTATATTGCTTTTGGTTCCAATTGGGCTGGTGTTTGGACAACTGAAGGCATGTAGTAGAGCAATCCGATGAGATATCTGAGTCATTGTCGTCTGACGAGGGCACGATTACAAATATTGAGGAAACGTCAGAAAATACATTGTTCGATAGAAGCTGATTAACCATCAATGTTACATCGTGCTCGCTGTCTAAATTACTTATGACAACGACAGGTTCCGCATTGTTAGTGTTTCTTCTACTATGCATAGTTATTTGGTTCGTATTGCGTTTGGTGTCCAGTATTATTTCTGGCATTATGTAGGTAAATAAATTGTTTCCATCGTTCGTGCTATAATCCACTATGTTGTCTCTGTTCCCTCTGTCTGCTTCGATAAAGATCGCCGCGCTCACTTGGTTGTCGCTTTCGCTAATGGAAAAGTGTGATTTTAATTAAAATCAAGATTTGACGCAAAATTTTATCAAATAATAACAATTATTTTGACGGACTGTTCTTAATCTGATATAGATGGTTAGCGGAACATTTAATAAACTACAGAGCGCTACTACGCGATGCGACTTTACGCACATGTAGTGAAAAATTGATTTACCTACTACACAAAAACATCATGAGTTCGAATTCCTGCGACTTAGCTCTAAAATTAGAGGCTTACCGTTAGCGCTATTCTGTAACAATCTTACCGTGATATCTTAGGTGAAGTAATCTTGCAGCTGTCAAACCTAGCATCAATTGTACGGTATTTTTATTACGGGGTTCAGTTTTACTGCCTGTGGCTTCACGATAAGTCTTACGGCATCGGTATGCGTTTCGTGGACAATTTGACTACTAAAGCAACGTTGCGTTTCGTCGACGCTCGATTGTCGATCGATTCTTAGATGGCTCTAGGTAGAGCCAAAGACTTGCAAACTACCAGGACACCAGAATCATAAAAATATATTTTCATGGTCCTCGGAACAGGCTACCATCGGGATCTCAAATAACGGTGGGAGGGGTGCACATCGGCGTCGGGTCGACGATGACGTATCTGGGTCTCGTCCTTGACAGCCGGTAGAACTTCGTCGAACACTTCCGACGTTTGGTTCCCAGACTGGAGCGAGCCGGGGCTGCCTTCAAACGGCTTCTGCCGGCAATCTAGGGGGTCCAAACGTCTCCTGCCGGAGGCTTTACGCGGGGGTCCTGCAGTCCATGGCCCTTTATGGGGCGCTGGTGTGGGCGCCTACTTTGAGGAAGCAACCGGTCCATTACCTCAACGCGTCTCAGAGGATCATGGCCATCCGGCTGGCCCGGGGATACCGCACGGTCTCTGGCGAGGCGAGAGCCCTCGTGCACATTTACGAGTGGCGCGTGGAGGCGCAACGCCGGGGCGAGTCTCCTCTGCCGCGGCAAATCGCAGGAGCTCCGACAGGATCTCATGGCGGTATGGAGACAGCGACTATCGCAACCCAGCGCTGGGCACGCCACAATCCAGGCGATAAGTCCCCTCTTTCAGGAGTGGCTGGAGCGGCGCCATGGCGTCCTCACCTTCCGCCTGACACAGGTACTCACCAGACACGGTTGTTTCGGGAGATACATGTTTCGGTTTCGGCGGGAGGACGCGCCCGGGTGTCAACAATGTGAGGGTCGCCCGGAGGACACGGTGGAGCATACGGTGGAGGTCTGCCCTGATGGGCGGAACACCGCTGGGTCCTCGTTGAGGCGATCGGCGGCGGCGACCTCTCGCGACCGTCGTTGGTTCAATCTAGGGAGCGAGGAGGCATGGGAAGCGGTCACCTTCTTCTGCGAAGCAGTAATGCTAGCAAAGGAGGAGGCCGATCGTGTGAGAGAAAGGGAAGATTCTCGTCATGAGGGACTGCTATATCAACAATCATTGCGCGACGCTCTAGTCGGTCTATCACCACTATACCAGGCTTATTGGCAACAATAGTCGTGTTAGTGATGATAGACCGATCCCAATACAATGTGCAACTACCACTTTCGAGAACTGGGTCGGGCACATACCTATAGGTATACGGTACTTCCGATTCCACAAGATTGTATTTAAGAGCATGTTGCTGGTGGATAATCCTGGCTACAAGGTTGTGCCTGTGCAAATAGTCTCCGTTAGCCAGACTAGAACGACCGGAAATAATGTGGCGGATGGATTCCCCGGGCCGGTGACATGCCTGACATATGTCAACCGTACCGTCCTTCACAATGTATTTCCGGTAGTTATTAGTCATCATAACTTCGTCCATAATTGCACAGACAAAACCTTCGGTTTCCCCGAAGAGGTCACCAAAACGAAGCCAGGCTACGGACGCTTAGAAATCTACATCGGGCCCATGTGGGACCCGATAAAAGCGTCCGTGAAGCTCCTTGCTCTGCCATACCTCCCTGCGGTCGTTAGTATCTAATACCACAGGTTTGCGCCAGTTCTCGTTAGCCAAGGAGAGCGCGGTAAGGCCTTTGTCCACCGCTACCACATCTCGATGCATACCCACGTCGGTCTCTAAGAAGTATTCCCTAAGGCTACATACCTCGCGGTTGTGCAGGGTCTTTAAGAAGCCACGACCCCCGCACTTCCGCGGGATATACAGCCTCATCACTGATGATCGTGGGTGATGCATCCGATTTGCGGTAAGCAGTGAACGTACGGGTTCCTATCCAGGGCGTCAAGTTCCATCTGAGTCCATTTCAGTACGCCGAAAGAAAACATCAAAACCGGCATGACCCAACCGTTGAAGGCGCGCACCTTGTTTCCGCCTGATAAAAGACTGTTAAGTACTTTGTTCAGGCGGCCAAAGAAGCGCTCCTTCAACGATTGTTTCATGTCAGTAGCACTGATGCCTAACGCTTCCGACATACCCAAATACTTGTGTAGCGGCATCAAGGCCGCCACAAGAAAAACCAACGGAGCAAATCTACATCGCAACAAAAAGAACCGCGACGCCATCTATCCGACTAGCAGCGAACTACAACGTTGAAATCCTGCATGGCGCAAGCAGAGTTTACCGTGCGATTTGAACATATACATCAGCCCGAATATCAACTATCGGGCAGTAGCCCGCCAGGCACAACAGCCGCCTGGTTGGAGGATCCTCCTTTTCAATTGAGGTGTGTGGGACTTTACTCTCTGTTTCGCATGCCTCCAAACTTGTAAGTTTCGGTTGAGGAGAGGGACCTAAGGTCTATGGAATCCGAGAGTTATGTTCCCACGGATTCCATAATCTCCCCTCGCTTTACATGCATGACCGCACACTTGTCCAAACCAAATTCCATCCTGATGGCGCGACTGAAGGTTTCTGTTACGTTCAGTAGCTTCATCAGTTGCAAGTTGTTAGGAGCAAAGAGTTTCAAAACATCCATGTAAAGGAGGTGCGATATGACCTGACCACCTCTTCTCAACCGCTAGCCATGGCCCGAACCCTTCAACAATGTAATGAGAGGGTTGAGGGCCAGACAAAACCACAGAGGACACAGACTGCCACCCTGAATTATGCCACGCTCGATCTTTATCGGTTCGCTGTTCGCCTGGGTCTGTCGACACCCTGGATAGTGAAGAACCGTCCTCCACTGCCCCATACACGACATCAGGAAGGTGCGTAAAACTGCATCAACTTTGTACAGCTCCAGCACCCTCATGAGCCATGTATGTGGCACCGAGTCATAGGCCTTCTTATAATCTATCCAGCATGTCGACAGATCTCTTCGGGAACGTCGAACCTGTTGGTTAATGGCTATGTCGATGAGGAGCAGCTCCTTAGTACCGCGGGACCCGTTCCTACATCCATTCTGAGAAGAAGACTTTATTGAATTACTATCAATATGATGGTTAAGATAATGGATGTAAGAACTTATAGACCTTAGACTATCATTTATAGGCTCCGCGGTACTACCTGATTTATGGAGCAGGTAGGTTATTCTTGTAGTTACAAAGTGGGGCAGCGACTCTGACTCTAACGCAGACTGGAATTGCGATGCCAAGCGAGCGTGCGATCTTTTGAACCATTTAATCCAAAAGTTGTGCAGCCCGTCCGGTCCCGGAGATTCCCAGTTAGGCAACGGACAGATTGCACGAGCTACGTCTTGGGGCTGATGTTAATTGCCCCCATTTCTGATATTGGATCGCACGCGCGCTCGTCCTTTCGAGTCCAATCGCCCTCGGTATGACTGACAGGCACCGACCAGATGCTGCGCCAGAATGAACACATGGCATCATCATCCGGTAGGCGCGTATCTGTCACACCTTGGTCTGGTCGCTCCCAAGCCCTACAAAACCCACCTCTCATTGCTTTGGAATGTGCGATTCTGAGTGTATCGCTCCACTCGCCGCTGTAGTTATTACATTATTATTATCTTTATTTATCTTTCTGTACATACTTGCTTACATTTTTAAATGTTTCTTAACAACAAAAATAAAAAAAAAACATTTAAAAATATAAAAGCAGTAGTCCACCGGTGTTGGGAGCAGAGTTCAAGCTACCGGTGGTTAGGGCTCCAGAGAAAGGAACCTCGTCACAATAAAAGCCGTATTGAGGAGTACTGCCATCTATATCAGGCCCTTTAACCAACCGCGTAACGCCAGCTTCGCTGTCGCCAGATGGTCGTCAAAGCTTTTGGCCATTAGGCTATTGACCGTTACGACTATCGGCACATTTACAGCTGATTCCAAATTCCACATGTCGACAACCTCGTGTGCTAAGTCAAGATACTTGATTTGTTTCTCTTTCTCAGCCTTCACGAGGTTCTCGTCATGCGGGATGGTAACATCAATAATTATCATTGTGCGGCGCGCTAATCGGTCTATCACTACTATATCAGACTTATTGGCAAAAATAGTCCTATCAGTGATGATAGACCGATCCCAGTACAACGTGACATGGTCATTTTTGAGAACTGGGTCGGGCAAATACGTAATTCGGGACCTCAGAATCCACAAGTTTGTATTTCAAAGCAAGTTGCTGATGGAAAATCCTGGCCACTTGGTTGTGCCTGTGTAAGTACTCGCCATTAGCCAGACGAGAATAACCAGGGATAATATGTCTGATAGACTCACCCGGATGGTGGCATGCCCGACAAACGTCCACCGACCCGTCGCTCATAATGTGCCTCCGGTAGTTATTCGTCAAGATAACTTCGTCCATAATCGCACAAACAAAACCTTCAGTTTCCCCGAAGAGATCACTGAAACGTAGCTAGGCCACGGACGCTGAAAAATCTATATCGGACCCATGAAGAGCTCGATAGCAGCGCCCGTGAAGCTCCTTGCCTTTCCATACCTCCTTGCGGTCATCTGTGGTAAGTATCACAGGTTTGCGCCATTTCTCTTTAGCCATGAGTCTCTTGTCCACTGCAACCACATCTCGGTGCATACCCACATCAGCTTTGAGAAAATATTCTATGAGATTGCACATCTCGCGATTGTGAAGAGTTTTGGCGATTAAAAAGCCTCGACCTCCACAGTTCCGTGGGATGTACAGTCTCATCACTGACGATCGTGAGTGATGTATTCGGTTTCCGCCACGCATTCCCAACCACTGCAACTCCTAAAAGCCAGAATCAATAGTGGCAACCACCAGAAAAACGCCGAGCCAATTAAACCCGACGAGTCCCGGAGAAACGATTCGACTGTCTTGGATCTTGCAACGAAATTAATCAGAAAGGTACAGCCGAGGAGTAGAAAAAAAAACATATAATTTCCACTTCCCTCCGTATCAACCAGGAGACAGAATAGAACTAGGTACAATACAACTGGATACAACTGGGTTAAGCTCAGTTGTCAAGCACCACGGATAATATCTTACAACTTATACTAATGGGTCCTAAATTGTGTGCTACTTTTGATTCCAGTTATAAGCATGGCAAAATCGCTTGAACGGTTCTGGTTTCAACAAGATCGGTATAATAAACTACCCCAGATGTAACCTGAATACTAGCTAACATAATATTGCGGTCAGTTTGCAAAAAAATACACTCTCATAAGATGTGATGTGCGGATCGTTCGTTTTCATGGTCAGCTGTAGAACATTGATATAAAGGCGAGGCAATAAGCTTAAAGGAAAATAATTTACGCTTAAAGTTGCCATGACCTGTGAGAAATTGGGCAGCACAGTGATTCACCTCCAACAATGTCCTGTCCAGCCACTCACGAACAGATGGAAAGCGTTTCTAGCGTAGTAGTACATTGCAGCACGCCGCTGCACCTCTAGATCGACTGGGAGAACACCCGCCAGCACTGGTAAGGCTTCAGTACTAACCATCCTATACGCCTTGCATAAGAATATCAAAGCCAAACGCTGGCTTTGAAGTAATTTACGTCGTACCGCACCTCTGGTGGCCGCTATCGGCCCAGACAGGTGCCCCGTAGCACATGCAACCCAAGTAGGTAGCCCCGTAAATAGTTTTTAAGGTTTGAAAAGATAGACCCCAAGTAGCTTTGGATATTCTCGTCAAGGCGTAGAAGTCCTTTTTTTGCTTTCTAACCTACTGTTTTTATATGATCAATCAAATAAAAGTTATTTTCTAGTACGAGTAGCATACCGAGGTAGCACACGGATTCTTTTCTTTTAAGTTTTTCTTGTTCGTTATTAAAATTAATACTAGGCCAGGATTTAAGGTTTCCTTTTAAAATAAGTTGATAGGTTTTATGCGGTGCAAAGGTCAAGCAAGCCATCGTCAGCCAATTTTTCGAGGCCAGCCCGAGTACTTGCCTGAATGAGAAGCAAGCCATCGTAACCGTTTAATGAGCAGCCGCATAAGAGCGGAAGCGCGAGGAAATCAATACTTCGAACATATGAACCAATAACTGAGCCCTGAAGACATCCCATGGTTAGAGACTTAGTAATGGAATGATGTCCAAGTTTTAGTTTCGCGGAGCCGTTTAGAAAGTAAGAAAGAAACAGATTATAGATGTTTTTGTAACAACCACGGTTTTTCATTTTAAGTAGTAGCATCGGCTACCATGCGTTATCAAAAGCGGCAGAAATGTTGAGAAAGATTCCAAACACATATTTATGTTCCGATAAGTTAACAATTTTACGGACAGCGAGTGCCACGTCGACGGTAGATTTACCAAATGTGAAACCAAATTGATTATTATGAAATTTGGGTCCGTTCGGTAGTAAGCGCGGAACGATTAGTCGCTCTAAGAGTTTTCTCAAAGATGAAAGTAGGGTTATGGGCCGGTAGGACTTAGGGTCATCCGAGGGCGTATAGCCAGTCTTTGGAATAATGCGTATAAAGCCTTATCGCCATATTCGAAGAAAAATACCTTCCGCAATGCATCGGTTATATACTGATAAGATCGCGTCTCCCGCTGTCTTACATGCTTCTATAATCATTTTATTAGATATTTTATCTTCACCGGATGATTTGTTGAGAGGTAGTCTCTTGACAACGTTTATGAAATTCGTCAGTGGTTTTTCTTTTTAATCTTTATTTATTGAAGCGATTTTTCTACACTTATGTGACGATGTTAATCCCATCGTACCGCTACAAATATATTACATAAATAAGAGGTAGACTTATTTCTTAAGTAATATAAAGGAGTACAACATTTTTGCTGCTTTACAATTAGGTTTGGCTAAAATGCCATGAAACATTCCAACATGCATTATAGACACTTTTAAAAGTTTAGCAGGGCAATTCTTTTGTTGTTGTATCAGACACATTCCACTAACAGATGATGTACGTCCTCTTTTTTATTACAGACCTCCCAGTTAGGGGAGTCAGATTTACGCATGAGATTAGCAAAGTGGATTAGTGGAAAGTGTCTTAACCGCAAACGATGCGCAGCAATAATTTGACAGCGACTCAGTTTTGATTCAGAGAACTAAGGTATATGAGGAAGCTCATACTGTAAACTTCTTACCAGATTCCTTTTAATTTTTCACATTTCATTAAAATACTCTTTCCATAATAAATGATTAATTTTCCTAAAGTTAACTTAAGATTTCCGAATAATTTGGTAACAAACCCCATGATTGGGTCGTCAGTGGATGGAAGATCTAACTCTGGTGATTCAGGTGTCACAGCGACCCACGCTCTGATCTGTTGGTGGTATTATTTCATTATCATTTACTGATGAATCGTCTGGTATAAGAGAATCAAGCAGAGCATCAGTTGTTTCTTCAATGCCGGTTGTATGTTTATTATTTACTTTAATGTTCTGAACGTACGCAATGTCGACAGATCTATTAGCTTTGAACTCGTGGTAAAAAGGAGACCACGGAATTTTCAATATAAGCTCTGTAGCGTGACCTAGCAACTCTAAAAGTACTTAAAGAAGTCCCCGGCAACCTTACGTTTTTTTAGCTTGTTAAGCTGTCTACGAGCTTTACGAAAGCTTTTACGTTGTTCAACGAGGTTGTCAATCCACCTACGAATATTGGTCATGGATGCGCGATCAATTGCAATGTCACCACAGTAAGTGAAGGCATTTGACATTTATCTCAGCACTTTCCTCAGCTGACAGTCCATCGCGAGTGAAGTCTTTGGCATGACAAGAAAAAAGTGAACCGAAGAATTCCCAATTTGCGCCCTTACTTTCATATCTAAAATTTCCAATTAAGTGTCCCGAATCTTGAGTAAACGTAGGAACAAATGCGTACACGATCAGGCGATGATCACTACAAGACGAGTCAGGAAGGACATGCCACCTATCCAAGCGTACGTCTGCACTAGAAAGTGTGACATCAATACAAGATTCGCCCATTTGACTACAAAAACTAGGTGGTGGGTCTGGGGTGTTATCACCTACGATAACTTTGCAGCCCGCAAGCGACCGCAAGACGTGACAGAGATTATGTATATGTGGAGTAACTGGGTCTGAGTACTGAAAGTAGCAGCTCACAATGTAAACCTTAAAGGTAGGCGATGATACTTTCGCCACGGCGCAATGAGGCGTCATGAGATTACTAATAGATGTTACAATAAAGCCCGAAGAACGCGCTACATTAATTCCGGCACGCGCCTTGCAGTCCAGCTGAACCACCCTGTGATGTAAGCGCGCGTTTTGGTATTGTTCCTGATTAAGCACTGTGTCATTATAATCCACAATCAATTTATCCAGCTCAGATGTCGCCACCCTATCGTTATGGAGATTTAATTGTCCTATGGTTAAACTATCCATTATTAGTAGTTAGTGTTTAGGATGAATTGTTCGAGTTTCAGTTTGAAGTTAGTACACTCTTGAGATCCGCAGCGATGATCACACAGTTTGCACGCCACGCAAGTTGGTTTAAAATTTAAGTCGTCCTTATGCGGGCAATCATTTGTTTCGTGTGCCTCCGAACAATTGACACAGGTCGGTTCTTTACTAGCGCAGTGTTTTTTACTCAAAACAACAATTAATGTAAGCACCGAACTACTTCTACATCATTAATGGTAGCCCAATCAATGAATAATTTATCCTTGGTAGTTACTAAGTGTTTACGTACCGCGGGTTCTATTTCATCAATCCATTTCCGACCGTTATCTAAGGAGCGCCTACGGATAATTTTGGTAGACTTAATAAAGTCATCCTCTTTAATTTGCAGCTGATCCTTAATATTTTAGCGGTAAAGCGCGTTCAGAAAAGCGCCATCATACATTGATGATGGAACATCCTTTACTAATACTCGAGGGCGTCTACCCTTGGCTTTTCTAGTCGGTAAACCAGCGCCCTTGATAGCATCCACAGATTCTAACTTTCTAAGTTGATTTTCATTAGAAATGCCTGATTTCGCGGTTTTTTTCACGCCTTCAATTTGAAAACCGTCGTTACTGGGCTTAAATGCCTTCGTGAGCGCTTGTTTTGTCGCGGACGAAGTGTTATAATCAGTTGACCGGTCCGCGGCAGGTTATACGACCACACAAGGTAACGGTGGTCGGAACTGCATAATTGCTGGTGCTACTATTAGCAAACGTAGTTTCAACGAGTCCGCATATGAAATTTTACAGTTGTTGTTATTGACAGAATCGAGATCGATAGCGTTATTCGACTTAATTTTATCTAATTCGCGTTCCGTTTTGGCTAACTTCGTTTCGTTGCATGATGATTTTATGGCCAGCATAGAAACAATGGCCGTTGACACGCTGCGTCATATCCATGATAGCAGATTTATTTGCAACGTTAATGCGAGAGCCCTGATCATTCACTAGGTCGTTAATTTTAGACAAGTATGCTCCTCGGAAACTAAGTCACAATAGTCGGTATTGCTCACATCACTAATATTTAAAAAACGACGAGGAATTTTCACGGTTTTAAATGTTTGATGAAGCCGTTTTGACCTATCATCGGGCGAAATGTATGATGAAGACATTTCGCTGAACAAACGTTTCGAATCAGCGGAGATCGCCACGGGTGCCTTTGGGTTTTAGTATTTCTATGAAATATATCTCCACCGCGATCTAGTGGGGACATAATTTTTTGACATCATTGTTGGCGAAGAATACACTAATTAAACGTATTAGAACGCGAATGAATTAAATGAATGAATTAAACAAATAAATACCGATCGATTACGTTATTTCGAATAAATATAAATATTATGCACTTACCCAAGGCTGGGAAAATTAACTAATTAGCAATAAATGAATAAACAGACAGCTTTTAAAATTTACAAAACACACACTTTGTACACTATGGCACAGCTAGAAACAGTTTACAAGCCTTAGAATAAACACACAACTCGAATTGGAGCAATATAATAAACACCTCACAGCGCACAAGTGGGAGGGAAGGATGCATCCGGTTTGCGGTCAGCAGTGTACGGACCCTCCTATCCAGGGCGTGAAGATTGGTTTGAGTCCATTTGAGTCCGAAAGAATATATTAATACTCAACCGTTGAAGGCGCGCACCTTGTTTCCGCCCGACAAAAGGCTATTCAAAACCGTTTTCAGGCGGCCAAAGAAGCACTCCTTCAACGATTGCTTCATGACAGTAACATTAGTGTCCAACGCTTCCGACATACCAAGGTTGAGCTAAGGGATCTAACCTGTATGGAATCCGAGAGTTGAATTCCCTCAGATTCCATAATCTCCCATTCTTTACATGTATGATACATGTACATTTGTCCACACCAAATTCCATCCTGATGGAACACCTGAAGGTTTCAGTTACCTTTAGTAGCTCCATCAGTCACGAATTGTTGGGGGCAAAGAGTTTCAGATCATCCATATAAAGAAGGTGAGATATGGCCTGACCAGCACTTCTCAACCGTTAGCCTAGACCTGAATCCTCCAGCAATGTGCTTAGAGGATTCAGAGCTAAGCAAAACCAAAGCAGACTCAAACTGTCGCCCTGAAATATTCCCCGTTTAATCCATACAGGCTCATTGTTCTCCTGAATCGGTCGACATCCCGGATAGCGAAGGACTGTTTTCCACGCTACACGTCACTCTTCACTTCGCAATACGCAACAAGTAATTTTCTTTCTACTCCTACTTCATCCTATGGTAACTAATAGTCCAAAAACGTAAGAGAGTTTGCTAACACTCCCTTCAATACCAGAATCCTGAAGATGTATTTTTGGGGCTAGAATAAATATTTAGGTAGTAAGTAAGTAAGAAAGTTTTTTATTTGCAAAAGGTTACATAAGGCCTTAGGAGCTGAGCGAAGTGTTCCATACCACAAACCGAAAATAGGTCACGTTTCTTGTATGGGAGCCACCCTTTAATGTTCAATTTAATTTAATATCTACACTAATAATATCATAAAGGGATACAGTTTGTTTGTGAGTTTGTGAGGTAATCTCTGGGAACATGAGCTGAATTTGAAAATTCTTTAACCAATAGAAAGCCTGCAAGTACTTGTGAGTGTCATAGAATATAATTAATTATACCCGAAAAATACCGCCCAACGAAGTGGGCACGCGTCAGCTAGTTTCTTTTATGTTGTTATAGCAGCAATAGTAATACATACACCCTGTGAAAATTTAAAGGGATACAAGACTTTTGATAAAACATTTATAAAATCAAAATGAAGGAGTATACGAGTTTCCAGCTTATTATCTCTCATTCCGAGATTGATGTTTGACAAATTTTTATGCTTATTTGACTGGACTAAAAGTGGGGGAGGCGTTTTTAGAAGGTACAATAGCAGATGTTTGGCGTCGTCCCGTCCACAACATAAATAGCAAACACGTAGGTGATTTTGTGCGTTTAAAACGAAAATGTGATTGTGACACAACGTCTACTTTTTTCGAACGTAGGCAAAATATCTTTGCTAAAAATTTAATCAACATCCAATTATGCATGTGAAAAATAGCAGATTTTCCGTCGAGGGGATAAAGCAGTGTCTTATGGCACGGGCGTCATATTGAAACTCGAACCTAACAAAGGATTCGAAAGTTAACTCCGAGCTTTACTCATAAGCGAAACGATGAAGTTAATACAAGAATCCTGAATGCAGCGAGGGATTTAAGCTAGCTCTAAGTAAAGACTCTTAGGCACCTTTATTTCTGACGTGCATACTCTACTTTTCATACCTACTTGGAGAAAATAGTTCACAATCAGTCATGAAGAGAGGGGACTGGCCGGGAGCGGTTCCTATCAGCCTATAAGTTAAATTTCAAACTCAAATCACATTATTGACTTTCAGGCAATAATAATAAAATTAATTTCATTATAACCCTGGGTAATAATGACTCATTTTAGTTTGAATTTGCATGAAATATCATATTCTGATGATTTCGTGTAGGTGTTGTGAAAAATCATTTTCAGTGAGGTCTGTAGAGCTGGTAGCTGCGTCATTGTTTCAGGTGTCAGTATTCCGCTTTCATACTTCCAACCTCAATCTTCTGGTAATATTTCTTTAACGAACCATGTTTGACTTTGCAGGCGTACTGCTTTGAAATTTCCAAAAGCCGCATCTGCTGTAGGTGCCAAGACGTTATTTTATCAGCGCAACTATTCTTAGCAGTCGTTTTTTCAAAAGAGCCCGTTGTCATTTGAAATAGAGCTTTGTTTTGCTTTTGCTTTGTACGTAGCTGGTAACAACAATCTGATGATGGAAACTAACCATAAAGGTGAGTAGTTTTTGTGTTTGGGGTCTACTTCATTATCATCATTTCAGCAGTCCACTGCTGGACATATATCCTCCCCCAAGCGTCACCACAATGACCGATCCTGTTCGTCTTGCACCCATCGGCTACCCGCGACCTTCACCAGGTCATCGGTTCGGAGTCAAGGGTAGACGAGCTGCCGGGCACTAGGGGCCATTTTTTGATGGTGCTTGTCATCTTGCTGTGTTGCCATAATCGTCACGATTGGCAGGCAGGAGTATATCGTGTTGAGTTTCACAGAGAACGGTGCTGCCCTTTCTCTGGTCCCTTAGTCGTATCTTACGACTCCCACGGGATGTGATGGGATGGTATTATTTTTTACGGCACCATACGGACACGGCCGACACCATACGGCAACGACGAAACCATATGGCAGTGCACCTACACCCGATGTTAATCTGGATAAATCAAAGAACAACTGTACCAATTTTCAAAACTGCACGAATTATTTGTTTTAATTTTCCTGTACTAAGTAGCCTAAGCAAAGATTTGATTTAAAAATCATAGACAAGTGACAATAATGTAGGGTTAGGACATGACTATGTAGGTTATGCGTTTCCTACTAAGAAACGCATTATGAAATGGGAGTGGTTTTCAGCCGATCGAATCAAGAAAAACTCCTACTGTTTAAAGTTAACACTTCAAGCTCACTGCAACTGTGTGTGTCCTGAGTCTGAAGTGTGCTATCATTCCAATTGTTGCTAGTGATTGACATTCTTACTTGGAGAACCCTTCACCTAAGTTATCAGGGTGAGATATTTACTGCTGGTCGATTCTGTAAAAATGTCGAAGTGAAGGCTCGAGTAAAGTGATCACCAAGTGAGCTGTCAATCCAAGTAATTAATGAAGTGAGCTGTCATTCCATAATGATGGAATGACAGCTCACTTCGTGATCACTTCACCCAAGCTTTCACTTCGACATGTTTACTGAATCGACCGGCAGAATAGAAACACAACTAATCATTGCATTGATTGATGCTAAGAAAGGGTAGTTAATACTCATACGTATTATATATTTTTCGTATAACAGTAAAAATTACCTCATCACTGCCACATCGCCACTTTTATCATTCCTACTGTAGTCAATATTGTTCGGAATGCTTTTCATTTCTTCAATTGTGCTGTCACTGAAATCTTGGTTTGATACCGGAAAGTATAAATACTCAGTAGAATTCGATGCGTAGAAACTGTTGTTAGATAAAGATATCACGCTCGTTTCATCCACACTTTCACCTGAGTCCGTGTTTAAGGAAAGCGAAGAATCGCTTTTTATAACAAGAATCGAATCATAACTGACTCGACCTTCATATGAAGTGTAAGATGAGTTTGTACAAATATCTCCTGATAATTGTTTATGACCTGAACTATTTACCAATATGTCGGATTCATCACTGTAATTTTCAGTGGTAGAACTTTCAAATAAGTCATTATTTTTATCATCTTCTATTTCGTTTACTTTGTCATAAGTGAAACTGTCGTAAGATTCAATGGTATATGAACTTGAAGTATCATTATTAATTTTTTTCTCATCAACATTGATAGGACACCTAAGTAAAGGAGATACTCCAAATAAAGATTTTTTTAAGTCACTTGTTTCAAACTTATCACCAAAGAGATTATCTATAGGGTCAATCGACGTATGACTACTGTCACTGTCGGTTACAATTTTGTCATATAAAGTAACAATATTTCGTGGCGTTCCTGTGCTGTGGTTGCTGAACTGACTGGTAAACGAAGAGGCGCCAGTCACTCTGCCAACAGTTACTTTTATACCTTCGTTGTCAATGAAGGCACCACCTTTTACGCCGGGAAGACACTCGTTCGGACAATCGCACAAAGATGATATGTCGGGTGATGTCACTTTAATCTTGACGTAACTGTGTTTAAATTTGATTTTCTTTTTATCACAACCGCAGCCGCGATCACAAGTTGTCGTTTTAATAACATCTTCGAGTTTTTCGCTAATACCAGCTGCTATGGATTTAGGACGCTTTGATGGTGTTACGCCAATTTTTTTTGATTTTGTTTTTATCTCTCCTTTCTTTTCAGATGGTGTTGGCTCCGGTGGCAACCCAGCTTCAGCTCTCACTTTTTTTACTAACTCCTTTTCAGAAACCGTTTTACCTTCAGGCATTGGCAATCCAGCTGTGGCCAATCCTTTAAGTATCCTTTCCTTTTCTTTAGATGGCTTTCCGGCAATAGGTGTTAATATTCCCTCTGCCTTAGCCTTGCGGACTATTTCTTTTTCTGAAGGTGTTTTTGCTGGAGGGGGCATACCTAATTCAGTCTGAACTTTCTGTATCAAAGCTTTTTCTGAAGCAGTCTTAGCTTCAGGCAATGGTAGGCCAGCTTCGGCCCGACTTCTAATAATTTTTTCCTTTTGAGATGGTGTTTTTCCTTCCAACGGTGTAAGTATGCCGGCAGCTGCTTTAGGTGATAATTTCCCTTCTTCTGTTTTAGTTTTTTTTATAATTGCTTTTTCAGAAGGAGTTCTTCCTTCTGGGAGAGGTATACCCGCGGCAACCATTCTCTTAACGATTCGTTCCTTCTCAGATGGTGTTTTACCTTCAAGTGGTGTAACAATACCCGCAGCTTCAGCTTTACGCATTTTCGTTTTTTCTGATAAAGTTTTAGGTTCAGCTGGAAGACCAAGATCTTTACGAACTTTTTCTGCTATCTTTTTCTCTGATGCTGTTTGAGATTCAGGAAGTGGTAATCCTTGTTCTACTAAGCCTTTCAATATTCTCTCTTTCTCTTTTGGGGGTTTTCCGGTCAAAGGAGTTAGCAAACCGGCTTTTTTTGCTTTTTGCATCTTTTCAGAGGTGACTTTTGACGGAACTTTACTTTCCGCTTTCACTTTAGCAATAAGTTCTTTTTCCGAAGGTGTCTTTCCTTCTGGTAATGGTTTTCCGGCTTCACGAAGACTTCTGAGTATTTTTTCTTTTTCTGATGGAGTCTTGGCTTCTTTTACTTTTTCTGATGGAGTTTTGGCTTCTTTTACTTTTTCTGATGGTTTTTTCTCTGCAGCAGTGATTTTCTTTATGAGTTCCTTTTCCGATGGTGTTTTTCCTTCTGGTATGCTAACGCCTGCAGCGATTCTTTCACGAAGAATCTTTTCTTTAGCTGAAGGTGTTTTGCCTTCTAAAGGGGTCAGAATTCCTGCTTCTTTTGCCCTTTTCATTCTATCAGATGGTGACGGCGTTACGTAACCTGTGTCTTGCTTAATTTTTTGTATTAAAGCTCTTTCAGTTGATGTTTTACCTACCGGTATCGGCAAACCCGCTGCTACTCTACCTCTAAGAATTTTCTCTTTCTGTGAAGGTGTTTTACCTTCTAATGGTGTTAATAGACCAGATTTTTTAGCTTGTCTAACTTTTTCCGATGGTGTCTTTTCAGGCACTCCTAATTCTGTCTTAATTTTTTTTATCATTGCCTTTTCCGAAGCAGTTTTACCTTGTGGTAATGGCAGACCAGACTCTGCTAGGCCTCTAAGGATTTTTTCTTTTTGTTCAGGTGTTTTACCTTCAAGCGGTGTTAATATGCCGGCTGTTTTTGCTTTTTTTAATTTCGCTGTGGTGATTGAGGGAGCTGGAATTTTAGCAGTTGGCTCTTTGACTTCTTTCGCTGGGATAGGGGGTGCTTCTCTTTCTGGTTCTGGTGTTAATAGTCCACAAATACATTCATCAGCAGGTCCCTTGCCCTCTTTAATTCCTTTTGCAGTTTTTTCGTCTAGTTTCCGTCTTTCATCTGGTGGTAAACTAGGGGCTCCAAATCCCGCAGCTATCGGTATTCTTGGCTCAACTACTTTGATTTTTCCGGGTGGCGTAACAGAAGGCGCCCGGGGTCCAGACTTCACTTTATCAATCAGAGCTTTCTCGGACGGTGTTCGTCCTTCGGGCAGTGGGATTCCTTTGTCTTGCAAACTTTTTAGAATTTTCTCTTTTTGTGACGGTGATTTACCTTCAAGAGGCTGCAGCAACCCAGCGCTCGCAGCTTTTGCATATTTCTCTTTCATGGACGGAGTCTTAGGTTCTGGAGGTAGGCCAAGGTCAGCACGTACTTTTTCACTGAGTTTTTTTTCGGAAGCTGTTTTTGGTTCCGGAAGAGGCAGCCCTTTTTTTACTAATCCTTTTAGTGCCTTTTCTTTTTCTGAGGGTGTTTTACCTTCTAAAGGCGAAACTAGTCCTGCAGCTTTTGCTTTACGTAGTTTTGCGGATGGTGTAATAGACGGAGCTCGGGCCTTTACTTTTGCGACCAGAGCTTTTTCCGATGACGTTCGTCCTTCAGGCAATGGAATTCCTTTGTCTTGCAAACTTTTCAGAATTTTTTCTTTTTGTGACGGTGTTTTACCCTCTAAGGGTTGAAGTAATCCTGCACTTGCCGCTTTTGCGTATTTCTCTTTCATGGATGGAGTTTTAGGCTCTGGTGGAAGGCCCATATCAGCGCGAACCTTTTCTACAATCTTTTTCTCTGAAGCAGTTTTTGCTTCAGGAAGAGGGAGACCTTGCTGGGCTAGTCCTTTTATTATCTTTTCTTTTTGTGAGGGAGTCTTCCCTTCTAAAGGCGTAAGTAGTCCTGCTGCTTTTGCTTTACGCAGTTTTTCCGATGGCGGCGTAGACGGAGCGCGTGGTCCTTCTTTTACTTTGGCTATAAGAGCTTTTTCTGATGATGTTCGTCCTTCAGGTAGTGGAATGCCTTTCTCTTGCAAACCTTGTAATATTTTTTCTTTTTGTGAAGGTGATTTACCCTCTAAGGGTTGAAGTAATCCTGCACTTGCCGCTTTTGCGTATTTCTCTTTCATGGATGGAGTTTTAGGCTCTGGTGGAAGGCCCATATCAGCGCGAACCTTTTCTACAATCTTTTTCTCTGAAGCAGTTTTTGCTTCAGGAAGAGGGAGACCTTGCTGGGCTAGTCCTTTTATTATCTTTTCTTTTTGTGAGGGAGTCTTCCCTTCTAAAGGCGTAAGTAGTCCTGCTGCTTTTGCTTTACGCAGTTTTTCCGATGGCGGTGTAGACGGAGCGCGTGGTCCTTCTTTTACTTTGGCTATAAGAGCTTTTTCTGATGATGTTCGTCCTTCAGGTAGTGGAATGCCTTTCTCTTGCAAACCTTGTAATATTTTTTCTTTTTGTGAAGGTGATTTACCTTCCAGGGGCTGCATTAAACCAGCTTCGGCAGCTTTAGCGTACTTGTCTTTCATAGACGTAGTTTTAGGCTCTGGCGGTAAACCCATGTCAGCTCGAACCTTTTCCATAATCTTTTTTTCTGAAGCAGTTTTCACTTCGGGAAGTGGCAATCCTTCTTTTGCCATTCCTTTCAGTATCTGTTCTTTTTGTGAAGGTGTTTTTCCTTCTAAAGGTGAAACTAGTCCAGCGGCTGTTGCTTTACGTAGTTTTTCAGATAGTTTAACAGATGGAACACCTACTCCTGCTTTCACTTTAGCTATAATAGCTTTCTCTGATGCAGTTCTTCCTTCAGGCAATGGGATTCCATTGTCTTGCAAACCTTTTAATATTTTTTCTTTTTGTGATGGCGATTTACCTTCAAGGGGCTGCATTAGACCTGCTTCTGCAGCTTTAGCGTACTTATCTTTCATGGAAGCCGTTTTAGGCTCTGGAGGAAGGCCCATATCAGCGCGAACCTTTTCTACAATCTTTTTCTCTGAAGCAGTTTTTGCTTCAGGAAGAGTGAGACCTTGCTGTGCTAGTCCTTTAATTACCTTTTCTTTTTGTGAGGCAGTCTTCCCTTCTAAAGGCGTAAGTAGTCCTGCTGCTTTTGCTTTACGCAGTTTTTCCGATGGCGGTGCAGACGGAGCGCGTGGTCCTTCTTTCACTTTAGCTATAAGAGCCTTTTCTGATGATGTTCGTCCTTCAGGTAATGGAATGCCTTTCTCTTGCAAACCTTGTAATATTTTTTCTTTTTGTGACGGTGATTTACCTTCCAGGGGCTGCATTAAACCAGCTTCGGCAGCTTTAGCGTACTTGTCTTTTATAGACGCAGTTTTAGGCTCAGGCGGTAAACCCATGTCAGCTCGAACCTTTTCCATAATCTTTTTCTCTGAAGCAGTTTTCGCTTCAGGAAGTGGTAATCCTTCTTTTGCCATTCCTTTCAGTATTTGTTCTTTTTGTGAAGGTGTTTTTCCTTCTAAAGGTGAAACTAGTCCAGCGGCTGTTGCTTTACGTAGTTTTTCAGATAGTTTAACAGATGGAACACCTACTCCTGCTTTCACTTTAGCTATAATAGCTTTCTCTGATGCAGTTCTTCCTTCAGGCAATGGAATTCCATTGTCTTGCAAACCTTTTAATATTTTTTCTTTTTGTGATGGTGATTTACCTTCAAGGGGCTGCATTAGACCTGCTTCTGCAGCTTTAGCGTACTTATCTTTCATGGAAGCCGTTTTAGGCTCTGGAGGAAGGCCCATATCAGCGCGAACCTTTTCTACAATCTTTTTCTCTGAAGCAGTTTTTGCTTCAGGAAGAGTGAGACCTTGCTGTGCTAGTCCTTTAATTACCTTTTCTTTTTGTGAGGCAGTCTTCCCTTCTAAAGGCGTAAGTAGTCCTGCTGCTTTTGCTTTACGCAGTTTTTCCGATGGCGGTGCAGACGGAGCGCGTGGTCCTTCTTTCACTTTAGCTATAAGAGCCTTTTCTGATGATGTTCGTCCTTCAGGTAATGGAATGCCTTTCTCTTGCAAACCTTGTAATATTTTTTCTTTTTGTGACGGTGATTTACCTTCCAGGGGTTGCATTAAACCAGCTTCGGTAGCTTTAGCGTACTTGTCTTTCATAGACGCAGTTTTAGGCTCTGGAGGCAAACCCAGGTCAGCTCGAACCTTTTCCATAATCTTTTTTTCTGAAGCAGTTTTCACTTCGGGAAGTGGCAGTCCTTCTTTTGCCATTCCTTTCAGTATCTGTTCTTTTTGTGAAGGTGTTTTTCCTTCCAAAGGTGAAACTAGTCCAGCGGCTGTTGCTTTACGTAGTTTTTCAGATAGTTTAACAGATGGAACACCTACTCCTGCTTTCACTTTAGCTATAACAGCTTTCTCTGATGCGGTTCTTCCTTCAGGCAATGGAATACCTTTCTCTTGCAAACCTTTTAATATTTTTTCTTTTTGTGATGGCGATTTACCTTCAAGGGGCTGCATTAGACCTGCTTCTGCAGCTTTAGCGTACTTTTCTTTCATGGAAGCTGTTTTAGGCTCTGGAGGAAGGCCCATATCAGCGCGAACCTTCTCAGCAATCGTTTTCTCTGAATCAGTTTTTGCTTCAGGAAGTGGGACTCCTTCTTGGACTAGTCCTTTCAGAATCTTTTCTTTTTGTGAGGGAGTCTTTCCTTCCAAAGGTGTAACCAGTCCTGCAGCTTTTGCTTTACGAAGTTTTTCAGATGGTTTCATGGACGGTACCAGTTCTCCTGCTTTAACTTTAGCTATTAGGGCTTTCTCTGATGCGGTTCTTCCTTCAGGCAACGGGATACTTTTCTCTTGCAAACCTTTTAATATTTTTTCTTTTTGTGATGGCGACTTACCTTCAAGGGGCTGCATTAGACCTGCTTCAGCAGCTTTAGCGTACTTTTCTTTCATTGAAGCCGTTTTAGGCTCTGGGGGAAGGCCCATATCAGCGCGAACCTTGTCAGCAATCTTTTTCTCTGAATCAGTCTTTGCTTCAGGAAGAGGGACTCCTTCTTGGACTAGTCCTTTTAGAATCTTTTCTTTTTGTGAGGGAGTTTTTCCTTCCAAAGGTGTTACCAGTCCTGCAGCTTTTGCTTTACGAAGTTTTTCAGATGGCTTCATGGACGGCACCAGTTCTCCTGCTTTAACTTTAGCGATTATGGCTTTCTCTGATGCGGTTCTTCCTTCAGGCAATGGGATACCTTTCTCTTGCAAATCTTTTAGTATTTTTTCTTTTTGAGATGGCGATTTACCTTCAAGGGGCTGCATTAGACCTGCTTCTGCAGCTTTAGCGTACTTTTCTTTCATGGAAGCCGTTTTAGGCTCGGGAGGAAGGCCCATATCAGCGCGAACCTTGTCAGCAATCTTTTTCTCTGAATCAGTCTTTGCTTCAGGAAGAGGGACTCCTTCTTGGACTAATCCTTTCAGAATCTTTTCTTTTTGTGAGGGAGTCTTCCCTTCCAAAGGTGTAACCAGTCCTGCAGCTTTTGCTTTACGAAGTTTTTCAGATGGCTTCATGGACGGCACCAGTTCTCCTGCTTTAACTTTAGTTATTAGGGCTTTCTCTGATGCGGTTCTTCCTTCAGGCAATGGGATACCTTTCTCGTGCAAACCTTTTAATATTTTTTCTTTTTGTGATGGCGATTTACCTTCAAGGGGCTGCATTAGTCCTGCTTCTGCAGCTTTAGCGTACCTTTCTTTCATTGAAGCCGTTTTAGGCTCGGGAGGAAGGCCCATATCAGCGCGAACCTTGTCAGCAATCTTTTTCTCTGAATCAGTCTTTGCTTCAGGAAGAGGGACCCCTTCTTGGACTAGTCCTTTTAGAATCTTTTCTTTTTGTGAGGGAGTTTTTCCTTCCAAAGGTGTAACCAGTCCTGCAGCTTTTGCTTTACGAAGTTTTTCAGATGGCTTCATGGACGGCACCAGTTCTCCTGCTTTAACTTTAGCTATTATGGCTTTCTCTGATGCGGTTCTTCCTTCAGGCAATGGGATACCTTTCTCTTGCAAACCTTTAAGTATTTTTTCTTTTTGTGATGGTGATTTACCTTCAAGGGGCTGCAATAGACCTGCTTCTGCAGCTTTAGCGTACTTCTCTTTCATGGATGGTGTTTTAGGTTCTGGAGGTAAGCCAAGTTCTGTGCGAACTTTTTCACTTATCTTTTTCTCTGAAGCAGTCTTTGCTTCAGGAAAAGGGAGTCCTTCTTGTGCTAGTCCTTTCAGAATCTTTTCTTTTTGTGAGGGAGTTTTCCCTTCCACAGGCGTTATAAGCCCTGCAGCTTTTGCTTTTCGGAGTTTTTCGGATGGTTTCACGGACGGCACAGGTTCTCCTGCTTTAACTTTAGCTATTATTGCTTTCTCTGATGCGGTTCTTCCTTCAGGCAATGGGATACCTTTCTCTTGCAAACCTTTAAGTATTTTTTCTTTTTGTGATGGCGATTTACCTTCAAGGGGCTGTAATAGACCTGCTTCTGCAGCTTTAGCGTACTTCTCTTTCATGGATGGTGTTTTAGGTTCTGGAGGTAAGCCAAGTTCTGTGCGAACTTTTTCACTGATTTTTTTCTCTGAAGCAGTCTTTGCTTCAGGAAAAGGGAGTCCTTCTTGTGCTAGTCCTTTCAGAATCTTTTCTTTTTGTGAGGGAGTTTTCCCTTCCACAGGCGTTATCAGTCCTGCAGCTTTTGCTTTACGGAGTTTTTCAGATGGCTTCACGGACGGCACAGGTTCTCCTGCTTTAACTTTATCTATTATTGCTTTCTCTGATGCGGTTCGTCCCTCAGGCAATGGGATACCTTTCTCTTGCAAACTTTTTAAATTTTTTTCTTTTTGAGACGGTGATTTACCTTCAAGGGGCTGCATTAGACCTGCTTCTGCAGCTTTAGCGTACTTTTCTTTCATGGAAGCCGTTTTAGGCTCGGGAGGAAGGCCCATATCAGCGCGAACCTTGTCAGCAATCTTTTTCTCTGAGTCAGTCTTTGCTTCAGGAAGAGGGACTCCTTCTTGGACTAGTCCTTTCAGTATCTTTTCTTTTTGAGAGGGAGTTTTTCCTTCCAAAGGTGTAACCAGTCCTGCAGCTTTTGCTTTACGAAGTTTTTCAGAGGGCTTCATGGACGGCACCAGTTCTCCTGCTTTAGCTTTAGCTATTATGGCTTTCTCTGATGCGGTTCTTCCTTCAGGCAATGGGATACCTTTCTCTTGCAAACCTTTAAGTATTTTTTCTTTTTGTGATGGCGATTTACCTTCAAGGGGCTGCAATAGACCTGCTTCTGCAGCTTTCACGTACTTCTCTTTCATGGATGGTGTTTTAGGTTCTGGTGGTAAGCCAAGTTCTGTGCGAATTTTGTCACTGATCTTTTTCTCTGAAGCAGTCTTTGCTTCAGGAAGAGGGAGTCCTTCTTTTGCTAGCCCTTTTAGAATCTTTTCTTTTTGTGAGGGAGTTTTTCCTTCCAAAGGTGTAACCAGTCCTGCAGCTTTTGCTTTACGAAGTTTTTCGGAAGGCTTCATGGACGGCACCAGTTCTCCTGCTTTAACTTTAGCTATTATGGCTTTCTCTGTTGCGGTTCTTCCTTCAGGCAACGGGATACCTTTCTCTTGCAAACCTTTTAATATCTTTTCTTTTTGAGATGGTGATTTACCTTCAAGGGGCTGCATTAGACCTGCTTCTGCAGCTTTAGCGTACTTTTCTTTCATAGAAGCCGTTTTAGGCTCGGGAGGTAGGCCCATATCAGCGCGAACCTTGTCAGCAATCTTTTTCTCTGAGTCAGTCTTTGCTTCAGGAAGAGGGACTCCTTCTTGGACTAGTCCTTTTAGAATCTTTTCTTTTTGTGAGGGAGTTTTTCCTTCCAAAGGTGTTACCAGTCCTGCAGCTTTTGCTTTACGAAGTTTTTCAGATGGTTTCATGGACGGCACTGGTTCTCCTGCTTTAACTTTAGCTATTATGGCTTTCTCTGATGCGGTTCGTCCCTCAGGCAAAGGGATACCTTTCTCTTGCAAACCTTTAAGTATTTTTTCTTTTTGTGATGGTGATTTACCTTCAAGGGGCTGCAATAGACCTGCTTCTGCAGCTTTAGCGTACTTCTCTTTCATGGATGGTGTTTTAGGTTCTGGAGGTAGGCCAAGTTCTGTGCGTACTTTTTCACTGATCTTTTTCTCTGAAGCAGTCTTTGCTTCAGGAAGAGGTACTCCTTCTTGTGCTAGTCCTTTTAGAATCTTTTCTTTTTGTGAGGGAGTTTTCCCTTCCAAAGGTGTAACCAGTCCTGCAGCTTTTGCTTTACGAAGTTTTTCTGATGGTTTCACAGATGGTTTCACGGACGGCACTGGTTCGCCTGCTTTAACTTTAGCTATTATGGCTTTCTCTGATGCGGTTCGTCCCTCAGGCAAAGGGATACCTTTCTCGTGCAAACCTTTTAATATTTTTTCTTTTTGAGATGGTGATTTACCTTCAAGGGGCTGCATTACACCTGCTTCTGCAGCTTTAGCGTACTTTTCTTTCATGGATGGTGTTTTAGGTTCTGGAGGTAGGCCAAGTTCTGTGCGTACTTTTTCACTGATTTTTTTCTCTGAAGCAGTCTTTGCTTCAGGAAGAGGGAGTCCTTCTTTTGCTAGCCCTCTCAAAATCTTTTCTTTTTGTGAGGGAGTTTTTCCTTCTAAAGGTGTAACCAGTCCTGCAGCTTTTGCTTTACGAAGTTTTTCAGATGGTTTCATGGACGGCACTGGTTCTCCTGCTTTAACTTTAGCTATTATGGCTTTCTCTGATGCGGTTCGTCCCTCAGGCAAAGGGATACCTTTCTCTTGCAAACCTTTAAGTATTTTTTCTTTTTGTGATGGTGATTTACCTTCAAGGGGCTGCAATAGACCTGCTTCTGCAGCTTTAGCGTACTTCTCTTTCATGGATGGTGTTTTAGGTTCTGGAGGTAGGCCAAGTTCTGTGCGTACTTTTTCACTGATCTTTTTCTCTGAAGCAGTCTTTGCTTCAGGAAGAGGTACTCCTTCTTGTGCTAGTCCTTTTAGAATCTTTTCTTTTTGTGAGGGAGTTTTCCCTTCCAAAGGTGTAACCAGTCCTGCAGCTTTTGCTTTACGAAGTTTTTCTGATGGTTTCACAGATGGTTTCACGGACGGCACTGGTTCGCCTGCTTTAACTTTAGCTATTATGGCTTTCTCTGATGCGGTTCGTCCCTCAGGCAAAGGGATACCTTTCTCGTGCAAACCTTTTAATATTTTTTCTTTTTGTGATGGCGATTTACCTTCAAGGGGCTGCATTAGACCTGCTTCTGCAGCTTTAGCGTACTTTTCTTTCATGGATGGTGTTTTAGGTTCTGGAGGTAAGCCAAGTTCTGTGCGTACTTTTTCACTTATCTTTTTCTCTGAAGCAGTCTTTGCTTCAGGAAGAGGGACCCCTTCTTGTGCTAGTCCTTTTAGAATCTTTTCTTTTTGTGAAGGTGTTTTCCCTTCTAAAGGCGTTACCAGTCCTGCAGCTTTTGCTTTACGAAGTTTTTCAGATGGTTTCACGGACGGCACTGGTTCTCCTGCTTTAACTTTAGCTATTATGGCTTTCTCTGATGCGGTTCGTCCTTCAGGTAAAGGGATACCTTTCTCTTGCAAACCTTTTAATATTTTTTCTTTTTGAGATGGTGATTTACCTTCCAGTGGCTGCAGCAATCCAGCACTTGCTGCTTTTTTGTACTTTTCTTTCATGGAAGTTGTTTTGGGTTCTGGAGGTAGGCCAAGTTCTGTGCGTACTTTTTCACTGATCTTCTTCTCTGAAGCAGTCTTTGCTTCAGGTAGAGGGAGTCCTTCTTTTGCTAGTTCTTTCAGAATCTTTTCTTTTTGTGAGGGAGTTTTTCCTTCTAAAGGTGTAATCAGGCCTGCTACTTTTGCTTCACGAAGTTTTGCAGACGGTGTTACAGTCGGTGCACGTTCCCCTGATTTAATTTTAGCTATAAGAGCTTTTTCTGAAGGCGTTCTTCCTTCTGGCAATGGAATTCCTTTGTCACGCAAGCTCTGTAGAATTTTTTCTTTTTCTTTTTCTGATTTCCCTTCCAAAGGCTTTAATAATCCGGCACTTGCAACTTTTTCGTATTTCTCTTTCATGGATGGAGTTTTAGGTTCTGGAGGTAAGCCAAGTTCAGCGCGTACTTTTTCAATAAGCTTTTTCTCGGATGCAGTTTTTGCTTCAGGAAGAGGCATTCCCTCCATTGCTAATCCTTTCATTATTTTCTCTTTCTGGGATGCAGTTTTTCCTTCTAAAGGGGTTATGAGACCTGCTTCTTTCGCTTTACGTAGTTTTTCTGATGGCTTCACAGACGGCACACGCTCTCCTGCTTTCACTTTGGCTATAATAGCCTTTTCTGATGCCGTCCGTCCTTCAGGCAATGGGATACCTTTGTCTTGCAATCCTTGTAATATTTTTTCTTTTTGTGAGGGCGATTTTCCTTCCAGAGGCTGCAGCAAACCGGCTTCTGCAGCTTTAGCGTACTTTTCTTTCATGGATGCGGTTTTAGGTTCTGGAGAAAGGCCGATTTCAGCTCTTACCTTTTCAATGAGCTTTTTCTCAGATGCGGTTTTTCCTTCAGGTATTGGCAATCCTTGCATTGCTAATCCTTTAATTATCTTTTCTTTTTGTGATAGAGTTTTCCCTTCTAATGGCGTTACCAGTCCGACAGCTTTTGCTTTACGAAGTTTTTCAGATGGTTTCATGGACGGCACCAGTTCTCCTGCTTTAACTTTAGCTATTATGGCTTTCTCTGATGCGGTTCTTCCTTCAGGCAATGGGATACCTTTCTCTTGCAAACCTTTTAGTATTTTTTCTTTTTCTGATGGCGATTTACCTTCAAGGGGCTGCATTAGACCTGCTTCTGCAGCTTTAGCGTACTTATCTTTCATGGAAGCCGTTTTAGGCTCTGGAGGAAGGCCCATGTCAGCGCGAACCTTCTCAGCAATCTTTTTCTCTGAATCAGTCTTTGCTTCAGGAAGAGGGACTCCTTCTTGGACTAGTCCTTTCAGAATCTTTTCTTTTTGTGAGGGAGTCTTCCCTTCCAAAGGTGTAACCAGTCCTGCAGCTTTTGCTTTACGAAGTTTTTCCGAGGGTGTCGTCACTTCGGCTTCTTTGGCTTTTTTGATCTTTTCAGAAGGTGTCATCACTTCGGCTTCTTTGGCTTTTTTAATCTTTTCCGAGGGTGTCATCACTTCGGCTTCTTTGGCTTTTTTAATCTTTTCCGAGGGTGTCATCACTTCGGCTTCTTTGGCTTTTTTAATCTTTTCCGAAGGTGTCGTCACTTCGCCTGATTTGAGTTTTTTAAGTTTCTCTAACATCGTTGCTGTTTTTGACTCTGGTATTCCCAAATCTGCCTTTACTTTTTTGATCAAAGCTTTTTCAGATGCCGTTTTGCCTTTTGGTAAAGGGTGTCCTGTTTTGGCCAGTTCTCTTAATATCTCTTCTTTTTCTGCTGGAGTCTTCCCTTCAATCATTTTTTCAGCTTTCTTTGCTAAAGACTTCTTTTCTTTTGCTCTTACGGATACTAACGACTTTCGTACTTCTCCAAAGCGCCTTTCTTCACGTAGTAAATGACTGCATAGTATGCAGTCACAATTATCACAATTTTTCATTTTGTAACAGTCGTATAGACCTTTCATTACTTCAAACATAGCATCTGAGTTGCAGGAACAGCAACAGGAGTCCTCCACTGTACCCAATTGACAACGATAAACTTTCCATTTTCTCTGCATTGGAAAATTAAACGAACTCAAGTATTCGTTTAAATGATAGCCTGAAACTCGGTTCACTACGAATTTAGAATTAAAAATGGATTTTGTCTTTATCACATCTGAACTTCTTGTTCTTCGATGGTATAGCTTTTTCTGTTTAAAATTTTTCGTCATACTGATGTGTTTAGTAAGCTGTACGAGCTTTTGAGTATTACTTTTACCAGAGCGTGATAATCGGAATGCGACTGCTGGTTGTTCGCCACATTTTACTAGATCTGACTTTTTGCGGATTTTCGCCTTTTTTTTATGTAGCATTATGCTGATATCATTTATTTTATTGCATTGAAAATTATCCTGAACAGATTGGCGTAAGTCATATTTTAAATGTTTATCTTTTTTTACGAGGTCTTTCATTTTGATTTAGTAACAAGCAGCCTTAAAGCGAATTAGAAATTTTATATCTATTTCATAAAAGATCTGTCCTTATCGGTTCAGTTGTTTTTGTTTTGCTAACTTAATTCTTCCTTGTCATGCCCTTCCTTTTCCTACCGATTAGTGAGTGGTAGAGGATGTCGGTTCACTTCCTTTTCTGTTCTAAACTTAAGGATTTTTTCATGTCCTTCCGTTTTTTTCTGATTGGTTTCTGTTCAATGTCGCTTCGTTTTCTTTTTGACTAGAATATTTTTGAGGCATTCTTAAAACTTGGTACAGTTTTTTCTGAAAAGCATTAGCTGAAAGAGTAGTTATATTTCAGTGCTTTTGAGTTTAGCACGTAAGAGGCCTGAACTTCCTCGATCTGCATTACAATTAAGTTACAAGTCGCGGCACAATCAGTTAAAGAAAAAAAAAACACTGTTGTTTTTAATTTGTCCAAAGATGATGTCCATTTAGTGTAATAAATGGTATAATATAGGGTAAAAGAACCTTAATGGGCTGTTTTCGAGTTTTTACTTTTCTATCTTACAACCAGAAACTGCAATTGATTTCTTGTGCATTGAGAGAATTTACTCGAAATAAATATATGTGCACTGTACTGTGACACGTATACAAGGAGATCGTGGCTAAATAATAATAGCTGCACGGGTCGATCTTTAAGGTTAAACAACGCTTGCCAAGGTTGGTCTGTGGATGGGTGACCATCTTAACATAACGAGATTCCTCCGTGCCTCGGAAAGCACGTTAAGCCGTTGGTCCCGGCTGCCATTTGTAGATCTTTGGCAGTCGTTACAGATTGTCAGAAGCCAGTAAATCTGACTCCAGTCTTGCCAAGAAGTACCGTGTTACCCAGTTAATGGGTTGTGGAGGTCTGGCAGGCAGCCACTCCACGTAAAACACAGGTATTCAGCTGAAACCGGTTTGACTGGAGGCCCGACCCCAATAATGTTGGGAAAAGGCTAGGCAGATGGTGTACTGTGATACGTATAAATTACAGGAGTCAGCTACTTTGTTAGATAAGCTTTCCAAAAAGGTCGCGGTAGTGCTCCTGTTAGCACTCTCAATAACAAGTCACCCAGTATAAGCAAAAGTTTTATTTAATAAATTGCTTCTTGTCAATTTAATGGTACATTTACAGGCTTGCCATGGTTTGGCAAGCGTCCACCAACGCAAGCGTGTAAACGGGGTGTTTGGCATAGCTTGCGTGAGCTAGCGTGAGTTTGCCTTCGATCCGGACTAATGTCGGTTTTTGAACACAGATCAAAGGAAATTTGCGGCAAGCGTTTGGGACGCATTTACACGTTGGCGCGTGTTTAGTTTCGGTCACAAGCTCGCACCGAACGGACGTCTTTAGTTTTATGCTACGATCATCTAATACCTTTAACCGACCGAGCAATAGGGAATATGCATGCGATTTTTTTATTTGCAAAATGAAATACTTTTGCTCTAGTAAACCTCAGAGATGAAGTTGTAAAGCTTCAAAGATTACAATTAGAAAGAGAAGTCAGATGTAAACTTTGACGTCATCGTCTATGACGCCTATACAGCTGCCATAGAAAACAGCGTTTTCATGAGAGGGACAGATATATTTGTTTAAAATAATTATATCTCCTTCGTTTTTCGAGTAATTTTGATTCTATTTTCACCGTTAGTGTTATATTTTTCTATACTTTTAGATAAACTGTATAGATGATAAATATGTCTTTCATGCATATAATTGTATAATATGGAATCCCGGAAACGGTTCACTCAATTTTCATGAAATTTACCATGCAGGGGGTTTCGGGAGCTATAAATCGATCTAGCTAGCTAGGTTGAATTTTTAGGGTTTCGAACAAAAAATGTTGTCAGTCTGTCCGTAAAAAAAAAAAGATTTTTAACAATACCGTGTGACATATCAAATGAAAGGGTTTTCTGTGAGGGTTTTTTTTTCACAATAAAAAAAAATAGATTTGAAGTTATTCAAGAAAATAGACGAAAAATGACCATTCCTCCGAATTATGTTTGAAGCTACTGAGTTAAAAAAAATAGAGATAATAGATATTTACCTATAGATTACAGGCAAACCTATAATAAGTCTACAGTGTGCACGCGAATCCGACTCGCACTTGGCAGGTTTTTAGAAAACGTCGTAATAAAACCATCATCCATGTGCTGAGTAGTAATTGATATTAAGACGAGATTTTTAACGTCTACGTCCGTCATCCTTGCCTGTCCGGAACACACTGACGCACTTGTTAGCGTGTAAATGGCATCCAAACGTTTGTAAAGACTTGAGAGTTTGTGGACGCTTGCCAAACCATGGCAAGCGTGTAAACGTAGCATTACGGTTTCTACGTCGGATTTGACAGCTGAGTAGACAGGGATAGAAGATTGCTTTACCACTAAGTGCGAAAGAGATTTATTTTTATCTCTTTCATACTTACTAGTAAAGCAATGTTGTATCCTGCTGTCAACTCGGACTTCTTAGATTTTGGTGACTTTAGGTATTCTCGACACTGTGTTTGAAATCGTATCCACTGCGAGTGAACCTTGAATCGAGGCTCAATGTTTTATTATAGGTAAGTAAACTAGCTGCCCAGGCAAACGTTGTTTCTAACTTTTTAAAATTATTTTTCTCAGATCTACCAAAAATATACAAAAAAAATATCATAAAAATCGGTCTTGCCGTTTCGGAGGAGTTTGATAACAAACACCGTGACACGTTATTAAATTTTCCATGTTATTCCATCGACCTTAGCTGATTGAAATTATTTGTCTCTGGGTTGATGCCGTTAGAAATAAAAACAGAAAGCTGAATAGATGACGTGGTAACCTAACATATAGGGGGAGACCAGGGATGAACGTAACAATTTTTGTTTTTTTTTTTTTTTTTACTAATAATAGGCACGCGCTTGACCACCATCTCACCTGATGGTAAGCGATGATGTGGTCGAAGATGGAGCACGCCTGCCTAGATTAGATTGATTTCTTCGTAATATTACACAGACATTTCTGAATATTAAAATTCTAATTAATAAACCTAATTATAATAGATTGGTCTTTCAGCTTTTTAATAAAACCAGCTTAAATGCAAAAACGACTAAATATTTGAAGCGGGATTTGTTACAATCATTTCTACCCGTGGGTTGGTTGTAACAGTGAAAAGATATGTTTGTAACAAAGGAAATAAAAAAAGTTACTTTCATCATCAAAATTAATTATGAGTAATCAGTATCTTTTTTCTTCTTCGCCTTATTTCCTATTTTTTATAGTTTTCTTAAAAACTGACATCCTTGGTTTTTTTGTCCCTTTAGCAGTCCGTAAAATTGGTTTCTTAATTTCTTTGGCTCTTGAACTTATTTTTCTTTTTCTCCGTTATTCTTTCTGGGTCCCACTTTTGGTAAGGGCTTAACTTGATTGAGACTAAACAACGTCATCGTGATTTCCTGAACACTAGCTGAAGAGATAGATGGGATGTGTAAACTTTGAAAAGTGTTGATGGTAAGGCCATTATTATAGGCACGCGTTTGACCACTATTTCACCTGATAGAAAGCGATGATGTGGTCGAAGATGGAGCACGCTTGCCTAGAAATAACCTATTCACTCTTGATTTAAAGACTCCCAGGTTAGGTAGCTATCGGGAAACACAGACTCCGGCAGGGAATTCTACTCCTTAGCTGTACGCATTATAAATGTGTTCCCAAAACATTTGTGCGTATGGGTGTGATGTCCACCATGTACCGGTGGCGCATCGCCGTTCGTCTTGTGGTTTAATGATGGAACGGGCTTAGCGGAATTAAATTATGTAATTCCCTCGCACATTCCCCAAAATGCAACCGGTAAAAAACTGACAGGCTAGCAACTCGTCGTCCATGTTCAAGACTTTGGTGCTTCGTCGCGACGAGCCTCTCATTGCCGATGATCTACTTGGCTCGTTTCTCAATAGACTCAAGGGCATCAAGCTGATATCTAGCAGATCCATCCCAAAGATGAGAGACCTTTTTATAAAGATATCTTTTAAACACTAAAAAAGAGAGACGAATAGTTACTTCACTGACACTTGACATGCAAGCTTGAATTTACCAGAATAAAAACAAACGCAGTTGAAAAAAACGGCTAAAACTTACCTTGGAGGTATTTTTGACGCATTGACTCGCTACGGCTACAACCTGACGGCGCAGCGCCGTGAGCGCTTATGAGTTGTGGGGTAAATCAAAATGGCACATTTTGGTGAATACTGCCATCAATGTATCTAACATAACTCGTTCGAAAATTCATTTGTTACGTTCATCCCGTGTTACTTTCATACCTGGTCTCCCCTAATAGCCGACACGAGTCGTGAGCACAGATGAATGCAGCAGGGCTAGATCTTCTCGAATGTATAATTGTTTGTTTGTTGGTTGTGTGTTGTTGTTGTTTGTGTGTTGTTGTTGTTTGTTGTTGTTTGTGTGTTGTTGTTGTTGTGTGTTGTTTGTTGGTTGTTGAATCTACTTTTCCGTACCAAAACGGTTACTCAAAAAGCTCATTAATCAAGGAAGTGTACTGTAATTAGTACGTCACTAGCAACCCGCCCCAGCTTCGCACGGGTGCAAATTATTTACTAGAACCACTCTATCTATTAAAAAAAAAACCCGCATCAAATTCCGTTGCACAGTTATAGTGTACCATATCGCATACATAGAATATTTTTTTTATACTATGTGGTGAAGTGCCTTACATTAATTTCGAGTAAACTGCCTCAGTAGCGAAGAGATGTTTCAAGAAATTGGAGCGCTCCCAATTACCAATAACCCTGGGTGTATTAAAAATAACCAACTAAATTAACATCATGGCTTTTCAAATAAATTTTACACGTTTTGCCATACACGACGCTCGCCATGCCAGGTCAGCTAGTATCTACCTTAATAAGTTTCGATTTCGGCCTAAACTGAGATCAGAAACACAAGTTTGGTTTCGGCTGATAATCTTGATTAATCTTACCTAGTTATTGTCCCATCGACACATCTATTTAAAGAAAAATTTGATTCTTCAGTGGAGGATATGGCTCATACCATCATTAGATATCTGGTACCTGAAATATGCATGGAATTAGACCGGACACTTCCCACTGGAAACTACCTATTGTACGAATAACGATATTACCCTATAAATATGGTGAATTTTAAGGAGTGAAGTTTAGTGCTTTGGGAATTAATTATACGCAAATTGATTCCTCGTAGATATTGTGCTGTTGTTTTCTTTTTCAAGTACTTCCACAACTGGAAAATATTTGGAATCATCGCGATCTCGGCAAATTATTACTTGCTGAAGTAAAATAGCCGCGAGACGAGTTCAAAAAGAGACAATCCTGTACTTTGCCAACAGGATCGCTATTTTGTGCTTGATCATTCTTTACTTTTACTCTGAGTAGGTTGGGGCAGGAGCAGCATATTTTATTCGCCAGTATCGCAAGGGTCACCAGCTTTCTTGAATATTTTTTGACATAATCAATTCATCGTATTTTTTGGTAGGTAATGGTAGGAACATACGTAACACTTAACTCCACATCCATACTAATTATGTGGCATTTTTGTGATTACACGAATATAATTATGTGTCAGCCGCTAATTATGCACATCCGTAAAACATAATAAAGGCGTAAACGAGTGTGAGATTTGGTACAGTTAATGTTTTTAGCTATACAAGCCCAGAAAAGTATTTTGCAAAAATCTACGATCGAATCGTCACCACTAGGCGACTACTGGTAGTTGGTCACCACTATGAACCTTTCTTGTCGACATCAATATCTAACTTACACCAAAATCGTTTTTAATTTTAATCTTTATATTATAATAGGTCTATACCTATGAAATTGCCGTTTTGTATGAAAAAAATTAAACGAATTTTTTTCATGTATTTTTTATTTGTATTAATCAATGCATCTTTGCCAACGCAGTGGCAGTTTATTGATGCCCTTCTTAAAGAAATCAGCTGGACGGGAGGCAATAAACAGACATGCGGTTTTAGCAATCCAGGTCCATTTGCTATAATTTACTGAAGAGTTTCGTTGCCCATCTCCGAATATTTTCATCAAATCTTCTCTAAAATGAAATGGGACCACTCCGAGAAAATACTCGCAAAAAAAATACCCGAATCGCATCAGGTGTGCCTATAAAATGTGAAGATTTCATTCTATTTCTCCAGGATTTCATCATCAGAAGTATCTGTAACGTTAACAAACCGTGCCGTTGTAATTTCATATTTACACTATTATATTCTCATATTATACAGTCCACTATCACTTTCAGATATCTCACCACGACCTATAGGCACCATCATTGCACAACATCATTATTTTGTAAATAGCCCGCGTAATAAGTACTTCCAAGAGTACACACGATGCGTTCGCAACTACGGGTGACCAGAGCTTTTCAATACATTCACGTGCAACCCTTGCTGGACAGAAATCGAACGGCAAACACGATCTCATCAGTAGATAACAGTGTTCCAAAAATAAAGCGAACTTGCAAAAAAATCCGGCCATGTGCGAGTCTGACTCGCCCACCGAGAGTTCCGTACAAATTTGGAAGGTGCGGTCTAAAACCCTGTTCCAGTTTCACAAGTCTATCGTAGCAAAACAAGTCTCACATACGACCTCTTTCTATAAGAAACATTTCGTATATCGTACTCTTTTATCATTATTTATTTATTTATTAAAACTTTATGCACTAGTGAAACACTGTACAAAGGCGGACTTAATGCCGTAGGCATTTTCTACCAGTCGACCTTAGGGTGGTGCAGAGACAGCATGGCAGGTGCAACATAAAGAAAAGACAAATAGAGAGAAGAAAAATAAATACAATCTATAATAAATACATAGATACATACATACTAATAAACCAAACTAACAACGTTATTAAGAAAACACGAAACCAACGAATTAGCGATGTAGTGACTCTTCCAACATCTTGTGAATATGCTCACGAGCCTTCACCTTAAACGACAACCGACTAAAAAAAAAAGACCGTAATGACCGTTTGCTTTATAGTGTGGCCATTAGTGCTGTGCACTCCCTGAAGTATGCGCGCGGCGAGACGGGGGGGAGAATCGGCTGCTGCGCTCTGCTACTGTTAGTGCGCCGTCAACGCTCGTGGCGGCAGGTAGTGTTATCTGTATCGGACTGTCTATGTCAGACGCACATGAGATAAATATTCAAAGATGGGTCGTGCGTTATCTCGTGATATGAAGACTGTCATTTTTAAGGTGGCTGAATATTTTAAGAAAAGAAAAGCAGACAAAGAAAGCTTTGTATTTAAAAATGATGTCAATATTGCCAAAATCGTTGCGGAGGCTACGGGGTACAGTAAAAGAACCGTGCATAATGTGATTTCTGTGGGTTATTTATCAATTGAAAATTCAAGCCAATTAAAATTTCGATCGCCAAAAAACCAAAAGTTCAAAAGAAAAAACACGTTGTTGATGATTTTGACCTTGGAGTTATCAGAAGAAAAATTCATCAGTTTTACGAAGTTGAAAAAAAATACCAAGTGTCCGTAAGTTACTATCAAGTTTGAGACAAGATGGCTATTGAATTGTGGACGGGAATATTTAAGACAGCTTTTACACAAAATGGACTACCGTTTCAAAAAATGCAAATCAAAGAGACATCTCCTTATAGAGCAGCCTAATATTACAGTATGGCGGAAAAAATATCTTACACAAATCAAAAATTACAGAACGAAAAACCGCAAAATATATTTTCTTGATGAAACATACATCAACGCCAGTCACCATGCCAGAAAATGTTGGCAATCATCGTCAGAACCCGAAATTCATGCTGATATTGGGAAAGGACGGCGATTGGTAATTCTCCACGCTGGGTGTCGAAATGGCTTAGTGGATGATGCATTGACTATATTCAAATCAGATACTAGAACCGGTGACTATCATGGAGATATGAGCGGACCTACTTTTTATAAGTGGGTAGATGAAAAGTTAAAAGATAAGTTGCTGCGGAATTCTGTGGATGTAATGGACAACGCGTCTTACCACAGCGTTCAGGTTGAGAAGAAACCAACTATATCAAGCCTCAAAAATGAAATGCAGAACTGGTTGCTACGCCATAATGTAGAATTTTCAGGAACCATGACAAAGGCTCAACTGCTACTTCTTATAAAACATACACAAAAAGAACCCGTGTATAGAATTGACGAACTCCTGAAAGCCAGTGGACACACTGTTCTGCGTTTACCTCCGTACCACCCAGATTTAAATCCAATTGAGTTGGTCTGGGCTGATATTAAAAACAACATAGCCCAAAACTATATTAATACTTCTCTAGACGAAAAGATAATCTTATTGGATAAATTGTTTTCGGAATTCACGGCGGAAAAATGGCAGAGATGCGACGATCATGTCCAGAAAAGTGAAAATGATTACTGGAGTCGCGATTGTAGGTTCGATAATGTTATCGATTTATTGATAATAAATTTGCAAGACTCTGATTCAAGTTCCAGTGGCGAAGTGGAAGATGAAGATAATGATGAAATGGAAGATGAAGTTGAAACAGACTCTATGTCAGAATAACGTTCGTTAGAATATATAATTGTATGTAAATATAAAAAAAAAATCAATAAAACAAGTCCTGCTTTGAATTATAAGTTTAGTTCTTATTTATCACCTGCATATCTATATATATAAAAATGAATCCCTATTTCCCTTGGTCATCGCATCACGCTTGAACGGCTGGACCGATTTCGATAATTCTTTTTTTGTTGTGTGCGTTCTGGTCACGAGAAGGTTTTAGGCTATATATTATCACACTATGTGCTTTGGAGGATGAGCAATATTCAAGAATGTCCGTTTTAACTAGATACTTATGCGTCTAACCTTAGCAATGTTTATCATCACGCTATACTTTCAAGGAGCTGAGCAGCGAAAAACCATGACATAAATAAGATCGGCTATTTCAATCATTTGTCATTGGTACTCATAGACCACCGGTTAAGAGACTGCCTATCTAACGACTTGGTGTGAATTTGAATTTTGTACATATTTTTAAATTATTCATTTCCTCTTTTTTAATTTTACTAATATTTTATACATAGATAACATGTTTTTACTGTTTATAAAAAAAAACAACATAACGTAATGCAGATACACGTAATGCCATCTATTGACCCTAACAGTACTCAAGACAGCATGAGCATTACATCAAAACATATTTTTAACCGACTTCTTCAAAAAGGAGGCGGTTCTATGTTCGGTTGTATGTCTCTTTTTTTATGATGTGCACCGATTTCTCCGCCAATTCTGTACTGATTTTAAAAATTCTTTTTCGTTCGGAAGCCTGTACTCCTGAGGTGGTCCCATTGTCACCAAGTTAGAATCTGATGATGGGATCCCATGAAAAATGTTTGTTCAGCGATATTTTCGCCAATTGTTAACTGATTTGGATGATTTTTTTTTTTTTGGAAGAGTATTTTCTCGGACTGGTCCCAATAAATTTGGTGAAGATCTGATGTAGAACTTTGGAGGTAGGCAACGGAACTCTTCAATAAATGATAGCAAATGGATCGGGATTTCTGAAATCGCATGTCTGTTGATTGTTTACACTAGTTCATAACATAACATCACGCCGGCACGCTGAGTTTGTGGTTTTACTTTTAGTGGTACCTGCGTTCCACTAAAAAGTGAAAAAAAAAAAAAAATAACAAAACTTTAATTTCGGAAGTCGGTGTTCAAAAACGAAAAAACCAAAAACACCGTCTTCCGAAATTAAAGTAATTTTTTTTTGTAGTGTTTTGTTTTTGGAATTCGGTTTTATTTTTTTGTTAAAAAGTTTTTTTTAGTTATTAGTGGTACTTTTAAAACGTCTTAAAAAAAGTTATTCTTTTAATACCTTGAAAATATATAGTTACTACTTTTGGTGTATGTACAATAAAGCGTATAAATAAAATATCGTTCTGAATGAATTCCTATTAGTGAAAATAAAACAAACTCCGAATTAATATTTAGACAATTCAACTTCAGATTCCTTAGATGGCGTTATGTGTTTGATCTCGAGTGTGCTTACATTTGCTAAGCTTAACTTGAGTTGCTCAAAAATGAATATTTACAGGCCTAGGGCCAGGGGTCACGTTATATTACTCGTGAACAGCTGACGAAGTCCCATGATAGAGGAGTCGCGAAAAGAGTTGAATTAGATTGGTTAATTGGATGTCTAACTGTGTTCTAAAAACTTAAATTGGTGCGATTTGCGTTCCTGATTCGAAATAAATTAACTTGATTCATCAAGTAGTTTCTTATCTTTGTATTTTGAGGGATAGCACTCACCGCAGCGACTTCTCAACCCAAGTAGAAATACCCTCCGAATAAGGATGAGAAGGAATAGGTATAATTACGGGTCACTGCCCCCTAAAAAGATTTTTTCAACGAAGGCACTGCGGCACGATGGATTGATGAATTAAAAAAGGTGGCTGGCAGCGGATGGACGCGGACCGAGACCGAAGATCGAGATGGTTGGCGCTTTTAGAGAGGCATATAATCAGCTGTGAACGGCAATTAGCTGAAATGATGATGATGATGATAGTTGCCATATTCAGCCTACAGACAGAGGTACAGAGGTTGCTTCGATACCGACAAATCAGTCGCCGACTTCATTCTGGAAATGAGGCCTTTGCTACCCGACGAGCAAAAATCCTCGGAACGATGAGAGCGCTCAGTAAAACTTATGTGCATAGCTTCGCTGGCTAACCTAACCAAGACTCCTAAGCACAACGACGCGAATAGGAATCAAAGTACGGACAACGGAATTTCAACTGTGCTCTCCCCGTTGCGGGGGTAATCTTTTCTTCTGGATAGAGTTTCCCATTTCAACTTTATATAGCTCTATAGCGTGTTAACAACCCTAGCAACTTTCTTCAACATCGTGTATAGAAAAGCGTTATCATTAAAACGTTTCTCATTACGAAAAATTACTAAGGTTGGTCGGTGTTCTGAATAGAAGAGGTGATACAGCCATTGCCTTGCATTCTATGGGCTCAAGCAATGCTAGAAGTTGACTGTTCGTATATCTTATCTCTCAATGGTTGGTGGTCGCTCACAATGGGCCTCATCAGAAGGCTTAAAGTCACTCAAAGAGCAATGGAGAAGGCAATACTAGGAATTTCCCTGCGTGATCGAATCAGGAATGATGATATTCGTAAAGAACCAAGGTTACCGATAGTCCGAAGGATCGCCAAACTAAAGTTACATTGGGCAGGGCACATTGCTCGCAGAACAGATGGCCGATCGGGCTGAAAAGCCCGTCGTAGTCGTTGTGGCGACGCTTGGGGGAGGCCTTTGTCCAGCAGTGAAGGTCTTTCGACTGATATGATAATATCTTATCTTAGCGATCTTACCTAGCGACATAATTTTACTATAGACGATATACACTCAAAGGAAGTTGCGTGCAACAGCTGTCTATCTTTTTCTAATCTTCTAATGTATGTGTCTTCGTGTTTGTTATTGAACACCTCCGAAATAGCCTGACCAATTTTTTATGAAAATTTTGTGTTTATTTATATGGCAAAACAACCTTTGCCGGGTCAGCTAGTTTTAAATATAATATGAGTTTATTTGGGTTACATTTTAATCAACTAAGTAAGTATAATATATTATATTACAGATAGATAGTGTCCGACCATCACACAGTGTGTTATGGGAGCCGAGTTGCGGTCATCACCATTTTCAATGCTTATTAGAAAGACATTCTTAGGAAATAACGTTTAAAAAATCCCGGTGACTTTATCTATAGTAGTTTTTGAGAAATTAAAAAAATCGAGAAAAGTCCATAGAAACCAAAAAAAGTGATTACTTCCATTCTTCTATTATTTTAGTATAAACTGATTAGCGGTATAATAGAACATGACAAAAGGAACAAATTAACGTATAAATAACTGATTAATCAAACTCGTGTAAGCAGTTTCATTTTTTTTTTTTTTCTGGCGAAACTTTGCATGGTCGTATTTTCTTTCAGTGTATTTATATTGTATACATGTTTATGTATATCCAAAAAAGGCTACAAAGGCTGGTTACCAGAGATATCGATTTTTAAAGATTTTCTTAGGGTTGTCAACAAAGTGATTGTAACATTTTGTTTTTTTTTTAATTTGTTTTATAATGATGGGCATCGTGTGGTATTGGGAAGGGGTCCGCCCTCTTTAAGCTATGCTAAAACCCAATACTTATACACAATGTCTGGAGTAGCGGGGGTGAGGCGTCATGGAGCCGGCAAAGACCCATGGCGCTGCTTCGCCTCAATAGGAGCTGACCCATCCTGTTGGGGGATGTCATCTCGGGCCTCGACTGCGTGACTTAGTGCAAGAGGGACAGAGGGCGCCAACCCTCATGTTGGTCAGCGAGTGGCAGATATAGATACTCTTCACTTTCCGGGTGTACCTGTTAACATGCTAGGAGATCATCAGATCCATTGATATCGACTATGTCCCTTGGAACACGAAAAATGAAAACGAAACATTTGACTCTCCCCGGAAAAGTCATTTCCTTATTAAAACCGTCAATGGAAAATGTTACGTTTCTTGATCAATTACCACTAAGTTCCATAGGTGATACCAGGGAAATCGCAACAGATAATGAACCCCTTTCACTGCCCTCGGAAGAAACTTTAAGTTTTTCTGATGATGACATCATGGAATAATACTTTTTTAATATTTCTCGAACTTTTTATACTTCCTCGAAAACTGGTACTCATTGCACTACGATTTAACATGCAATGTATTTCACACTCCTACTTTTTTCTTATCTTTGTCGAACACTTGCGGAAATAAAAATTTCCGCAGATAACTCAATATAAATTTATTGTTTCAATAATAATAATAATAATAATAATAATAATAATAATAAAATTTATTAAAGTTATGTGAGTAAAACAGTAAATACATTTTTTGCTTAAATCTATGACAAGTTCACTGGTGTTATGTGCCTGAACTAGGAAATCCTGTGTTTCAGGCAAAAAGGAGGTAAATGTTATTAAATAATCACGTAATTATGTAAAATTAAATTGTCATATTTTAGGTATATAAAAATGGTATAAACGGTGTAAACAAAAAATCATACTTCCTAAAACCTTGGTATACTAACTTACCCTAAATTAAAATTAACAGGAAACAAACAATCTTTATTTAAATACCGTTAACAATTTCTCTGAATCTTCATAAGACAAACTTTGAAGAGTTTCCTTGAGAGTTTTTTTACAGTTTCTAAAATTTAGGGAATAGATGTTTGCTTTTGCATTTAGTCTATTGTAGAGTAGTGGTCCAAGAAAAACATAAAATTTGGCTGCGAAAGCATGTTTAGTACTTTTTGTAGGGCAAACAATGTCTTTTCGTCTCTTTTTAGTAAATTCAGTGCTGAAGCAAAGAGCTGCGTGTTGTTTTAATACAATGCTCATTATGAATAATTGCCGAACTGTTAGTACTTCACAAGATTTATAGAGCAGGTTAGTGGGAAAGAGGAAAGGGCGGCAAGTAGACACCTTTAAAATCGCTCTTTGAGCTCTTTCTATGGGCAGTAATAAAGTTTTACCTGCTCCACCCCACGAGGTAATGCAGTACGTCAAAATTGACTGACATAGAGCAAAGTAAACTTGTCTTATTAGTATTGGGTCTGCAAGGTAACGTAGCTTTTTGAATACGAATATCAGCTTACGAATTCTGTTACTTAATGCCTCTATATGATGTTTGAAGGTTAGGGTTTCATCAATTATAACACCCAAGTATTTTATTTTGTTGGTCCTATTAATACTGGGACACACAAACGGGCAATCTGCAAGGACTGTACAACAATGGGCATACAACGTTGAAGGAATATAAGAAGTAAGCTTGCGCATTGAAAACTTAATGTAATGTGTCTTAAGTGCATTTAGAGTAAGTGAGTTATACTGAAGCCATTTATTTACCATACTGAAGCCGTCTTGCGCGAGCTTGTAGACAGCATGTTCCGATTCAGCCGAAAAAAGAAGAGCAGTGTCATCCGCGTAAGATATTATTGTTCCATGCTTTAGTTTTAGATTACAAAGGTCATTTATGTATATTAGAAATAAAGTGGGCCCCAAAATACTTCCTTGGGGAACGCCAAAATTCGTGGTTTTTTGGTCTGCGCTGAGAACACTGCCAATCTTCACGCACTGGGTACGGTCTTCTAAGTAGCTTTTGAAGAGTTTTAGCTGAATACCTCTTATGCCCACTGTCTCAAGCTTGCGCAAAAGAATAGGAATGGAAACTGTGTCAAAAGCCTTGGCTAGGTCCAAGAAAATTCCAACTGTATGGTTACCCTTGTCAAGTTCTTGAGCCAGATAGTCAGTCAGATGATGAACGGCATCGGCAGTTGATAGTTTTGGTCTAAATCCAAATTGTCGTTCTGACAAAATAGATTTGTCTTCCAGATATTTGAACAATCTTTTGTTTATAATTTTTTCCAATATTTTAGAGAAAGAAGACAGTAGAGAATTAGGTACTTTCCAACATTAACAAAGAAATTATTTGCCATGTTAGCAGATGTCAACTGTGATGAGTGAGCTTGTAATAAACCTGAAGATGACTCATTTAGTTTTGACGAATATGTTATATTTTTAATACATTTCCAGATCTTTTTACTACTCGTTCCAGCCTTTTCTAATGCAGTTTTATCGTAGTTCCTTTTAATTTTTTTGAGTAGATCATTACAAAAATTGCGATATATTTTGTATGACTTCAGCTGGAGGAACGTACAGCTGAACATCACTGAATTGTCCAATGCAGGAGATTTGTCAAAACTTGATCGTCAAATCTCTTACCAAAAACAGCATGAAGTGCTACCTGCGGCTTCAAGTATTTCACCGCACGATGTGTATTTTTATTCCTCGACTTCTTTGTTGTTGGGAGGACTTGCTATAGTTGGCATCTACTTCATTATCAAGAAACGAAGAAATAGGAATCAGAATTCTACGGCAAGCACTAAACTGGAACAACAGAAAGGAGCAGACAGAGAAGTTAACATCGAGATGCGAGAGATCCGTAGCTCGACGAGACAGGAACCTGGAAAGGGATTTAGTTTTGATGAAATATCGTCAAATTAATATTTATACTTTTTTATTATGTACTCTTTTTACTTTACTTACTATACTTTTACTTTACTTACTATACTTTTACTTTACTTACTATATTTTTTAAACTTTGTTTCTTTTACATTTTTTATACTTATTTTTTGCTATGTACTGGTTGCCCATCTCGCCTTTCGTTACTGCCCATCTCCCATTCTTCCCTTGGGAGCATGTACGGTGCACGTACAACGTTTTGGTTGCTGACAAAGCGACCTCAATTTATATATAATAATATTCACGGAACATTACAGTTAGTTGACATATTGCAATTATCGCGATTGGCACGGATTGGCATCCAACTTATAACTATTTTGTAACTTTAAGAAATAAACTATTTCTTGTGGTCAACCGTGGTTTACCGTCAACTCACCAAACTCTAACTAACTCTGAGCCATACATAAAAAGTCTCAATGTCTATAGTCGGTAATGATTGTTTCTTTTTTTAAATTTCAGCAAAGATGCGTTAATGTTTTCTGAATAATTGTATTTAAATTAGGTTAAATTTGTTAAGAAATACTTTTATGAACAATTAACATTTGTGTTCTTGTAGCGGCATCAAGGCCGCCACAAGAAAAACCTACGGAGCAAATCTACATCGCAACAAAAAGAACCGCGACGCCATCTATCCGACTAGCAGCGAACTACAACGTTGAATTCCTGCATCGCGCAAGCAGAGTTTACCGTGCGATTTGAACATATACATCAGCCCGAATATCAACTATCGGGCAGTAGCCCGCCAGGCACAACAGCCGCCTGGTCGGAGGATCCTCCTTTTCAAATGAGGTATGCGGGACTTTACTCTCTGTACCGCATACCTTCTAAATTCTAAATACAAAATTATAAAAATTTTATGTTTTTTATATTAGACTATTAGTGGCCTTTGCTTCTCTCAACCTAGCGAAAGCCAAGTGCGGATAAAAAGAAAATTAATGTCATATTTTGGCTAATAATTATGGCAAAACTATTTTTCATTCTATTATTTATAATTTTTGTTTTAAGTGTTCTCGGCCCCTTATCACCCTCGTCGCTGTACGACTCAGCGAGTATCTCGCCTTAAATGCAATAACAAACGATACGATAAATGTACTAGGTATTTAATATAATGTCAAAATTATTATTACGTACAACCTTATTTCCATAGAAATTCCTAAAATACATAGAAACGACTTATCTCCTTTGCCCCATTAGTTTAGTTTGTGAAATTTTAGAATATAGTAACTAACAGTGGTGAGTATACCATGTGAAAAAATAAAATGCTACATCGCCATAGTTTTATAAAAATATAAATATATGTGAAATTCAGAAAAAAAATCCTTACTCTTCAATAATTTAAGCTATAACCCTCTAATTTAACATGTAGTTATATAAAATCCTGCAACATCATTATCAATTTAAAAAAAAACCAAATGTTTTATATTTTTCGAGTAATCTTCAAATTAAGATTTTCTTAAGGTCATTGACCTTTCACTAAAAAAATCATATCTAAATAACTAAGCAAAAAAAATACCGTCGGTATTTTTAGCAAGGCTGTATCATGGCTAGATCTATCGAATGGACACATAAAAGTGACATGACCACCACTCGGCTCCCATAACACACTGTGCATCGTCCCGCCACAAGTCTTGCCTTAGAAATGCAAACTGATATCGTAAGATCTGTCCGACATGCATCGATCTCATGTGAACTCTTGCACTTTTTTCTTCGCCTCCCACCTCGCCGCGCTTACCTCAGGGAGTGCACAGCACTAATGGCCACACTATAGTGACGACACGCCACGCCTACCAAGTCGCGACGGCGTATACTGCTATTTAATTTCGATGCATTAGTATGACTGGCTTAGAGGTTAACGAGTTCAGGTAAATAGCATCTTAGAACCTGAGTTTGAATCCCAGAAAAATACACTCTTTGTATTTTATAATTATGAATTTCTACAGCAAGTTAGACCCGATCAGACATGTGTTTCTTTAAGAGATGAGGTTGAATGTGAAACAAAATTAATTATCAAGTTAAATAAGTAGTTTCGACGTTGTTGGTTGGTGAACTTTATTATTAGTATTGCAGACAGGGTAAATAATGTCGCTTTGCATAAAACTGGGCTAAATATTTCTCAAATTTCAAAAGAGTCCGGCTTATGCGTAAGTTATTTATACATATTATAAATAATTGAGACGATACTTTTTGTGATTTTTTATAACTCGCTAGTGGCAAGTGTGTAATACCATTTTATTTTTAGAGAGCTACTGTGAGGCGTTGGGTAAAGAGGTTTGAGGAAGAAGGTAGTCTGATGATTCGTGGAAGAAGTGGTAGACCATCGCTTATTAACCCGACGCAGCGACGTTTCAGGGTGGAAGAATATGAAACAAATGTATTCCAACTAGGATATTCGCAGAGCAATTTGATACGACTTTGCGAACTGTTCGCCGTGCACTACAAGCCAAAGGGTCACATAATCGGAAACCAGCTAAAAACTATTTTTGACACAAAAGCACAAGGAAGAACGAGTACATTTTGATCGGGAATATTTAGATTTTAACTGGGAGACCAATATATTTTCAAACGAGAAGACCTTCAAATCGTGCCAATAAGGAAGACTTCAGTTGAAGCGAAAAGATAATACTCGCTGGTGTTAAAAACATTATTCTGAATACAGAATCAGGTAGAATATTTGGTGGGCACGCCACAATTGCGGCGATAAGTCCCCTCTTTGAGGAGTGGCTAGAGCGGTGCCACGACGTCTTTACCTTCCGCTTGACGCAGGTACTCACCGAACACGGTTGTTTAGGGAGGTACCTGTTTCGAATACGACGGGAGGATACGCCCGGGTGTCAACACTGCGAGGATCGTTCGGAGGACACGGTGGAGCATACGGTTGAGGTCTGCCTTGCTTAGGCGGAGCACCGCCATGTCCTCGTCGAGATGATCGGCGGCGGCGATCTCTCGCGTTGAAGGCCCAACGCGAGAGATCGCCGCCGGTTCAAGCCATGGTCCTGAGCGAAGATACATGGGAAGCGGTCACCTCTTTCTATGAAGCAGTAATGCTAGCAAAGGAGGGAGCCGAACGTGTGAGAGAGAGAGGGAAACCTCATGCCCCAGCCGCGGCAACATATGAAGACGCCCTGGGCGTCGGGATTCGCAGGACGATTCTCGGCCACCGCAGGCGTGGGCCTGCGGACGGCGAGTATTGGGTGGCTCGCCGTCTGATCAGAACCGGCGCGCTGTGTTCCACGCGCGCCTCAAAGAGCTGTCAGCGTAAAAAACGGGGCCCGTTAGGGCCAGTGCCTGCTGGGGCAGTGGACTTCGTTCGATAGAGCCACAGTACCCTGGAACGCAAAGGACACTAGGAGGAACACGGATGGGTTTTAGTCAGGAAGAGTTTGACACTCCCTTCTGCTTCACCCAAAGCGGGAGGAGTCATTTGATGACTTCCCATCCTTAAAAAAAAGGTAGAATATGTGGGGGTGGATTAGTGCTCAAGAACCTGGTGAGTTGGAAATCATACCTATGCGTGCCAATAGCTCTGATTACGTTGAAGTTTTAAATGAGATTATTTGTTACCTACTGTGCGTAATGTTTACCCCACAGAAGACTTTACGTAACTAAGTTTTGTTCAAGATCATTGTCCCATACATCGTGACAGTGTTGTAAACTAATGGATTAGCCACCATGCTGACATTAAAGTTATTCCGTAGCCAACAAGATCCCCTTGAAATCTCCAAATCTAAATCCCATTGAAAGTATATGCGGTTTAATGATCCAAAGATGGGAAGCACGAGATGAGAGATGTCCTGAGTAGCTTAAAGTGCATTGCACTCAATTGTGGGATGATTTACGTGGCACAGATATATGTGCAAACATATATCTGTGCATTGACAATAATAGAGGTCATACCAAATATTAAATATTACGGTGTTATTTGCAGGACATCCAGGAAGAGGCTCACTGGTGCATGCTTTTTGCTGATGACATTGTGCTAGTTGCAGAAAGCGGCCTAGAGGTCCAGAGCAAATTGGAGACGTGGTGGCAAAGACTGGAGAGTGTTGGCCTGAAATTGAGCAGAACCAACACAGAGTATCTGTTCTGCGATTTCGGCGGTCTCTCCAGTCCGATACCTATAGCTCTTACCGGAACGCCTATACCGATTTGCTCCGACTTTCGGTATCTCGGGTCGCTTGTCCACGGAGATGGCGATATAGACCGAGACGTAACGCATCGGATCAACTCAGGATGGATGAAATGGCGACAGGTCACTGGAACAACTTGTGACCCTCGGATGCCACTCAAATTACAAGGGAAAATATATAAGTCCGTGATAAGACCTGTCTTAATGTATGGAATGTTGGGCTGCGAAAAAAACGGATGAAAATAGATTGATGTAGCGGAGATGATAATGTTGAGATGGATGTGTGGAGTAACGAGAGTGGATAAAGTGAGAAATGAGTATATTAGAGGTACTTTAAAAGTGGCGCCAGTGACGGAAAAGTTAAAAGGGAATCGCTTGTCTTGGTATGGTCATGTGAAGAGGAGGGATGAAACGCATATAACTAGAAGAATTATGAATATAAATGTGGATGGATGGAGAGGGAGAAGAAGGCCAAAGAAAAGATGGATGGATTGTGTGATGAGCGATATGAAAGAAAAGGGAGTTAGTGATAGAGTGACGACTGATAGAACAGAATGGAAGAATAAAACGAGTTGCGCCGACCCCAAGTAACATGGGATAAGGGCAGGAAGATGATGATGATTTACAGGGGATGTGCTTGTCGATAATATAGTGTTCTGTTAGTTAATTATGATTGTAAGATTGGGATTACGTTTCAATCTTTTCTCTTTGAAAAAATGAATAATTAAGCTATAATCTCAATAAAGTTAAAAGCAGAAGATCAATTTCATTACGTGAAATTTTAGCAATTTTTTTTTTTTTCTGTAAGTAGGCACGCGTTTGACCACTATCTCACCTGATCTTAAGCGATGATGTGGTCGAAAATGGAGCACGCTTGCCCAGAAATAACCTATTCACACTTGACTTGACTTGTAAGGTTATCAATAAGGATATTTTAAAGTTTGGTCTTCAAAATATCGATGACTAGCACGTCGCCTGCGACTCCGTTTACGCAGATTTAGTAGGTACTCCACGAACTTCATGTCCATAAGTCTTCCCTCTATAAAGGGTAATGTGTAAATTACTTATTAATAGACTCCCCTTCTTCTTATCGTGTGGTGGTAAGGTCTAACGACCACACACCCTAGTGTCAGAGCTTCTAACCGCCGCAATCGAGTATTTTTATACCCGTCGTAACTTTTAAACGAAAGGTCCGATTTTCATAATTTAAACTTTAATTTACGTACATATAACCAACCTAAATCATCAAACCATTTAAATGGATAAGGATAAATATCAAGATACCAAAATCACCACGATTCTATTCCACCGGGTTTGATCGAATAATTTGAACAAAAAACCGTTATTGTGATTTAACCATTATAGTTATAACTAATATGGTTAAATCACAATAACCGTTAAAAAGTTCACGCGGACTTTTCGCGGAATCACTTTGGTCTATTGTCAATAGTTTTCGCAGCGTACGCGATTTAAGGATTTTTTTTTTAATTTTTTTCACACCTTACATTATCGAAGTTTTCATACGGATCCCTAACTTTTTGAAAATATTCTAAGCCCATGTTCATCAGGGATAATGTAAGATTCTAATGGTGAACGAATTTTTAATCGGTCAAGTAGTTTCGGAGCCTATTCAATTCAAACAAACAAATCTTTCCTCTTTATAATATTAGTGTAGATTATTGCACTCGTTTGTTTATTAAATAGCAGTAGATATAAAATAAAAATGTAATTATTAAAAATAAATTATTAATAGTTACATTTCAACTAACGAAGAATACTTGCAGAGGCACAACCTTGTAGCCAGGATTATCCATCAGCAACTTGCTCTGAAATACTCTCTTGTGGAGTTGGAGGTGCCATACTATAGGTATACGCCCGACCCAGATCTCGATAATGGCAATATCAAATTGTACTGGGATCGGTCCATCATCACTGACAGGACTATTGTTGCCAATAAGCCTGATATAGTGGTGGTGGACCGAATTGTGAGGCGTGCAATGTAGACATAACCGTCCCGCATGACGAGAACCTCGTGAAAGCCGAAAAAGACAAACAAATCTAGTATATTGACTTGGCTTGTGAGGTTGTTGACATGTGGGAAGTGGACTCCGCAATCATTGTACCGATAGTCGTGTCGGCCAATGGCTTAATAGCCACGAAACCTTGACCAACACCTTAGGAGGCTCTCGTTGGGCAGCTGGATCAAGGGCTTGATTCAGAAAGCGGTACTTCTGGACACGGCTTGCATTGTCAGGAGTTTTCTTTCTCTGGAGTCCTGATCACCGATAGCTTGGACCCTGTTCCCGATATCGGTGGGCTACTATTTTTAAATTTTTAAACTTTAATTTCTGAAGTCGGTGTTTTTGGTTATTTTTTTCGTTTTTAGACACCGACTTCCGAAATTAAAGTTTCTTTCTTTCTTTCGAAGTTATTTTGTACCTTGTAGTGTTTTGTTTTTCCAAAAACAAAACACTACAAGGTACGTCGGTTGTATTTTTTGTAAAAAAGATTTTTATTTTTCACTTTTTAGTTGTACCTAGGTACCATTAACAGCGTACCAGTGCAATGTTATGTTAAGTACTGGTGTAAACACTAAAAAACATGCGATTTCAGCAATCCCGATCCCTTTGCTATCATTTATTGAAGAGTTCCGTTGCCTACCTCCGAAGTTCTTCATCAGATCTTCACCAAATTGAAACGGGACCAGTCTAGGAAAATACTCTTTCAAACAAAAAAAGATTCATTCAAATCGGCTGACAATTGGCTAAAGTATCGCTGAACAAACATTTTTCATGGGATCTCACCATCAGATCCTAATTTATACCTTTCATCATCAGGTCAGCAACATGAGATGATGATTACCAGGCACAAATATGTAAATTGCGTTAGAAAGTTCATGAAAAACATTGTATGTGCCTATAAAATTTGAGGGTTGCCCTCGATTTTCATGGGATCCCATCCTCAGATTCTGACATGGTGATAATGGGACCAATCGAGAAGTATACCCTTTCAGATGACATAAATTAAAAAAAAAAAGACGAATTGAAAATAATTATCAACAAAATCTATTTTAAAATTGTTTCTTCAAATTACCAACAGTTATTTTTAAGACTAAACTTTAAAACATCGGTATTAATAACCATAAAAGATGATTGCTAAAATTTAACGTAAAATCAATACGCACAATACGATAATAAATTAAATCAAATTCAAAATAGCGGCTGTAAACAATAATAGTTGTACTACTGGCTAATTTATCTGCATTGTGACAACGCGATCGCACTCTATATCGCAGGGTATCTTCACGCAACTAATATTTTTGAGAGTACCCACACACCATAACAATATTTAACTAATATTAAAGTTAGAATTTATTGTAATCCGAGTGTCGAAACAGAACTATTAGATTTCATATTTAAATTTGAAATGCGAAATGTAAATTTCTTTTTGAGAATTAAATAATTAAACTTCTTCAAATTACCTACTGTTTATTTTATTCCAACTTTAAGTATTATTCCTTTTTAATTTAACCGTTTTAGGGTTCCGTACCCAAAGGGTAACCAATGGAGCCCTATAACTAAGCCTCTGCAGTCCGTACGTCCGTCCGTCCGTCCTTTCCAACTGAAAACCAGCGCTGGGTGTCTGACGCCCAGCAAATGCTGAGATGGTTACCCTTTCGGCAAGGGCACGCTCAGCTCAATTTGTGTACCTGCTAACTATTACTTTTGTTTTTCTTTGTCGCTGTGCGTTTGTGTCTGTGCTGAATAAATGTTTTTCTATTCTATTCTATTCTTTCGTCCGTCCGTCCGTCCATCCGTCTGTCTGTCAGAGGGCTGTATCTCAAGAACCGTAATAGGTAGACAGTTTAAATTTCCACAGATTGTGTATTTCTGCTGCCGGTATAAGAACAAATAATGAAAATTAAGGTTTATAGTACGGAATCCTTCGTGTGCGCGTCCAACTCGCACTTGCCCGTTTTTTTGATTTTTTGTTTAAAAGCTAATTGTAACAGTTATAAATATTTATATATATAATTTATATTTATAAAGAAATAATAAATTTAAATTAAAATGAAAAGTGTTAAGAATAATAACAAAATTGATCTAGCAAACTAGATGAGGTTTGAACCGACAGACACTTGCTTCCAAGTCACACATCGCTGCGCTTGACCAGATGATCTATTGACAATAACTTTAAATTTTGGCTTTATTTTCGGGTGGGCTCGATGCGAACACAGATGAAGAAAACAAAACTATATTGTTATCTTTGTCTAGTATTGACCCCGCACACTATCACCTTCTCATATTCGTAGTTGTATTGTATGACGGGTAGATGTTTGCGTTAATATTACTCGCACACATGGATGTTTGCTCGCAGTACCGTGCAGGAGAATACGTTCCTTGACGTGGAATAGGATTTTTGACCCCTGACTGTACATATGACACTTTAAATAAAGATTATGTTTATGATTTAATTACAAATGTATAGTTTTCAGACTTTTCTCAATACCTGTACTATATACGAGTATAAGACGGTATTATTTGCCAAATTCCATAGTTCTAAGTCAACGGGAAATACACGACACATTTTGATTATCTCGAGAGTGTCGAAATATACTTTTTTTGCGGTATAAACGGCAGTACCTTTTTTTAACGTAATACCGCAATATTACCAAAAACAGCGGCCGGGAAGTCCTTTTGCAGCAGTGCAAACTCATAGTACCTATGGGGCGACTACACAATCTCGCACAAGCAAGCAATAGAGAGGTTGAACCGTAATCTGCAGGACATCCGCGGCAACCAGGCAGTGTTGTCGATTTAGACAGACACTGCCAGTTATAGAAAAGGGCACACCGGCAGACGAAATATACGTATGTCTCAATGCGTCGCCACTGTGGTCCATGATAGAAAAGCTCCATCGTGCAACATGCACGTCCAATAGTACAACGACCACAAATCAGGTGACTTGGCAAATCAGCTGCTGCAAATTGGAGAAAGTCATCTTGAATCGGCTACAGAATATGTACTTTCCTATCATGCACGTTTTTCCCAATTTGAAGATTAATATAAACTATGAAGATTGGTTGTGTGAGAGAGCAATGCAGTCCCCAAAGAACGAGTGAGTATAGAAATTCAGCCGCGCAATTTCAGCGCCCAAAAGAACACCTTTTATATTCATCACCACATTGAACACATTTTGATCAGGTGGTCCGTTTTTACACATTACACATCAAAGTTTCAACGTGAACGAACTGCTAGTTAAAAATAATTTAAACTGGATTTTAACCTAAACCTTTATTGATCCGATCGTTAATAGGGGTTTGTAATGATCGATTAAATCCAGGGGCATAGTACCGCCGTTTTAGCTGTATAAAAGATAGGGGGAACCCGCACTAGAAGGGTCCCAACGTGTGGATACAAAGCTATAAATTTAGGCCCACCATGTGTTTCGTGGCCTCTTGGCAGGCCACGATAGACATGGTGGGACCTGAGCTAGTAGGGCTTATTTTGTTAAAAAAAACAATACCCTTAAAAACGGCCCCCCCAAAAATGTTTGATACAGGGCCTATTCGAATAGCTACGCCACTGATTGAATCCCACAAATCTGTAGTTCTGTGTCCCGGGTCTCTTTCGAGGTGTCCCGACAGTGTATCTTCATACCTTTTCAATATAACTTATTGTCTTCTTAACTGACGTTAAAAGCGTGCTTGTTGTTTTCCGTTACAAATATCTTTCGTTGATAGACAGTAACAGTATTGCAAAGTGCTTAGGATATATTCTATGCTACAGTTGACTTCTATAAGGATGATATCGAGGGATGAAGCTATTATTTTTGACCAAATCATTTCCCGACTACTGGCATTACAGTCGGTTGTGATGTGGATGATAACTAGGTACGTAACGAAAAAATACAGACCACTTTTTACATAAACTTTCAGGTACCTAGAAGTGTAGATGTATATTTTTACTCTACCTGACATGTTGTGAATTATTAGCCATTTGACATAATATCATCACGATTGGTTTCTCTGGAGCTGAATTTGAATATGTAATATACTTTTCAAAACTATGGACTCATTTTAAGAGTTTAATTTTGGCTAGAATGGGTTGGATAACGTTACAAATGTCATATGACATTTTACTCAAAGTTTGGTTCTGTCAATGGTTGTGGCATAATGGCATTGGTTTTGGCTATGATCAGTTACGGCCAGGGATATAATCAGAACAGTTGGGTTGTATCCCACCTCCGTATCCAGCTCAGCAAGTCTTTAGCGAAGGTGCAGCAAAGGATTGTTATTTCTTTAATACCCGGCGTCGCTAAGCGATCTACCTAGCCTTTTCCCGCAATCAAAAAGAATCATCTACGTCATCTAGTAACTGCTGCGAGCTAAGAGCATTTAGCCTGGTCTAAGCGAATGATCACGATATCATCTGAAAATCTCATATGTGTTAATATAGGTACCTACTCACCGTTTAGGTACTTTATCGCTGCGTCCTTCCGAGTTCAGCCACAAATATCCTCAAACGCATTGAGGTAGTGAACGGGGAAATCATGTTCCCTTAATACAATACGGTAGTACCCTCAACCGGTTCAATTAGTTCGAAGACCCTGAGTTTGAACTGTTCTAGTCGCGTTGTAATTAAGACAGCCATGCACTTGGTTATTTCGCCAGTCGATTTTGCATCTCTGTATATTCAAACAGACCAGTTGGCCAATTTTCTCAGGTAAATACTTGAAAAACGTTGAAATTCAAAATATAATTTGAATTATTCATACACAATATCATCTCAGTAGCAATCAACTTTTAATTAAATGTTTTTGGCAGTTTCGCATAGGCACGGGCAAGCAAGACTAATTTCAGAAGGGTGCATCTTCAAAACTCCGCTTCGAATAAGACAGGTTTTCTATCCCACTCACACATATTATAGAACTCACTATGATAACCTGTGCTCTTGAGAACTAAAGAATACGGTTGCTAGGGCGAGCGAAGCGAAACTGAAAATTGGTAAACCTCACCTCAGATGCACAGACATGGCAAAAAAAATTGAGAATTACCTTACTACAATATATTCACTAAAATAAAGTAAACTTACACAATACTTTTATGTACGAGTACATAATTATCTACTTAGATAGATGATAATGTTTATAGTTTCGAAGTCATGTAGCTGCTAATCTGATGGGTGTACCGCTTGGGTGCCATAATACCAAATGCTTAGGACTTTCGATTTTGGGCCCAACTTGTATGAAACGTGAATGATCTCCTTTTCTGTGACGAGGAGGTCAGAGAATTTTAACTCTGCGGTGTATATTGCAGTTATCATCGCCATCTTTGGATCGACAGTGGAACTAATGTAATATTTATTGTTGATTACTGAAAAAGTGTGCTACTCAGATACATTGTTTTTATTTTCCTGTAATGTTTACATAAACTTCTTTCAGATAGAATAATTTCAGATTTTTTCTATGCAAAATTCGGAAATAACTAATAAATTGCTGTCAATTTTTTTACTTTTTCGTCAAAAGTGGAAAAGCACTCTTTCAAATTATATATATACATAAGATGGGTAGGTAGCCCTAATTCAAAACTTTAAGAACCTCTTTCAGTCGCTGTTGCAAAAAATATGGACTTTTTTATTTGAGATATCTAGCTGTCACAGATGGACATACTTAGTCACACCAATAGCAGTATGTAGCAGTTCTAAAACCTTCCAGAATGGCGCCAGCATAGCTTTAGGTAGACGGATTGAAGTGTGCTGAGTTTGATGAACTATTGTTCTCCTTTTGGAACATACCATTTTCTTATCTTATAATTTAGGTATTTTTTTAATATTTAATGAAAATTAATGCACAAAATTTAATTATATAACATTGTTTCTTATTTGCGCCATACCGAAATAATAACGAAGCAGAAGTAGTTCTTTCCTTGTTTATTTATCTAATAAAGGACATTGCTCGTCGTACATACATAGCTCACCTAAGATCCAACAGGGAGGTGTATTTACTCTTTGGATTTTAGATAATGTATATATTCGTATTTAAAACAACGGACACTTTTGAGAATTCTGAAAAATTCAAAACAGTTTCGGATTTTGAGGTTATAATTACGTCGCCTTAAATTCGCGAAACGCCTTCTATTTCCATGTTTACTACACAAAGTCCATTTTAAGTAGGTCCGTATCAGTAAAACTCAGCCAGAGGTCGATATTTCAAGAGAAAATCACAGTCCTTTGTTCACGCCAAGTTGTTAGATAAAATCGGAAAAGTAAGAAAATGCAAACGAATTCAGTACGCAACCAACGCAAACGCAGATCGAGCACAGAATGCGCGCGCCAAGTGACATTACTACTAAATGTCAAATGTCAACTGTCAGTGTCCATATTATTGCTCGTTTCAAACAGCGCTTTCAATCGAGTTTTTTAATAAGGCTTATTATGGTTCCGCGACATCATAGCGGACTGTTTGTAACTAAAAATCATTATCGTATATCAAGTGTTGAGAATACTGACGCTTGTCTGTGTCAAACTCCTATTAAGAATGCTGTTACAAAGACTTGGATGTATGAGCTATAATACCTTTGCCTATTAAAAACCTCAAATTGAACCAAAAAATAATAGAACTATCCATTGATTTAGAATACCTAGATAGCTTCTATTAAGTTGAATATAGTAGCCTATCTTGTACTCAACATTTTTAATGGAAGCATTTCATGTGACAAAAAGAGATAGCAATAGCATTCCCGACCGCCTTCAAATGCCGCGCGCCACCAGCCGAGAATTGCCATTTGGTTAACATATTAGTCTACCAATTTTATCAAAAATACTGTCACATTACGAAAAATATTGTGGTTTGAGTGCGGTTTTCGTTTTGCCATAAACAATGACATGTACTGTGCCCGGTTGTTCGAATAGAAATGGTGTTTTGAAAGAAAATATTGCAAAAGTATGTTTACACCGGTAAGTAAATCTAATCATAACTTATTGTTAAAACACATTTTGAGCAGAAAAGTCAATGAAATCAGATCTCCATTATATGAACATAAAGACACAACTGCTTCTACATTATTGTCAGTTTCCAATTTAGAAATATAAATTAAAACAAAAAAATATTGTACCTTTTTGACATATCATGGACTTCATAAGGATGTGGCTTCTTAGATGTTTTATCGTTAGAGTAAAAAGATAATCACATACATATTCTTGTTCGTTTATAATACGTACAATGAAATAAAAACAATGTAAGTGGTCAGATTTTGGATATTCAAACTGAATTTTTCGTTCTGATTGTGCCATGCTGAACCTAGTAATTGGACTCAGCTTTGAGATAAGATAAGATAAGATAAGATAAATTTATTTGTCAAAAACATGTGTAAGTTAACAATCAGTTGGAACGATTACAAAAAAAAAAAGTTTCAACATGTTTTGCCGAGAAAGGCGTACAAATATAATAGGTACATCCAAAAAAACCATAATAAATTAGAAATACAAAAATCATAATTATTTCAAATCAATAAAAAATCATAGTTATGTCAAATCAATAAAATAAATAATAGAAATGTCAAATCAATAAAAAATAAATAAAAAAAATGTCTACAGTACATCATGTAAATAGTCGTCAACACTATAGTAACACTTATTTATTAAAAGTTTCTTCATGCATTTATTAAAACTATAAATATTTAAATCTTTGTATGCCTTCGGTACCTTATTGTATAAATTTGGGGCCATGCAGAATATACTCATACGCGTGAGAGGCGTTTTAGCACTATGTGAACGAAGTCTCCTATTACCACGTTGACTTCTTTCGGAACCATCTGAAGACCTCGAAAAGAGTTGGGGATTCTTTTTAACAAATAGTACCGCTTTATATGTACATGGAAGGAAGTGAGAGGATCTGATGCTTAATAAAATATGGTTTGCAACTGTCTATAGTTTTAAGACCAAACATAGCTCTTATGCATCGTTTTTGCATTCTGAATATCACATCTTTATGATTGTGTAGAGTTTCCCCAGAAGATAATGCCGAATCTAAGGATCGATGCAACAAGTCCGTGATAGGCAGTAAGCAATGTATCCGTATTTACGATTGGGGGCGAGTTTGTGCAATGCGTAGGAGGAACTATTAACTTTCTTACAAATTTCATTAATGTGTTCTTTCCAATCGAGTTTTTTGTCAATAGTTAGTCCAAGGAATTTGGCACTATCAACTATGCATTATAGCTTAAGTTAAGATCATTTCTTACTGGTATCCTTTGACTAAAATGCAAGATTTGTGTTTTATTTAAATTAATTTTTAGATTATTATTGTTTAACCAGTGAATGACAGAGGCTAAAGCATTATTAATATCAAGATCATGACATGATCAGGTGTCAGTTTTCTTACATGCTATTGTGACTGTGCTATCATCTGAAAAAAGAGTCATTGGATGCTCAATAGATTTCGGAAAGTCATTAATATATATGATAAATAATAAGGGTCCCAGAACGCTTCCCTGGGGTACACCGAATTTCACTATACGTTCTTGAAATAAATATGTAGTTTCTTTTTTGGTACGATCTATTCTTGGAATTGCTGTTATTTGCCTTCTGTTAGACATATAGGATTCAATTAATTTAAGAACATTTCCTCTAATTCCATATGAGTCAAGTTTTTTAAGTAAAATAGAGTGGTCAACGTAGTCGAATGCCTGTGTCATATCACACAGCACAGCGCAAATGGGAGTCTTTTCATCCATCCGTAACATCACAGTGTGAAGAAAATCATAAACCGCCATATTTATTGTTTTATTTTGTCTGAAACCTTTTTGCTCGCTACAAAGAATATTATTTTTTTCCAAATACATATATAATTGTTTGTATATGTATTTTTCAAAAATCTTCGACATTATTGGAATCAGCGCTATTGGTCTATAATTTTCAATTAGGTCCCTGTTTCCTTTCTTAAATAGTGGTTTTACTATTGATGTTTTCATACCAACAGGAAAGATACCCGTACTGATACATAGATTTATGATGTGACTTAGGTGGCTGGATATAATATCACCGACAGATTTAATTATTTTGGTAGAAACACCATCAAAACCCACGCTGTTAGTATTTTTAAGTTGTTTTATAATGTTTAAGATATCACACGGTAAACTTGGGGCCATAAACATTGATTTTTGTCTGTTCAGAATGCCTGATGTGACGTTTTTTCCCGACTCTTGTAAAGGGACAACTCTGTCAACGAAATAATTATTAAATTGATTTACTACTGATTCTGGATTTGTAATTATATTATTATCAACATTAATTTTAAGTAAATAATCCCGAGGTACATTTAGTTTTATGTTATTTATTATTTGCCATGTCGATTTTGTTTTATTGTCAGACGTTTTGATTTTATCATTGTTTTGAGCCCTTTGGGTTAGTAGAATAATTTTTTTAAATAATTTACTGTATGTAATAAAGTGAAATTTATTGGTCTCAGATGGTTTAAGCCTATATTTCCATAAGAGGTGCCTCTTTCTCTTACTACAAATTTTAATGCCACGTGAGATCCATTTAGCCTTTCTGCCTATGTTAATATTAATAAGTTTATAAGGAAAACTAAATTTATAAAACAAAGTAAACTCCTCCATAAATGAGTGATATGCAAAATTAGGGTCATCTGTATTATAAACATCAGCAAATGTCAAACTTTCTAAACAAGATCTGAATTTCAATATATTTTCTTTTAAATAATCTCTCAGTGTTTTTTCCAGTATTTAGTATTGTACGTATTTTTTACTGGACATTTCAACAATTGCGCCGTGTGGTCAGATAATGCAAATTCTATCACTTCAGTCCCACATCGATTTTGAAAATTATGTGCAAAATTGTCGATGCAAGTCTGGCTTTTTAATCGAGTAGGTTCATTAATAGCTAATAGAAACTAGCAAAAGAAGGAATTAACGAAAAATCTTACTTTTCTAAAATCAAAAATTATTGCATTATATTTGTCCATAACCTTTTACTTAAGTACTACTATTATTAAATTATTATAATGATGTTTTATTTGTTATTTTTACAGGTTTCCTGCAGATAATGAGTTTCAAAGTAAATGGATAAAAAATTGAGAAAAGACGATACCTAATTGGAGGCCTACACAATAAACAAGGATATGTTCTGAACAGTTTGAATAATCTTGCTTTCATGAAGAATATGAACGTTGAGTATAACATTCGCACGCAGTGCCAATAATATTTCCAAAACAGCCAGCATCTTGCCAACCAGTAAGTACCCAAAATCATCAATCAATCACCCTTTTTTTGAATTTTTCTTTTAAGATGTTTTATAAATAGTAGTAGTATAAGATCCTTTTTATCTCTTTATGTTAAGGAAATGCTAAAGTTGTATAGGATCTTCATAAAACAACCTGACATCCATTTTGTTTTATTTCAGAAATTATCGTTAAAGAGGAAGCTTATAATCCATTTATAAGCTTCCTCTTTAACGATAATTTTTGAAAAGCAGTTTTGCAGATCATTGGCGATTTTTTTGGGAATTTGGCGAGTTTGCTCGAAACTGACAAAAAGAGCGATAAGAGAGGACCCTGTCCCACACCTAGGTCTCATCGAAAATCATCTTGATATGATGAGGTTGACCTCTTGGTTCAATATAGTGCGCTGTTTGCAAAGTGAAAAACGTTTTTTATTTGTCAAAAATAAAATTCATTCACACCCTAAGAACTGTTTTATGGCAAACCATAACCATAACCAACTCAATAACGAGCGTATGTACTACTCTGTCAAGAAAGTACCGGGAAAAGATCAATAATACACAAAATGTCTGTTATTCATCCAAATTTATTTTATCACCTTCAAAGTATGCTTCTTTAGAAACGATACACTTGCGCCAACGAATAATCCATTCATCAGAACATTTTTTAAACGCTGCTTTTGGAGTTGAGTTCAGTTCTCGCCGCGAATTCTGCTTTATGTCTTCTATCGATTGAAAACGGGTGCCACGAAGTGGTAATTTGAGTTTAGGAAAAAGAAAAAGTCAGCAGGAGCCATATCTGGTGAATATGGTGGTTGCTGGATGGTATTTGTTGAGTGTTTGGTTAAAAATTCGTTCACAATGATAGCCTTGTGCGAAGGCGCATTGTCGTGGTGCAAAATCCAAGAATTTTCTTTCCACAAATCTGGCCTTTTTCGTCGAATTTGCTCTCTTAAACGCCGCATAACGCTCAAATAATATTCTTTATTTACCGTTAGACCTTCCGGTAAGAATTCAGAGTGCACAACACCGCAATAGTCAAAGAAAACAGTCAACATGACTTTGACTTTTGATCGACTTTGGCGTGGTTTTTTCGGTTTCGGTTCAGTTGGAAGGCGCCACTCCGAAGCTTGTTGACTAGTTTGCATGTCATACTCGTAAACCCACGTCTCGTCACCAGTAACAATGCGTTTCATGAATGTTGGGTCCGAACTGACTCGTTCTAGCATGTCCTCAGCGACTTTCATGCGATTGAGTTTTTGGAGAAAATTCAGATCTTTTGGGACTAGCCGAGCAGCAACATGTTTCATACCCAAATGATTAGTTAAAATGGTACGGATCGACTCGTGAGATACAGAAAGTTCGGCGGCTATCTCTCTCAGAGTTGAATGGGGATTTTCAGTCACTATTTCCTTCACTTTTGCGATGTTAACTTCAGTTGCAGACGTTGACGGCCTACCAGAGCGAGGCAAATCTTCCATCACATCTCGACCGCTTTTGAACGCTTTGAACCACTCATAAGCACGAGTTTTTGATAAAGTCGATTCACCGTAAGCCTTCTGTAACATTTTCAGTGACTCCGAACACGAAATTCCATTGGCGATGCAAAATTTAAGACAAACTCTTTGTTCGATATTTTTGTCCATTATGAAATTCGCAATACACACTATATATGATATTACTAAAACCAGCACTGTATTTAATATAAATAACAGATGCAACTCAAGCTCCGCGCCAAAATGGAAAACAGTTGTGCCAATCTAACAACTACAAAAAAACAAAAATTTGAATTTGGAACCATAAACAAATCATCCATTCCCGATACTTTTTTGACTGAATGTATATGTGTTTGTATTATTTTAACATAACCATAACTATGTGTTTTATATTATCTAATCCGATTAAATACTAATTCTATAGTACTTTGTGTCTTTACTACGACTAAGTCCGCCATACATGTATACGAACTCCACATTACGACCGGCCTTTTAAAAGATACAACAATCATACAATCACATATTCGGAAATCCAAATCGCGCGGTCGATTGTTCATACTCTGTCTTGCTGAATTCACTAACGCAACAAGAATTAAAAAAAAAAAATTAAACACAAAACAATGTCAGATTCTGTACAACTTACGAGTTGCCAACTGTTTATTAGAAACTAGCTACCCCGGTAGTCCCTACCACGTGGTCCCTAGAGAGCATACTCCTGGGAAAAAAAGGAGCCTATGTCCTTTCTCATGCTACCTGACAGACTATCTGTGTACCAAATTTCATTTAAATTGGTTCAGTAGCTTCGGCGCGAAAAAGACAGATGACGAAGTGACAGACAGACAGTTACTTTCGCATTTAAAATATTAGTAAGAAAGTAAGGATAAGGACTAGCTTTTACTCGCGACTTCGTACGCGCGTATCCCGTTTTTTACCATTCCCGTAAGAATTTTAGGAAATCCTGCCTTAGTGCTCCTCTGCATTCCCCAAGGAACCTATATGCCAAATTTTAGCTTTCTACGACCAGTAGTTTCGGGAGTGCGTTGTCTGTCAGTCACTCAGTAACGGTTGAATTACGGTTGATTTTATATATTAGAATGACTCACAAATATCGTGGCTGTCTATTGGTAAAAGAAATTTTAAAATCGGTTCAGTAGATCCAGAGATTACCCCTACAACCTCACAAACATTACCTCTTTATAATATTGGTATAGATATTGTTTCATTTATTCATTTTCTTTACTTATTAGCAGGTACATTTTAAATATAAAAAAAATATAGACCACCGGTATCGGGAACAGGGTCCAAGCTACGCTAGGCGGTCAGGGCTCCAGAGAAAAGAACGCTTTAATAAAGAAATATATAAACATCTGCCTACAATCAATTTTCGACGCACTATGGACACTATACTTTTTTCTTTCAGGCACATGACACTTTGCTTTTGAGAAAAGGAGACGCAACATGCTCGCAAGTTTCGGTTTAATACAGTCTATCTAGGGGATTCTATATCTATGGAGCTATCACCAAGGATTATGACGGAAGCTAAGGACGAAAGTAAATACTTTTTAAAATGTTGTCGAAATTAAAAAGTGTCCGTTCTATTAAAATATAAGTAATGTATATTATTAAAAGAACTAGTAATAATAGTAAATATTTCATGCGTGTTGGTTCATAGGCCATTTTTTACAATGACCTTTCAACCCTGTTTTTAAGATTTACCTTTATGCGATTGTAGCGCTACCACCCTAATTTAACCTCCTGGGATTTAACGCATTTCGACAAGATTTCGGCGGACACTTTTCATACAAAGAGATCTTAGACTATATGAGGTATACGAGATATATATATATTATCTAAGACAGAGATAGTCCTCCTAGTCTCTATTCTCCATGCGCTTGGGTAGCGATATAGTCTGTCAAGCGAGTCGTGTCTCATGAAAAAGGCGGCAAATTTATAAATCTTACGGGTGTCAACAGTGATATAGTACGCCAAAACTGTTTTGATACCTGAATTTTTTTGTACATAAAAAATTACTTTGGGATACGCACATGTCACGGCAGTCGAGCAACACATTGGGGACTACTTCGCCACGCCGATAGCTCCCGAGGAGGCAGCCATATATTTCTCGCCGGGCGCAGTCAGACGCGCCCTTCTACGCACGAAGCCACGAAAGCCCCCCGGTACCGACGGTATCTCTAACACAGCGCTGCCCCACCTGCCGCACCATATGATCGTGGCCGCATAAATACGCGCTTAGTCGTGAAGTTGCGGAAACCAGCCCGATTTACATACATACATGGGGGCCTTCCCCACCCAATGGAAAGAGGGGTGCGTAATCACTCGGGCGTGCCGCAGGGCAGCTGCGAGTCGCCAGTGTGTTACTCACATTATATCGACGACATCCCCGCCATCTCACTTGTTACGCTCGCGCTGTTTCCTAACGACGCCGCGTAAATTGCAACCTCGCTTAGCACGCGGCATCTAAGATGCTGCGCGCTCTAGATGAACTTCCCGACTGGCTCGCGAAGTGGCGGCTGTCGGTTAACGTGAGTAAGACGCAAGCGATCGCTATAGATTCAGCGCGCCTGCCACCGCCCCTGAAGCTGCAAGAGTCGACGTCGAGTGGTCCCCCCAGGCGAAGTACCTCGGTGTGACCATCGACCGTCGGCTCACGATGGGGCCGCACGTTCACCTGGTCGCCGCCCAGGCGAAGGTCGCCCGCGCACGGCTCCGCCCAGTACTCTCGTCCCAGCTGTCAAGTTGGATGTGTACAAGACGTACATACGCCCGATTTTGACGTACGCCGCCCCCGCTTGGTTCCCCATCATGTGTGAGGGGAACCGCGCGAAGCTCCGCGCGCAACAACATCTCGTGCTGCGGACCATTGTGCATGCCCCTTACACAGTGAGGAATAACGTCATCCAGCGGGACCTCGGGGTCGAGAGCCTGGATGAGTTTGCGCAGCGCCTCGCGAAAGGCATGTTCGCGCGCGCCGACGCATCCGCTTGGCCCCACGTCAAGCAAATTGCGCCCTGGCGCGCGCGCCCGCCTGACGCGAAGTGCCTCCCCCGCGACTTGGTCGGGGACGTAGACGGCCCCGTCACACCGGATTGACGCCTGAGTAGGCCGCTTCCTGCTTCACGCGGCCTACTCAAACAGTGACACTTCACACTCGCATCCCGGCGCGCGACCTGTGCTAAGTTAATATAGGCAGGTTGCGTTCCGAAAATCACACAGTCACCTCTAAGCAAGCGCTAGTACTCACGCACCGAATATGTTTCCTAAGTTAATATAGGCTTTTTCGGTACATACGCACTGGGCGGCAGTACTCACAATACACGGCCGCCCACACTCACATATTCGGCTCTGTACTCCGGGCCGTGATCGGCTAGATCTGAGATCGGTGCGGATGAGAGCCACCTACCTATTGTAATTGAAATAAAGATTTTATTTTATTTATTTATTTATTTACTTACTCCTTGCTGCAGGTGCGTCACCAAAGTCGGCACCTTCGCCGCTGGTCGCTCTCGCTGGGTCTCCCCCATTGGGGGTCACTGGGGGTCATCCGCCAGGCTGGAGTCAGTATTGAATTGGCGATACAAGCGATAACTTCGGAAGCGATCTTCAACTGCGATCGTGTGTTTTAATTAGTGTGTTTAAAGTGTTAATTACTGTTGTAAATGAAAGTGTAATTTTGTTGGTTTAATCGGCTGTTTTTATTGTAACGAACTTCAAGCTCGTAACAATTGGTGTCAGAAGAGTGGATAATCATGCCGGTTCTGCCAAAGGACGACACGGAGGGTATCCGTACCCGCAGTCAACGCCAGCAGGAGGCGGTCCAGAGGCGTTTTGGTGGAGCAACGTCGTAGACGTCGGAAGACCAGGTATCGACTAAGGAGGCCGGCCCGTCCACAGCAGCTCAGGCATCATCAGCACCAAACTTTGCTGCTCTAATGATGATGCTGCAGGAGGTGCTACAGCTGTGGTGAAAGATGTCACCTTCGACCTGGTTGCCCTAAGCGAACTAAAGAATGGATAGCTTTGCGGCAGGATTATCGTTCTCACCGTGCCACGGAGATAGCAACAGCGGCAGTTCATGGCTGTTTGAAAGGGTACAGCCCTAGGTGGCCTCACGTAGGTGGCCTAGCCGAAGATGGCCTCTTTCACCACAACCATAGTTGTGGTGAAAGAGGCCATCTTCGATCCATCCACTATGTCCTTTCTGGTAATACCAGTACTATTACCTAACAGAATCAGTGATGAATAATCATCAAGATTTGTATTTATACTTCTTTTACCTAGTCGTGTTCTAAGATCGCGACAAACCGGTAGTCTCGCTGACTCTAGATAAAAAATTATAATCTCTGAACCATGCCATATTGTTCCATTTTGGAGTGCAAAAATGGTAGTAGGAGAATAAATTTAAAAATTGAGGTATTTCATACCTCGTTAAGTGCGATTTTATTTGTTTTCTAACAAAGATATTAAATATACAATAGAGCGGCTATCAGAAGTACAATACCCGGCCATAAATATTGCACATCGACCTTTGGAAAGAGACAATCGGCTAATTTCGGCTTCGTAGAGCGTTATCTCTGTCGCACGAAATACAAACAGTCCGGTATATATTAGGAGCTGTTGAAACAATTATGATTTGCTTCTTTTGATAATTCTTTTTATTCTTTGTATAAAATACAACAATTTTTCTATAAAAGTGATGGCTTTAGGTTGGGATAAAATAAAATAAAAAAACATGTTCACATTATGTTTACGTATTTAATTACTTTGGAAAATTACAGCTGTAGTGTACATATAATACACCATCATACCTATTGTTAGAATGAGACATTGTAATAAAATAATAATAAGCTTCGACGAACATCTGTCGAAGCTGGCGTTACGCGGTTGGGTAAAGGGCCTGATACAGAAGGCAGTACTCCTCGATACGGCTCGTATTGTGAGGAGGTTCCATTCTCTGGAGCCCTAAGCACCGGTAGCTTGGACCCTGCTCCCGACACCGGCGGACTACTAGTTTTTATATTTTTAAATGTATTTTTTATGGTTTTTTAGAGATATATTTAAAAAATATACTTTTTATGTAAATAAGAATAAATAAACGAAATAATAGTAAATCCGCAAGGCAGTGTTGTGGCAAACTGTTGGGCACTAGCGACCCTACGGACCTGATCTCCAGGGAGAATTCTTGTTCCTCATTTCCGGCTTGCCTTTATTGGCTGACCGCAGTGAACACTGGCGAGGAACAGAGCTCCCACCTCTTTCTTGCCTTAATCGGCCGGTCTGAGTGGAGATTCGCAAGAGCAAACGTGCTTGGGAGAAGGACGTATAATCCAGTAAGGTGCTGGTTGGGATCTTGACCGTACTTCCGGGATTGTCCTGATAGCCAGATATACCTCTCCACTCCTCTAGCACCTCAGGATATGTTGGCCCCTTGGCGCTACGTTACTTTGGGCTAGCGACCCTTTTCGGGGGGCCCGTTTATTGAGTGTGCAAGTCACCCCCTGCTATTTTAAAGCCGTTTTAATTGACAATGGTCAGGCAGGGGCCAATAGTTCTTCCATAGTAAACGATTATTAGTCCACTAAACCAGCCAAACCCATAGCGTTTCATCTTTTGTTTCCATATTCTGCAATAGTCCTGCACCAACCGGGGATTGTCCTCGGCTATACATTCACAGTGCGTGCAGGGATAATCGTCGGTTGGTGTCCCATTCCATTTGAAATATCTAAAGAGACCTCTGCGAGTTGGCTTCGGCCCCTCGTACGCCTACCAAAGGACCGGGACTCTAGGGACCCGAGAAGTCAAAAACATGAAATAATAATAATTCTAATTCTCAATTACTTCCATTTCACTATGTGCGCGCTCAAAGAGGTCAATATCACTGTCACTGTCAGCCGTATTTATCACTAGTCTATCAGTGTAATTGTCTAAACCGTGTTGAATGCTTCTATATTAATTTTCACATTTGATTGCATGATCGCAAACCTTTTTCCACTCTTCAGCCCCGATCATGTTTACTTTTTCAGTCAATAAAGTTTTTATTGTAGTTAAATTCATACCCACATTTCTAGAGGCTACATAGCCTTTCAGTTGAGACCATATATTTTCAATTGGATTAAAATCCGGATGATATGGTGGCAATCGCAACATAGTGTGCCCATGTTCGGCAAGTGCTTTGTCCACGGAAAGCTCTGTATACCTCTCCTTGTGCTGACATATAATAGCGTAAATCTGGGTTTTTGTTAATATTGAATCAACTGAAATTTCATGTCTGATTAACCAGTTGATCATTTTCTGTTAAATGGTGTTTGAGTTGGGGGGTATTTCAACATATTTATTGTGATGGTGTGAGGGTGCGTTGTCGATAACTAGAACAGAATCACTGGGCATATTTGGGATTAATTGATTAACCAGGCATTTTTCGTAGTTATCGTTATTCTTTTCTTTGTGATAGTCACCTGTAGTGTCCATGGATTTATACGTTAAAAAGGCACCGGGTACAAAACCTTTTTCATTTCCCGCATGAACTATTAATATCAAACGTTTACCTTTTGAAATTGGCTTTTTTACTCCTTTTTTATCATCATTCCAAGATTTCCCTTTAGTGTGGGATGTATGTATGTAAGACTCATCCATGTAGACGATATTTTTTCCTGATTCGCGAAATTTGCGTATTTTATCGAGGTATTCTATTCGTTTGAGACTTACATCGTGCTTTTCCATTAGAACCTTTCGATTATCTTCCATTTTAGTGAACCGAAATCCCATCTCGTGAAGTATTTTTCTCAACGTCTTTTCAAACCTATTGTAATTAATAGCTTCAGATAATTTAGCTTTTAATGATTTTATTGTTGGCTGTTCATTAAATCGTAAGTGAAAATAATACACCATTCTTTCGAAGAACGTCATTATCAAAATCGTCCATATTCAAACGAACATGCCTTTTTGGTCTCCCGTTTTTTGGAGAGCTGAACTTAATTTCAGTAGAATGTGTTTCAGTACTGACTTCGTTTGCTATATTGTTCAAAGTTCTTCTTGAAATTCCAGTGGCATTTGCAACTCGCTCTTGATCCTTCTTAAAATAACAACTTACATTTTCATCTTCATTTTTTTTTTAATCTGTCAGCTTCGGTTACAAAATATTTAACATTGTAGATAATTTCGCGAGACTGACCTCATAAAGGTTTCCTTCTTTTTCCTAAAGATGCCATAGTACAACTTTAAATTATTTTTGGGGGTTTTAACAACTCTAAATATATATTTTGAACTGGACGCGACTGCACTCTATCCCTCTTGAACAACGACTGACAAAACGTCACATAGGTAGTGTGCGACAGAGATAACGCTCTACAAAGCCGAAATTAGCCGATTATCTCTTTCCAAAAGGTCGATGTGCAATATTTATCGCCGGGTACTGTAATGTCATAGAAAAACTTTGATCCCATGGCTCAGTGACGCCATCTAGCACATTACATTTTGTATTTTGAAATTTAAATTTATGAATTCAGCTATCATCCGGTAGGCGGCCAATGTGTGCTAGAGATGTTACCAACCATTTAGAGTATATCGAGTTTCTATAATAAAAGTTGTTTTTTTTTTTTTACATCTGAATACATTGAAACAGATGGCAAAACATTAGTAAAGTTCATTGTTATAATATTATTTACGATATTATATATTTCAAAATAACCAATAAATATAACTCTACCTATACATTATGAATATACAAAACCAAATACAATAAGGCGTCGAAAAATTCCTCCGCATCGCTGTCATCCGGAAACGTGCCCAGAAGACTGACAGCATTGCCACGTTGAATGGCAATGCTAATTCTTTGAGCCAAGAACGAGTCAGCCCTCTGGTCACGCAAAGTGTCGACCAGTCGGCGAGAAATGTCCTTAAAAAGGAGATGCGCACTCGGACCCCATGACCCTAGCGTTTCGACCCCAAACGGCTCAAAACTGTAATTACCAATAAGGTTACAGTATTTGCGCCGCTTGAGAGCCTCAGCAGCCGCAGCAGCAGCGCCGGCACAGCTCGCCGTACTTATAAAATGTGATGGCGCAAGGGTGTCGACACATGTTGCGTCTCACACCAGAGGCCTACCCACCTTCCACGGCACCAACGTCATACCATCTGGTCTCGTCCCATCGTCACGTACCAAGCCACTAGGTTCTAATACTGCAGGTACGCCGGCGAAAGAGCTCGACGAATAATATCATTGATGCTGGCGTGTCGTGCTATGCGGCCTGCGCTCTTGCAGTAGAAAAGGCCAAGGCGTCGACAGGTACTCCGCAGTGACACCGATGCGGAGCAACACAAGTTCCGCCTAAGCGGAGACAGACCGAGATCCGAAACGATGCGTCATCCATCATAGTACCCATGGTGGATGACGGGAGTGCTTGAAGCCACAAACCCGACTCTCACTCCCCCACAGCTAACAGCAGCAGCTATTTCGTTAATATATTTTTTATATTTGCGCAGCAATTAATTAGAATTCAATCATCATCATCATCTGCCTAGCCTTTTTTTTTTTTTTTTTTTTGCCTAGCCTTTTCTCAACTATATTGGGGTCGGCTTCCAGTCAAGCCGGATTTAGCTGAATACCAGTATTTTACGAGGAGCGGCTGCCTACCAGACCTCCACAACCCATTAACTGGGTAACTTCATGGCAAGACTGGAGTCAGATTTACTGGCTTCTGACAATCCGTAACGACTGCCAAAGACCTACAAATGACAGCCTGGACCAACGGCTTAACGTGCTTTCCGAGGCACGGAAGAAACTCGGTATGTTAAGATGGTCACCCATCCACAAACCAACCTTGGCAAGCGTTGCTTAACCTTAAAGATCGACCCATGCGGCTGTTATTATCTAGCCACGAGCTCCTCTTACCTATTTTACCGCACGTTCCATTGTATGGTGAGTATTTTCGAATAATGCATTCAGGTTTCGTAAATGCATTTTTTGAGCAAAAATTATTTATTATAAGGTATGGTCAGTGATCCATGAAAGTAAAGTAGAGCAGATGCCATAGGTAAATAAAAAAGGTAATGGCACAAGACGAACGGCGATGCGCCACCGGTACACGGTGCTTATCCCACCCATACGCACAAAACGTTTTGTTAACACATTCATAATGCGTACAGCTAAGGAGTGGAATTCCCTGCCGGAGTCTGTGTTTCCCGATAGCTACAACCAAGTTAAGTCAAGAGTGAATAGGTTATTTCTAGGCAAGCGTGCTCCATCTTCGACCACATCATCACTTACCATCAGGTGAGATAGTGGTCAAACGCGTGCCTATCTATAGTAAAAAAAAAAAAAAAATGATGATAGTTAAATGTAATGATGACGTTCAAAAGTGCAGTTTAATGGCCTAATTGAAATAAACGTTTTTGACTTTGACTTTGAAGGGTAACAACAATAAGGGCTCTCAAACGAGTGTATAATAAGGCCTTAAATAATTCATATTTTATTTATGTAGCATTTGCCCCGATTTGCAGCTGATGCAAAGCGGCTGGAAGCCAGTTTCCTTCTCTACGGTGTACCTGTACAAACCGACCGTATCGACTTTTCGCATTATTAAATATTTACATTCAGAAATCTAAAATAACAAAAACCTATTTAAAATAATAGGCCTTGTTCCTCTATTGTATATTAATAATTCACTTACTCCATTAAATTTTATCGATAACAAAATCAATAAACAACATTACCTACATCTTTTACCAGACAAGGTTAAGCTGAACTCAGCAATAGAGGGCGTATATTAAAAAAATGCAAATTCTAGAACAATTTATTAAAATTATTGAATTCTAATTTAATTGCTGCGCAAATATACAAAATATTTACGAAAATAAACCAAAGTTAGGTCCAGTCGTTTTACCTTAACGAGATTTGCAATAGAGTATTGCGTACCTCGGCATATTTTCGCAGAATATGTTTTTCTTTTGGTGGATAAAGCGGTCATAATATCGATCTTCAAGGTTAAGCAACGCTTGCCAAGGTTGGTCTGTGGATGGGTGACCATCTTAACATAACGAACTTCCTCCGTGCCTCAGAAAGCAGGTTAAGCCGTTGGTTCCGGCTGTCATTTGTAGATCTTTGGCAGTCGTTACGGATGGTCAGAAGCCAGTAAATCTGACTCCATGCTTGTCTTGCCATTAAGTACCGTGTTACATAGTTAATGGGCTGTGGGAGTCTGGTAGGCAGCCGCTCCACGTAAAATACTGGCATTCAGCTAAATTCGGCTTGACTGGAAGCCGACTCCAATATAGTTGGGAAAAAGCTAGGCAGATGATGATGGATAAAGCGGTCATAAATACAATTTGACATGCACCGGTGAGATACTAGACTGAGTTTCTTATGACCACTAGTAACGACGTTACATGACTATGTAACGAAATTGTTTTCATATCTTGCTCACTCATGCCAGAATCAGTTGGTTTTGTGCTCATGTCCTAGTATTGTTAGAGCTGATAGTGTGAAATACCCGAGAGTGCATAGAGAGACGGGTTAAGATGGGACAAGCAACTTGATACACTTACAAATCGAACGCTTATTCACGTCTTTATGTCTCTTCGAGAATTTGCCGGTATTGAAACCCTCAAAATGGTCTACTTAGCGTTATGCCAATCGATCACTGCATTTTGCATAACTGTATGGGGTGGAGCAGCAAAGACTTATTTTCTGAGAGCAGAGAGGGCACAGCGGGTGGTACTTAAGGTCATGACAAGGAAACCATATAGATACTCAACAACTCAATTTTACACTGACTGCAAAGTATTAACAGTTCGGCAGCTCTTTGTTCTTTATTCTGTTCTCAGAATACATAGCTGCTTACCACCGTCTGACCCTAGGAAGAGAACATGTGTTCCCTCAGGTGTACAACACAAGACGTCGCCGCGTCCGTCGTTCGCAAGACATCAATACTATGTTCTGAGCATTCACGTATATAAAAAACTGCTGAAGAAACTAACTACATAATTGACTTAAATAAATTATTGTTAATTAAAAAATTACGGATTGGCTAATGCAGCAGGACTATAATAAAACAGAATCCTTACTAGCATACATCACTTAACATATTCCTAAGAAACATTCACAAACTATTATTATTATATCCATAGATACATTTATTTCACCCTCAATCAAAAAAACCCACGCGCACAAACACACACAACACACACACACATGCCCATCTTAGATCACTTCCACATCTACCTTGCACTAACGCAGAACACAGTTCACAGTTCAGGTTACATTGTTAATTTACATTTGTATTGGTAGATCGATACACTTTCATTCGTATAAGAACAACTTTATGAACTGTTTGGCCAAACACTGTCTCTTTAGAACAGGTCTCCTAGTTTAAGAGACAGGGTTTTATAATTTTGGATATACAGATATATTTTTTTTGTCACTTAAATTATGTTTGTGTTTGTAAAAACTCATAAAGCATTTGGTTTTGGTACTTTTGTGAATAACTTGTGTCTTTGTATTACTCGTGGATAAATAAAAAAAAATATATATAAATATTTGTTTACTTACGAATGGATAATTATTTTTCAGACACCTTGACCGTTTAAAAAATACATACACAATGGGAAATGTTAACACTATTACGGAACTGAGTCTTGAATTCAAAATATTTAGGTAGGTACCAAGATTCTTTAAAACAATTTAGACATACAATGTAGCCAGTTATCGGGATTATTTGGAATGCTTTTTTCTTGAAAATTTCCTTATTTGATCGAAGCAACAGATGCCCTTGGACCCAGAATCTCTGCTTCTTACAGCATTCTTCAATCCTTTCGAGGGACCCTCATCTCCAGGTTGCTGAGGATACTGAGGCGCGAGTGGCAGGGACGGGTCTCTGAATTCGGGTGAACCGGGTGGACATTCGCTTTGTACTTTATTATATTTCTTCTGGTATGATTTATCTGACTTCTGATATTTTTTTTCTGGTACATTAATAGGAATGTCTAAGCTACAAGATGAGTCTTTGAGTACAGGCAGAGATAGGCACGAGTCATTCGTAAATTCCGGGTAGTATCTGGCAGCGTCTTCCACTGCATACTCACACTTAAGCTCTGGTTGCACTAGCTGTTTATTCCGTTTTATCCTGATTTCTGAGTTTGTCTGCATCATATCTGATCTCTGTCTCAGAACTTGCTTCTCATCATTATGTTGATAACTTTGATACTTGTATGATTCTGATTCCAGTTCGAATTTGGGTGCTGGCTTGGTTCTGGTCTTGGGTTTGGGTTCATGTTCCGGAATTCGGCATGCTTGACAATCATTTTCTCTTGGTTCTATTTGGCACACTCGTCCAGTGGGACCTCCTTTCACTTCTAGCCCCGGGCTTGTCTTTATCGTGGAGTCTTCGCGACTATAGTATTGGCTACCTATGGACTTGGTCTCTGCCATTGGTTCAACTATCGTCTTTGACATTGGTAGCTGTTCGCATTGGACTGGTGTTATCTTAACTGATCTTTTCTTATTGCTACATTCACAATTTATTTTGTGTCCTTTTGTATACTTGTTTCCATACTCTTCATCATCATCTGAAAGTGTAAGGTTGCAAGGTTAGAACATTTTCTACATTTAAAGTAAGGGCACACCAAAACGTTTGTGATTTGACGCAGTGACCATATTTTCGCTCTAGCACTAGAACAAAAGGCTTTGAAGTAGGTAGAACATGTGTGGCCCTGTTGGTTTCGTGAGGGTACCTATTTATCTAGGTAACACACACTGAAACTGAGTAGCGAAATAGTGTGTTGCGACGCGGAAATATGACCGCATATCGATGCTTACAGAGTCATCATCATCTGCCTAGCCTTTTCCCAACTACATTGGGGTCGGCTTCCAGTCAAACCAGATTCAGCTGAATACCAGTGTTTTACGTGGAGCGGCTGCCTACCAGACCTCCACAACCCATTAACTGGGTAACTTCATGGCAAGACTGGAGTCAGATTTACTGGCTTCTGACAATCCGTAACGACTGCCAAAGATCTACAAATGACAGCCGGGGCCAACAGCTTAACGTGCTTTCCGAGGCATGGAGGAAACTCGATATATTAAGATGGTTACCCATCAACAGACCAACCTTGGCAAGCGTAGCTTAACCTTAAAGATCGACCCGTGCGGCTGTTATTATTTAGCCAAGAGCTCCTCAGATGCTTACAGAGTATACACTACCAATAGGCATTGGATTCATGCTAGATACTACTTGGGCTGCAGTGCGATTTTGTAAACTCACTTCGTGATCACTTTACCCGAGGCTTCACTTCGACAAGTTTACAGAATCGAACGGCTGTGCAGCAGCGTTCGTGTAGCACTCAGTAAGTGTTGCAGTAAAGGACCCAGTTTGGATTTTCAGTTTCCTAAAGTGATTGTTGTTAAATCGGGTTTATTGTCCGGATATAGATTCACTGACTACTGTTATTGTACTTGATTTGAGGAAGCCAAAATTTCTGGATATTGTATAAATTAAGGTGCCCAAACGTTTTGATACCAAGATTTATATACTTTAACAAGATGTCTTGTTAGATTTCGGTTGCCATACACAAACGTACGAGTATAACAGTATTGAAAAATATTTTGTGGCTTGCATGGAATACTGCTTTCATTTTTTGTTTATTAATGAAAAATAGTAGCAAATTATGGCTCAGCTAGACCAGCCTGCAACATATCTAAATAACTTAATTTAGGTTGGGTTTGCATCTCCACCGAGGGTGTCTCCACGTTGTCGTCGTGGTGGGGCTTGTGTGTCTCAATGATCTTGGAGCTTTGCCGATAGAGTCACTCATGCCGGAAAGGTTCAAGTGAGAGACCAAACTAAGAGAGATACCGGGAGGGGATCGCTCCTGATCGATCGATGACAGTCGATCGACAGAGGACGTGAGTCGGGTCGGGTTGGCCGGACAGCGAACGGAGGCATGTTTAATGCCGCCTCCGGGGGCTTGGCTTAATCGCCTGGCCTAGAGGAAGGGCACCTCTTAGATAAAAAAACCACCTAATCCCAAGCTCTGAAGCGCGGTGAGGGGATGAATGGCTGGAGGGAGTCCAGTCGTGAGCGCTTCCCCTGCAGAGTACCTGCCGCACTCTGCAGTACGTAGGTTTACCGGGTACCTAGGCTCTGCCCAGTGGACATTTATTGACCTATATCTACTCGTGGGAACAAATATGGAATCCAAAAATAAAAACAACAACGAAACAGCGACCGAGTTGGTCGAACAGGTGGGATTGGGTGTGGTGTCAGAATCTGACAATACATCCGAAAGGATGAGTGTGGCGAGCACTAGCTCAAAGTACCAGGGTGCGGACACTAACTCCAAATTTTGGAGGAAGCGTTCGCGCGGCGACAAAATGCACCTAACGAGGTCGATAAGTTTATCCTCGAGCGAGGAGAAACTTTCAGCCGCTAAAGTGCCGACGGGGAAGAGAGGAAGAGGAAGCACGACACTAGCATCGGTAACATCATGCGACGCCCAGGATCACTTTTTAAAACGCCCAGATACGCTGGCAGCCAGTGGAGCGAGTGATTCCGAGCACTCTGCTTCCCTAGGTTAGTACCAAGGCGGACATCAATGCCGCGAGGCGAGAGGGCCGTAAGGCAATTGAAAGTTGTCCCATCACTAGTATTAGTTCCACGGACGCGGGACGTTTACACTGTTATCGGCGCCAAAATGACGAAAATCAAATGGTTTCAAGTTTGATAATGACGTCTGCAGTCCTGTGTACTTGTATAATAGAGGTCAGTGGAAAAATCATATTACCTGATTTATTGAAAACGGTACCCAGAACTTGAGACTTATTACAGATTCCTGGGATATTTGGTGGTTTATTCGTTGGATTAAGAGCACCGCCACATCCAGTTGATTTCAAACTCAATTTTGCTCTAAGTACTTTTTCTGGACTGCATTGACAAGGCTCTGACTCCTTTTTTTCGTAAATACGTTCTCGCATCTCGAACTGCGTCTGTTCCAATACACGTTTCAACATCGGTAATGTGTTCGGTTCACAAACTGATTTTGGCGGACTGGGTTCAGGTAAAAGTGGTGGCGAGGTGTGTAAAGGTATTTGAAGATTATCTGTTCGATGATGATTGACAGGCTGCTTGAGCCACGGAGGTATTTCACATGAATTCTCTGACGTTGAAGTTCTATTGATGGACACAACAGATGTTTGCTGATTCAGGTCCACTTCTGGTAATCGATGGTGTAGGTCGCAGCTCAAGCCTAAAAATAATGTCAAGTAAGAAATATGGCAAAAATAAGGTTGTAAAATTATTCAAATGTGAATTTGACCCTCTGTAAATCATTTTCTACATGGATGTGTTCAAAGAGTGACATTAAGATTTCTTAAGCCAAATTATAAATAACATGAAATCAATAAACAAAGAAACATGTATCGGGACAGATGTTTATGTATTTATAAAAGTTTAAAAAAACTCGCGCGATTTTCTTGCCCATTAATGGAGCGTGCAACTCGGGGTGACTTGCTAGCTATACCCGATATTAATATAATTTTATTATTTTGTACATTTGTGACATTAATTAGGCCCTGCTATAGTTAAAGGTGACCAGCCACTTTAGCTGCCAAAATGCAATCCTTAAAAGATACAAATAAACAATTCAAGTGGGTCCCCAAACGTGTTTTTGGAATGTTTTTGCTGGATTTTAAATTTTAACGGCATAATAGTGAATCATAATAATGGCCACCGTTCATGCGCGAGTACTGGCACTTAGCTGGTTTTTTCAATATCTTTGTCTCAATCCAATGATTGAAACAAATTTTTTTGAAAAAACGCCCGGTTGTTGCAGGGCTACTGCAATCAGTAGTCCTGCAACAACCGGGGATTATAGGTACTTATAGTACATTGTAAAGTACCAATGGACTATGGATGGATCTGTATATGCCACGCTCTCGCACTAAAGTATCTTACTGTAGTGCGGCAGCATGGCGTATACAGGTATTTTAATCGTGTACTGGTACCTGAATTCGGCAAAGATGTCTAACGAAAAGGCCCTCTGCGAGTTGGCTTCGATCCCTTGTATGCCCAAAGGTCCAAAACACCAGGGTTCCGAGAGGAAATAAACGTCTAACACGGTAGACCGTGTTAGACGTTTATTTCAAAGTGGCTCAAACTCATAATTCTTCAAACTACTAAAACTAATTTATATTTTACTACCTGGGGTTTTGCTTCAAAAAATAGTAGCTAAATATAATTTTAGACCAAGATTTAATAGCACTTACCTTGATTTACAAAAAGTGGCGTGTCGACCTCAGGCACACATCGATGTTCGGGCTCATCGCTTTCATGTTTTCTAGAAGCACAGAAACATGGCCTATCCAATGTGGTGTCAGTACTAGCCCCATGATACAATGTTATATTTTCGTCAGGTGTAGTAATTTGACAAAGTTTATTTTTAGTTTTTTCTTTTTTTTCGGAACTGTCTGAATTTAGTAGTCTATGATGGTATTCTTGATAGTGAAAAGATGCTACGGACTTCTGTATTTCTTCCTCCTTCTGCAGATATCCTTTTCCAGATATTTCCAAGCTGCAAGTCTCCGTGCTTGATGAATTTCTTCTAGAAGCACTTTCTGTAAATCAATCATTTTTTTAAGTTAAATAGTTGTCATGGTATTGTTCGTGACTGTATTTCAACTAAATCAAACTACAAACTGATTTACTCTATAAAACTAATTCCCAACCCCTTTTTCGCCGTAAAGACATGTCGCTCGCGCTTTAGGATAATTGCTTTATTTGTTTTTTTTTTAATTTAATCGAAAGTACTAAGGTGGTTATCAATTTAAATAAATGAGATACAGCAATAATGTAAAATACTATTATCACTGGTGATGCCATCTAGTCGTCTTGATAGATATTATACCGCACACAGACGGATCTTCTCATATGACGTAGATTGTTTGAACAAGCGATGACATATGTCCTTCTCCCTCCCACCTATGCGCTCGCCTACCGAAAAAAAATACCGAGGCGACGTACTCCATCTCAAGACCTCGAACGTTTTAACCGCTTAACCGCACGCTGCGTACACGCAGCCCTGCAGGTGTAACCGCTTCTGCCAGAATCGTGATTGAACAATAATCCTAGCTCCGGGGCTCGTGAACAGGGATTGGTGCACCAAAGAAACTCTTAACCAGTGCTACAGACCAGAAATAGCCAGCAACGCCGCCGACGCCAACACGTGTTCCGAGAGAAGGTAGGTAAGCCTTGATTCCCATTTCCTTTTCACGTGGTAATCGCTCGTTCACTACCTGTGTAGATTCCTCAAGACGACAACCAGAATCCTTCAGATACAGTCCACTAATTAAAATAAACCCCATTTCTCAAAATAAAACTAAATTCAAGTTGTCTTAATAAATTGGTGAATTTACCCAACAATCACTTCTATCTTCACCTACTACCTAATGGTTTTAATCTCTCACCAGTCCGAACGCATTATTTTTATGTCCAACATTAAAATATATGATTTCATCCTAAAGATGAGCTGATGGAAGGATAAGGACAGGGAAGAACTAAAATTAAAAATAAATTGAAATGATTTCATACGAAATGTAAGCTTACCTGGGTTTTTGATATCACATTGCTTTTGGTTCCACTTTTGAAAATGTTTAGACAACTGGATGCATATAGAAGAGCGATCCGATGAGATGTCAGAATCATTGTCGTCTGATGTGGGTACTACCACAAATATTGAGGAAGCATCTGAAAATTCGTTCTTCGATAGAAGCTGGTGTACCATCGTTGTTATATCGTTTTCGCTGCCCATATTGCTGATGACTACTATAGGTTCCCCTTTGTTAGTTTTTCTTGTACTGGTATTTTGTTTGCTGTCCAGTATTGTTTCCGACAGCAAGTAGCTAAGGTAATCATTTCGTTTCTTTGTGGTTCTCTCATTGTAGTCTTCCTCGTGATCTGCTTCATAGTCTGTGAGCCCTGGATATGCTCTGTAAAAACCCAAGCAAAAACCAAGTGAGTGTTTTAACACTCACTTGGTTTTCGCTTTCGGTACTGGAAAAGTGTGATGATGTACAAAATATTAAGACAGAGCAACTAAGATAGATTGATAGAATACTCAGTGTATAAGTGTATGTCCAGTACCTACATTAGTACAGAAGTTATTAAAAAGTATTAAATGTAGAGACTATTTCAGGCGTAGCTATTGCTTTCGCAACTTTCGTCGACGGGTCCAAAATGAGATGATGATTACCAGGCACAAATTTCTCAATTGCAGTTTACGAAAAACATTGAGTGTGCTCATAAAATTTGAGGGTTTCCCTCGATTTTCATGGGACCCCTTCATCAGATTCTGACTTGGTGACAATGGGACCACCCCAGGAGTATAGGCTTTCGAATAAAAAAAGAATTTTAAAATCGGTCCAGAATTGGCGGATAAATCGGTGAACATACATAAAAAAAAACTACATACAGCCGAACATAGAATCCTCCTTTTTGAAGAAGTCGTTTAAAAAGTAGGGTGGTCTTGCCTAGATCCGATTTTGGTGAGAAAATCAAAAATATTTTTATTGCTATTTAACCCGCGCAACTTCGTCTGCTCTACTCCTACTGGTGTTAGCGTAATTTTATATAAAGCCTATGGCCTTCCTCGATAAATGGGCTATCTAACACTGAAATAATTGTTCAAATCAGAACAATTAGCGCGTTCAAGCAAACAAACAAAGAAACAAAGTCTTCAGTTTTATATATTAGCATAGATATAGTATGAGTATCTACATTACAGTTGCATAATGCACCATTTACCATAATTTTGAAAACGGCCAATGCTATTCACAACCATGCTGGTGCAATATGGAGGCAGTTTAACCGCGCGCCGCCACTTTGAAGAAAACAAATTTGTCTGTGCTATTAGTAGAAGATCCGGTACAAGAAATATAATCCCTCACGTGTTATTTAAGTCTAATATAGAATAAATGCTAGATAATTTTTAGATTGATACGTTGGAAGTAGGTTGCCTAGCTAAATCATGTGCCAATTATGTTAAATAATAAAATGTTTAATCAAATTTCTTTGACCAACTTCCCTCATTTGTTATTTATATAAGTCGAAAGCCAGCTGATAGAATATACCCCAGGGCATTGAAAAAATATAGTTGCCTACTTTCTTTCTGTGTAAATATGGGGTTGCCAAGGTATAAGCAGGCAGGTAAATGTTGAAAATATACCCTGATAAGTTATTTAATCGAAATACATATCAAATAGAAGCTTGATTTATTCACAATCTAACAGTACTAGGTTGCCTTATCAAAAATTGTGCTAATTTAAGATGTAAATTTTCTGCGCAAGCGTTGAAAGTGGCAGAGAAGCTTTGCGCCCGCAATGCCAATAGACAGATGGAGATGAAGCGAGCCAGGTGTGCACCCGGCAGCTATTTAGTAAAAGCAAAAGTGCTTTCACTCACACCATCACTTATCAGTAACAATACGTTATTATGAAATAATCGTTTTTTTTTTTACGTTAAAAATGCACGTTTTTAAAAAGGAGATTTTTCCGATCATGAAAACGCGGACTGCATAGGGTCGCTCCCGTTTGGTAACGCTACGTATACTTACCGGTTTATCGCATGCACCAGATACAACAGTTAGTATATTAAGTCTAATTTTTAAGGAATTTAAATATTTACTTCAAATAAAATGAGTAATTGAATACTTTTGTAGAGTTCATTTATTGTAAACTAGCTGTTGCTCGCGATTTCGTTCGCGTGTGAGTAGGAAAAAAAAGTCGTTAAATAAGATCGCTTAGATAAGATATCCGAACAGTCAATATCCAGCAATGCTTAACCCCTAATAGAATTAAAATTTGGAAGGGTGCAATTTAAAGTACAGTCTAAACTGCATTCTGGAACGGCCCCGTTGGTCTGCTTGGAGTCCTGGGATCGATTCCCAGGTCGGGCAAAAAGTGTATTTGGTGTTTTCGATTAGGAATTTCGCAGTACCTCATGAGTACGCATACATATTTGACAGCAATCGTAACTTGACACATGTGATGTTTTCTTACTCTACAGGCAAAATCAACAAAAAAGGAATGATAAATATAATTGAAAATATCATAAGACACATAATAGTCTACATCGATTTGGTCAGATCAACATACAAAATAATACTAACACACAATAAAGTATTTACGACAGTAACGAACAAAACGTAAGTCAATCGAAATATTCAAACTTTTTTCATATACAATATCATATATATCCTACACCAATATATTGCCGAATTCCTTAACAAACAGTGATCTCCTCAATGTCTGCTTGGAAGAGCTGAAAAGTAAGAAAAAACCTATCGATGTTGTGTGTATTACGGAACACTTTATGACGCCTGAACAAGAAAAAATATTGAATATACCTAACTATAACATAGCCATAAGTTTCTCCAGAGAATGTAAAAGAGGTGGTGCATGTGTATTAACAAAAATTGGACATCAATAACTCATTTCACTTCCTTCTCATCAACAACCTTCACTCAAACATGACGAAAAGGAACAAACAAGAAAAGCTGTACAGCGGCAGCACTTCCTCCCCCCCAAAGAGCACCTCAGCAACATTCGAGGTCTGCACTCAAATCTCGCCGCAGTCCATCACCACCTGGAGACTGAGAAACCAGTACTCTTATTTCTTTCCGAGACGCAGATCAGATGTCCGTCAGACGTGTCTTACCTTTCCTACGCAGGGTTTAGCACCTGAGACTCCGGCAGGGAATTCCACTCCTTAGCTGTACGCATTATGAATGTGTTCCCAAAACGTGTTGTGTGCGTGGGTGGGATGTCCACCAGGTACCGGTGGCGCATCGCCGTTCGTCTTGTGGTCCGATGATGGAATGGGCTTGGCAGAATTAAATTATGCAATTCCGTCGCACATTCCCCAAATTGCAACCGGTAGAAAACCGACAAGCCAGCAACTCTTCGTCGATGCTCAAGACTTTGGAGTTTCGTTGCGACAAGCCTCTTATTGCCAATGATAAATAAAATAAAAAATTACAAATTTAAAAATTGTATAAAAGGTATCTCTTTTTTAAACATTTACAATACTTCGAACCCTAATGAGGCTTATGACTGTTTTTTGGATCTATTACAATGCTTTTATAATCTCTGTTTTCCTTACGAAAATATTACAAAGTGAGTAACTAAAAAATCCAAGTGGATCTCAAAGGGAAAAAAAATTGAGTAAACGAAAACGTGTGCTTCTGTGGCAATACAGAACTAACCCCACTCTCAAGAACAAAAATGTGTTCAAAGCATATTCACAAAGACTTAGAAAAATTATAATTATCTTTAACGCAAAAGTCTCAAAATAACTATTTTATCAAAACAGCGCAAAATAAATTAAAAGCAACTTGAACCGTCATTAACAAAAATAATTCTAATTTTCCTGGACAACCTATAACTGAAATAAAAACAGATGCAAAGATAATTACAAATCCTATTGAAATAACAAACTCATTCAATGAATATTATATTAACCAAGTATCGAATTCAAATATTAGCATAGTACAAAATATCCCTACAAAGTCAAAAACTTTGAACTCTTTATTTATGGAACCAACTCTGCCGCATGACATCATGAATCATATTAGATCTCTTATGGATACAAGCAGTCTCACAATGCATAGCCCCACATTTTAGTTACATAATCAATTTGAGTATTGAGAATGGTATCTTCCCGAAGAAACTCAAAACCTCCATAGTTACTCCACTATACAAAAAGCAAGTCAAATGCCTCATGAAAAATGACAGACCTATTGCGTTGGTGCCTATATTTGCTAAAAAATTTGAAAAAGTAATTTATCAAGCACTCTATACTTACCTAGAGAAATCAAATATTCTAGTTAATGAACAGAAAGGCTTTCGTAAGAACAGGACAATCAATATGGCTATCTATGATTTTATATGCCCTATTTTATCGAATGTGGATAAAAGATGTGCAGTACGTGCTATATATATGGACCTTGCAAAAGCTTTTGACTTTGTAGACTATAAGATACTATTAAAAAAATTAGAGCATTATGGTATACGAGGTAACATTTAAAATCTAATTAAATTTTACTTGCACAACAGAAAGCAGATTTTAGAAATAACACGAATATTAGTGCCCACGCACTGGAAACGAAAGGAGATACAGATCTAGTAGTAGGATAATTTAATACGGAGTCCCACAAAGCAGTGGGTTAGGACCTCCACTATTCTTAACTTATATAAATGATCTACCTAAAGAAATAAAGCATCCAATTGTACTATTTGCTGACGACAGTACGGTAGAAGTAAAATGTGACGATCCTAATACATACGAAGCAGAGATAAACTTGACATTAAACAAATTAATTAATAGTCTAAATAATAATAATCTTGTTATAAATCTAGATAAGTCTAAAGTAATGCACTTTCATCAAAGGATTCCTAATATAAACGTTGACATTAATTACTTGGGGACTAAAATAGAGTCGGGAACTATTAATAGATTCCTGGGTGTTATTATAGATAATAACTTCTCTTGGAAACCGCAAACGGACGACATTTGTAAAAAAGTTAATAAATTTGCATATGTTTATAAACTAGCTACAATTGTAAGCCTAGAATCTCTTTTAATGGCATATCATGGTTATGTTGCATGCACTCTAAGATATGGTATAATATATTAGGGCAACTCAGTGAATAAAGAGTATGTTTTCAAGGCCCAAAAAAGATGCAACAGAGCTATGTGTAGGTTACAAAGTACTGATAGCTGTCAACCTCTATTTATAAGCCTCCTTACTTTGCCTTCTATGTTTATTGATAAAGTAAATATTTTTGTTAAAACAAACATTAACCTGTTTGACATTGCCGTTAAAAGCCAATATAGGAAACTAAGCGACATAGAAAATTTAGACCTTAAAGTACCACACGCTGGCACGGATTCAATGAGGATTTTTTTTTTTTTGGATGGCCCAGAGGATATTTAATAAATGGTAACTTATTAAATATTCTCAATTAAAAGTTTAAATTAAGTCAATTTCAAGTGAAAATTATGTATTATATTAATACAGAAATGTTACTTTAGTCTTAGTGAGTATTTTGATGATAGTTCGTTAACTTAATGGTATTTGTATACAAATAGTCATGTTACAAGAACATGACTATTTGTAGTCCGGTCAAATTAGACTAAAAAATAGGGGTAAGGTTACAAAAATTCCCAGTTGGCTAAATATTGGTAGGATTGCTCAATACACTATTATATAGGAAATGTGAAAAGTCCTCATCGATCCGGCACGTGCAAAAAAATTTACTCGGGGTCAAAGGTCACAAAAACGGGATTTTCGCGATTTTCAGCAAAATGGTAAGTTTTATCATAAAATTAGCTCAGACAAAAATTGTAGATCAGATAATTATCTATAAAAATGTCTAAATACTTTTTTTCCTAAGAGCCACCGTTTTTAAGATATCACGATTCAAAAAGTTGAAAGAGTTGTAATCACCACGTATATACATCACTGAAGCCGTAATACAAGCAAAAATATCGTTCTATCGGTCAGTGTGACTTACACATATAAAAAAGTGCTGAAGTTTTTAAAAAGAGTAATTCAACTCCACAAGAAGTTCACCAACGGAATTCGCTTTCTTCTCGCTATGTATGGAGCTCCTAAAAAAATTACGTGCTTAGATAAATTCAGATATACATGTTTCGTTAAAAATACTCGAAATAAAAAACAAGTGCAGTTAGCATGTCTTCCTCCAACCTCAGCGGCTGCTCATCAACATCTTTTTCGGGTATATTACCAAGTTCAAGTGTGGCTTGGTAATCAGTTAGACCCAAAAGACTGGGGTTGGAAGTTGGTCGACAATTCATTAGAGCCAGTTCAAACTTTACTTCCACCTGCACCAGAAAAACTACTAAACACCATTTTTTGCAACTGTAAAAAGGGATGTAGTGCTAAAAGTGGTTGCAAAAAAGTTGGACTGTTTTGTTCTGTAGCATGTACAAACTGTCAAGGCCGGTCATGCTCCAATGTTGAATTGCCAACAATTAAAGATTCATTTGATGTTGACGAAGAGACATGCGATGTGTCATTATTGGGACTATTTATTAACACCCAGAATGAAGAAGATAAAGAAGAAGAAGAAGAAGGAGGAGAAGGAAGAGAAGAAGAACAAGAACAAGAAAAAGAACAAGAGAAAGCAGAAGTTAATGATGATTTAGATTCAGACGGATCACTTTTCTTATTTTTTGTAATTTACACCCCTTTCATCATTTTCAACCCTTGTCAATATCTACAGTTATTTAATAGTTTCAAATTAAACAGAATCATAAAAGATCAGTGGAATAGGCCTACCGGGGAAACCACATTAAAAAAAACGCGCTAAGTACACTACCTCAAAGGTGGCGTGGAAACGTGTGCATATTATGACGATTACAACTCTTTCAACTTTTTGAATCGTTATATCTCAAAAACGGTGGCTCTTAGGAAAAAAAGTATTTAGCCATTTTTTATAGATAATTATCTGATCTACAATTTTTGTCTGAGCTAATTTTATGATAAAACTTACCATTTTGCTGAAAATCGCGAAAAACCCGTTTTTGTGAACTTTGACCCCGAGTAAATTTTTTTGCACGTGCCGGATCGATGAGGACTTTTCACATTTCCTATATAATAGTGTATTGAGCATTCCTACCAATATTCAGCCAAGTGGGAATTTTTGTAACCTTGGATGTCTAAATTGACCGGACTATTTGAGGACAATGTGAAGTTCAAACTATTTTCGTTTGTCACTTATTGACATTATGATTATCTTTTTTGACATTACTATCTACATTTCATTTAATATTGACATTGCGTATTGCTTTTTATTAAATTACATTTTATTTTATCTTTAAATTTACATTGATAAATACTGAATTGTGATAATTTAATTAAGAGGAACATAATTGACCTCCCATATAAATGTCTATGTATTTGTACGCCAAATGGTAAACATGCAGAAATTAACCTATGTTTACAAATAAAGAATATTGATTGATTGAACTTTCAAGTTTACTAACCCAAGGAATACGAATCTTCCATACAAAAATATAGATTCCAAAATCATCTTTTGGGAATATTTGTGAAAAACTAGTAATACAAATCTCTGGTATTTACTTCGGTCAATATTAATACCAAGTTTTAAGTAAATTGGCCCAAGGAATAAGATTCTGCCATAAAAAGTTTAACACCCCTTAATTCACCTATTGGGGGCAGTCGTGATCTGAACTGATAATGACAATCTTTATTATTTACTACGGTCAACATTCGCACCAAATTTAAAAAAAGGTTCAAGTAATAAGGTTTTTCATACAAACTTCCAACCACTGTTTCACCCCCTCAGGAAATGAATTTTCAAAAATCCTTTCTTAGTGGTTGCCTATGTCATACAAAAAACACACCCTCCGAGATTCAGGTATCTACCATGAGTTGTTTAGGCTGTACGTTGATCCGTCAATCATTCAGGACAAAGAATTTTATATACATAATTATATAAAATATGTTTACTTATTTAAAGTAAGCAAAGAATATTTTTCATTTCCTTGGGTTGTATTCTATCAGCTGATGTTCGACTTTTATAAATAACAAATGAGGGAGTTGGTAAAAAAATGTGATTAAACATTGTTTAACATCATTGGCACATGATTTAGCTAGGCAACCCACTTCCAACGTATCAATCTAAACATTGTCTAACATTTATTCTCTATTAGAATAAGATGCAGATTTAATATTTATCAATATACATTCAGTCAAAAAAGTATCGTGAATGGATGATTTGTTTATGGTTCCAAATTCAAATTTTTGTTTTTTTGTAGTTGTTAGATTGGCACAACTGTTTTCCATTTTGGCGCGGAGTTTGAGTTGCATCTGTTATTTATATTAAATACAGTGCTGGTTTTAGTAATATCATATATAGTGTGTATTGCGAATTTCATAATGGACAAAAATATCGAACAAAGAGTTTGTCTTAAATTTTGCATCGCCAATGGAATTTCGTATTCGGAGTCGCTGAAAATGTTACAGAAGGCTTACGGTGAATCGACTTTATCAAATACTCGTGCTTATGAGTAGTTCAAAGCGTTCAAAAGCGGTCGAGATGTGATGGAAGAATTGCCTCGCTCTGGTAGGCCGTCAACGTCTGCAACTGAAGTTAACATCGCAAAAAGTGAAGGAAATAGTGACTGAAAATCCCCATTCAACTCTGAGAGAGATAGCCGCCGAATTTTTTGTATCTCACGAGTCGATCCGTACCATTTTAACTAATCATTTGGGTATGAAACATGTTGCTGCTCGGCTAGTCCCAAAAGATCTGATTTTTCTCCAAAAACTCAATCGCATGAAAGTCGCTGAGGACATGCTAGAACGAGTCAGTTCGGACCCAACATTCATGAAACGCATTGTTATTGGTGACGAGACGTGGGTTTACGGGTTTGACATGCAAACTAGTCAACAAGCTTCGGAGTGGCGCCTTCCAATTGAACCGAAACCGAAAAAACCACGCCAAAGTCGATCAAAAGTCAAAGTCATGTTGACTGTTTTCTTTGACTATCGCGGTGTTGTGCACTCTGAATTCTTACCGGAAGGTCTAACGGTAAATAAAGAATATTATTTGAGCGTTATGCGGCGTTTAAGAGAGCAAATTCGACGAAAAAGGCCAGATTTTTGGAAAGAAATTCCTGGATTTTGCACCACGACAATGCGCCTTCGCACAAGGCTATCATTGTGAACGAATTTTTAACCAAACACTCAACAAATACCATCCAGCAACCACCATATTCACCAGATATGGCTCCTGCTGACTTTTTTCTTTTTCCTAAACTCAAATTACCACTTCGTGGCACCCGTTTTCAATCGATAGAAGACATAAAGGAGAATTCGCGGCGAGAACTGAACTCAATTCCGGAAGCAGCGTTTAAAAAATGTTTTGATGAATGGATTATTCGTTGGCGCATGTGTATCGTTTCTAAAGGAGCATACTTTAAAGGTGATAAAATAAATTTGGATGAATAACAGACATTTTGTGTATTATTGATCTTTTCCCGGTACTTTCTTGACAGTAGTATTGTGGCTAAAATGTAACAAAAGCTTAAGAGAAGGGCCAGTGCAATGTTTTTATTCCAGTTAATATTGATTTTAACAATAATTACAAATTTAAAGTTACGTGAAATGGAACGTGTTTTAATACACCAATCAGCGTCTGGTGACGTCACTCGTGTTAGTTTATATTCCAAGATCCCGGGGCTCCTAGACGTTATTTCGCAATATCAAAATATTTGAATACAGTAGTGCCAGTGTAATTTCAACGTACGCATAAAAGTATTTGCTAGCTCCATCCAATGGGCAATTTTTTTTTGTGATGTATGTAAGTATGACATATTTCAAAAGTCTATAGAGGGTCGTTTTGCAGTTTTTCTTATACTTTGTAAATAGCAGCTTTTTTATACTTAGTAAATAAACTATGTCCAAAAGATACTTGTGAATCGGATCTCAATTCTCAGTGGAGATAGCAATCAGATCTTCCACTATTACTATGACTAATTAGTCTTTAAATTTTTACAGAATTACTAATTATTAAAGAATATGTGTTTTGTAAAAATCGTGAAAATGATGTAGTCGTTTTATAGCTAGCATCTGATGATAATACTTACAAACTGGCGGTCGCGACAACTCAAACTAGCAGGTAAGCGAATGTTCAAAGTACCTACATACTCGTACTAACAATATTCTATTCCACACATTTTGTTGATGAGAAAATAAGTAAGTTCTGGAAGCACTGGGATCTTGCTCGATGACTTTGAATTATAACAGTTCTTGACCAGTGACAGAAATGAGTGACGTCATCTTCCGTTTTGGCGCGTAAATTTAAACTGTCTGTTTAAAAACGCAATTTTAGCAATAAATTAAAGCGTTTTCATTTTTTATTTATGTGGCGGTCTATTCTAGACGGAGTTCTTTAATATGAAAGCAAAAATAAAAATATCGCATGTTCCCTATTAAATAATATGTGAGGGTATATATTTCTTAGACCGGATCTTAGACCACAACATAAAGATGGCTTTATTCAGTGTTGAAATTGTGAGTGTTACTGCAGGGTGCCAACTGAAAACCAGTGCTGGGCAGCAAATACTGAGATGGTAACCCTTTCGATATGGGCACACTCAGCGCAATATTACTGTATATTTGCAAAGTAACATTATTTTTCTTTTTTTATGTGTTTGTTGCTATTGTGATATGTCTGTATCTATTCTATTTTAAGCTGCTAGCTAACTTAACATCCATGTTTTGTTTAATCCGCAAAGTTATTGTACTATTCAATATTTTCAACGAAAAAAAAAAGTAATTACCTCATCATTGTGTCATTGCCAACGTTGTCATTTCTTTTTGAAAATAGCTCTGTTTCTTCAATTGTGCTATCACTGAATTGATCCGTGGAAGCCGGATTGTATAAAAATTGAGTAGAACTCGATGCATAGTAACTGCTGTTAGATAACGATATCACGCTTGTTTCATCTATGCTATCACTTGGCACAGTGTTCAAGGATAGTGATGATTCGCTTTTTATTCTGACGAGCGAATCGACTGAACATTCATTTAACCTACAAGATGAGCTTTTGTAAAAGTTTTCCGATTGTTCTAATTGTTCTAAATATCTAGTTCTGGAATTGCCAATATTTTTTTTAGATTTATAATTGCAGTTTTCATAGGTAAAACTATCAGTTAAGAAGTCACTTTTATCACTTTCTGTTTCGTTTATTTTATCACTAGTATAACTGTCGTAATATCCACTGGTGTAGGTGTATGAAGTTTCAATATTCAACTTGTCATCAATTTCAGAATTATCACTTAATCTTTGAGTTTTATAGTTGCAGTTGTCATACGAACTTTCATTGTTGCTTTTATCACTTTCTATTATGTTGGAAGTATAACCGTCATGAGATTTGCTGCTGTACGTAAATGAAGTATCAAAATCAATATTCAGATTATCGGCATTTGTAGAACTGTCAACGATTTTTTTTGTTTTATCGCTGAAGTTTTCATAAGTGGAACTTTCAGGTGAGTAGTTAAGTTCACCATTACTATAACTGCCGTAAGAGGCGCTGGTGTGCGTACATAAAGTATCAAGATCACTATTCAATTCATCTATATTTATAGGACATCTAAGTAAGGGACATGCATCGAATAAAGACTTTTTTAAATCACTTGTCTCAAATATTTTACCAAGAGGAGTATTCATTGTGTCAGTAGATGAATTACTACCATAGCTTTCTGTTACTATTTTGTCATATAAAGTAATAATGTTTTTTGGTGTTCCTAAGCTGTGGTTGCTAAACTGGCTGGTAAACGAAGTAGCGCCATCCATTCTGCCAACAGTTACCTTTATACCCTCATTGTCAATGAAGGCTCCAGCTTTAACGCCAGGAAGACACTCGTTAGGACAGTCGCATAAAGAAGATATGTCTGGAGATGTCACTCTAATCTTGACGTAGCTGTGTTTAAATCTAATTTTTTTTTTATCACAACCGCAGCCCCGATCACAAGTTGTTGTTTTAATAATGTCTTCAAACTTTTCACTAATGCCTGCGACTACCGACTTCCGCACCGCACGTCGCTTTGATGGTGTAACGCCAATTCTTTTCGATTTGGTTTTTATCGCTCCTCTCTTTTCCGAAGGTGTTGGCTCAGATGCCAACCCAGCTTCAGCTCTTACTTTTTTAATTATTTCCTTTTCGGAAGTAGTTTTACCTTCAGGCAATGGCAATCCAGCTTCGGCCAGTCCCATAAGAATCCTCTCCTTTTCTCTAGCTGATTTTCCGGCAATAGGTGTTAACAGCCCCTCTGCTCTAGCCTTGCGGACGACTTCCTTTTCCGACATTGTTTTTGCAGGTGGGGGCATACCTAATTCAGCTCTAATTTTCTGAATTAATGCTTTTTCGGAAGAAGTCTTACCTTCGGGTAGCGGCTTTCCGGCTTCAGCCCAACCTCTAATAATTTTTTCCTTCTGATATGATGTTTTTCCTTCCAGAGGTGTGAGTAAACCAGCGGCTGCTTCTTCTGCTTTAACTTTTCTGATCATAGCTTTTTCTGAAGCGGTTCTTCCTTCTGGTAGAGGTATTTTAGCCGCAATCATACCCTTCACTATACGTTCCTTCTCAGATGGTGTTTTGCCTTCAAGTGGCGTAACAATACCAGCAGCTTCAGCTCTACGCATCTTTACTTTATCTGATAATGTTTTAGGTTCAGGTGGTAGACCTAATTCTTTGCGAACCTTTTCCGCTATTTTTTTCTCAGATGATGTTTGAGATTCGGGAAGTGGTAAACCCTGCTCTATTAAGCCTTTTAAAATTCTTTCTTTGTCTTTTGGGGATTTTCCTCTCAGAGGTGTTAACAAACCGGCTTCTTTTGCCTTTCGTAATTTTTCGGCGGTGACTTTTGATGGTACTTTAATTTCTGCTTTTACTCTATCTATAAGTTCTTTTTCCGAAGCTGTTTCTCCTTCGGGTAAGGGTTTTCCGGCTTTACGAAGACTTATCAATACTTTTTCTTTTTCTGAAGTTGTTACTGCTTCCCTTAACTTTTCTGATGGCCTCTTCTCTGCAGGGGGCTCTCCAACAGTGATTTTTCTAACGATTTCCATTTCAGATGGAGTTGTAGGTTCCGGTAAGGAGACGCCCGCGGCCACTCTGCCTCGAAGAATCTTTTCTTTAACTGATGGTGTTTTGCCTTCTAAAGGAGTTAGCAATCCGGCATCCTTTGCTCTTTTAATTCTTTCCGATGGTGTCGGCGATATGTAACCTGTGTCAGCCTTTATTTTTTTAATAAGATCCCTTTCAGATAGGGTTTTGCCTACTGGTAATGGCAAACCTGCCGCTACTCTACCTCTAAGTATTTTCTCTTTCTGAGTATATGATTTTCCTTCTAAAGGTGTTAAAAGACCAGTTTTTTTAGCCTTTCTTATTTTTTCCGATGGCGTTCTTTCGGGAACTCCAAAATCAGCTTTAATTTTTCTTATCATTGCTCTTTCCGAAGAAGTTTTACCCTGTGGTAATGGCAAGCCAGATTCCGCAAGACCTCTAAGAATTTTTTCTTTTTCATCTGGAGTTTTTCCTTCAAGTGGAGTTAGTAAACCAGCTGCTTTAGCCTTTTTTAATTTCTCTGTCGTAATCGATAAAGGTCTTCTCTTTATTTTGCTTAACTTTACTTTAGCTATAAGAGCTTTCTCTGATGCCGTTCGTCCTTCAGGCAATGGAATACCTCTGTCATGTAAACCTTGCAAAATTCTTTCCTTTTCTTGCGGTGTTTTACCTTCCAGTGGCTGCATTAATCCAGCATCTGCAGCTTTAGCGTACTTTTCTTTCATAGACGCAGTTTTGGGCTTCGGAGGAAGACCAAGGTCAGCGCGCACCTTTTCAATGATGTTTTTCTCAGAAGAAGTTTTACCTTCAGGGAGTGGTAGCCCTTGCATAGCTAAACCTTTAAGTATAATTTCTCGCTGTTTTGGTGATTTTCCTTCTAAAGGCGTTAAAAGTCCTGCATCTTTTGCTTTATGCAATCTCTCAGAAGGCGTTAGAGATGGCACTCGTGTTCCCGCTTTCACTTTAGCTATTAGAGCTTTCTCTGATGCCGTTCGTCCTTCAGGTAAAGGGATGCCTCTGTCAAGTAAACCTCGTAAAATTCTTTGTTTTTCTTGCGGTGATTTGCCTTCTAGAGGCTGCATCAACCCAACATCTGTTGCTTTAATATACTTCTCTCTCATCGATGCAGTTTGAGGTTCTGGAGGTAAGCCTAAGTCAGCACGTACCTTGTCCAAAATCTGTTTTTCTGATGCAGTTTTAGCTTCTGGAAGAGGCAGTCCTTCCCATGCTAATCCTTTCATTATTTTTATTTTTTGCGATGTGGTTTTTCCTTCTAAAGGTGTCAATAGTCCTGCAGCTTTTGCTTTTCGTAGTTTTTCAGATGGTGCACGTTCTCCTGCTTTCACTCTTGCTATTAAATCTTTCTCTGATGCAGTTCGTCCTTCAGGTAATGGAATACCGTTGTCGTATAAACCTTGTAAAATTTTTCGTTTCACCAGTGGTGATTTGCCTTCTAAAGGTTGAATAAGTCCAGCATCTGCGGCTTTAACGTACTTCTCTCTCATTGATGCAGTTTTCGGTTCCGGAGGTAACCCAAGATCTGCCCGTACTTTTTCCAAAATGTGTTTTTCTGAAGCAGTTCTCGGTTCAGGAAGCGGCAGCCCTTCCATTGCTAACCCTTTCATTATCTTGACTTTATGTGACGGAGTTTTTCCTTCTAAAGGTGTCAGTAGCCCTGCAGCTTTTGCTCTTCGTAGTTTTTCAGATGGGGCACGAACTCCCGCTCTAACTTTAGCTATTAAAGATTTCTCTGATGCCGTCCGTCCTTCTGGCAATGGAATACCTCTATCATGTAAACCCCGTAAAATTCTTTCTTTTTCTTTTGGGGATTTACCCTCAAGCGGCTGCAGTAATCCTGCGTCTGCTGCTTTGGCGTGCTTTTCTTTCATTGATGCAGTTTTAGGTTCCGGAGGTAAGCCAAGGTCGGCACGTACCCTTTCCTTGATCACTTGCTCTGAAGCCGTTTCTACTTCAGGAAGTGGCAGTCCTTCCATTGCTAATCCTCTAAGGATCTTAGCTTTCTGTGACGAAGATTTTCCTTCTAAAGGTGTCAGTAGCCCTGCAGCTTTTGCTCTTCGTAGTTTTTCAGATGGGGCACGAACTCCAGCCCTAACTTTAGCTATTAAAGATTTCTCTGATGCCGTCCGTCCTTCTGGCAATGGAATACCTCTATCATGTAAACCCCGTAAAATTCTTTCTTTTTCTTTTGGGGATTTACCCTCAAGCGGCTGCATTAATCCTGCATCTGCAGCTCTAGCGTATTTCTCTCTCATTGATGCAGTTTTAGGTTCCGGTGGTAAGCCAAGGTCAGCACGTACCCATTCTTGAATCGCTTCCTCTGAAGCTGTTTTAGCTTCAGGTAGAGGCAGGCCTTCCTTTGCTAACCCTTTAAGTATCTTTTCCTTTTGTGAGGAAGTTTTACCTTCCAATGGCGTCAATAGCCCAGCAGCTTGAGCTTTTCGTAGTCTTTCAGATGGTGCTCGCACCCCCGCTTTCACTCTAGATATCAAATCTTTCTCTGATGCAGTTCGTCCTTCAGGCAGTGGGATTCCTCTGTCATGTAAACCTTGTAAAATTCTTTCCTTTTCTCTTAGAGATTTCCCTTCTAATGGCTGCAGTAATCCTGCGTCTGCTGCTTTGGCGTGCTTTTCTTTCATTGTTGCAGTTTTAGGCTCAGGAGGTAAGCCAAGGTCAGCGCGTACTTTATCAGTAATCTTTTTTTCAGAAGCAGTTTTTGCTTCAGGAAGAGGAAGGCCTTCCTTTGCTAGTGCTTTCAGTATCTTTTCTCTTTGTGAAGATGTTTTTCCTTCTAAAGGTGTGAGTAGCCCGGCAGCTTTAGCTCGTCGTAGTCTTTCAGATGGTGGACGCACTCCTGCCTTCACTCTAGCTATTAAATCTTTTTCTGATGTGGTTCGCCCTTCAGGCAAAGGGATTCCTCTATCATGCAAGCCTTGTAAAATTCTTTGTTTTTCTTTTGGGGATTTACCTTCAAGCGGCTGCAGTAGTCCTGCGTCTGCTGCTTTGGCATGCTTTTCTTTCATTGTTGCAGTTTTAGGCTCAGGAGGTAAGCCAAGGTCAGCGCGTACTTTATCAGTTATCCTTTTTTCAGAAGCAGTTTTGGCTTCAGGAAGAGGCAGGCCTTCCTTTGCTAGTGCTTTCAGTATCTTTTCTCTTTGTGAAGATGTTTTTCCTTCTAAAGGTGTGAGTAGCCCAGCAGCTTCAGCTCTTCGCAGTTTTTCTGATGGTGGACGTACTCCTGCCTTCACTCTAGCTATTAAATCTTTTTCTGATGTGGTTCGCCCTTCAGGCAATGGAATTCCTCTGTCATGCAAGCCTTGTAAAATTCTTTGTTTTTCTTTTGGGGATTTACCTTCAAGCGGCTGCAGTAGTCCTGCGTCTGCTGCTTTAGCGTGCTTTTCTTTCATTGTTGCAGTTTTAGCTTCAGGAGGTAAGCCGAGGTCAGCGCGTACTTTATCAGTAATTCTTTTTTCAGAAGCAGTTCTTGCTTCAGGAAGAGGCAGGCCTTCCTTTGCTAGTGCTTTCAGTATCTTTTCTCTTTGTGAAGATGTTTTTCCTTCTAAAGGTGTGAGTAGCCCAGCAGCTTCAGCTCTTCGCAGTTTTTCAGATGGTGGAAGCACTCCTGCCTTCACTCTAGCTATCAGATCTTTTTCTGATGTGGTTCGCCCTTCAGGCAAAGGGATTCCTCTGTCATACAAGCCTTGTAAAATTCTTTGTTTTTCTTTTGGAGATTTACCTTCAAGCGGCTGCAGTAATCCTGCGTCTGCTGCTTTGGCGTGCTTTTCTTTCATTGTTGCAGTTTTAGGCTCAGGAGGTAAGCCAAGGTCAGCACGTACTTTTTCAGTTATCCTTTTTTCAGAAGCAGTTTTGGCTTCAGGAAGAGGCAGGCCTTCCTTTGCTAATGCTTTTAGTATCCTTTCTCTTTGTGAAGATGTTTTTCCTTCTAAAGGTGTAAGTAGCCCAGCAGCTGCAGCTCTTCGTAGTTTTTCAGATGGTGGACGAACTCCTGCCTTCACTCTAGCTATTAAATTTTTTTCTGATGAGGTTCGCCCTTCAGGCAATGGGATTCCTCTGTCATGCAAGCCTTGCAAAATTCTTTGTTTTTCTTTTGGAGATTTACCTTCAAGCGGCTGCAGTAATCCTGCGTCTGCTGCTTTGGCGTGCTTTTCTTTCATTGTTGCAGTTTTAGCTTCAGGAGGTAAGCCAAGGTCAGCGCGTACTTTATCAGTAATTCTTTTTTCAGAAGCAGTTCTTGCTTCAGGAAGAGGCAGGCCTTCCTTTGCTAGTGCTTTCAGTATCTTTTCTCTTTGTGAAGATGTTTTTCCTTCTAAAGGTGTGAGTAGCCCAGCAGCTTCAGCTCTTCGCAGTTTTTCAGATGGTGGAAGCACTCCTGCCTTCACTCTAGCTATTAAATCTTTTTCTGATGTGGTTCGCCCTTCAGGCAAAGGGATTCCTCTGTCATACAAGCCTTGTAAAATTCTTTGTTTTTCTTTTGGGGATTTACCTTCAAGTGGCTGCAGTAATCCTGCGTCTGCTGCTTTGGCGTGTTTTTCTTTCATTGTTGCAGTTTTAGGCTCAGGAGGTAAGCCAAGGTCAGCGCGTACTTTATCAGTAATCCTTTTTTCAGAAGCAGTTTTTGCTTCAGGAAGAGGAAGGCCTTCCTTTGCTAGTGCTTTCAGTATCTTTTCTCTTTGTGAAGATGTTTTTCCTTCTAAAGGTGTGAGAAGCCCAGCAGCTTCAGCTCTTCGCAGTTTTTCAGATGGTGGACGCACTCCTGCCTTAACTATGGCTATTAATTTTTTTTCTGATGAGGTTCGCCCTTCAGGTAATGGGATTCCTCTGTCATGCAAGCCTTGTAAAATTCTTTCTTTTTCTTTTGGGGATTTACCCTCAAGCGGCTGCAGTAATCCTGCGTCTGCTGCTTTGGCGTGCTTTTCTTTCATTGTTGCAGTTTTAGGTTCAGGAGGTAAGCCAAGGTCAGCGCGTACTTTATCAGTAATCCTTTTTTCGGAAGCAGTTTTTGCTTCAGGAAGAGGCAGCCCTTCCTTTGCAAGTGCTTTTAGTATCTTTTCTCTTTGTGAAGATGTTTTTCCTTCTAAAGGTGTGAGTAGCCCAGCAGCTTCAGCTCTTCGTAGTTTTTCAGATGGTGGACGCACTCCTGCCTTCACTCTAGCAATTAAATCTTTTTCTGATGTGGTTCGCCCTTCAGGCAAAGGGATACCTCTGTCATACAAGCCTTGTAAAATTCTTTGTTTTTCTTTTGGGGATTTACCTTCAAGCGGCTGCAGTAATCCTGCGTCTGCTGCTTTGGCGTGCTTTTCTTTCATTGTTGCAGTTTTAGGCTCAGGAGGTAAGCCAAGGTCAGCGCGTACTTTATCAGTAATTCTTTTTTCAGAAGCAGTTCTTGCTTCAGGAAGAGGCAGGCCTTCCTTTGCTAGTGCTTTCAGTATCTTTTCTCTTTGTGAAGCGGTTTTTCCTTCTAAAGGTGTGAGTAGCCCGGCAGCTTCAGCTCTTCGTAGTTTTTCAGATGGTGGACGCACTCCTGCCTTCACTCTAGCTATTAAATCTTTTTCTGATGAGGTTCGCCCTTCAGGCAATGGGATTCCTCTGTCATGCAAGCCTTGTAAAATTCTTTCTTTTTCTTTTGGGGATTTACCCTCAAGTGGCTGGAGTAAACCTGCGTCTGCTGCTTTTTCGTGTTTTTCTCTCATTGTTGCAGTTTTAGGTTCAGGAGGTAAGCCAAGGTCAGCGCGTACTTTATCAGTAATCCTTTTTTCGGAAGCAGTTTTTGCTTCAGGAAGAGGCAGCCCTTCCTTTGCAAGTGCTTTTAGTATCTTTTCTCTTTGTGAAGATGTTTTTCCTTCTAAAGGTGTGAGTAGCCCAGCAGCTTCAGCTCTTCGTAGTTTTTCAGATGGTGGACGCACTCCTGCCTTCACTCTAGCTATTAAATCTTTTTCTGATGTGGTTCGCCCTTCAGGCAAAGGGATACCTCTGTCATACAAGCCTTGTAAAATTCTTTGTTTTTCTTTTGGGGATTTACCTTCAAGCGGCTGCAGTAATCCTGCGTCTGCTGCTTTGGCGTGCTTTTCTTTCATTGTTGCAGTTTTAGGCTCAGGAGGTAAGCCAAGGTCAGCGCGTACTTTATCAGTAATTCTTTTTTCAGAAGCAGTTCTTGCTTCAGGAAGAGGCAGGCCTTCCTTTGCTAGTGCTTTCAGTATCTTTTCTCTTTGTGAAGCGGTTTTTCCTTCTAAAGGTGTGAGTAGCCCGGCAGCTTCAGCTCTTCGCAGTTTTTGAGATGGTGGACGCACTCCTGCCTTCACTCTAGCTATTAAATCTTTTTCTGATTCGGTTCGCCCTACAGGCAATGGGATACCTATGTCTTGCAAGCCTTGTAAAATTCTTCCTTTTTCTTTTGGAGATTTACCCTCAAGCGGCTGCAGTAATCCTGCGTCTGCTGCTTTGGCGTGCTTTTCTTTCATTGCTGCAGTCTTCGGTTCAGGAGGTAAGCCAAGGTCAGCGCGTACTTTATCAGTAATCCTTTTTTCGGAAGCAGTTTTTGCTTCAGGAAGAGGCAGGCCTTCCTTTGCTAGTGCTTTCAGTATCTTTTCTCTTTGTGAAGAGGTTTTTCCTTCTAAAGGTGTGAGTAGCCCAGCAGCTTCAGCTCTTCGTAGTTTTTCAGATGGTGGACGCACTCCTGCCTTCACCCTAGCTATTAAATCTTTTTCTGATGTGGTTCGCCCTTCAGGCAATGGGATTCCTCTGTCATGCAAGCCTTGTAAAATTCTTTCTTTTTCTTTTGGGGATTTACCCTCAAGTGGCTGGAGTAAACCTGCGTCTGCTGCTTTTTCGTGTTTTTCTCTCATTGTTGCAGTTTTAGGTTCAGGAGGTAAGCCAAGGTCAGCTCGTACTTTATCAATGAGCTTTTTCTCAGAAGCAGTATCCGCTTCGGGAAGAGGTAGGCCTTCCTTTGCGAGTGCTTTTAATATCTTTTCCTTTTGTGAGGAAGTTTTGCCTTCCAACGGCGTCAGAAGACCTGCAGCTTTAGCTCTACGTACCTTCTCAGAAGGTCTTCGGACTCCTGCTTTAACTTTAGCTATTAGATCTCTCTCTGTTGCGGTTCGCCCTTCAGGCAATGGGATTCCTATGTCATGCAGACCTTGTAAAATTCTTTCTTTTTCTCTTGGAGATTTACCTTCCAGGGGCTGGAGCAATCCTACGTCTGCAGCAAGCGCGTGCTTTTCTTTCATTGCTGCAGTTTTAGGTTCAGGTGGTAAACCAAGGTCTGCGCGCACTTTGTCAATGAGCTTTTTCTCAGAAGCAGTTTGTGCTTCGGGAAGAGGCAGGCCTTCCTGTGCTAACGCTTTTAGTATCTTTTCCTTATGTGATAAACTTTTGCCTTCTAAAGGCGTCAGAAGGCCTGCAGCTTCAGCTTTATATAGTTTATCAGTAGGTGAACGTAATCCTTCTTTCACTCTTACTATTAAATCTCTTTCAGATTCGGTTCGGCCTTCAGGCAATGGGATTCCTCTGTCATGCAAACCTTTTAAAATTCTTAGTTTTTCTCGTGGGGATTTACCTTCAAGGGGCTGCAGTAATCCTGCGTCTGCTGCTTTGGCGTGCTTTTCCTTCATTGATGCAGTTTTTGGTTCAGGAGGTAAGCCAAGGTCAGCGCGTACTCTTTCAGTAATCCTTTTTTCAGAAGCAGTTTTTGCTTCAGGAAGAGGCAGGCCTTCCTTTGCTAGTTCTCTCAATATCTTTTCTCTACGTGAAGATGTTTTGCCTTCTAAAGGCGTAAATAGACCTAAAGCTTCAGCTCTACGTAGTTTCTCAGACGGTGCGCGTGCACCTGCTTTCACTCTAGCTATTAAATCTTTTTCTGATGTGGTTCGCCCTTCAGGCAATGGGATTCCTCTGTCATGCAAGCCTTGTAAAATTTTTTCTTTTTCTTTTGGGGACTTACCCTCAAGCGGCTGCAGTAATCCTGCGTCTGCCGCTTTTGCATATTTTTCTTTCATTGCCGCAGTCTTAGGTTCCGGAGGTAAGCCAAGTTCAACGCGCACTTTTTCAATGACCCTTTTCTCAGATGCAGTTTTAGCTTCAGGAAGAGGCAGCCCTTCCTTTGCCAATGCTTTAAGTATCTTTTCTTTTTGTGAAGCAGTTTTATCTTTTAGAGGCGTCAGTAGCCCTGCGGCTTCAGCTCTCCGTAGCTTTTCAGACGGAGCACGTACCTTTAATTTGGCAATTATATCTCTCTCTGATGGAGTTCGTCCACGAGGCAATGGTATACCCAATTCATGTAAACCTTTCAAAATTTTTTCTTTTTCTTTCCGCGATTTTCCTTGGAGTGGCAGGAGTAATCCGACGTCTGCCGCTTTGGCTTGCTTCTCTTTAACTGATAAAGTTGTAGGTTCTGGAGGTAAGCCAAGGTCATCGCGAACCTTTTCCAGAAGCCTTTTTTGAGAAGCAGTTCTTGCTTCAGGAAGAAGCAGGCCTCGCATCGCTAATCCTTTTAGTATCTTTTCTTGTTGTTTTGGTGACTTTCCTTCCAAAGTCGTCAGAAGTCCCGCAAATTTTGCTGCACGAATCCTTTCAGATGGCGTAAGTGATAGTGCACGTATGCCCGCATTTATTCTTGCTATTAGAGCTCTCTCAGATGCAGTCCGCCCTTTAGGTAATGGTATTCCCCTTACATGCAAACCTCTTAAAATTCTTTCTTTCTCTGTTGGTGTTTTACCTTCCAGAGGCAGCATGAATCCGTCATCTGCAGCCTGAGCGTATTTCTCTTTCATTGATGTAGTTTTAGGTTCCGGTGGTAATCCAAGGTCAGCTCGTACCCTTTCGATGAGCCTTTTCTCAGAAGCACTTTTTCCTACAGGAAGAGGCAATCCTTCATGTGCCAATCCTTTCAGTATTTTTTCTTTTTGTGCGGAAGTTTTACCTTCCAAAGGTGTCAGTAACCCTGCAGCTTTAGCTCGACGCAATTTTTCAGATGGTGCACGTATTCCCGCTTTAACTTTAGCTATTAATTCTCTTTCTGATGCTGAACGACCTTTAGGCAGTGGAATTCCTCTGTCATGCCAACCTTGTAAAATTCTTTCTTTTTCTTTTAGAGTTTTACCTTCCAGGGGCTCCATTAACCCAGCATCTGCTGCTTTCGCGTACTTCTCTTTCATTGCTGCAGTTTTGGGTTCTGGAGGTAGCCCAAGTTGAGCGCGTACTTTATCAAGCATCCTTTTTTCAGAAGAAGTTGATCCCTCAGGAAGAGGCAGTCCTTGTTTTCCCATCGCTATTAGTATCCTTTCTTGTTGTGCGGAAGTTTTACCTTCCAAAGGTGTCAGTAGACCTTCAGCTTGTGCTCGACGTGGTGCATGTACACCCGCCTTTACTCTAGCTATTAAATCTCTTTCTGATGCTGTTCGCCCTTCAGGCAATGGAATTCCAAGTTCGTGCCAACCTTGTAAAACCCTTTCTTTTTCTTTTGTTGATTTACCTTCTAGGGGCTGGAGTAATCCGGCGTCTGCAGCTTTGGCGTACTTTTCTTTCATAGACATAGTTTTAGGTTCCGGAGGTAAGCCAAGGTCAGCTCGTACTTTATCAATCAGTCTTTTCTCAGAAGAAGTTTTCCCTTCAGGAAGAGGCAGTCCGTGCATTGCTAGTCCTTTTATTATCTTTTCTTTTTGTTTCGGATGTTTACCTTCTATAGATGTGAGTAGTCCTGCATCTTTTGCCTCTCTTATTCTCTCAGAAGGTGTAACTGATGGCGCACGTACACCTGCCTTTATTCTAGCTATAAGAGCTTTCTCAGATGTAGTTCGCCCTTCAGGCAATGGTATTCCCGTGTCATGCAAACCTTGTATAATTCTTTCTTTTTCTCTTCTGGTTTTACCTTCCAGGGGCTGCAGTAATCCTGCCTCTGCAGCTTTAGCATGTTTCTCTCTCATGGTAGCAGTTTTAGGTTCCGGTGGAAGGCCCAATTCAACTCGGACCTTTTCTATAAGCTTTCTTTCAGAAGAAGTTTTCCCTTCAGGAAGAGGCAGTCCTTGCATTGCCAATCCTCTTACTATTTTTTCTTTTTGATCAGAAGATTTTCCTTCTAAAGTCGTAATCACTCCTGCAGCTTTGGCTTTTCTAAATCTTTCTGACGGTGTCACTTCTTCGGTTACTTTGCCTTTTTTTATTCTTTCCAACATTTTAGCAGTTCTAGACTCTGGTACTCCTAATTCGGCTTTGACTTTCTTTATCAAAGCTTTTTCTGACGTTGTTTTACCTTTTGGTAGTGGTTCTCCTGCTTTGATTAATTCTCTCAAAACCTCTTCTTTCTCTGCTGGAGTCTTCCCTTCTAACATTTTTTCAGCTTTCTTTCTTTTTTCTTTTGTTCCCAGGGATGCCAACGATTTACGTTCTTCTCCGAGGCGCCTTTCTTCACGTAATTTATGACTGCATAGTACGCATTCACAATTATCACAGTTTTTCCTTTTGTAGCAGTCGTAAAGGCCCTTCATTACTTCAAACATAGCATCTGAGTTGCACGAACAGCAGCAAATGTCTTCCACCCTACTCAATTGACAGCGGTAAACCTTCCATTTCTTCTGCGTTGGAAAATGAAACGGACTCAAATATTCGTTAAAATGGGAACCTGAGACTCGGTTTATTACCAATTTAGAATTGAAGAAACATTTTTTCTTTATTGTTTCAGAGCTTCTGGTGCTTTTTTTCTTAAGATCTGAAAGTTTTGTCTGTTTGTCGAGCTCGGTCATACTGATGTGTTTGCTGAAGACTTTTTGGGTTATATTCCTCCCGGAGCGTGATAAGCGAATAGCTACTAGTGGCTGTGGGCCATAATTTACTCGGTCCATTTTTTTGCGGATTTTCACTTTTTTCCTATGAACCATTATATTGCCGTGATTCATATCATTGCCTTCGAATGACCTAATTTCCTGATTGTATTGGCACCAATCGTGTCGTTTAAACTTGCTTTCCGCGTCTTTCATGTTGGTTTATTGAACAGCGTTAAATCTTACTTTTGTTTTCTTATTATACCTTCATTCGAAGTGCATCAAAACTTTAATTATGGCATTTTCTCAAAAGAGTATTTAGCGGTTCATCTTCATCATTTAGGATTGATTTATGCTGTAAAATATTTAAGGATTAGACATTAAATTAGGCTGTTGTAACATTCATATTATTTTTGTAATTACTATGGCAGATTTTCTAGGATTCTTTTCGAGTTTCATATCGATAATATTAGTTAAAAAGGCAGTCATTAACTATTGTGGATTTATAATCATTTACTAAGAGTGTAATTTACTTGAACATGCCTGTGATCACACGCCAACCAATTCGTCACCGTCTCTCCTATTGTCTTGCCGTTAACCAGGCCCCTACCTTACTAAATCACCTAACGACTAGGCTACGGCTAGGCAAAGCTGCGTTTATGGCTAGGTGTGGCGCCATAGCTGACCTCCATCTATTTATAGAAGCACAAAGGAGGAGCAATTGTGGGGATGATGATAAGTAAGCACGGTGATGACCAGCCGTAAGCGCGGGGAACGCGAGGTGGCCATGCATCACTTGAGGTTCGCGAGGCGCGGTGATTCCGTTACGATGTTGATTACTCATAATATAACCACGTACCATTTAATTTCCAGCTACTTTTCATACACTGATCTGTTCCTTTGCCTATAGCATCATTACTATGTGCAAACAGTTTGTTATTTCTGTATTTTTATTCGTTTTTGTTGGTTTAGTACATGATGGAAAAATAGTACACCATATTTTTTTAAATATTGCTTGTCACCCTTGACATGTGACATGTGGTGACATGAAAGGGATTGTTTTAGAACGGTGAAGTAAAAAGGTGTTTAGTTTATTGGCATCGGTGTACATATTATAAAGTATAGGTCTACCGGAATCTCAAGGCATATTTTTTTTTCAAATTATTACACAAATTTGTGCAGAAGAATGGCGAAAATGTATGAACATCTGAAAAAAAAATGAATACGATTTTATCAAGCAGAGAGAAGAATCGAAATGCTGGTAGAGCGATTTATAATAATTACGTCTTTATCTTCATCCCTTAATGAAGAACAAGAAATGCAAGTGGAGTCCTTGGAATTATTTTCCAGTTCTAAATGAGGTGTTAGGCCGCGGACACGAACTCAGCGTCGACGCGACCAGCGCTGCAGCGGTGCGTTCAAATGCAGAGATGTATAATGCAACTGCCCGCACCACCCGCCGCACCGTTAAATTCGTATTCGCGGCCTTAGGCGTCATCCTAATTGGCTATGTTCGTACGAGCAAACAATGGGTTCATGGTCCAACCGGTGTCCTACTTGGCGAATATCGTACGAGCAAACGATGCGTTCATCACCTTTTCCGCAGCGGCGCTATTTCAACAGTGGCTATTTACAGAGATGCACAGCAGTCGGGAAATATTACTTTAAAAATTGCAAGTGACATTGAAAATAGAAAACGTAGAGCACATAATATACTCCATAGATCTAGAAGTCAGCGCGGTGAATTGTCTAATCTTTATTTTGATGTACTGAATTATGAATGATTATAACATCTGTATTGGATGAATCGCGCGATGACGCGTCACCAATCTGGACACTCAAAAATGATTTGTACACTCCTGCCAGATTATCTGTGAAATGGCGAAAATTGGAACTACGGCCATCATGTTGAAATATCATTCGATTGTCAGTGTCTCTACATTCGGGTTCTCTGCTTGTTTTTTCGTGATATTACTGAATTTTATAAATTTAAATGCTATTAAAAGTGATGCTAAAAACATTATTCTGAAGGTTGAAACCTTTGTTGAAGAAGAAGCTCGGGCGGGGTCTCCGATTATTCCATTTAATTAAATATGCAAACGAATTTCGGCAGCGACAGGTTAGTGTTGTCAACTTTCTTGTTATAAATTACCCGATATTTAACTAATTATACTCGCTCCTTGTCCGAGACGGTTTAACAGTGTGGTCTACGACTAGTGTTCCGGCTTCGCCACAATATTTAAGGCTCCCATCAAAGCAAAAAATCTCTTCGTATTTCCGAAAGAACCTGTCAACTTCATTACGGTTTTTGTGCACGGCGCTGTCACTGCGCCTCCGCAACTAAAAGTAGATTTTTGTATAATTAAGTAAGTTTTAGTATTAATAATGATTTTAACAGTGATTAAATTAGCCTATTTTACTTTGGATCTGTTTTAAATAGTATTCCAAAGACGAAAAAGTCGCAAAAAGTGTATTTGGTAAGTTTGGTGAAAATTGTGTCATCTTTAATTCCAACAAAAACAATAACATTTGTTTGCAATTCCGGTAAGTTATTCATATGCATAAAAATGCAAACATAAATACAAGATAATTAGGTCTAGCCTAAAATATGAAACAAGGTTATGTTCATGTTTATTAATGTTGCTGTTCCTTTACGTTCAAAATCAGTTTTTTTGTTTAACAGACAAAAAAACTGATTTTCAAAGTGTCAAAGTAAAAACTTTTTTTTGAAATTTTCAACTCATACACGTTTCGACAAGTTTCTCCTTTTTTTTTCTTTCTCGCATCGTTTTAAATAACGTTATATCGCGTGTGGAAGCTTATTTCAGTACAATGGGAAAACGGAAAAATAAAGAAGACGAAACTGAAAAAATCAGACGAAAACTGACGAAATGCCAGAAACGATTGAAGAAGCATGAAGAAACGAATGAAGATGAATGCGTTACACCAACGGATTCCCCTCATAAAGAGAGGGCCGTCTCCATAGAACCCACAACATCGAATGTGGACATGCCTTTGGCGATCTCAGGTAGAGAACGCCCCATCGTATTAAGTCCGCCTGTGTACCACTATTCTACATGAAGTTTAAAGCAATAAGGAAGCAATTGCAATAAGGAAGATGCAAATTTAATGTTTATCAATATCTTGTGATTAAAATGTATAAAAAAACATTAGAGAAGGGCCAGTGCAACGTTTGTAGTCCAGTTAATATTGATTTTTAACAATAATTACACATTTAAAGTAACGTGAAACGGAATGTGTTTAAATACACCAATCAGCGTCTGGTGACGTCACTCGTGTTAGTTTATAGTCCAAGATCCCAGGGCTCCCAGACGTTACTTATTTCGAAGTATCATAATATTTGAATAGAGTAGTTGTCAGTGTAATTTCAACGTACGCATAATAAGCATCTGCTAGCTCCATCCAATGGGCAATTTTTTTAGTGATGTATGTAGGTCTGACATATTTCATATGTCTATAGGAGGTATGGTACCAGTGTTTTACATGAAGCGGCTGCCTACTAGACCTCCGCAACCCATTAGCTGAGTAACATGATATTTCTTGGCAAGACTGGAGTCAGATTTACTGACTTCTGACAATACGTAACGGCTGCCAAAGATCTACAAATGACAGCCGGGACCAACGGCTTAACGTGCTTTTCGAGGCACGGAGGAAACTCTGTATGTTAAGATAGTCACCCATCCACAGACCAACCTTGGCAAGCGTTGCTTAACCTTTAAGATCAACCCGTGTGGTAACCCGTGTTATTATTTAGTCATGAGCTCCTCCAGCACACAGCGGATACTACTAATACTACTATTTAAGGTTCTAAGCAAACGTGTGTCAACGATATCATAAGGAGTAACTTATTCTCAAAAAGGATTAGGTTTTCGTGCCAAAAGTAAAACCCGTAAAAATACTATACATGCGGGCAAAGTCTCGGGCAAAACACAAATAATAAAAATTCTGTTTAATTTTCAAGATCGTTTAATCCAATTTCCCCAGTGTTGCTCACAACAAATTTTTATTTCCCTATTTGCCATGAGATTCCGGTAGGCCTATAGCACGGAACAGAAAAAACAGGGCCTATACTATATAGGTGGGGATAATATAATTCAAAGAGTACAGTATATAATAATCTATCGTAGCGCTCTTGGTGGCCAAAAGAAGAAATAATGTAGGCTCTGTTATCTGCCAATGCCAAAGCCAATCCGTTTGGACTTTTTTACCTAATTTAAGTAATCGCATTATTCCGCCAACAAAAGATTCAGCTTTGTGTTCTCGCTGATGTTTAAAGGTTTCTCTGACAGTCAAACAGAATACAAGTCATTAGTAGTAGTGCTTATTACTTTACGTTAAACTAATAAGCCTAGCTAACATGTTGACGTTTTTAAACAAGTGATGTAACTAAACATTAAAAGTAACTGAAATTAATAATGAAAACGGAATATCAGCTGTAGTTTATTAGTCGAACTTAGGTAGTTCGGCTAATTAATTTAAAATAACGATATCATAGCTGGTGAAATGTGGTGTAGTAGGACACTTCTGCAAAAGCCTTCGTGGGTTGTTTTGTGTGGTAGATTTTGAAGTATGTCTTAATTCTATTGCAGTTGAATGAAAATATGGGAAACAATAAAAACGGAGCACGAGAAAACTACGAGCGATCTTGTACGAAACAAAGATACTTATTTCATTTGGTTGAAAATTGTTTACCTAAGTGTTTTATTTTAAATTATTTGCGATAAAATAATACTCGAACGTACTCAATTATGTTTAGGTAAAACTGAGAGTTTTTAAATATAAACAGCACTTTTGACCTTCGTCGTTTACAGTTAAATTAATGTAGTGACTCTACTGTCCATTCGGAAAGGTAGATTCTTATGGAGAAGAACAGACAAGAAACTCCTTAGTTTCCCATTTCAAATCAATATTTTTCAATATGATTTGGTGTAAGTACAAAGGTTTGTCAATATATGTGAGGACCGTGCACCTAGTGTATGCAGAGGTAGACTTATCCATTTTCTAAGCTTAGAATATATACCTAAGGGTGAAACGTACTTTAGCGGAGGAAACTTGAACTCTCGGGCTTTTTATATATCAATGTCTGTAGGTAACCTTAAAGTTTTTACGTGCAAACTTTCGACGCGACCTGACGCGACATAGACTTGACGAATACGTATCTTTACAAGAAGCTACCACAAGCGACAATGCAAAGTTATAACCTTGTCTCACCTACAAAGTAACCTTTTTGGTACAACAGCGTATAATCTGCTCCATCTATATTACTATACTCTTTGATCTGCTCTCAGCGCCGTCAGGGGTGACAACCGCGTATCTACTCCTGGGGCGCGACTACGAAAATATACCTCCAAACCAAGTCCATCCATCATACTTCCAAATATCGTTTCTATATAGACTTCCATTACATAGTTTTAAAAACGTTAACAAATGCGATAATAAAAAAAACCGTAAAATCTAGCACATCTTTCATTCCCGGCCGGCTGCCGCTTTAAAATTCCCAGTGAATTCAGCATATTTTGCTGTCAATAAAAACTGAGAATTTTATTTACAATCATGAAAGCGGCAGCCTGAAGTAATCAACATGGTAAGATTACCGTGCCACTGTAAAGTGTACTTACCCAGCAAATGCAAGTGTCAACTTCGTAAGCCGGGTTATAGACCTTTGGGGGGGCCGGACCAACTTGTGAATAGCACCCAAAGCTTCAGTCTCCAAGGTTTGCAAGACTTGATGACCACTCAAAATCCACGTCGCTTATATAAAGTTAAAGAAGAATACAGTAACAGTTTACTTGAGAAAACTCAGATGACTCTGGAACGCTTGTATGACACATGCGCTGGATACAATTTGAGGTGAGTTTTTTTTGTCTAGCGTAAGTAAGCTTTCAAGAATATGCGATGAGGGAATCGTCGTGAGGAGACTTCACCATCATCATATCAGCCTGCCGAAAGACGTCTACTGCTGGACATAGGCCTCCCCCAAGTGTCGCCACAACTACCGGTCCTGTGCGTCTCGCATCCATCGGCTACCCGCGACGAAACTTCATCATGTCATCATCATAACAGCCGAAAGACGTCCACTGCTGGACATAGGCCTCCCCCAAAAGGGGGGTTTTGCCATAAACGCCACGCTTGGCAGGTGGATTGGCTATTGCAGTTGTATGGTGTTGCGTTTTACAGAGAACACTGCTGCCTATTCTCTGGTGAGTCCCTTAGTCGCCTCTTACGACACTCACGGGAAGTGATGGGATGGTGTTATTCTTTTACGGCACCATACGGTACCGGCTGACACCATAGGGGGGAACGACGACACTTACTGAAATAAAATTATTTAAATAAAAATCCGCTGTGTAAAACTCTTAAACCTATATGCAGTGAGTAAGCGTGATATTCTTTGTCCATACCTTTACAAAGAAAGGTCAAAAATGCTACTGGGTTCCAATAAAAAAATGTACAGTTACAGCCCAGAGTTTAGAAGTGGTGTGATCGTGTGACAAACCCTTCTATTTTTTTAAATATGGGTAATTATCAAATGACTCCTTCCGCTCTGGGCGCAGCGGAAGGGAGTGTCAGACTATTACTTTTTTTTTTATTTGTAATGGGTTTGCTCTTGACTCTAGTCTATGTCAGAGATGACAGAGACAAAGTCTACGATGGAGCGAGCCTGCCCAGAAGGAGCCTGTTCACTCTAACTTTGAAGAGATTAGGGTTGTAAGCTTTTGGAAACACAGACGCAGGCAGAGAGTTCCACTCCTTTGCTGTGCGCAATATAAAAGACGTTTGAAAACGCTTAGTGCGAATTGGTGGAATAGCCACAAGGTAGGGATTGTAAGATGCAGTGCGTCTGGATGTCCGATGGTAGAAGGGGGCCGGTGGAATGAGGTCGTGAAGTTTTTGGGCACACTCACCGAAGTACAATCTGTAGAAGACCGACAAGCAGGCAACCTTACGGCGATGAGCCAAGCTATGTAGCTTGGCATCCACCAGTTTTACGTCGCCGATGAGCCTCTTAGCTCTGCGTTCCACCGAGTCAAGCGCGGCAAGCTGATACTTAGCTGATGCTTACTGACTAAAACCCATCCGTGTTCCTCCTAATGCCCTTTGCGTTCCAGGTTACGGTGCTTCTTTCGAACGGATTCCGCACCCCGGCAGGCACTGGCCGTAGCGGGTCTCGTCTCCCATGCTGACAGCTCTTTTACACAGCGCGCCGTCAACCCGGGCCTGGTTCTGATCGGATGGCGAGCCACCCAATGCTCGCCGTCCGCAGGCCCGCGCCTACGTTGTCCGGAAATCGCCCTGCGTCTCCCAACGCCCGGGGCGTCTTCTTCTGTTGCGGCGGCTGGGTCGTGAAGTTTCCCTCTCTCTCATAGGTTCGGCCTCCTCCTTCGCTAGCATTATTGTTTCACAGAAGGAGGTGATCACTTCCCATGCCCCCTCGCTCCGGACCATAGATTGAATCAGGGCCGGTCGCGAGAGGTCGTCGCCACCGATCGCCTCGACGAGGACTCGGCGGTGCTCCGTCTAAGCGGGGCAGACCTCCACCATATGCTCCACCGTGTCCTCCGGGTGATCCTCGCAGTGTCCATGCGTGTCCTCCCGCCGAATCCGAAACAGGTATATCCCGAAAAAACCGTGTGTACCTGCATCAGGCGGAAAGTGAGTACGCCGTGGCGTCACTCCTCAAGGAGGGGACTAATCGGCCAGTGGCCAGTGCTGAATTGCGACAGTCGCTGTCTCCATATCGCCATGATATCCTGCCGAAGCTCCGTCCGCCTTGCTGCGATTTGCCGCGGCAGATGGGTCTCGCCCCGTCATTGCGCCTCCACGCGCCACTCGTAAATGAGAGCGAGGGCTCTCGCCTCCTTATCCCATGGCGGCAGTCCGGCAAGGAGGCTCGCCGCCTCGCCAGAGACCATGCGGTATCCCCGGGCCAGCCGGTTGGCTATGACCCTCTAGGACGCGTTGAGGTAACGGGCAGGTCGCTTCCTCAAAGTAGGCGGCCACACCGGCGCCCCATAAAGGGCCATAGACCGCACCACCCACGCGTAAAGCCTCCGACAGGAAGCCTTTGGACCCCCTAGATTGGGCAGAAGCCGCTTGAAGGCAGCCCCTGCTCGCTCAAGTCTGAGAGCCGGAAATGTTTGATGAAGTTCCTCCGGCTGTCAAGGTCGAGACACAAGTACGTCATCGTCGACCTGACGCCGATGTGAGCCCCTCCTACCGATAATAGAGATCCCGATGGTGGCCTGTTTCGGACTTGTGTAAGGCCACCTCGAGACCCAACTGCCGGATCCTCTCAACGACTATCGCAACCCCGCGTGTCATAGCGTCGGCCGCCGCCTGGTGCTACCTCCCGTGCGCCAGGAGTGTGACAACCCCTTGTCTCGGAAAGTATGTATGTAGAGCCTTTGGTGCTTTGCCTGATTTCAACCGTTTATTCTTCGTCTGATGTATCCCCGTTTGTGTAGGTACAAATACAGGTGCACTCTGCCTATGTTTTTGCACACACTTGTGCACTTTTAAATCTCCTGAACTATTATAATCTCTGTTGAGATTGGACACCTTGACCAGATTTATTGGCACAGCAAAAGAGTGGAACTCTCTGCCTGCGTCTGTGTTTCCAAAAGCTTACATACAACCCTAACCTCTTCAAAGTTAGAGTGGACAGGCTCCGTCTTTACTGACCCACTGGTGGGCAAAGGCCTTCCCCAAATCCATCCAATTCTTTTCCCGCGCCACCTCGTGCCAGATATCAGAGATATCTTCCCAATTACTTCCCAAGAGTTCTCCAATGGGTAGATATCTACTAGATTTCTATTCTAGAATGACGGTTATCGCGTTTGATTTCGACGCTACAGGAGACTAGCGCCTAGCTTGAGGTTTTAAATGTCAAATTTCAAAGTCACCCATCAACAGCCGTTGCTTTACCTTGAAGATGTATCCGCTGTTATTATTTAGCCACGATCAGAACCACAATGGTGAGGATAACTTCTTTATCACAGCCCTTCAACCAAGCATCAACAAAGGTAGATATACTTACCTATTTACACTAATCTACACTAATATCTTAATATATATAAATCTCGTGTCACAATGTTTGTCCTCAATGGACTCCTAAACCACTTAACCGATTATAATAAAATTCGCACACCATGTGCAGTTCGATCCAACTTGAGAGATAGGATAGTTTAAATCTCAAATTATAGTCGCAATTTTAATTTATTGCTAATTATTTGTCTGTTATTATTTGACAGCGGGTAGGGTAGGTAGGGTAGGTAGGGTAGGTAGGGTAGGTAGGGTAGGTAGGGTAGGTAGGGTAGGTAGGGTAGGTAGGGTAGGTAGGGTAGGTAGGGTAGGTAGGGTAGGTAGGGTAGGTAGGGTAGGTAGGGTAGGTAGGGTAGGTAGGGTAGGTAGGGTAGGTAGGGTAGGTAGGGTAGGTAGGGTAGGTAGGGTAGGTAGGGTAGGTAGGGTAGGTAGGGTAGGTAGGGTAGGTAGGGTAGGTAGGGTAGGTAGGGTAGGTGGGGTAGGTGGGGTAGGTAGGGTAGGTAGGGTAGGTAGGGTAGGTAGGGTAGGTAGGGTAGGTAGGGTAGGTAGGGTAGGTAGGGTAGGTAGGGTAGGTAGGGTAGGTAGGGTAGGTAGGGTAGGTAGGGTAGGTGGGGTAGGTGGGGTAGGTAGGGTAGGTAGGGTAGGTAGGGTAGGTAGGGTAGGTAGGGTAGGTAGGGTAGGTAGGGTAGCCAGTTGACGGGAGCGAAGCCGCGCGGGTCAGCTAGTAATATTATAAAAAGGAAATATTTATTAGTTTGATTGAAATAAATAGGCTCCAAAACTACAGGACCGATATGAAAAATTCTTTCACCATTAGAATTCTACATTATCCCTGATGGACATACGTTATAGAATGTTTTCAAAAAAGTTAGGGATCCGTATGAAAACTGCGATAGTGTAACCAAAGGTGTGAAAAAATATCAAAAAATATCCTTACATCGCATACGCTGCGGAATCTATTGACAATAGAGCAAATTGATGTAGTACAGTTTTTTAGATGTTATCAAGCTATCATATTTAAGTCACAATGACCGCGTTTTGTTCAAATTATTTAATTAAAACCCGGGTGAAATGGAATAGTTGTGATTCTTATCTATTTAAATTGTTTAATAATTAAGGTTGTTTATGTTGATGTAAATTACTGTTTAAATTATTTCAATTGGACCTTCCGTTCAAAAGTTACGACGGGTATAAAAATACTGTAAGAAAAATGTTGCGTAATTTACACATTACCCGCGGGTAGATGAGAGATGCCTATAATAATAATAACGTTTATTTGCAAAATCAGAACTTAACCTACTACAGTTCAATACTAAAATCATAACATATAAGAGGTTTTGGTAATCGAAATGAACTCCTGACTTCCAAACTAGGTAAAACCTGTATCTCGGAAATCAGTGCTCTTCCAATGAACGTAATATAACAAGGACTCTTACTTAGATGAGGAGTAACTAAGATGCATTAGTACTGAAAAGTTCGACCACAATTTTAAGTAATATGAAAAAACAAAAAAGAGGAACTCAAACATATAGAGACAATAACAAAGAAAAATGACAAATTATTGCGTTAGGTTTATTTTACAGCTTGACGACTTAGAGAGGTATTATACGTGTTGTGTTGTGTAAGATGTAGGAGTGTTGTGATGTGTAGTGTAATGTGGAGTATAGTGTAGTGTATATTGGGTAACGTAACGATTAAACTATTTCTGGACAAGTAGTAACTTTTCGGTATTAGCGTAGTCTAGGTCAATGATCCAGCGGTGGACGTCTTTCGGTTGATATGATGATGATGATGAGGTGAGAGGGGATATGAAGTTCGTGGAGTACCAACTAAACCCGCTCGAACGAAGTCGCGGGCGAAGTGCTAGTGCATAATAGAACTACCTATGGTTACAATATTTCTAAGACTGTGAGTAGGAACCATGCCTCTATGAGAAAATGAATTAATTAACCTGTGCTGGTATTTCAGTGATATAATAATGCTATTGTATATGCATCGATCTCACATAACATTAATTACTGCAGGCAAGTAATATCAAACATTGTAAAAGTACTTATTATATGAAAAGTGTACGTAAATATGAAGTATCTTGTCCGATCTTTTCCATAAGAATCTACCATTTCGAAAGGACACGAAAGTCACTATTTTCTTAAAATATTTATTTTTTTATGTCCAGCAGTGGACGGCTTTGCCTAATTTATTAATAATAATAATAATAGTCCTGCTCCAACCGCGGATTGTCCTTGATATACTTTCACAGTGCACACAGAGATAATCGTCGGTTGGTGTCCCATTCCATTTGAAATGTCTAAAGGGGCCTCTGCGAGTTGCCTCGGCCCCTCGTACGCCTACCAAAGGACCGGGAGAGACCCGAGAAAGTGAAAAACATGAAAATAATAACTATTATTATTTATTTTCGGACAAAAATGATCCAGCGTGTTAGTAAACAATATTATAACCTATTACTAGTGCTAGTAGCCAAAATAAAGTAGTCAAGAAGACAGAATAGAATAAATAGTAATGTGAAAAGGACATCCCTAAACTAATGTTGAAATGATAATTTATTCAAATAGGTACAGCCTGTGACCAACATTATCTAACCCCCTTGACTATTATTTGCTAATAGTCAAGTGGGTTAGAGAATGTTGCTCACAGATACAAGGAAACTAGGTACTGCTGCAAGTTTGGATGTTTGTGACTTTGGAGTTTGGTTAATAAATCACGCCTAAACAGCTTGTGGCTTTTATTCAGACCAGTGAAATCTGAGCTATAGACAAATTATGTTAATAGTCAATGTAAAATATTCGTTCCCGTACCCCTTTCAAATTAAAGCTTTATTTTAAAAAACCAAATTTCAAACCTTACTCAAGTAAAATTTAAGATTTAGAATCGAAGTATCTGTCCACTTAACCGCTCAAACCCAGGTGTCTCCATCTACCAGTTTGATTGCCAACTAAAATAAATGTTTTGTTTCAGGTACTGCCACATCACCGGCTTCGTGAAGAACAATCGGGATTACTTCAAGCTAATGATGAAAGATGTCGCTATAATTGTTTGTTTTCTTGCCACGAATTTAATAGTTTTCCTTACGATCGTATGCAAGACTTTTGTACATTTGCTCCTCTTGATCGTAATGGTTTTCCTGTGGATTTTAAGGTATTTATTCATTCAAAATGCCACGTGGCCTTTATACATAAGCTAAACTAACAATATAAGGGTGAACCGATGGCAAAATAAGCTAAATAACTAGGAATAGTCAAAAACAATGGTGAATATTGTTTGCTACTTCTTTTTATGATTGACTACCAGATTCTGCCAGCGGCTTCGTCCGTGTGACCTCTAGAGAACATACTTATAATTTCATGAAGATCCCTGCAGGCGTTTTGACTTAGATGAGTAAAAAACACACTTCTTCTGTGGCTGTCCCTTTAATTTAGAATTTTATTGGTCTCATGCCAGGATTTTGTTTCGTTTCTGAACGATTGAACTCTATGGTAGATATATTTATCAACTGTGGACACTAACAGAAAAATAAATACTTACCAAATTTACGACAGTCTCAAGTTTCAGACGGACGGATGGACTGACGGACGGAAGCGAAGGCTTAGGGCTTCGTCGGTTACTCTACGGGTACGAAATTCTAAAAAGCTTGTGGTGCAGTACCGCGGCTGGTGTTGTGTGGTGGATCCTGAAAGATAAAAATGTGACTGCGGAGTATGTGGAGTTATTTGCGCAAAGTAGTTAGTTAGTGAGTAGTAGTAGTTTAGTAGTTAAGTCCGCTCGTCACTGGCCTGGCAATAACATATTATATGTAGTTTAGTCGGCCAACCCGCACATGAAGCGGTCCATCCTATTACTCGTACAAGTTACCCGACTGCCAAGGAATGGTTACGTTTTTCGGTCGTATTTTGTGTGTTTGTGCATTTCTTTATTACCTCGTACTTTCCAAACAGCTGAATGGATTTCGACCCAAGTGTCCGGAAATAGGTGTTTTTTAAAAGAAGCAATCCGGCGCATTTTTGGCGCTAAATTTTAAATCTTTAATTTTTCTTTTTTAACCCGAACCAATCGAGTAGGGCAGGTATCAAAATGAAGGAAATTAAATGGAGATTAAGTCATACTGGTAACGAAACAGTTTTCGTTCACAACGGTTTCGGTATTTTTAGTGTATTGCTAATAAATTTAGCAGTCGGGTTTTTTATTTTTCTATAATATATTTAATTAATTGGACACGTGACTGACTGCCATGTACACTTGTCTTAGCAACATCTTTTGTTTTCAGTTATTTCATATCGAAGGGAAGTGCTGTACTTGAGGGAGGAGTTGATAATTATTGGGGCACAAGAACTGAGGAACTGATAAGCAAGCTTGGTTTGCAGGACGAGAATACCAATGTGTTGGCAATATACAAATAAAAAAAAAATTCGCAAATGTTTTTTCTTAATTTTACTCTTGTGTTTCAGAAGTGAATGGTCGTATACAACGTGTAACAGAACAAACGCAATACTTCTTAAGGGGTCCTTCATGAACAACTTTCAATACGAGACTAACATTGAATTCCCGAAAAAAAATCGTTTGCCCGATACATTTATGTGCGCATAACTCGACAAAATGTAACTACTGTGGGTCTAAAAGGCCACTTTAGTAGAATCAGAAAGCACAGCAAACTAGCCGAAACTGTCAAATTTTCCATATTTAGACATTTTATTTGACTGATTGATATAGGTACGATTAATTAATGATCCTAATGTCTTCTTCTTCCACCTGGCGTTAATCCCGGCTATTGCCACGGTCCGCCTTCCTACTTAGCTTCCTCCACTTTGCACGATCTTGAACGTCCTCCTCAGTCAGGCCATTGGCTCTCACGTCGGACTTGACGACGTCCAGCCAGCGCTTGCGAGGGCGACCACGGGACATAGCCCCAAGGACAGCCATATTCATGCATCTCCGACCAACGTACTCCATAGGGCGGCGCATGATGTGGCCATACCATAGCAGACGACACTCTTGCAGTTTTTCTCCCACGTCACGGACACCAAGACTACCTCGGATTTAAGAGTTGCGTACTTATGCGATCGGATCGCGTTACGCCGCTCATCCATCGCAGCATCTTCATCTCCGTGACGCGAAGCTCCTGGATGTGTCTGCTTAGTGCTGGCCAACACTCGCCGCCGTACAGTAGGACTGGCCGTATGATGCATTCATATATATCTGCCCCTTGAGCTTCGGAGGTTAATTAATGATCCTAATATCTCTCTCTCTGCCTAGCCTTTTCCCAACTATATTAGAAGCGGCTTCAAGTCAAACCGGATTTAGCTGAATACCAGTATTTTACGCGGAGCGGCCGTCTACCAGACCTCCACAACCCAGTAACTGGGTAACACGGTACTTCATGGCAAGACTGGAGTCAGATTAACTGGCTTCGGACTTTCCGTAACGACTGCCAAAGATCTACAAATGACAGCCGGGACCAACGGCTTAACGGGCTTTCCGAGGCACGTAGGAAACTCGCTATGTTAAGATGGTCACCCATCCACAGACCAACCTTGGCAAGCGTTGCTTAACCTTGAAGATCGACCCGTGCGGCTGTTATTATCTAGCCACGAGCACCACCATATTAATGATCCTTATATGATTCTACTAAAGCGGCCTTTTTAGACCGCCTGAACAGCTGACTTTTTTTTCGCGATTTAGATATTGATCCCATAGTTTCGTTCATAATGATGAGTGCAATGAACCTTGTGGTCTGGTATCCTCAATACGAACTAATTGATCTGTTTGAACTGCCGTCCAGACTTAATATAGAAACTTCTTGGAAAATGAACTTCTATACCAAAAACGCCAAAAGTCTTGTATTTTTTGTAAAAAAGGTTTTTTGTTCTAACACCTTGGTTCGTTTAAGTTCGCGACTTACATCTTCCAGCAACAATGGAAGTTCATTTTCCAAGATGTTTTTGTAGCCATTCAATCTGGACGGCATGGCAGTTCAAACGGACCAATTAGTTCGGATTGAGGATAACAGACCACAAGTTAACGCTGTAATAATGCTGAAACGTTGAAGCTGTCACTTCTTGTGGATTTTAAATCGCCCACATGTGGTAATTTTGGTAAAATGGCCAAAAAATATTTGTAAGGCAAATTTTCAGAATTTTCCACTTCGCTGTCTTTGGAAGTCAATTTTAGCAAAAGTAGCCTTATAAAAGTTAAATTTTTTTTAATGATTACTAAAGCTGAAAGTCAGTTGCGTTCTCGATCTCGAGACTTACTTAGGAACTATGAAGTCACTTGTTAAGATTTTTATTTTAAGTTGAAAATTTAGGTCATAATTTACGAAAAGCAAATTTTTCACTTAAGACCAACATTTTCACAACTTTCGACACAGTTACGAATCGGATAATTTTATTTTATAATTTTATACAAGTACAACTCATGAAAGTTAAGATGTAATCTCGAAAACCTTTTCTACTTTTATTTTTAGAATTTTTTCAAGTTGGTCAGGTCGATAATTCTCAAAAATAAAAAAAAAACAGCTCGAAAACTATGAAAAGTAATCCCAAGATACAAGGGACCTAAATTTTATTTTTGGACGTCAATGTTCTGACTACCTTGTAAACTGTAAGGAAACTATAGCAAAACAGAAACAAAAAACTGTTTATTCTATCTTCAAGCAGCGAACCCACCGCAACGCACGGAGAGACTACGCACACGTATGAAGCTTCACCTTGCATGAAAATATATGAGATTGTATCTACTGCAACCCACGGACACCTACGCATCAAGTGACGTCATATACACACGCGTGAATATGGCAACCACGTAGCTCGACTATGTCAAAACCATATTCTTGCAAAAAAACGTGCGTAGACTCTGTACGCCGCGGTGGGCCACGCTACAGTTGTACATAGTCGTGGGCGTATAGCGTGTACTTCAGTGGAAACGTAACCCACGTTGTCAAACAAATGAACCCACGCAGCTAAAATGCGCCGCGTGGCCGTAGATAGCGTGCGCCGCGGTGGGTTCGCGCCTTTGCCTACTGTATTCCAGCTAACCAGCACCACCCCTGAACATGACCACGCATTTCTAGATCATCTTGTATTTATTTTTGTTAGTCATGGCGTGACTAGACATGCGTGATGAGTGACGATATTAGTCTTACGACGAAGAAAAAACGAAACAAAGAAAAAACCGACCACGTACGAGTTGGACTCGCATACGATCTATCTTAAATAAACCGAAATAAAGCAAGTTCAATGGGAGCCCCCTTTAGTTTTAGATTTTTTTTTTTTTTTTTAAAGCGGCAATCTTGAGATACAGCCCGCTGCCAGACAGGCGGACGAACGGACAGACAACGGAGGCTTAGTAATAGGGTTCCGTTGGTTACCCTACGGGTACGGAACCCTAAAAAACAACTTGTGTACATACAAGTTTACCAATCAAGTTACTAGAGCTAATTTCTGCTGGTTGGAGCTGGTCTCATATGACTTACTGTGGGACAAGTTGAGGGACGCGGGTGTGTCTGCGGAAAACACCTCCCTTCTCAGGTATTGGTACTCCAACCAAAAGAACCGGGTGAGGTGGGGGTGCACTATGTCGGACGAGTACAGGCTGGAATGCGGAGTCAGAAAAGGGGGGTTAAGCTCGCCTCTGCTATTTAACCTGTATATCAACCGGCTCATCGAACGACTGAGCGGTACACATGTCGGATGCCACATTGACGGAACGAGTATCAACAATATAAGTTATGCAGATGACATGGTGCTTCTCAGTCCCTTGATGAGTGGGTTGAGGAGGTTGCTATCGACCTGCGAGGCCTATGCGGAGGAGCATGGCTTAGTATACAACTCGAAGAAAAGTGAAATCCTTGTGTTTAAGGCACCTAAGCAGCAGTCGCGCAGTTCCTCCCATAAGTCTCAACGGCGTAGCACTAAAAGTTGTAAATAGTTTTAGGTACCTAGGGCATATTGTCACGAGCGACCTAAGGGATGATTTGGATATAGAGAGGGAGCGCAGGGCGTTGTCGGTGAGGAGTAATATGCTTGCCCGCAGGTTCGCTCGTTGTACCACAGACGTCAAAGTAACTCTTTTAAGGCGTTCTGTCAATCGTTTTACACGGGTGGCCTGTGGGTATCATACGAGCGCCGAGCCTACAACGTCCTGCGTGTTCAATTTAATAATGCTTTTAGGATGCTGTTGGGACTGCCACGGCGTTGTAGTGCTTCAGGAATGTTCGCGGAGGCTCGCACAGATGGTTTTCATGCCATCATGCGAAAGAATTCGGCCTCCTTACTACAACGCTTGCATGGTAGTGACAACAGCATCCTGAAAATGATAGCTGCCAGACCGGACTGTCCCTTTCAGGGCCACTGGGTGGGGACAGTCATAGGTTTACTTAAATAAATAAATGTTATAAACTAACAATACTAACCTACTTAAGTCTTGGGGTATGGGGCTTCCCATTGTAACTAACACCAATACTAACTAAATGTATGGACTGTATAGTCTGAAATAAAGTTTTATTTAATTTTAATTTCTTAGAGAGCCGTAAGGGGAGAAGTAGTATTCTGAGGCCCATCTCTCAGACTGTGAAAAGAACACACCGTTGCGTGCCAAAACCTCAAAAGCCCCAAAGCCTTAGCGGCTTTTTGGGTTTTGCAGCCTTAAGCTTAGCGACCACCAAAGATGTGCGAGGATGCGTAGTGACGGAAGTGTTTGTTAATAACTAATAGAATCAGTTTATTTGCCCAGACTCACTCAGCGCAAGCGGTTCTATTGGTTTTTAAAACACATCAAACGTTAGGGTGTAAGTGAGATTTTACTTGACATTTCTGCCTCTGTAACAGAACCACCAAATGGGTTGCCTTTTTTCTAAGGATGGGAATGGGAAATCATCAAATACTCCTCCAGCTCTAGGTGAAGCAGACGTTTCAGACTCTTAGGCCCGTATTACAGAAACTTACTCAAGTACTGCTTAAACTGCATTCAACCGATTACTGCTTGAGCGAAGAATCTCGATTAAGCGTTCATTTTATTTTAGAACTAACGTCAAACTCAAATCAAACGAAACTACGCTTGAGTAGAGATTTTGATCTCTGATTACGTGAGTAAGCAATCATTATGGTAACCCTGAACAAAAGTTTGTTTTCTATTGCAATTCTTTTTTTTTCACACGATCAAAACCGGACGAGGCGGACGACACGACGTTATTGACACTGACAGCCACCCTTAACCCTTCAGAGTAGGTAACATATTATGTTCTGTGGACAGTAAAACTGCTGGACAATATGTGGAATCATTGAAACAGGCGCAATCTCGGTAAAATAGAGCTGAAAGCTTTGTTGGTATTGACTACCTTAGCGAAGTTTGCGAGAAGGCTGACTCGAACAATTTGCTGCCCAACTGCAAAAAAAAATTAGAATGTGTTGCACCCGCATTCTAATGAAACTCAAGAAAGATATAAATGAAAATAAAGGTTTCAGGTAAAATTAAATGTTTCACGACATCTTGTGAAATCCGTACTTCTTCTTAAAGTTTTCACAATTATAAGGGTCCTGCATATCTCTTAAATATCTGAGGAACATTTAAGTTAAACGTTCGATTTGTCTCATTGTTAAAAAAATATAGTGGTAATCTACTTCTGCAAATATATCCATTTTGATTAGGTTGGTACTCGATTTACTTCAAATCCACAACAATTTTCATTAGAATGCTCAAGCGTGGTCTCGACTACACTTGCGAAAACAAAGATCAAATCTCGCCTCAAGACAATCAGCTCAGAATCACTGGATTCTGAGCTGATTGTGATTTTAGAATAAGGACATATTGAGTGGAGCTCAGTCAAGCCTCAAGCACTGTTCTATAATACGTAAAAAATGTCATTTGAAAGTGACATTGCTCAGGTGATTACTGATTGTAGTTTCTCTGCTCAAGTCAGGTTCTAAAATTAAAATTCCAACTGAGACTAGTTTTAAGTAATGCTTGAGTCTTGATTGTAGTTCTGTAATACGGGCTTTACTGACTAAAACCCATCCGTGTTCCTCCTAATGCTCTTTGCGTTCCAGGGCCGTGGTGACATAATGTTGTATGATTCAAATTGTCGTCGCTTAAAATTAAACCAAAAGACTATGGGGTTGTAGTTTTTAGGGTTCCGTACCCAAAGGGTAACCAACGGAACAATATTATTAAGCCTCCGCTGCCCGTCCGTCCGTCTGTCTGTCAGCGGGCTTTATCTCAAGAACCGTAAATGGGATGCCGTTATAACAACAAATAATACAAATTAAGTTGGATGCTCCAGGGTATCCCGCGAAATTCAAATATTTTTATGTTTTTTGCAATTAACCGGTCAGTGTGAAGCTGTATGTGGACCAAATGCGATCTGCGACCGTAACGCGTATTTATCTAAAGAATTATAACCATTTTAATCATCAATATAGCCCTCTAAGTTCATGTAGTTCGAAAGAATGATTATTTCTGAAATATTGACCACTTATATATTCACACTGACCGGAAATTGCAAAAAACATAAAAATATTTGAATTTCGCGGGCTACCCTGGAGCATTCACCTTAAAGTTTATTGTACGGAACCCTTCGTGTGTGAGTCCGACTCGCACTTGTCCGGTTTTTAATTAAAAATTCACTTACGTTAACGTTACTATACCAATATCAAAACAAAACATTCGTGGTACTAGGCCCTCAATAGTTTGATCAGCAAAAAAAACTTACAATTCTACCTATTTAATCTTTATAAATATGTAACTATAGTTTAGAAAATAAGCTGCATTCCTCTCTCCACCGTCCAGGGACCAGCACTCACGCCTCGTGTCGCAGAATAAGCTTGTAAACGCCGCCATTGTGTCACGTTGCAGTGACAGCTTGAGCCCTAAGGAGCTAAGTCGGGAAGCCGGCAAATTTCCAGCTCGGTTTACTGTTTATTTGGAGGATACCTTTAGCGGTAACTTCTAGTATTTACCCATGATAAATTGGAAGCTGTTTGAGAAGGATTTCTCAATCTTTTGAATCGGCTACTGGGTAGGCAGTCTATGTAGGTATATGTGAAACTAGTTGACCCGCGCAACTACGTCTGCTCCGCTCCTATTGGTCTTAGCGTGATATTTTTTTCACTAATTATTCTTCTTCTTCTTAATTATACGCATCAATCGGTTTACTTTGATATTGGTTTTGTTGTTGGTTTGTTTGTTTGGTTAAACCGTTAGCAGAAATCGCGGGACATCCTTATCAAGGTCTCGGTCACTTAAAATTTTTTGATTGACGTGACTGTTCGTCGACTTGATGGTGACATCATCACGTGACGGATGTGTTAATTTAACGCCCTCTTGTAGCGGGTAGCATTTAAAAAGAAGTTCAAAACCAACTCGTAACATGTATAGAATTCATAATTTGTTACAGCGCCATCTTGTATCGAGTAGCAACACTGTTTTTTTTTTGATGATTTACTATTGATAGGCACGCATTTTCGATCACTATCTAACCTAAGCGATGATGTGGCCGCAGATGGAGCACGCTTGCCTAGAAGTAACCTATTCACTTTTGACTTAAACATTCCCAGGTTGTAGCTATCAGGAATTAGTAGTGCAACCAGAATTATTAGAAGTTTTTGGAACAGCCAGTTTTATCTCAAAAAAACATACCAATTATAAATCTTACATCCAAATCACAAATTTAGCCCTTCAACAGAATTTAAGGCAAGTGTCCTAACTTTTTGGTTGCTTGACAAACTCATAGATGGCGCTGCACGTTCACTGAACGGTATGCTCAGCCTTGAATCTCTTTCAGGGTTTTCAGGCGTGACCGCTTGTTATGTGTGAACTTTATGTAACAGCTGACTCCACCCTCCGGGCGAGATAGCGAGCTACAGACCGAGCGAGAGGATGACAGATGCAGCGGCGCAGCTTTACGAGTGCCCACAAGGTCGCATGCTGGCTCTTTCAGATCGGCAGCTGCATCCCTTTCAGGTTCGGGTGACCTCGGCGAGGTGCACGTGTCGTTAAGTTTATGAAGTTTCATGTTCGATACAAGTTCTGCATAAACATTGGCCGCGTGCAGCGCGAGTGCAAATACTTTCAACTTTTTTTGTTACTCTACTTATCCGGGTTTTTAAAAGCGTTTTTATTCTTTTAGGAGTACAAAACGGTTTTGTACACAGCAAAACGGGATTTGGCTCGTTATTGACATTAAGCTACGCCCCTGTTATGTCGGGAGTTTACAGGAGACAGGTTCGGGTTATCGTTCGATGAGTCGCGAATTCAGGCTTCTTTTACTATAGGGAAGACATTTTGAACACTCTGAATGGCTCTGATGTATTCGAAATGGGTTGTATAATATGTCAGGACGTATTTTCAAGGTTTTGTGGTGAGTCTCAGTACCTAATTCAGTTTATGAATGCAGGTAGAGCTTCTTTGAGATTTTTGAACGTAATTTCGTTCGTTTTCGGGTGTCAGGAAAGTCAAAAAACTAGTAGTTTATACTTTATTAACCACAATTTTTTGTTAATTGTTTTAATTTTAATTGGCTTCTATTATATATACTATATTTGTTTCTGCTGAGATCCCTTGATTTTTGATCCAGGTCATTTTTTTACCAATTCCTTAAAGATATACTGACCCATTTTTTGCCGTCACACCATTTCTTTCTTACCGCGGCATCGCCTTGCGTTCTCAGATTCAGGGCACCACTCCTGGTTTAGATTCCAACTGTGCGTAGGCTGGTTCGGGTCAGACATCTTTCTGACCTATATACAGGGTGAATTTTTCAAGCTTATGGCCAAATTTGAAAATAGGAAAATTACTCAAATAGGACAAGGGCTGGATTTTGATGAAAACAAAAACTACGTCATTGGTTTAAAAAAAAAACTTATACAACTTATAAAATTCATTCCTTATTAGAATGGTTTAGGTATTATTTCAATAGGATAGGACTATTTGAACTTAGATAGAGTAGAGAGTAGGAAGACATTTTCTGACGCAATTTCTTGTTGAGGTAGTCAAGTCTATATTTTAACTATGTAGGTTGTGAATAAACATACGATGTGAAAAGATTGGTTCACAATATAGACTGATTTGAACAATTTTATTGATCTCTTCACTTTATCGAGTTATGTGTTCAAAAATGTACTAAACAGCTGATTTATTATTCCATCATACATATTAGCATACTACCCGCACGCGTTAACATGGCACCTGGCTCGAATTACATTTTCACGTTTTAATATATATTGAACAATTTGATATCGTTGAAAACAATATACGGGCGTTAGGTCAGTATTTGGACTAATTTTAGTCATTATTATTGACAATTTATTCCTTTTAAGATTAAATTCAAATTTTAATTAAAACCTTAAAAACTCATTCGAAATGTTTGGAGCCTGGTGTCAAGCGAGGATAATTTTTTGTTTTCCGCCTGGTGTGAATAATGAAATCGCAAAAAAATCGACTTCCATACATCACCTGATTTTTTTTTCGCAATTTCGTGGTAGATCCTATAGTAAAAGTTGTTCATAATCATGAGTAACTACTGTAACCAATTAGAAGGCATTGCGATCATTCTGTTATACGTTGTACTTTTGTAAATATTTTCTATAAACTGTTAAAATCAACTGCCTAGCCATTTTCCAACTATATTGGGGTCGGCTTCCAGTCAAACCAGATTCAGCTGAATACCAGTATTTTACGTAAAACGGCTGCCTACCAGACCTCCACAACCCATTAAATGTGTAACACGGTATTTCTTGGCAAGACTGGAGTCAGATTTACTGGCTTCTGACAATCCGTAACGACTTCCAAAGTTCTGCAAATGACAGCCGGGACCAACAGCTCAACGTGCTTTCCGAGGCACGAAGGAAACTCGGTATGTTAAGATGGTCACCCATCCACAGACCAACCTTAGCAAGCGTTGCTTAACCTTATAGATCGATCTGTGCGGCTGTTATCCTTTAGCCACGAGCTCCTCTAAACTTTTTTTTTATTTTTATTTGTAATGGGTTTGCTCTTGACTCTAGTCTATGTCAGAGATGACAGTGACAAAGTCTATGATGGAGCGAGCCTACCCAGAAGGAGCCTGTTCACTCTAACTTTGAAGAGATTAGGGTTGTAAGCTTTTGGAAACACAGACGCAGGCAGAGGGTTCCACTCCTTTGCTGTGCGCATTATAAAAGACGTCTGAAAACGCTTAGTGCGAATTGGTGGAATAGTCACAAGGTAGGGATGGTCAGATGTAGTGCATCTGGATGTCCGATGGTAGAAGGGGGCCGGTGGGAAGAGGTCGTGGAGTTGGGCACACTCACCGAAGTACAATCTGTAGAAGACCGACAAGCAGGCAACCTTACGGCGATGAACCAAGCTATGTAGCTTGGCATCCACCAGTGTTACGTTGCCGATGAGCCTCTTAGCTCTGCGTTCCACCGAGTCAAGCGCGGCAAGTTGATACTTAGCTGAGCCATCCCAAAGGTGGCTACAATACTCCATGCAGGATCGGACTTCGATACAGAAGCGGCCTAAAGTATCGCTTCACCCTATTAAGGATGCCCAGCTTTTTGGCCGCAGTTTGGGCTTTGTACTCGATGGTGGCGCCGAAGTTGAGACTGGATGTCAACTCCATGCCTAGGAGCTCGAGCCGATCAGTCACATGAACAAATGCACCCCGAAAAGTAGGAGCTTGGTCAAAACGACTCCTTTTTGCGGTAAAAAGACACGCCTGTGTTTTGGTGGCGTTAAAAGTGACCAGATCGTCATCACCCCACTGGGAGACAACGCTTAAGGTCAAATTTGTCTAGAGCGGACAAATTTGACCTTAAGCGTTGTCTGCCAGTAGTGTCCCCATGGCCTCTCTCAAGGAACAATCTTCAACCCTCTGAAACTGTACTGTCATCTGCGTACCCAACAAGACCAGGCTGAAGTAGGTCATTGATGTGCAGCAGGAAAAGAGTTGCAGAGAGAACAGACCCTTGAGGAACTCAATCATCATCAATAGCCATGAGGTCAGAAGAGCAGCCGTCAACGACCACTCGGATCGACCGTTTACTCAGGAAGTCTGATATCCAGCAGCAAAAACCAGCTGGGATGCCATAAGCAGGAAGCTTGCTGAGTAGACCTGTGTGCCAGATCCTGTCAAAAGCCTTCGAGATATCAAGCGACACGGCAAGTGCTTCGCCGTGTCTCTCGATGGCTTCGCCCCAGCAGTGCGTGACATACACAAGAAGATCGCCAGTTGACCGTCCCCGGCGAAAGCCATATTGACGGTCACTGAGGAGATGGTTGTGTTCAAGGTAGGTCAGCAGCTTACTGTACAGAACCCTTTCCATAACCTTGCATAGGATGGAGGTTATGGCGATCGGACGGTAATGCGCAGGGTCAGCACGTGTATTACAATATAACGGAGGTAGAGATGTTCCGAACTGGTAGACTCCTGAGAGCAGACGTCGTTGACATCTATTGCACTTTTTATTTCAGCTAAACCACAATATTATTGCCTCTGGTTGTTAGATGTTCACTTTGTTACTTTAGTCTATATCCAGCAGTGGACGTCTTTCGGCTGATATGATGATGATGATGATGAAACATTTGCACCCGTGCGAAGCCAGGGTAGATCGCTAGTGAAAAATAAATTGCTTTTACAAAGCACAACGATAACGTGCGCTGTTTTTGTGTGGGTAAGTTGTACGGTGCATAGTAAATACACCGTGTTTGAAAGGAAAAGGTTTATTATTGATTGGGTAGTGATCTCACTCGTGCGTTCTGTTTTGAGACATAGGGGTGTGTGCGCGACTGCGTATCTATTGCTTTTAATTAAATGCATGTGTAAAAGTTGCCATATGGAAGGGAAATACTGGAAAACAGGGTTCCGATACAATTTCTTCTACTGGGCATATCTCTTTGTTTATTATATCTATGACTACTCAGCTTGCTTGTAGGTTTTTGGTTCCACCAAAAATAAACCCCCCAAAATGTCACCCATCATCATGTGCCGTCTGTGAAAAGCTGAGTGAGTAGTTTGATAGTGAGACCAGTCTTAATAACATAACCCGCTCAAAATGACAGCCGTTGTCATTTTGACAGTTAACTACTTGATATTCTTTACATATTGCCAGAATCAAGAGCTAAATTGACTTTGCTTGCCATATCTAAATATAGAATAGAATATGCATAAAAGCTATGCTATATGATGAAAGCTATCGTGTTTGAGTGTAGCGTGAGGTCTTCGATATATCAAATTTCACTGTTGGTTAGCTTTTGAAGCGATTTTGTTTACTTATCTATTTGTTTTGATTTCTGTGAATGTTTTTCTAAAACAGTCTGACTATGGCAGATTAAGTTACGGTTCCACTGATCACTGCATCGACGCTCTATATGTTATATTAATCGCACGTTCATCACGTGCATCATAAATCATTTTCCTTCTAACTTTGTTCACATGCTACGATTAAGGACCTCACTCAACAGTGGCGCCATCTGGTGAGTACAAAAACGGTAGCCCTCATTGCTGTCTGTTGTAGAATATAAGTACTAAGTTTTAATTTTTGTGATTTTTATGTGTATTAGTTTATTTTTATGTAATATTATATTGTGTATTTTTTTTGTATGGGTCTTAGTTGCCTGACAATAAAACATTATTATTATTATTCCATTTATTCATTTATATATACATACTAATTACATTTTTACATATTTCTATAAAAATACAAAAAAACATTTAAAAATATAAAAAATAGTAGCCCACCGGTATCGGGAACAGGGTCCAAGCTACCGGTGGTCAGGGCTTCTGAGAGAGGAACCTCCTAACGATGCACGCCGTGTCCAGGAGTACTGCTTTCTGGATCAAGCCCTTGATCCAGCTGCCCAACGAGAGCCTCTTGAGATGTTGGTCGAGGCTCTTGGCAATAATGCCATTGGCCGTCACGATTATCGGCACAATAACTGCTGTGTTCACATCCCACATGCCGACAAACTCGCGAGCCAAGTCAAGATACTTCGTTTGTTTATCTTTCTCTGACTTCACGAGGTTCTCGTCATGAGGGACTGCTATATCAACAATCATTGCGCGACGCTCTACTCGGTCTATCACCACTATATCAGGCTTATTGGCAACAATAGTCCTGTCAGTGATGATAGACCGATCCCAATACAATGTGTAACTACCACTTTCGAGAACTGGGTCGGGCACATACCTATAGTACGGTACTTCCGATTCCACAAGATTGTATTTAAGAGCAAGTTGCTGGTGGATAATCCTGGCTACAAGGTTGTGCCTGTGCAAATAGTCTCCGTTAGCCAGACTAGAACAACCGGAAATAATGTGGTGGATGGATTCCCCGGGTCGGTGACATGCCCGACATATGTCAACCGTACCGTCCTACACAATGTATTTCCGGTAGTTATTAGTCATCATAACTTCGTCCATAATTGCACAGACAAAACCTTCGGTTTCCCCGAAGAGGCCACCAAAACGAAGCCAGGCTACGGACGCTAAGAAGTCTACATCGGGCCCATGTAGGACCCAATAAAAGCGTCCATGAAGCTCCTTGCTCTGCCATACCTCCCTGCGGTCGTTAGTATCTAATACCACAGGTTTGCGCAAGTTCTCATTAGCCAAGGAGAGCGCGGTAAGGCCTTTGTCCACCGCTACCACATCTCGATGCATACCCACGTCGGCCTCTAGTTAGTTTTTCCTAAGGCTGCATACCTCGCGGTTGTGCAGGGTCTTAGCATTTAAGAAGCCACGACCCCCGCACTTCCGCGGGATATACCGCCTCAGCACCGATGACCGTGGGTGATGCATCCGATTTGCGGTAAGCAGTGAACGTACCCTCCTATCCACGGCGTCAAGTTCCGTCTGAGTCTAGTTGAGTATGCCGAAAGAATACATCAAAACCGGCATGACCCAACCGTTGAAGGCGCGCACCTTGTTTCCGCCTGATAAAAGACTGTTAAGTACTTTGTTCAGGCGGCCAAAGAAGCGCTCTCTCAACGATTGTTTCATGTCAGTAGCTCAAATCTCAAATCTCAAATCGTTTATTGCAATCCATAATGTCAAAATACAGGTGGTAAGAATAAATACATAGAAACAATTATGGACCCTGTCAGGCACAGCAAAACTTTGAATAATTAGGAGAGAGGAAGAGCGCTTTAAATAATTTATAAAAGTTTATTATTTCCTGTCCAACTTGTATGCAATTAAGTACATTATTTGAATAGGATGTGATTTATTTATTGTTATTATTAATAGAGTACTATATCGTTTATTTATTTATTTATTATTATTAATAGAATAGCATGTCATATATTTATTATTATTAATCGGATAGTATTTTATTCATTTATTACCAATAGGATAGGATGTCATTTATATATTATTATTAATTGGATATGATGTCATTTTTTATTATTATGAATTGAATAGAATGTCATTTATTTATTTATTATTATTGATAGAATAGCATGTCATGTATTTATTATTATTAGGTTTGCATTTATCCTGTTATTATTAAAACTTATCCGTAAGGAATTCTTCCAATGTGTAGTAGCTTTTTTCAATTAATAATTGTTTTAACTTATTTAAAAATATACTGGTTTTGTTTTCTTGCTTTATGTTTTCCGGTAGTTTATTGTATATTTTAATCGACATAGAATATGGACCAGTAGCATGTAACTTGAGGCGGGACGGAGGATGTATGTCTCCCCGTGTTCTGTAGGAATCTGGGTGATTGCGGACCAGTTTACATAACTCCAAGACATAAATACTAACCAATGTGAGTATCCTGTATTTTTTAAAATAAGGCTTACAGCTATCCGTCTGTTCTATATTACTGATTATACGTATCAGCTCTGATGCCTAACGCTTCCGACATACCCAAATACTTGTAAGTTTCGGTTGAGGAGAGGGACCTAAGGTCTATGGAATCTGAGAGTTGTGTTCCCACGGATTCCATAATCTCCCCTCGCTTTACATGCATGACCGCACATTTGTCCAAACCAAATTCCATCCTAATGGCGCCACTGAAGGTTTCTGTTACCTTCAGTAGCTTCATCAGTTGCAAATAAATTATTAGGAGCAAAGAGTTTCAATTCATCCATGTAAAGGAGGTGCGATATGACCTGACCACCTCTTCTCAACCGGTAGCCTTGGTCCAAACCCTCCAACAATGTACTGAGAGGGTTGAGGGCCAGACAAAACCACAGTGGACTCAGACCGTCACCCTGAAATATGCCAAGCTCGATCCTTATCGGTTCGCTGTTCGCCTGGGTCTGTTGACACCCTAGATAGTGAAGGACCGTCCTCCACTGCCCTATACACGACATCAGGAAGGTGCGTAAAACGGCATCAACTTTGTACAGCTCCAGCACCCTAATGAGCCATGTATGTGGTACCGAGTCATAGGCGTTCTTATAATCTATCCAGCATGTCGACAGATCTCTTCGGGAACGTCGAACCTGTTGGCTAATGTCTATGTCGATGAGGAGCAGGTCCTTAGTACCGCGGGACCCGTTCTTACATCCATTCTGAGAAGCAGACATTATTGAATTACTATTAATATGATGGTTAATCTTTCCTCTCAAAATGGATGTAAGAACTTTATAGACCGTTGGTAAACACGTGATCGGTCTGTAATTTTTAGGATCCACGGTACTACCTGATTTATGGAGCAGGTGGGTTATTCCTGTAGTTAGGAACTGGGGCAGCGACCCTGACCTAACGCAGACTGGAATTGAGATGCCAAGCGAGCGTGCGATCTTTTGAACCATTTAAACCAAAAGCTGTGCAGCCCGTCCGGTCCCGGAGATTTCGAGTTAGGCAACGTACGGACTGCACGAGCTACGTCTTGGGGGCTGATGTTAATTGCCCCCATTTCTGGTATCGGATCGCACGCGCGCTCGACCTCCCGAGTCCAATCACCCTCGGTATGACCGACAGGCACCGACCAGATGCTGCACCAGAATGAACACATGGCATCATCATCCGGTAGGCGCGTATCAGTCACACCTTGGTCTGGTCGCTCCCAAGCCCTATAAACCCACCTCTCATTGCTTTGGAATGTGCGATTCTGAGTGTATCGCTCCAGTCGCCGCTTGTACCGACGTATACGGTTTGCCCATGCATACACTTTCTGCTTCAGGAAGTCGATACGCTCTGTGACGCGGGTCAGATAATCCCGAGGACTAATATCAGTCCCCGAGAACGCCCGCCTCACAAAGCGCATCACTCTGCGGCGAGTGTTGCCCTCCCTGAAGCAGATTAGTTTGCCGATGAGTGCTCTAGCCTAACCGATACGACGCTCGATCCTGCACTGCCAAGCTGGTACAGCTGGTCGTGTATCTCTGTCACTACTAGGAAATTTGACATGAGCTACACGACATGCCGCTGCAGCCGCACAGTATAAGATCGAGTGGGTATTGGCAAGGTCTTCGCTGCACGCTGCACACACTAGCGCCCTATTTTTATTATGCATGGGCAAACGAGGTAGACGAGGTCTAAGCCCAGGCGGTGTGGAGCGATACTCTCGGAAGGCATCCTCCAAAGCGCTCCTCAATCGCTTATTGCATTGGATACTCACGGATGTGGCCCCGTCATCATCATCTTCACCGACGTAGTTGGGTCGCGGTGAAACACTTGCACTGGGTTGTATTTGCCCGCGGCCGATGGCGAAGTAGGTAAGACGCGGCTGCTCCGTGATTCCAGACGCAGTGTATCAAGTACGGCGTCATCCAACATACGGTTACACTGGATAACCCGCACCTGATCCGATAATCGTTGGGCTGAAACGTTGACAGCTGGCTCAAGTACCTGAAACAGAGAGAGCATCCGACCACGGTACGCAGTCAGGTTAGTTCCCCCCTCTGTAGCCCCGCGCACAGGTGGTGGTGTCGTCGGCGGCGAGAAGTATTCGTCGCTCGAGCTCGACGCAACTGCAGCTACCGGAATCTCAGGACTCACGGTTGGCGATGGTCCCGGCGGCTGCGAGGGGGAACTGAGCGACGAACCCGAAGATGGAGTTGGTGCGACTTGTATGCGAGTCCGGCTTCTTGTCAGCATTGATTTTTGATTGATGATGTGTTTCCATTCAAATTTAAATATGTTTATTGGTTTTTTTTTCCTAGTTTCCTGGATTTTTTCCATTTTGAGAATCGGTTTTAATTTAATTAATATAAAAAACGGGATGAAATTTTTTCTTGTCAGTCAAGTTGACAGCCGGACCACAGATTATTATTATTATTGCTCTATTTTAAGAGCAGAATATATAATTTTTGATAAGACAAAATGAAAGTGATCGATATTTAGAGTGAGATACTAACGAAATAGGGTTTTTTTTAAGTTATTAAACTAATATGAAAGGTTGTGTTTTCACTATTAGTTCAGTTGTGTTTTCACTGTTAGTTCATTTCATCGGCTCAATATTACGTTTTGTATGAAACAGCTGATATTTTTTTTTGGGGTTTTCAGTTTGTAATCAAATGTACTTCCTAAGAAGTTGTGAGTGTTTTACAAATTACCTTGTTTGGTGTGTGAATTGTTTTTCTTGTATGGTTAGAAGTAATTGTCATTTACGAGTAGTGTGTTTATAAGACAACGTGTGTGTCAGGGAAATTATTTGTAAACATTTCACTTTGGTAAAGCCATGCAAAAGTCACATAAACAATTAGGCTTTTGGTTTGATGATTTTTGAGTCATGTATTTCATATTCATATTCATATTCATTTATTTGCATTCTACAAGGTATTTACAAAAGATGTCATAAAAGGCTTACAGCTAAGAACCGTTGTAGACCCTGTTAGGGCACAGCAAAAGGTATTGTTCACTTAAAAATACAAAATAAATAATACTAACGAGATCATTTTTTCGTGTATCACAATTAGAGGTAGGTAATTACACACTCAGCATATAGTACCTATTCTATAGTGTCAAATTATCTTCTTGACATATATCTATACAATTAAAATATTAAAGAAATATTAAAAACAAAATACATAAATTATATATTAAAGAATGTATGTATATATTTATATCAGTTATAGTTTATCATTTAAGTATTCATTTGTATCATAATAGCACTTGTTGAAAAGAAATAGTTTTAATTTATTAATAAAAATATTATACTTATTTATATTTCTAATTTCTCCTGGTAACTTATTATATATTTTTATCGACATAACGTAGGAGCTTGAGGAGTGAATTTTTAAACGGGATGTGGGTATATTTAATCTATTTTTATGTCTTAAGGTAAATTTGGTTTGTATGTCTTCTCTTTTTGTGTAGAATTCCGGGTATTTACGTACAAATTTACAGAGCTCAAAGATGTAGAGGCACGGTAGGGTTAAAATTTTCAAGTCTTGAAAGTGTGGTTTACAGCTATCGGTTTGTTCGATGTTGACTAAAATTCTAATAAGTTTCTTTTGTAGGGTGAATAGAGTGGGTGCGTCTGTACTATTCCCACATAATATGACACCGTATTTTAGCCATGCATAAGCATATGCGTAATATGTTACCAATGCAGTATTTTGGTCTGTCGTTTTTTTAATTTCCCGAAAGGCGTATGAAAATTTAGATAATTTTGCTTTTAATTTTTGAATGTGCGTCTTCCAATTTATGTGTGTGTCTATATCTAAGCCTAATAGGGTGAATTTATTAACTGCTTCTAACTGATAATTTTTAAAACTGAAGTTAAGTGTAATAGGTTTTTTTTGTCGTGGGTGATATGTCATTATTTTTGTTTTACCATAGTTTATTTCTAGGTTATGCTCCGTCATCCATTGAGTTGTAGTGTCAAGTATTGTATTGAGTTTATCGTAAAGGTTGGTACTAGTTTCGCATGAGGCAAGAATGGATATATCATCCGCAAACAAAACACAAGGTTCGCTGATATGCTTTGGGAGGTCGTTTATGTAAACTAAGAATAGGAAACAGCCTATTACACTGCCCTGTGGTATTGAAGCAGTGATTGGGATGTTTTCAGAACGAATTGATTCTATTTTGTTCGTTTTTTGGTTAAAAAATTCCAATTCCACCAATTGCTCTCTATGCTGTAAATATGATGCGAACCATTCATGACATTTACCACGGATCCCTATTCCATATAGTTTATTTAGTAATATGTTGAATTGAACTTTGTCGTAAGCTTTTGTCATATCCAGCAGTAAGCCTATTGCATACTTTTTGGAGTTTATGGTATCGAGCGCTTTTTGAATGTATTTATAGACGGCCAGGATAGTGGATCGGTTTTTTCTGAAGCCATATTGACAGTCGTTAAATATATTGTATTTTTCACAAAAGGTGTAGACACGGTTGCACATGACTTTTTCAAATATTGTTGATGCAGTTGGCAGGAGAGCGATGGGGCGGTAGTTGTTAGGGTCAGTTTTTGCGTTCTTCTTGTGAATAGGCTTTATTAGGGCTTTTTTCAAGAGGTTGGGGAAAGCGCCTTCCTCGAAAGATTGGTTCACCAGTTTATAGAATGGGAGAGTTAGTTCATCTGCACATTTTCTCAATAATGTAGGAGGAAGTTCGTCAACGCCATAGCTCGATGTATTTTTTAAGTTTCTTAATAATGCATTCACCTCATAGGGATCTGCTGGATTCAGGAAGATCGAATTCTCTGTTGTTATAGACATTATGGGTGTCCCTTTTGGTGCACTGCCTGATGGGCTCACGCTAGTTTTCCCAATCGAAGCAAAGAACTCATTAAAGATATTAGCTACTTCCACGGGCTCTGAAGTCATGTTATTATTATTTTTTTGTAGAGTTATATTTTGTTTTTCACTTCTTATCTTTTTGTTTGTCCGTTCATTTATTATTCCCCACATTGTTTTAACTTTATTGCTTGATTTTATCATTTTAAGCTTATAGTGTAGTTTTTTTGCCGTCACGACAGTTTTCTTTAATGTTTTTTCATACTTCTTGTAATAATTTGTTAATATAGGATTTTTTGTTTTGGTAATTAGTATCTTTAACAGTCTTTTATTTTTGCAGGAGTTTTTAATACCTTTTGAGAGCCAGTATTTATTATAATTTGTTTTTAGTTTATATTTTTGTAATGGAATACTTTGATTTAGAATGCCAATTAGAATTTCGTTAAAAGCTTCATAGTTTTCATTTATATTTTTTTCAGTAGTTATTACATCATTCCAGTTTATTTCTTGTAATTTTGATTTGAATTTTAACATTTTCGTATTGTTGAATCGTCTTTTTTTTGTGTACCAAATTGTTTTTTTTGTTTGTTTGGGTAGGTTTAAATATAAAATTGTACTACTGTGATCGGAAAAACCTAAGTCTTCTACCGTTGTGTACATATCTTTATGTTCGAAGTTTGTGAATATGAGATCTAAACATGTTTTCGTAGTAGGTGTGATGCGTGTCGCGGATTTTATGTGCTGTGTGAATTTAAATTCGTGCATAAGATTTAGAAATTGGTTAGATTTTAAGTTATCAGATAGGATATTTATATTAAAATCGCCTCCTATAATAACATTTAGTGTAGAGTATTTAGTCGAAACATATCTTAAAATGTTTTGTATTTGTTGGTAGAATGCTTCTTCTTGTCTTCTATTCCAATAAATGGTTATGATTAGTACATTTTCTTTAGGCAATTCAGTCGCACATACCTCTATCACATATTCTATAGACATGTCCGTTATGTCGTTTCTTTGGATGCATTCTATATGATCTTGAAGTAAGATACAGACTCCTCCACCTGTTCGAGTGCTGCGGCAGTAGGAAGCTGCAAATTTATATCCACAAAATTGCATAATATCCAGTTTTTCCTGTGAAAGCCAGGTCTCTGTGATACCTATTGCTTTGTATGAAGAATTTTGAGTAATGAAGACTTCAAGAATATCCTGTTTATTAAAAAGACTTTGAATATTCTGGAAAAGTATTTTGAATGGTGGACTGTCGTCTATTTTATTTACGAAATGTATAGTTTCTAGTTTCATCCGTTATGGGTGTGCAGTAAGGTTGGTCAATGTTATTCATCGGTGTTAAGTCATATTCCTGGTAGCTCAAATTATTTATTTGTTGACTTTTTATTTGGTTTTCTTTAATGTTGGTAGGTTTTCCGTCTATGTATAATTTGTTATTCCTTATTATTGCATGTAGTTGATGTAGTTAGGCTAGTACTTATTCATGGTAGATGATATCTAAATTTGTATTTAAAACAACCATTTAAATACAAAGAGGAGGTCAAGGCTAGGTAATAACAGCCACACGGGTCTATCTTCGAGGTTAAGCAACGCTTGCCAAGGTTAGTCTGTGGATGGGTGACTATCTTAACATACCGAGTTTCTACCGTGCCTCGGAAAGCACGTTAAACCGTTGGTCCCGGCTTTAATTTGTAGGTCTTTAGCAGTCTTTACGGATAGTCAGAAGCCAGTTAATCTGACTCGTCTTGCCATGAATACCGTGTTACCCAGTGGGTTGTGGAGGTCTGGTAAGCAGCCGCTCTGCGTAAAATCTGTCTTGTATTCAGCTAAATCCAGTGTGACTGGAAGCCGACCCCAATATAGTTGGGAAAAAGCTAGGCAGATGATGAAACTTTTAAAATACAAACTGCTTCTGTTTTGATTTCTTTTAGCATATCTACTTCATTTGATACCCATATTATAGGGGGAATGAACCCAGTTAATAGGATGTGGAGGTCTGGTATAACAGTATTTTATGTGGAACGGTAGCACCACATAAAATACTGTTATTCAGTTGAATCCGGCTTTACAGAAAGCCAAGCCCAATATAGTTGGGAAAAGGCTATGATCATAGAGGTGAATTAAAATATTGGCCTGCCATCTTTAGGATTCCGCCACTTTGGATTTAAAAAGATGTCACTTAGCTATCTGTGCATTGTTGCACTCGTGTATTTTTAATTTTAGCTCAATCTGTTGGGGTAACTGTTATAAAATTCAGTTGCATGATGTGACCTACAAATACTAATTGATAAGGAAAGTCAAATAAAAGCTTAGGTATATTTTCAGTATCTACTTAACGGAAAATTAAGTTAATCCAGCTTTGAATCAACCATGAATACAGGCCGTAAAGGTAACAAGTAAAACTACAGATATTTTTTTTTGTTTATTTTTTACATTTTTATAACAAGTAGGTAGTTCCAATAAAATTTTACAAGTTTATTTTGTACAAGTACGGAGTATCCTCCGTTTATTGAAACTCAAACGCATCAGATATTTAATAGTGGCATAATTTGCGGAGAGTGCTTTTTAGAAAGTAACAGGGCATATACTAGCGTATGTTGATCTGTACGTCCGTACGCCATCGTCGCCACGAGACAAAACCACCTACTTACATACACACATCAACGTGAGTAGAGCCCATCACGTTCCAACCAATGCGGACACAGTTCTCGAAGCATTCGTCACTTTACTGCAGAAACACAGGAAAACACATAACCCTCCTTTGGCTACAGTCGGGTAAACCATAAAGCGCTCCGGATTCCTATATCTGCTTCCTGGCTGTCATTTCAGTGACCAGGTAGGCAGGCTTATTTTTTATTGCACGAACTAATATTCGTCTTAAGTTTGTAATTTAACGCACTTCAGTTTAGAATATTATTTGTAGGGCAGATATTAACACTAGAATTTAAAAAGTCTGCAGTAAAATCACAAAATTTTAACAAAAGATAAATTAGCAACACGACTATTCTTTTACGTCTCCGTTTTCATCAAGGCAATCCAATACAATCAATCCTTAATAATATCGTGTGTAGATGATATAGTATATAATATAACCAACTTTAAAAAATCAATTCCAAAAACTATCATATCCCATTTTTGCTCTTTTCTGAAGCATGTTGCCAATTAATCCTTTACACTGTTTCAAATAAGGACGAAATCACCAAAACTGCACACATATTCCTTTATTATTTGTATAGCAGTTTCGACGAAACTTATCTCATAAAAAACGTTACAGACTCAACAATGTATGAACCATTCGTACTTCGACGCTGGGAACTGGGAGATTTTAAAATCTAATGTTACATCGAAACGTTTCAGTTCAATTTGCAGGAAAATTACAGCCATATTGCAGTCTTTATCTCATCGTATTGTAATGCTGATCCCCACCGGATCAGTTTCTTTGTAACTTTTATGAAATAAGTTTTTGAACCAAGGTTATGGACCTATCTAAGGCTTCGTTCTGATAAGAAGCGGTTGCACGGAAATGCGAGACCGCGCGAGCGTTCGAATGATTGATCACGCGAACACGTGCGGCTCTCGAACCATTGAGAATACTGTCCGATATCCAAATGTTAAATCATTCGATCGCATGACCGACGCTCACGTAACTCGCGATGTTCGAGCATTCACTTTCAAGTCAAGCCAAAGCCTGCAATCATATCGATGGCGTTCTAATATTATTTTGATTGGTTACAGTCGTAATGGGCTCTTAAGTTCAATCGACCCAATGCTTCCCACATGGAACTATTAACCTAACTCCTCGCAACATGATACAAACAATTAAAAGCTTGAATACTTCAAACCTAACATTTCAGCTATAATATAATTTGACTACACGTATTAATATCTTACAACGATAATTCAGTTTAAGTCGATAACAGAATAATTGATATTTAATATTTAATGTTCAACAATGGATAACGCAACAAGGTATCACAACGCTGCATATAAATTCAACACAATATATTATTTGAAAATGTAACACAGCATATTCGAAATGGTAAACTTTCTAACCGCCGCATTGGTTCGACTGAATCTTGTACAGATTTGTACTTACATTAAATTTATTTACAAGTTACTCGCTATCGCTTGCCCGAAGATAAACGGTGCTGACACGGCGCCGGCGCCGCGGCGCCTGGCTCGATGTCGACGGTGTAAACTTATCGTACCTAATGATAGGGCATTATTGTGTGCACATTCACAGGGATCACAGCCTTCAGAAGGGTTACTAAAGTAGTGTGATGCGCACTGACCGGTACAATGTTACATTAACTTTATCACTCCGCGGTAATGTTACATTTACGAATAATTATTGAATTGTTTATTATTTATTGACTTTATTATTTCAATCATAAATTAAATTTACGTCCCTTTTATGTACTTCTCAGTCTAATGTGACACGGCATTGTGGCGATGTTACATTTAACAAATGTAACCTAAATTAAAAATTGTAAATGACGTTAAAATAATCACAAATCAGTACGCTTGTTTCTTTTATATGCGTATGTAAACTGAAACCTAGATTGTGCGTTCTTTAGAACAAACTTGTGCTAACTTTGCGCGGACTTCGAATTCGAACAATCTTCGGGCTTTCGACCGTAAAACTATAATAACACCGAAATATCGGAACAACCAATAAACGTTGCTTTAGTCTAATTTACTTTATACTATTTGATTTCGAGACACAGTCTCTATTGCTATCGCCAATAGCATCCGCTATGAGATCTAGCGATAATAACTTCGAGCCGACCCGCGCGCGGACCGCGGGCCGGTGGCGCCCGGGCGCACCGATCTCATCGAGTGCCCCCCCCCCCCCCGTCACCCCACTAACATAATAATAACATTTATTCATAAAAATATAACTTACAAAAAATCTACTGTGACTTATTACAATACAAAACTGTCGAATGCTACACCAATTGAAATTTACATTCCCATCTACTTATTGCTTATAAATTAAAAATGACATTATTGTTGGAAATTGTACAATTATAAATTTTTATTAATAGGTATTTATTATTATTTTATTTGGAAAATATTTTAGTCTTATAGTTAATTTAGAATTAAGACGGCCGACGGATGTTTCACACGGCAGCGACGAGAGTGCGACCAGGGTCGCGCGATTGTGTCGCGTCTGTGTGAGACACCCTACAGCCTATCGATTTATTTAATATCCTTCGATTGAGAGTAGCGTTAGTCGCGAGCTGACGCGCCACACTCGAGCCCACACATACACAGGATGACAAATCATTTGAGCCAATTATTGCGTTAAATGATAGCAGTCATCGTCAGCGACGCACAACACACATTTAATATTAGGCCGTGCAACTGCACCAATCACGACATGCTACAGATCATCCTAGTCTTAATATATTGAATTGAGCAGTATACGGACGCACGGACGCACAAATTGACTATAACCCTGTAGTAACTACTGAAACCTAACTAATAAGTAATTATTTTTTTCTCTTTCTAGGGGCGTATAAGTTAAAAGCATTACATTATTAAAGTCTCCACAAAATTGTATAACTTACTATAACGCTATTCATTTTTATTCATCAATTAAAAAGATAATAATTTCTCTTATTATCTCTTATGCTACAAAAGAATCTCAACATAATTATTAACGAACATAATCACGTGTATATCAGGTTATATTTTGCTATGTAACGTACGAATATACTTCTCACATATCGTAATCAATTCCCGAATGCAAACTGTTGCAATCTGTCCACTGTTCATGCTTCATAATATTTATTTATTACAATTTGTCATAATAACTAATAATATCGGTCATCTGGATATGACTTCATTTACCATCATTTGTATATAACAATAATAATGAGTAAAAATATAATAAAAACGTTTGTAAAATAATGCAATAATATATATTTAGATAAATATAATAAAAATCAACAATACAATAAAGTCACAGCATGTATTTACATGTCTCTATACATGTTCGTGACGCCACGTGTACCGTCAGCACAAGTACAGTCATCGTACCCATTTTAAGTGTATGTTCCTACATAGGTTTAGTTGGCTTATACCAGTGCGTACAGACAGCCAGAAAATCAAGTTCCCTCTCTCAACCTCTAACCAGCTTGCTCCTAAGTAGTCGATAAAAATCTACTGTTTAATAATGCATCTCCGTCACCGTTGAAACGTACTTATCAGTAAATTTATAATTAGGTATCAGAAGATATTATCTGTAGACCATAATTATCGAACCGTAGACCCGACCGAAGTACTCAATAAAATTCATCATGAGAAGATCTAATTAAAATGGGTACAAGAAACGATGGCACTTTACAGGGTACCTATGCATTTTTTTTTCATAAATTATGTCATAAAATGACGACTAAAGAACTATGTATGTTTAATTTACGCCGTGACTTATTACCTAGTTTCGATTTATACCTAATCACATCGATTTAGAACATTTGTTGTGTGGTAGTAATGGTGGCACGGCCGCCGGCCTGGCGCCTGAGCCCATGACACAAGAAGCTGGCGGCGGCCTTGATCGGGGCCACTAGCGGCACCCTCGCAGCGGTCTCCCATTGTCAGACATTGCCTGTGGCGGGGAACCTCGGCGGAGGCAGCGGCGGCGGCGGCCGCCCCGCCTCCCCCCCACCCGAAGACTGCTCCGATACTGAAATGCATAGCTCCGTTATCGCCGCTGCCCTCCCATCACACATGTCACTTCTATGTCTAAAGACATGGCTTCCTCAGACCCTGTGCGAAGTCTCTGTACTGCTAGCAAGTATTCGATCAGTTATGTACCCTGTGTGGGCTATGAGCCAGAGGTCAGCAGGTTATCATTCGTCATGACCAAACCTACAAGTATGCTCATCACTCAGCCTGGATGTTAATGTCAGTGAGATCAGTCCACACATCATCTCAACGGTTTCATGGCGTTATGATAGATTATCTTTCTCACCCCCATCTCGTGCTTCAACCATTGTCATCATCAATTTCAGGCTGAGTGATGCTTATTTACCCTGATTAATCTAGTAATAAATAATTCAACCTATCTCTTATCTGCTTTCAGCGACTGTCCCTTTTCAGGGTGATTTTAAAATCACCATGAAGCTCTGCGCTCCACTGTGTGGGGTTTCCTTCGCAAGAGCACTTCCCTAACATGAAACAATGTGTTACATTATTATTTATTTCATATAAACGTACTGGTTTACTTTAAATTTCTGGGTAAAACTTTGGCGTGTGTTGATATTTAATTTCCCATCCAGTGGATAAAAAGAACGAACTAGTACGTGTTCACTCAACAAAAGAAGGAGCACTTATTTTACAGCATTTTGACATTTTCGAAAATCGTTTTAGTGTATTTTTTGTCGAGTTTGAAGTTAAACACGAAAAAACTATTTTTATTTCAAACAATACATGAACGTGTTTTAAACAGGACGAGTATTTTTAATAAAACACGATATCTGCTCATACCACACCTCTTAAAGTTTCACCAAGTCGTTTGAAATAAACCCTTTATACAAATTTTAATAAAATAACACATTCAAACTGGCAAATAACAGCTGAGCCCACACCAAGAAGTCTAGCAAAATAAACATTGGACAGAACTGAACCTATGAAGGGTAAGTAGAAACAACTTGAATTACAACTTAGCAGTACAATCCCAGAAAAAAGGTCATTTTTAAATAATAAAGGGTTAAAATAGGAGGTGTAATGAAAGTATTGCATTTTATAGTAAGGTTAAGACATCCAGAACTAGTGTTAATCTGAAGTAGCGTACAAAAAGCGAGCGCGGGGTTCCACAAGGCAGTTTCTGTTTTTTACGGCGAATCTCAACAATAGTCAAAAGTAGAGAAAAAAATTAAAATTTTCTTTACTTAAACAGTGAAATAGACTTGTGGGTACCGTTGCAAACATACACAAAATTACTTTTAACAACAGATCATGCAAACATAGGCATGTACATATGCAGGTGTACATAGTTCCACAAAATTAATACTATTAACATGAATTGTATGAGTAATAATAAATGTGGTATAAAATGACTGAATCCTGTAAATTCAAATCAAATCAAGAAAAATTTCAAAAATGGTATGGTAGAACTGTCGTAATGTATCTACTGTAGAATAGCTAATCATGACGTTATTGATTGATTTCATAATAGTAATATTAACAAAGAAGTTAACAAATGGAGGAATGTAAAAAATTCCTTGTTAATTTTAAAAGAATTCTAATTCACAGTGAAGTTGTTTGATTATAAAATCAGATGGCTCGGGTTTACTCCATTTGTTACTATCCGTGTAGAAAATGTAAAGTGTATACTTCTTTAATTGTCTGATTTGGTCAACAAATATGGTTTTCATAGAGGTTTCAATTTTGGGAATGGTAAAGAATCAGTTTTGGATAGAACTTAAAATCCTCACAACGATGAAGATTTTCATAAAGTATGATTGCTGGGAAAACTGATCGTATCGTGTGTGTTTACTAAAGAAGGCAGCTAAGAAGGATACACTGTACATGCAACCTTATTCATAAAAACTGTTTAATCGTATGCTTTTCACCATATGCTTAGTTTAGAAGATTCAGTATTCGAATATCCTAGTATAAGGCAATGGCATAGACATTCTCTTCCAAACGACTGGTGGTTTCTTAATTAAATTTTCCTATAAAGAAGCTGAATTTAAAATCTGCTAAGCAGAGGTAACTTCGCATTCGGATCGCAGTCACAATCTGTCAAAACATAATTATACTGAGATACGAATGCGAACATTACCTAAAAATATATAGGATTGGCCCTCGGTTCTGAAACTAAGCATATAATTACATTTTTATATGAATAAGCTTGATGGTGTCGTGAATGTGGTGAGGTAAAGCGTGGTACTTACGGGAATCGTGTTTCTCGTCGACGGGAGCGGGGGGAGGCGGGGGAGGCAGCTGCTGTTCCAGCGCGTTGACGCAGTTCATCATACTCCCGTAGAGGCGGCTGTCGCGAAAACTGTCCCTGCACACAGTCTCCAATCATCCCCATTGACCGATTATGTGACAACCCCATGTTTTTATGATCATCACTCCTATGCGCTTCTAATCATTTCTATTCTTTGCCGTTCAACGTATTTTGGTTCTTATCATGTTATGTTACAATTTCAGTTCACTACCGTTGTGTCTTGTGAAGTTTCTTATCAGGTTGTATGTTTTTATTTAGATGTCTATTCATAAATGTGTTTTTGTGTTCCCTAATATTGTTAACTCAGTTTTAATATTATACGATTTTCGTTTTTAATATTTTATGTTTTTGCTGGAACACATTTGCGAATCGTTTCTGAGAAAACCTGGTTTGTGATTATAACTACTTATTAAGAACCTGTACTTTTAAAACTAAAATAATTTGAGTAAAGATTTAACTTTCTCATTTTTGGTTCAGTTGGAAAATGTAAAAATCTAATATTTAAGAGATTTTATCGAAGTATCATTTGTTTTTAGTGTACTTATGTAAAAATTGTATTTATGAACATGATTGTATTGTTTGATAGAATTTCGATCTGAAACACGGTACACAGTGGGTAGGAGCTATGTTTTAACAGCCTTTTGCGTGAGAAAGGGTAACAACGTTCGTTCGTTCGTAAGTGATATGTACATAATGCTTTACAACCATCACGTGCAACGCGTGCGCATGGATGACCAGCACCAGTCTGGTTAGTGCTGTGTCGTGATTAGAAAGAAAATCATGAATCTGTGTTTTGTAATGGTAGGACACAGTCAGTGCCAGTAATCATTCAAAATATATCAGAGAAAGAGTTGCCGGCTCTTACCTCCCGTTGGAATTCCGGAACAGTGCCAAAATCTCTTCGAAGGTCTTATTTTTTGTTTCAGGAACTTTTTTATACGTAAATATCCAAAAAATTGCAAGGAATACACTAAAAGGCAGGAATGTATAGTTTTCCAGTAGTGCCTGCAAAATAAACATAGTTAGCTTTGTACTGAAACAGAATTAAAATTCACAATAATGATTATGTGATGGTCGCCGTCAACCAATATGTTAGGTAATATACGTGATCTATTTAACCGGCTTAGGTCCAATATTCAATTTCGTTATTACTTGATTGGAATCAATATTGACAGCAATACAACTGACCGTAATTGTAAGATCATTGTGCCTGTACCAATATTAATTAACGGATGGCAATTGGAATCCTACACACATTGTTGGATAAACACACGTTGAGACCTACCTTCATGCTAGGAAAGCCAATCCCGACAACGAAATTGGCCATCCAATTAACTAATACGGCGATAGCCATCGCGCTGGGGCGGGGACCCTGCGAGAACAGCTCGGCAGTGATGAGCCAGGGGATGGAGCCGGGGCCCACCGCGAAGAACACCACGAAACTCAGTGTCGATACCACCGACAAGTAGCTCATCCAGTCAATCATTTCCTGCACATAGCCGAAGAACTCCTATCAGGGGATAGCAATGATGTCCTTTCCCGTCGCCGACCGGATGATGAAATAAACCACAAACATAAATGCACATCACACACTAGTCTGTCCGTGTGTCCGTCATGCTCCACGCGATGCGAGGAGTTCCGACTCAGTTGTTGAGTGCTGGTAGCGTAGTGTCGTCCATCTATCGTATGTACTGCGAATGCTGGTGATAAGTGCCATCCTGCTTTTGAGCAGTGTTTGTGTGATTATAAATTTCGCTTCATTTAAAAACGCGTGCGCTGAGCTCCCCGTGAACTTTTACCACAATTTGGTGGTCAACAAAAATAGTGTTAGTGCTATGTGAGTGATGTTCCTAACATTTATATTTGAGAATTTATTCCCATTATTTACAATGCTTTCCTACCGAGAGTCCGGTTTCGGAAACAGGAAAGTCGAAGAGGGGGGAGGACTAGCGAAGCGACGAGTCTATGTGTCTCAATGATTGCTGAAAACTATTATTGTAAACAAGCCAAAGTCAACAACGGACGTTGATGACAATGATTTGTTGATGCCAATATCAGGTTTCAAGACCATTGGTGACACATACACCCGATGAAGCAAATGACAGTGTGTGAGAAATAAACCAGGGATTAAAGATGAGGTGCATGCATTAGTGTAACTAACAAGACTAAGTAATACAACGATATGATTTTGGTAAATTTAGAAATTTGAAAATGATAAAATATTCAGACAAAAATGTCTCAAATACTACTTACTCTGTATTCACGTTTTGATGATTTGCAAGACACATCAAATAATAATTCTTGTAATGTTTCTTATTATAATAATGAAATTGTCTTATGACAGATAAATACATAAATTTGGATCAAGTCACCACAAATATTATACGTAATCGTATATGAGACCTTAAGTTATATAAGAGTTATATAGAAACGTTGTTACATTTTTTTTGCATATTATTTATATAAGTATACCACATCTGCATTTATACAGGCTCAATAAATTGATATGAAAACAGTTAAATAACTGTTATCATGTACCAAAAAAATACCTTTAGTCACATTTAATTATGGAACCAACTGACAATATACTATAGTGTGTAATGCAAAACATCTTGATGTGAACAAATATTTAAGAAAAGTATAATATTAAGGCGTTTCAGTATTCAGACGCACAAAAGTCTAAATAATTCAATGAAAATAAATCTAATTTCGAAAATATTAATTTAATAAGTTGATTTGGAAGAGATCGAGCAACCAATTGGGGTATGATAGAAAATCAGTAATGAAGTATTGATAGTCAAGAACGTTTACAGATAGAGGTGGAGAAAGCGATGAGGAAGCGTGCCAAAGCAATTGTTTAAATATAGGTAATCCTTGATCAAGACACCGTTAAAAAAAGAGACAATAATATAATATTATGTTCCTCAAGAATTTATTAATGCAACATGTTTGAATGCGGTGTCTATCAAGGAATACATTTAGGCCCAGTATAACAAACCGAAGAATGAAATACTGGCCCAACTTATTCTAAATTACATAAATAAACAAATATCGAATGAATACTTTAAGAGTTATTTCGTGGTTGTTTTCATTGACTTTAGTTGCTTTGAAAAAGTTATGCTGTATATGTTACGGAGGTGGCTGAGTAAGTTATTATGCAAATTTCCGACTATTCTTTGACCAAAGTGTTTATAACTTTCAAGTACATTATTATTAACTTCACAGAAAGCAGTTTCAACATTATTTCTCGTCTGTTTCGAATAAAAGTGAGAAATCAACCACAATTTTATAAGACACACCTTTATTAGAAATGAAATGGTTATGAAAATAGAGAAGATGAACATTCCCCCGAGGCCGTAGAGGTGCAGCGTCCGTCTTCCAGTGCGGTCCATGAGTGGCAAGGACACTAGCGTCATGCCAACCATGATGGCCCCGATACCCATGGTCGCAAACTTCGCCGACTCGTCCGTCAGACCCGAAGAAGTGAACAGCGAAGTGGAGTAGTAGAACACCTGAGAAGCAGATGGGGTCTCATAGTGTTTTCAGGTTTTTGGCTTGGAAAATTGATAAAATACCATGTTCATATTTTCTGCCTCAGTAAGCAATCGTATACAATATTTGCGTGAAAGTACTCAATTTTTTACTGTCTGTTGAAAAAGTAGGAATTCTGAGTCTTACACGGATAGATTTCATCCTCAATATGACAGATTACAACTAAGTATACGGTCCTACATAGATCACTTACTGCGTTGATGCCACTGAGCTGCTGGGACAACTGCATGACGACGCCGATGAGCAAGGGAGCACGTAGCGTTGGAGAACAAAGAAGTTCCCTCATTGAGATAGACGCCTCTGCCTGCTGAGCCCGTTCCTCGGCACGCATTTCTTCAATATCTTCTTCCACCTTGAAGGGAGATGAACATGAAATGAAACATGGAGGTTTGATAAAGAAATTAGAAAACATAAGCAAATCATCGAAGTAAATGAAATGACATTTCCTACCTGATTGCTAGCACGTAGTCGTCTGAGAGCCCGTCGAGCCTCCTCTTCCCATTGGCGTGTGATTAGTAAGTACCGGGGCGACTCCGGACAGGCAGGCAGCAACAATAGTTGCAGGATCGCCGGACAGATTGCAAGACCTGGACATGATTGTAGCTAGTCCTTAAATTCACTTAATTTCAAACACATTTTTATCATCACTAAACCGTCGCTGTAGATGACAATAGAATGTGACCTCCCCTAAGAAAATCATTATCATACTATGACATCTTTATTATCTGCTACCCTTATAATTGTCCTGATAATAATATCCACTTTAGCTTAAATTTCCAAAGTTGTCAAACAAACAAATTCCGCTCTCAAAACAAGCACATGAACTTCAAAACTTCCATCATCACCAGACATATAGTAAATTCCAGTAACCGTGTCGAGATAAATAAATGAAATAATTCCCAACTCTAAGTTAACTGCACTTGAAGCTTCAACGTCACGTCGTTTATGTCAACTAGCAACTTGAAAGTTGTCCTTAACTATTAAATTTCGCACCTGCAGCGGCCGTGTTTCTTCAACGCACTCTCACTTTTCCTTTCATCTCTAATTACTGCAATCTGTTATTTCGCAGTTTCAAGGCCTAGGTGTGCGAGTTCTGAACAAGCTTTGAATTCGTCGTGTTTTAGCGTCTGAAAGTTTAAATGCAGTTCTGAATTTAGTGCTTCACTTTGATGTCCTTTAGATTCGTCTGTTTTTCAAGTTGTCATGTTTGAGTTTATTTTGTGTAGACAAACTAGTCGAAATATTCATAACTAAGATATTATTAGCGTGGTCATTCACATGATTAGTTATGAGTTTTAGATGTCTTCTAAAACATTATTAGGGACTGTTGTAAGTCTTCTGCTTTTATTTTATAGTGAAAATGCTGCGTTTCATGCAGTTTCCGCTTATTTACTGATTATTTACAATACATGAACGTTGGACAGGTGAATAGGGGCGTCAGCGTATTTGTAGACACGCCCCGCGGTCAGCTGTTTGTACCTACGATAGTATCTGTGGATAGAATCTATACATTTGCTGTAATATTACGACCTATTCTTCGATTTATAGTTTGGATATCGAAAAATCTAAGTTTTGGGCTGGAATATGGGTAGGTACCTGCTACAATCTATGTAAGTATTCGTCACAAATTTTACTATGCAGTGTAAAGGAAGTCTCAGCAGACGATATGTAGCAGTCCGTCAGATGGCAAACGAATTTAAAATACGATTTCCAAGAGATTAAATCGAGTCAAGCAAGTTTCCAATCTTAAAAAATTACTACGGGTAGTTGCACCTGTCACGATGATATTCAACACAAGCATGAACTACCATAAAATCTGAATAGACAGCTTACCAAGTAAAATAGGCCATCCTTCATCGGTGCCGAGAATCTGTTCGATGCCCAGAACTTGTGAGAGGAGTAGCCCCACTGTGACCGCCAGTTGGTTGACCGTGCCCAGCCCCCCGCGTAGGTTCAGGGGCGCGATCTCCGATATGTACATTGGCACTAATGATGTGTTTAACCCTGGACAAACAAACAAATCACTAAACCAAGTGTTGAAAGGAAAGGGCCGGCGCTCATACGGCGGAGCGCAGCGCATTATTTTTCACTTCTTCTTCTTATCGTGTGGGTAGTAATGCCTAAACGACTCCACACACCCTAGTCATCATCATCATCTGCCTAGCCTTTTCCCAACTATATTGGGGTCGGCTTCCAGTGAAACCGGATTCAGCTGAATACCAGTGTTTTACGTGGAGCGGCTGCCTACCTGACCTCCACAATCCATTAACTGGGTAACACGGTACTTCTTGGCAAGACTGGAGTCAGATTTACTGGCTTCTGACAATCCGTAACGACTGCCAAAGATCTACAAATGACAGCCGAGACCAACGGCTTAACGTGCTTTCCGAGGCACGGAGGAAACTCGGTATATTAAGATGGTCACCCATCCACAGAAAAACCTTGGCAAGCGTTGCTTAACCTTAAAGATCGACCCGTGCGGCTGTTATTATTTAGCCACGAGCTCCAAGCACCCTAGTGTCGGTTTCTAAACCACCTCAAGGATTCCGTGCCTTCCGAAGCACGGAATCATCTTTTTATCAAACGATCAGGTGATTCAAACGTGCAAAATTCTAGCCAAACTAAAAACAACTTTACAAAGTATGCTTCCCGTAGGAGTCGAAACCACGACCACCGGAACACATTTTTCACTGTCAAACTATATCGACATTGAAGTACTTACCACAGTTGACTCCTATGATGAACCTTCCGAATATGAGGAGCTCGTAACAGTGTGATATCTTGGTGAAGCCCATGAGACTCGCGCCGCTGATGCCCAGGATGTTGTTTAGCAGTAAGCCCCCTTTCCTGGTAGAACGGAGGTATTAAACAATAGTAGTTTATCTACTACACATCTTTTTTGAATGATGTCAACTACAGAGTATGTGAAACTCTGCCTCTACTAGCAGATTAGGAGTGAACTATAAATGTTCATTGTAGGATTCCAAAGCAAAGTAAATTTCTTGTGATGTAGATGAAGTATTCTTTACAAATCTAATATTATATTGTGCAAACATTAATAGAAAGAATAGAAAGTTTTTATTTCAGACCGGAGTCCATAGGGTTAGTTACAATTTAACTTAAATTCTAGTGTTAGTAGGTTACAGACACATAACAATATACAACTAAAGTGAGTGATTTTTTAAACCCTATTGGTCATTTTGCTGTATATCAACTGTGCAGAGTGAACATGTTTATTTCGGCATTGTATCAATTATCTGTAATATTTGTGATTTTGATACCAAAGTTAAAATCCCAAATGCCAATCATGCTATCGTTTCATGACAAAGACATTTGTATTGATGAAATGTCTAAAGTTAAAAAAGAACAATACGCGCACTGCACCTTAAGCGCTAAATGACGCAGTCTGTGTTGTATTCCCCGTTGTTTTATATTTGATTATGTATTTTTGTATTTATATGTATGTATATAAAATTCTTCAAATAGGTACTAGTGACTGAATGGATGACTGACTGACAGACAATTTTATGCGTAGCCGAAACTACTGGTCGCAGAAAGCTGAAATTTGACATGGAGCTTTCCTAAACTCCGTATGTGAGCACTAAGAGAGGATTTCCCGTATTCCTACGGGAACGGGAAAAACAGGATATGCGCTTACAAATTCGTGGGTAAAACTAGTTGAACATACGTATAAGTACAATTTTTTCCACTTTACACATTGTCTCTAATATCATCGCAAATTGCTAAGTAATAAATTGATGTCTCGGAATATTATGTTACTGAGTGTCAGAGTCCAAAATTGTGGGGTTTGGCGTTTCAATCGTGAAATTGAACATTTACTAACAATTATTTCAGTTATTGCGGTTTTCAATGAACTGAAATAGCGTTACTAACGGAACTGAATGCGTTAACAAATTTGTCAAATATAATAACATCTAGAGAATATTGACGTTTCAAATTGAAACGGACAAATTGGTTTGGCGTGCTTTCTAATTCTATTTGGAAAAATCTTTTAATTATTAAGTATTGGTATTACGAAGATCGTATTAGTCATCGTCTGCCTAGCCTTTTCCCAACTATATTGGGCTCGGATTCCAGTTAAACCGGATTTTGCTGCATACCGGTTTTTTACGCGGAGCGGCTGCCTACCAGACATACCTCCACAACCCATTAACTGGATAACACGGTATTTTATGGCAAGATTGGAGTCAGATTGACTGGCTTATGACTATCCGTTACGACTGCCAAAGATCTACAAATTACAGCCGGGACCAACGGCTTAAGGTGCTTTCCGAGGCACGGAGAAAACTCGATATGTTAAGATGGTCACCCATTCATTGATCAACCTTGTTAAGCATTGCTTAACCTTGAGAATCGACCCGTGCGGCTGTTATTATCTAGTCACGAGCTCCTCATTATGAAGATCTTAGTAATTTGATATTTTGGCTCAAAACCAACAGTTTCATTCTTGGTTGTTGGCTTGAGATTTCTTGGTGATGAAACGGCATGTGCCCTTTCACTCACACGACACAACAGCACTCCGAGTTCCCTATACCTATATATGTTGGGAGTCTTCTTTTTTTACTATTGATAGGCACGCGCTTTACCACCATCTCACCTGAAGGTAAGCGATGATGTGGTCGAAGTTGGAGCACGCTTGCCTAGAAGTAACCTATTCACTCTTGACTTAAAGACTCCCAGGTTGTAGCTATCGGAAAACACAAAATCCGGCAGGGAATTCCACTCCTTAGCTGTACCTACGCATTATGAATGTGTTCCCAAAACGTTTTGTGCGTATGGGTGGGTTTCCACCATGTACCGGTGGCGCATCGCCGTTCGTCTTGTGGTCCGATGATGGAACGGGCTTGGCGGAATTAAATTAAGCAATTCCGTCGCACATTCCCCAAAATGCAGCCGGTAGAAAACTGACAAGCTAGCAACTCGTCGTCGATGCTCAAGACTTTGGAGCTTCGTCGCGACGAGCCTCTCATTGCCAATGATCCTCTTGGCTCGTTTCTCAATTGACTCAAGGGCATCAAGCTGGTATCTGGCAGATCCATCCCAAAGATGAGAGCAGTATTCCATACACGATCGGACTTGCGCTTGATAGAGTTTGAGCAGCTGTTTCGGCGTGAAGTACCGTCTCACCTTTGCTAGGATCCCCAACTTCCTTACAGCTACTTGAGCTTTTGCCTCTATGAAAGAGCCAAAATTGACAGTAGATATTAATGTAACCCCAAGAAGCTCAAGTTGGTCGGTTATCGGCACGGTTGCACCTCAGAAAGATGGAGCTGGGTGGAATTGCCTCCTTTTGGCGGAAAATAGACACGCTTGGGTCGTAGCAGCATTGAACTTGACCAGATTGGCATCATCCCACTAAGAGACAGCCTGTAAGGACACATTCAAGCGCTCAACCATAGCCTCCCGGAGAGACCGGATCTGCGACCCACCAGCTCGTGCGTCGGACACGTTTCTCTCAGCAACAGTACTGTCCTCTGCATACCCAAAGGTACCGGGTTTACGCAGATCATTAATATGCAGCAAGAACAGTGCAGCCGAAAGCACCGACCACTGAGGAACCCCGGCATTAATATCCAGCAGTCCAGACGAGCAGCCATCTATGACCACTCGGATAGACCAATCCCTTAGGAAGTCTGCGATCCAATCACACAAACCGGCGGGCAGACCGAAGGAAGGAAGCTTACTAATAAAGCTATCGTGGCAGACCCTGTCGAAGGCCTTCGAGATGTCAAGGGAGACCGCTAGTGCCTCCCCGTGCTTCTCTATGGCTTCACTCCAGATGTGAATGGCATACGCTAGAAGATCCCCAGTTGACCGATTTCGGCGGAACCCGTATTGAGTCTTCACTCGAAAGAATTTTTAAACAAGCAGGTGAATATTGGTAAAAAAATATGTTATTAATATTTGTTATAGAGCACGTTACTGAGTGAAGGACAACACGATGGCGCGGTTGGCGCAGAGGTTGGGCGATTGACTGCTACGCAGCGTGTCGCGGGTTCGCTTCCCATACAGAACAAATATTTGGCTGTTAGTGTATGTGACTTTGTATATTTGTAAACGCACCCACGATAAACGAGAAATTCCTAGTGTGGCAACGTTTTTTTTTTTAAAAAAAATGAACAGCTGAAACTGCTGGTCGTAGAAAGCTGAAATTTGGTATGTAGGTTCCTTGAGGAGTATAGCGGAGTGAGAGGATTTTTAGAAATTCCTAAGGGATCGGGAAAAAACGGGAAACGGGCGTACGAAGTCACGGGCAACAGGCAGTATCTTTTTAACTTATTGCGTAAGACTCGACATAACCGAGGTCGAATAGACACCCCTAGGACTGATTCTGTTAGTAGTTATATCTTTAAATAATTATACCAATGTTGATTGCTCAATCGCTAACTAAAAAATAACTACTGATCGTTAGTAAGCACATTACTTGAGAACGACTGAACTGACTTAGTTATTTTTTTTTAAACAGCGATCGCCCCGGCTTCGCACGGGTGCTAATTAACTTACTCGAGAATCATTCTATCTATTACAAAAAAAAACCCGCATCAAAATTCGTTGCATAATTTTAAAGATCTAAAAATACATAGTTCCTCGAGAATCACTTTATCTATTAAAAAGACCCGCATCAAAATCTGTTGCGTAATTTTGAAGATCTATGCATACATAGGGATGAGAGACAGCAAAAGCGACTTTGTGTTATACTGTGTAGTGTACGTTTAAGATAAGGAAAGAAAAATGTGAAAATTTGGGACAATCTGAATGCGCATTTATCGAAAGGATTTTTGTTCCTAGAAACTCAGTTGGACAGGAGAAAAGCTCAGTCAGCGAGTCCAAAATAAGAGTCATCACGACGCCACCCTTACCTTCCGAATCTGTTCGCGATCATGCCACCAGAGAACCCGCCGAGCATGCCACCGATAGCGAAGATGCTGACCGCTATGGAGTACAGTCTGTTCACAGTGTCGTCTTGTAGGTCCATGCCATACCGGTTCTTGTAGACATCCTTCATGAAGTTTGCGATGTTCTGCCGGACAAAAACAACGGTATTTGATAAAAAAAAAAAGATATCACCTGCCTAGCCTTCTTACAATTATATTGGGGTCGGCTTCTCATCAAACCAAATTCAGTATTCTGTCTCTTATTTCCAGTAGGCTGGACTGTCCGTACGTGAATCGCTGTTGCGCCATTTCTCATGGAACGGCGCAGCGGCGGTGAAGTGTCGGGCAGTACACTGCCGCTGTGTATGTTGTGTTGTGTATGCTTTTATTGTATATGTTAGTTGTTGTTATATTTGTATTTGTGTTATACAGTTGTTTTTAAATTACTAACATAGGATAAGTCTTTTACTAACAAATGAGTCATGGTTACTCGCTTATTGAATAAATTGAATTGAATTATTATTTTACGTGGATCTGACCTCCATAGTCCAGTAACTAGGTTACACGGTATTTCTTGGTCAGATATCTTTTTGTGTCAGATTTCCTGGCTTCTGACAATCTGTAACGATTGTCAAAGATCTATAAATGACAGCCGGGATCAACGGCTTAACGAGCTTTCTGAGGCACGGTATATAAAGTTTGTCACCCATCCACAATCTTACGATGGCAAGCCTTTGCTTTATTTTGAAGATCGATCAGTGTTCCTCTCATTTTGAAACATACATACAATTATTGTTTTCTAAGATGCATTGAAATGCCTATTCAATACTGATCAACATTTGGTTGCGCATACCTAAAAAAACTGACGCCAAGCTCAATGACGGCTCAATCACGCTAAGTAAGCTTAACTAACATGACGAATTCACAATCCACTGCTCTATCCTCTTACTTTAATTCAATAACAGTTTACTAAAGAGAAACACCACTTCGTTATATTACTGCAAACTAGAGCGGACAGCGATGAATAAATGCAATAAAACTTATGTCAACAGCCTAGATATATTGTAAAGCGGTACGAAATGTTTTCATTACAATCAAATCAAAAACCTCTATTTCAGAGCACTTTCGAACTGTCGAGATATTTCAGTCAAGTAGGTGAAGCTAGAGATAAGAGCAGCAAGTATGTTTTGTAGCAAAACACAATCTCTGATCCTGTGACAGTTGTCAATAAAATTCATACTGCTTCAGGTCATCACTTCCATCAATAATAGGGGTCATAGGTCATACGTTCATTCATCAAAGTCAAAAGGAATTTATTAAAATTTGGCTGAAAATCAGCACTTTTTGAATGTCAAAATTAACATGAAGACAGTCCTCCAAATTGCCCAAGTCACCACTTCCTAGTGTTTTAGCTGGGAAGAAAAAGTGGCGCAACAAACTTCCCAGCAACAAACATCGTCTTCTATGCCTCTTAATATATTTATATTTATTCAGAAACAAGACAAGTTTCGATCCACAGTATGTGTTAGTAGCACATTTAATCAGTAGACAAACAAAAAAACTACTGGATTGAAATTATACAATCGAATTGTAAAATTTGAAATGAATATTTGAAATTACTTAAAAAAAAACAATAATTAAAACTAAAATTGTTGCCAAAATTAAATTAAAGATGTCAGTGACTTATGATGTCAATAGTTGAATAAAATCTGTATAAAATTTAAACTAAATAAAATGTCAATAACTTATAATTAAGCAATCAAATGTTTGTTAGTCGTTTAAATCTTCACTTGCAATCAGTCCTTTCACAGAACGATTCATATATAATTGTGTCTGCAATCGAGACGGTTCTCTAATTGAGGGTCGGTCACTCGAGTCCTTCAGTAACTCATTGAGTTGAGTTCCGTCGCCACCAGCCGCCCGGTGTGTGTGTTTACATCTAGTTCACAAGTAATTGGAGACTAGTGGGATGAATTCAGTGTCGGCACATTGCTTGAACTAACTTGTCCGCTCACTGTAAACTGGGACTATATCGATACTCTATGTACTTTCTCGCTCGTGTTTATCAACTGGGCAGCTAATTGCAGCAATTTGTTAGATGTCTCGATTTGACCGTTTTTGAGATTGGTTTGCTCTTGATTTTAGAGATGACAGGGACAAAATCGACGATGGCGCGTTTTTTTTTATTAATGATGGGTTTTCTCTTGACTCTCTTATGTCATAGATGACAGGGGCAAAGTCTACGATGGAGCGAGCCTACCCAGAAGGAGCCTGTTCACTCTAACTTTGATGAGGTTAGGGTTGTAAGTTTTGGAAACACAGACGCAGGCAGAGAGTTCCACTCCTTTGCTGTGCACTTTATAAAAGAAGTTTACTCAAAAGAAGCCCGTTCGCTCTAAGTTTGAAGAGATTTGAGTTGCATGCGTTAAAAAAATACAGTTTTGAGGATTGAGATGACTCTAAGCAATAGGACTAGTAAGATTCATCGCGTTTTCTAGTACCTAATAAACTGCAGTCCAAATCAATGAAAACTGTATTTTTCAAAAACATATCTCACACTAAAAGTACTAGAAATAGATTAAAATGAAAGTTATGGTCTCAAGTGCTTTTCCCAGTCCGTATGCATCGGTTGAATGGTGCCCAATGGAAAAAAAGTTTCTAGCTTTCACTATAAAACCCAGTCAAGCGTAAACTGTTTTAAATTGCTATCGAATACAACCAATTTGGTTCACTGTACACCTTATACATGTTTTTAAAGAAACGCAGTTCTCAGTCTTAGAGAGGCTCTTAACAAAAGTACTATCACTAAAATTGAGGTTGTTTAAGTAATTTTCCCAATATATAGATCCGTTGGTTCGAATAACAAACTTAAAAAATAAAGTCTACGTTCTATCTTTATCTGTAAAACCCACTTTATAGTAGTCTGTGTTAAGGCTTGTATACATGCCAGTGACCTTGTGCATACAAACGGAGCTAACGCCTCCGCTCGCTGTGGCCTCTACGCGCCACTCCGCTACTCGTGTTTTGCACGAAAAACTACTGTTTTATATAGTATGTATAGTATATTTGTATTGGTTTTGTATTGCAAAGCAGTAGATATTTCTTTTTTTAGTTTTTGTTGAAAAATTAAGGAGTAAAATGGTTTCATCTCAACGATTTGAAGGTGGTGGAGGATTTTGTGTATTTTTCTTATTATGTTTACCGATACATACATTCTGGCTAAACCAAATTACGTACCACATGTAGATTACTACCAATTTTTTTTCAGAAAATATCGACGAGAAACTGCTTCATCTGCACGCTTGTTTTAAGCTTTTTCGAGAGAGCGGCCTTAATGTTACTGAATAAAATTAGTTTGAAACGTTTTACTGAGATTGCTGATTGATCGGATTCGACATAAATACAGTATCATCGTTACTATCAAAATCGATGTCCATATACCCACATCAACTGCCACATTTCACATCATACACTATTTTGTCGCAAAAATATTAAACGTTTTTAGAATTCTTCTTTTTGTGGAATTTAGATACAACCCACACATACAAAATACTGATATACAGCAAAAGAAAAACTAGTGTTGGAAACGGGATTTCTAATACCTACTGAAATTGTACATCCACATGGAGCAATTATCGTTTAATTGCTTATACTTTCTTTCTTACTATGAAAAGAGGTATTTTTTACATTGGAAACAATAATTGTAATAAACTGGATACGAGAATAAAGAAGGTGTGGCTGACCTTGCCAGGAGCGTTGATGACACCGGTGTTGTACCCGAACTGCAACATGCCCAAGACTGCCGCCAGAATTGCATACGACAGGAAGAATGTAAGACCCTGAAACAATACCACTTCATAATAACCAGAAACAAATAAGATATTCCACATAAAAATTTGAAAAGGTGCATAAATTCAACAATAACACATGTCATGACGTGAACAGCGCTTTAAAGTCTTGATTTTATGTTTCATTATTTATTGCGGTGACAAATCCACACGAGGACATCCACTGAAACAAAAACTGCAGCACATACAAACAGAAACTTAAAAAAAAATATATGAAAACAAAAATTAACAAAAAAAGCAGCATTTAACTATCAAACATATGCTCCTACTGTTTATGTTCCAATCTTTAATTCTGAATTTCCCCGAATATTATTTAAAATACATAGTTTTAAAACTTTTGGATCATTCATAAACTATTATACTTGATAGGCATATTTCGTCAGTGCTCACAATTTAAGCGTTCTTGACCAAATTGACAATGACTATTACTGCCAATTGAAATAACGTCGTCGAGACGCTTCGGAAAAATGTATTTTGCCCTCGGCCACAGAGCACAACATAATTACATTAAACTCGAATAGACTTCGATATTTGTTAGGGTATGAATATTAAAATGATATTCTCTGATCGAATTATTGTCTTGTGTGGTATCTGCATCTAAGTTTATTTAGTGCACGCTCCACGGCACTAACTCAATTCGTTTCTTCAACGTTGTGAGCGGCGAGGGCTCTGCACTAAGCACATGTTTTAAGTAATATTTTTGATGCAATCACTTTGTTATCTTGTCAACCCAGATAACGTAGTAAACTGAAGCTTTATATTTGAACCTATACAGTCTCCCTGTTGTCAGAATCTATCGAAGCCAATGTTTGAACATGTTGGTTCTACAATAATGTGATACCAACCTGTATTGGAAAGCAGCTTTTGCGAACTTGCTTCGCTTTTCGAACCTTGTGAACTTTACACGATGTCTTGCACTTACTATAAGTGTACATCATGTCATAGTACATCAGGGCATCACTTACTGCTGATGGGTCTACTTTCAGGCAACTAGTTGTGGCGTACTTTGCTGATCTTCTGATGTCTCGAACCTGTTGGTATCCAATTCATCATAAGTTACCTACCTGTTCTACGGCTTCCTCTGCTTCTGTTAAAAGTCTTCGCCCGGTATACCGAGATCCATCCCAAATTTTGAGCCCGATGCCAATTTTATCATTTTGATTCCTTACTTAGTGGTATTAAGTATTTGTACCATTTATGATTAATTAATTTAAACATTCATGCACGACATTAAAGTAAGAAGGAAGCCATAATACAGTTCTAAAACAATAAAAAGAAATTATAATAATTATAATTTAAAAAAGGAAAACTGTTCCTGTTTATAACTAAATACATAAGAACAGTCTACAAAGCTATTTGGTATACAGGAAAAAATATTTCTTTTTCCTTTGGACCTGCCAATATTTATTTCTAATAATGTCTACATTATAAATTTGTAAGCTTATGACATAGGTTACTCACGAGTGTGGTGTACAATCACACCACAACAACATTGTTTAAAAGTAGTTGCAAGTTAGCTGCCTGTTTACCGAATAGCTTTGTTGACTGTTCATAATTATTTGAATACCTGATCCAGCTGTCTGACGCCTGTCTCGTTGTCTTCTTTGTATTCTATTCGTGCTATCATATAATTGTAATTTTCATAACCAAATCCTGGACTAATATTGCACTTTTATGTAAAACAACAAACACACGCTTCAAAATTAAGCATTTTCACTTTTTTCTTGAAAGTGAAAATACATATTCGTCGTTGTAGTGCGAGAAGTCACTAAGTGACATTTTTAGGCAAAATGAGTTAATGATGTAAAAGTGTTTTTTTTTCTACCTTATGAAAAGGTAATAAAGTTGATTTTCTTAATATTTCAAATAATACGAGAATGCCAGAAGTACGTAACTACTTGTTAAGGCAAAAAGTCACTCGATGAAAATTAACTAACGGTACTTGAGTAATTTCCCAAAAAACATTTTGGTGTCAGTTACAGGCTTTTTTATGACTTTAAGTAATATAACAGGGTTATAATTATCTCAGTTATAACTAAAGATGATATAGAGGAGTTAACAAACAAGATTTAGCCCTAATCGCAGCTCCAAAGCTTTAATGGACGACGTAATACAGCTTTGAGAGTTATAATAGCGCTAGTAGCAGCAAGTATACTTAATACGTTATAGCTTTAAACTTTCTGTGACACCCAAGTCTTTATAAAGTGTTTGCCGACTCCGTTTAACACTTATTGTTGTATAGTTATAGCAATGTACTGCTTTATACCACTGAAGGTGCTATATTGACTATTATTGCAGACATAGGCTATAAAACAGAGATTGTCGAGAATTTAGTAACACAAGAAACTAAAGGTGTCAAATAACTCCTCTATTTAGGTTTAACCTGTAATTAAGGGTTTAACTAAAGCTTATTGTGTTAGACAGTACTCTTTTAAAGACGTTTTAATGGTACTGGTGTCAAACAATGCAAGTATGGGTCGTTTTTAACACTGACCTCACTTTTGTAAAGTTCGCCATTGTTTTGGTAACCTAACAATTAATATTATTTCGAGTTATTCAACATTTGACTACAATATACAATTTTTTTTACATTATTTGAAGCGTTCCATGAATGCAACTTAATTTTACAAACCACTGCTCAGGAAGCAGAAATTAATAATAAAGTTTAGCTTGAGGTGCCTATTTTATTAGCATAACTTTTCTTTTAAATCTTTAATAAATCTTAGGCGCGTTAAAATTGAGATGAGAAACATGGTATAAATTTACCGTGAAATCATAAGGGCAGTCATTTTTCACTTCACATACTTAAATAACTTAATATTCCATAATATTATTCTACTGTGTTGAATAATGGATGACATAACACTTCCACTACGAACAAATTTAATTTTAGTAAGGTTATTGGCTTCTTCAATCTTGACGTGCGCTTTTTTACCACCTGTAGTGCTCACCAACGCGGTATTACAACGTTAATACAGGTTAAAGTAGTAGCTGACGATGAATAAGCGCTCTTGTGCAGCTTCAATATCTATTTGTGACATCGTACTATAGGCTTCCTATAACTTTTACCTGTAAAACTGTGGGTCTCTTTCGTGGTTATAATTGAGTTAGAGCATGCTCTCTCTCAACTCAGTTATAACTCTAATGTTTGTACTATCTCTAATGTTTTGTACTAACTTTTCCCAACTATATTGGGGTAGGCTTTCAATCAAACCGGATTTAGCTAAATACCAGTATTTTACGTGGAGCGGCTGCCTACCAGACCTCCACAACCCATTATCTGGATAACACGGTACTTCATGGCTAGACTGTAGTCAGATTTACTGGCTTCTGATTATCCGTAACGACTACCAAAGATCTTCAAATGATAGCCGAGACCAACGGCTTAACGTGCTTTCCGAGACACGGAGGAAACTCTGTATGTAAAGATGGTTACCCATCCACAGACCAACCTTGGCAAGCGTTGCTTAACCTAGTAGCTTGACCTGTGCGGCTGTTATTATCTAGCCACGAGCTCCTCAACTACCGGGGCTGCACTGCGCTCACTGATGTTACCTAGTTACTACTCGCATACAATACAGCTGTACCAAGAGTTAATTAAGTAACACAACAATTTACTAACTAACCTAAAATAAATTTTTTGAGTATGCTAAAAATAACTATCTTACTTTTTATTATATTTCTCAGTAAATAAAAAAATTTAGAGAATTTCCTGAATATTAGAATGCAAGGTAAAAATATCAATACTTTTTTCATAGGAAGCATTTTTGTAGCTGTTATGTGTTATGTACCGATCATGAGAACAAAAAACTTCAAAACGCGTTTATCTCGAAACTAGCTTTTTGCACTTAGTTATTTCTCGCACTACAACAATGCTACATGATTTTTGACAATTACTTCAGCTGCATATCTCCTTTTGTCGATCAAAATTTTAACCGTCTTTGAATTTGAAAGTGTCAACTTTCAACACCATCAGGCTTCATACCGTATAGATATGCAGCTTAACCCACACATTTTCTGAATATCATCATCATTGTACGTACCTGTTCTAGCAGTCTGAGTTTCCGCCTCTGTGAGTGTTCCTCAAGCCGGTCCACGTATTCTCGCAGCTCTTCTATTTCTTCTTTTACTTGCTGCACAGTGTCCAACTCTTGCTTGATGGCGACCATGTCACGTTTCACCTGAGAATATTTTTACCTTTATCATCATCATTATCTGCTTAGCCTTTTCCCAACTATATTGGGGTCGGCTTCCAGTCAAACCGGATACAGGCGAATACCAGTGTTTAGTAGATTTTATAATTAGTGCGATAACGCAATGCATCCGAACTACGATAAGTTCCCAGAAATATTTCAACATCTATATTCTAGTTAGTTTCCTCCACTCGTTTCAACCTCAGCCGGTCAATTTTATATTATTACTTGGACATGTTTACAGTATTGCACTGCTATAAACGTGTCGAAGTGATGGCTTGAGTGAAGTGATTACGAAGTGAGGTCACATCGTGATCATTTCACCCAATCCTTCACTTCGAGATGTTTACAAAATCGCACTGCTGCTCCGCCGCCATTTGTTAATTCGTTAAATTGGCAGCTACAGGTTGTTATTTCGAAGAGATTTCTATTTGCAACTGTGTCGAGTGTAGTGAAGGAATTTTCCTTCGAAATGACTCAGAATGTGGCTGTAAATCCGAAAGGGTGGAATTTGAAAACTAAGTAAAAGTAATCATTATACTGTGGACCATCTTTTATCGGTTCCGATGCAAAGAGCTGTCGCCAAAAGTGAATTAGTTTGCTACGGCCAAGTTCAGATTATAGAATCAATACTTTGATTCGTCTGTTAATAGCTTGTTCACAGATTTAACTGAAATCTGTGAAAGAATAAGATTGTAAGCAACTGTTTACTATCTTATTATTTTTAATTTGTTTATTGTATTGTAAGAGGGACATTGATTTTTGACATACCAGGCATGTAAATGAAGTTTTATAGTTAATCCATCAACACCAAATTAAGTACCGACTTTAGGTTTGTCAGTTTAGGTAGATTTTAAAGTGTGCATTTTATACTGAAAACCGGCCTAGTGCGAGACGGACTCTCACACGAAGGGTTCCGTACCATAAACAGAAAAAACACATATTTCTTGTATGGGAGGCCCTTTTTTTTAAATAACTTAAATTTAATATTTATTGATAGAGCAGCAATAGAAATAAACGCTTTATGAAAATTTCAACTTCTACCTCTTACGGTTTTTGAGATACAGCCCACTGACAGACAGACGGACGCACGGACAGCGGAGGCTTAGTAACAGGGTTTCGTTGGTTACCCTTCGATTAAGGAACCATAAAAGGATGGCTTTCAATAAAATATGAACTTTGCATACAGTTTCTTGTTCCGAACATTAAGTTATGTTGTTTTGTTTTACACCACTTTGAAATAATGGCATTAATTAATAAACGATTAACTAACTATTAGGTACCAGTTATATTGTTTTAGGAACGGCGACTATAATATATAAAAACAATTTAATTTAATTTGCAGTAGAATACAGGAGTCTATTTTTTTGCTTGTTATTTTAGTTATTTAAGGGCAATTTTGTTCAAAAAGCAAATATATTTCCTCGAAAAAGATGTAATGGTAATCAAAAGTTTTACATCAAACGTTTATATTATGTTTGTTTGATTTAACTATGCAATTTTACGTTTAATAATTTAACATACTTTCACAGTTTCAACTGGGGCTTGTGTTAAGCTTTCGCATAAAAATGGTATAATTTTTGGAACTCGAATGTGTTTGAATATAGAAAAAGTGGGTGGTTTGAAGTTGAGTGAAATATTGTTTTATCCATTTTTACACATACTTAAATGTATAAATGTACCAAGCAATTTTGCAAATGCTGTTTTGCTAGCCAACCGGCATTGTGTCAAGGTTTCGTTGCGGTATTCTGCCGGATAAGCTTAGGCTCTAATGTCACAGTAATCCAATGATTGGCGGAGATATAAGACAGGATTGTCACCACACACTCTCGCGGTTAGGTACGAGTATCATCTAAGCCATTCTGATTTCGGTTTGACAATACTGATAATCATGTTATGACGATAATGATAATTTGTTGTAGTACCTATGATTGAATATCGACGGCGAAGTTCCAATACCACCTAACAGACAAAATCAAAAATTTAAACAAACTGAAAAAAAACCTCCAATTTCTTGATAAGCTAAAAATTTGTTGTAATATATATTAATTTAGAGTAATAATAATGTATGATTTATACATAATGTGGAATTCGTCTACTTTATGATAGCGTAGTAGGTATTCGGTAAGATAGAACGTAATGCCATAAAAAGACACGTTGGATTAGTTGGGAGATAATTCCACATTGTATGCAACTAAAAATACACTTAGATTTTATTAAAACACGCGAATGACGCCTTTAAATAGGGAAGATGCAAATACAGAATTTATGAGAATGTTGTCAGTAAAATGATAAAAAAGATTAAAATAAAAGCCATTACAAAGTTTTTATTTTGGTTAATATCGATTTTTAACAAAAATAATGAATTAAAGTAACGTGTAACGGAACGTATTTAAAAACATCAATCAGCGTTTAGTGACGTATCTGTTGTTATGCCAACGAAAAGGCAACCTTATGTCTTTGAGTTGGGACAGTTCTTGACCAGTAATAGTCACGAGTGACGTCATCGTCCGTTTTCGCGCGAACCTTTAAACTGTCGGTTTAAAAACGCAATTTTAGCAATATATTAAAGCGTTTTCATTTTTTATTTATGTGGTGGTCTATTCTAGATGAAGTTCTTTAAAATTAAAGCAAAAATGGAAATATTGCATGTTCCCTATTCAAAACGATAACGATAGCTACAACCTGAGAGTCTTTAAGTCAAGAGTGAATAGGTTACTTCTAGGCAAGCGTGCTCCATCTTTGACTACATCATCGCTTACCATCAGGTGAGATAGTGGTCAAACGCGTGCCTATCAGTAGTAAAAAAAAGTGTATTTCTCAAAAAAAATCACTTCACCGTCGATATGGCATTTGAACAGTGAATTTACTTGCTAGAACCAATGAGGTACATTGGAATATACGTTCAGTGTCATCCTCAAATCCAATTTGATGGCAAAGTTGGACTGGTTAAACGTTTGTCTGCTGAGCTGTGTGTCGCGGGTTCGAATTGCGCACGGAACAAATATTTTTACGGCCAACAGATAGTAGTTCCGGGTCTGGATGTTTGTGTATGTTTGTGAACGCACCCAAGATATAGGAGAACTACTTGAAGACGCGGTAAACCTAAGTTCTTATTTGTGCGAAATTCAGTTTGTGAGTTTTTGGCCGAACCGCGTTGATGATTTATTAGTACAACTAGCAGACCCGGCAAACGTTGTTTTGCCATACAAATTAACACCAAAATTTCATATAAATCGGTCAAGCCATTTCGGAGGAGTTCGATAACACTGTGATCCAAGACTTTTATATATTAGAAGATTAGAAAAAGATAACTGTTGCACGCGACTTTGTTTGTGTGTATGTCATAAAGTTTGATGTCGCTAGGTAAGATCGCTAAGATAAGATATCATCATATCAGCCGAAAGACCTCTATTGCTGGACATAGCGTCGCCATAGCCCCAAGCGTTGCCACTACAACCGGTTCTGCGCGTCTCGCATGCATCGGCTACCCGCGATCTTCATCAGTCCACCTTATGGGAGACTTTTCCACGTTGCGTCTTCTGGTACGCAGTCGTCACTCCAGAATTTTTCAGCCCCATCGACCGTCTGTTCTGCGAGCAATATGCTTTGCCCACTGCCACTTTAGTTTGGCGATGCTTCGGGCTATGACGGTAACCTTGGTTCTCTACGAATATTATCATTCCTGATTCGATCACGCAAGGAAACTCCAAGCATTGTCCTATCCATTGCCCTTTGAGTGACTTTAAGCATTCTGATGAGGCCCATTGTGAGCGACCATCAACCATTGTGGCATAAGATACACGAACAGTCAACTTCTAGCATTGCTTGACCCCCTTAGAATGCAAGGGAAATGCTGTATCACCTCTTCTATTCAAAACGCCGACCAACCTTAGTAATTTTTCGTAATGAGAAACGTTTTAATTTGAAAAAAGTTGCTGGGGTAGAGCTACATAAAGTTGAAATGGAAAACTCTATCCAGAAGGAAAGACTACCCTCGCAACGGAAAGATTACAGTTGAGATTCCGTTATCCGCAATTAGACTTCCATTCACGCCATTGTGCTTAGGAGTCCTGGCAAGGTTAGTCAACGAAGCTACGCATATAGGTTTCGCTGAGTGTCCTCATCTTTCCAAAGATTTTTGCACGTCAAGTAGCAAAGGCCTCATTTCCAGAATGAAGTGGGCTACTGATTTCTCGGTATCGAAGCAACCTCTGTACATTGGGCTGTCTACTGGCGACTATCATCATCATCATCATTTCAGCCAACTGCCGTCCACTGTTAAATGTAAGCTTCCTACAAAGCGCCAACCATCCCGGTCTTGTGCAGTCCACGTCCATCCACTGCCAGCCACCTTTTTTAAATCATCGATCCATCGTGCCGCAGTGCCTATGGTAAAAGACATTTTTTTACTGGGAAATGACCCGTAATTATACCTATTATTATTCGGAGGGTATTTCTACTTGGGTTGAGAAGTCGCTTAGATAGTCGCATGTATAGGCTGCACTGTAATTTGTAGACGGTGTCCATCTGTTTTCTTGAAGTTCAGTTAATCTCTGGCAAATTCATGTACGAATCAGTAAGAAAGGTAAGAGGAGAAGTGGGTACAGGATCAGTAGTAGGTCCAACAGTACCATCTCGGAAACTCTCTTCGCAAAGTTCGTCTCTGGCATCATTGCCTGGGGATCTACAGTTTCCCATGATCCACAGGAGGGTGAACTGTAGTACATCACTTTGCTCTATTGTCAACAGTTTCTACAGCGTACGCGATATAAGGATCTTTTTGATATTTTTTTCACACCTTGGTTTACATTATCGAAGTTGTCATACAGATCCCTAATTTTTTTAAATATTCTATAGCCCATGTTCATCAGGGATACTGTAGGATTCCAATAGTGAAAGAATTTTTCAAATCGGTGCAGTAGTTTCGGAGCCTATTCAATTCAAACAAACAATCAAACAAATCTTTCCTCTTTATAATATTAGTGTAGATGATAGATGGGCTCCGGGAGACGTAAGAGTCCCTTTAACCCGAGGGAACGTGGATTTAGTTTTTAGGGTTCCCTTCCCGAAGGGTAACAAACGGAACCCTATTACTAAGCCTCCGCTGCCCGACCGTCCGTCCGTCCGTCTGCCTGTCAGCGGGCTGTATCTCAAGATCCGTAATAGATAGACAGTTAAAATTTTCGTTCCGTGGGTCGTCTTAAGGTTCAAAGATTGTGTATTTCTATTGCCGCTATAACAACAAATAATACAAATTAAAGTTTATTGTACGGAAAACTTCATCAGTTTTCTAGGCAAGCGTGCTCCATCTTCGACCACATCATCGTTTACCATCAGGTGAGATGGTGGTCAAGCGCGTGCCTATCAATAGTAAAAAAAAAGAAAACTTGGCCGGTGTTTGTGTAACTCTTTTTAAGTCTTAGGCTACCTATATGATCATTGAGCATGATTATAATCCAGACTCCCGTGTGCCAATTCTACTCATTTTCAAGCAACGTTAAAAAAAACAAAAATGTATAAAAATGTGTAAAAATCGAGTCTATTTTAACAGATTGCGACTTTAAAGCAAATGCAAACGTTGCTTAAAAATTAGTACCTAATTGGCCCTCTGATTGTTTCTAAGAATTTCGATTTGCGCCATAATTTTCGCTTACGGGATATCGATCCCGGAGTGTGGAGGCTGTGGCAAGCTCCATGACCACGGGGTGACTGAGGGTCGCGGGACGATGATGGCTCTGAGCCTATGTTCACTACGGGAACTCGATCGAAAGTCACGGAAAAACACACTCTTTGTATCACTCACGATTACTTTTAGCCTAGCATTGACTACCATTGCAATTGTTTGTCGAGAAACTAATATTGTGATTCGAAAGATTGAAATGATCTCAACATGTAACGTTACGTTACTTTTTCATTTTCTATAAAAAATGGCCTACGTTCATTTATGAGTATGTACCTAAGTCTTTATTTTATTTCATTTCCGGAAAATATGTAGAGAAAATCTTTAAACATACCGGACAGAAAAGCCGGGTAAATTCATTTGTTTTTTCATTGTTTATTTTTTACTGTCATTTTTATGAATATTGCCATCAATTCAACTGCTAAACGGTGAACAATGAAGTACATTCAATCCATCAATTTATAAAACAATACTTCGTAAACAATTGTTCGTTCAAACTTCATTTGATCTTTTGTAATTTTGATGAATGAATATGTCATGCCTTTATTGATGAATGAATATAGTTTGCTGCGACAGCATTTGTATTTTTTATTTTAATATTGAAGCTGCCTCGTTGAATGTTGACACTTTTTTTTTATGTTGGTTGATATTGATAAATATTGATACTGTAATGATGATATTGATACTGTAAAAATACCTCCACAGTTTATTCTTCATCGCACTGTGGGTTGATGACTAATATCAGAAGAATATTCTGCATTCGGTGCTAAATTGTAACAATATTCAACATTATGTATGATGTTTTGTGGTATCAACTGCAATAGCAAAATACGGCTTTTGTACCATTAAATTGGTCCGTTCATTATAAATAATTGTGCAACAAACGTATGGAACATGATCACTGGAAATTTAATTAAACTCATTTGAATAATGCATTTCTACGAGTAGCTTTGCAATAGAAGTGAAATATCATTTTACTAAAATGTGAGATCTATCGAACTATGGTAGGCACCAAATAAACTTGCAATAAAGTACAAGAAAACCTGTTTCTAATATTCCTTCGTAGATACTTGAAAAATAAATAATAACTGTTTTTAATTACTAGAGAACATTATGGATCACAATGGAAGTCGATTCAAGACAGCTTTGTGTCTTTATTTCAGGCCCTAGCCCGAATATTTTTGACGTATAATAACGTTAACGTAAGTGAATTTTGAATATAAAAAACTACAACGTATTTTAGTTTATTTTAAGCGACATAGATACAAAATTTGAATCATATCTACAAAAATTTGAATATTGTAAGCAGTTCAAACCAGTATTATGTGCGAAACGAGTATTATAGTTAAAGTAAAATTAGATACTTTCGATGTCAAAAATATTTTTGTTATTAAGAAAGTCAATAAATGTATGTGGGTCAATGAGCGTTATTATACAATTATCTGACGCTTACCATAGTTTTAGATTGCAAGGTTTTAATGAGTTTGTAGTTTATATTGCGTTTGTGTTGTGAACATATACAAAAGCTGATCAAATAAAAAATAAGGTTTGTGGTACGAAACCCTTCGTGTGCGAGTCCGACTCGCACTTGACCGGTTTTATTTGACAGTTTTCGTCCGCGTTGCTAATGCGAACGGTCCTTACAAACACGAGTATTATTCCTCCGTTGAATGAATTGGGTACTTTCCTGAAAAAATTAATTAGTCTGTCAGATTGTACTTAATCCAAAAAATATTTGACTAGAATTAAAAAAAAAATACGACGAAACACTGCACTAAAATGTGACGCCACCAGCCCCCACTCTTGAACTTTGATGCGCTTTATCTCTATAGCTTTTTATCGTTTTATAATACCAAAAAAATATGTGTTCAATATTTTATCAAAAAATACGGACGGACTAAATATATCTCCACTTACTGAAAACAAGTTCCCAATATCAAACTTAAAATCAATACAATAGAATGGAATAGTTTTTATTAGATATGTACACCATATAAGTAGCAGAAAACATTGATGCAGAACGATAAAAGCGATCTTATAAAAAAACCTTTGGAGTGATTTTAAAAGGAGAGACAGTACTGTAGGTATACGATTACTTAACTCAGCGACAGCCGTATAGCCTTATGGAAATAAATCTGAGGTTATTGTGCCCTGGAAGCGGCAAGACGGAAGGCTGCCATCGAGCTGCAAGACTGCACGGCACCCACGCGAGCCACGCGATGCAATACCGCAGCGGTGGCGCCGAGCAATCATCTAGCTATTTGTGGCTCGTATCGGCCTGAATGTCGAGAAAAAGCTAAGTCTAGAACTTTTTTCATTGTAGTACAATACACCTTTTTGAGTAAGAGTGCGGGCCGCGTTATATGCATTGTAGGTCGTGCAATCATCGAGCTATTTGTGGCTCGTATCGGCCTGAATGTGGCCAATCGTACGAGAATGAAGCTAGGTCTAGAACATTTTTCATTGTACATACATATTTTTGAGTAAGAGTTCGGGTCGCGTATATGCATTGTAGGTCGTGCAATCATCGAGCTATTTGTGGCTCGTATCGGCCTGAATGTGGCCAATCGTACGAGAATGAAGCTAGGTCTAGAACATTTTTCATTGTACATACATATTTTTGAGTAAGAGTGCGGGCCGCGTTATATGCATTGTAGGTCGTGCAATCATCGAGCTATTTGTGGCTCGTATCGGCCTGAATGTGGCCAATCGTACGAGAATGAAGCTAGGTCTAGAACATTTTTCATTGTACATACACCTTTTTGAGTAAGAGTGCGGGCCGCGTTATATGCATTGTAGGTCGTGCAATCATCGAGCTATTTGTGGCTCGTATCGGCCTGAATGTGGCCAATCGTACGAGAATGAAGCTAGGTCTAGAACATTTTTCATTGTACATACATATTTTTGAGTAAGAGTTCGGGTCGCGTATATGCATTGTAGGTCGTGGTTTTGAACATAGGCAGAGCTCGCGTGTGATTTGTTTTCTTACCACTGCCAGTCCTATCTATGTATGTTCCATGTCCCAGTTTTACATGTACCTATCATTCGTTATTGTTAGTAACAGTTATTCGAATATTTATATGCCAGTAAATGGCGAAACGTGTAATATCTTAACTTTACTTATATTAGCAGAATAAAATATTATAAGTAATATTATTAATATTTTACTATGTAATATTAATATTTTATATGTCGTGTATGTTTTAATCGTTGAATTTGAAAAATAATTGTAGTTTACTTTACGCGCATTTTTTGAGTGAGTTTATTTTACAAGGCTTGGCCACAAATTTAATAAGCATTGATGGACTTACGTATGTATGCATCGGCTTCGCCTCGACCCACGTTTACACGGTCGTCCATCAATGCCTCTTTTGCGTGCCGTTGCAGTAATGTACTATTACTGTAGAGGTATATCAGATACACAACAACACCCTTACATTTGATCGCGCTCTTCTGCCCTGTATAGACCATCTCGAGCCTATCACTAGATTATCTCCAAAGATAGCCAACCAACCAGAGATATAACCTAATAATAGATTTTAACCTATTCTACTTCCATAGTTCATCTCCAATCACGAATACAGAATCCGTCTCCACGATTGGTCCAATGCTCGCCTATCACGATTTTTCCTTTCAATTCGCGATCGGAAAACAAAGCTTTTACGTCATATATTACATCAACATCTTGGTGGGCGTGGCTGGAAACCTATTTTAACTAGGTACATAGCCTTTAGATAGGTTATACAATAGTTGTAAATAAAACCACCCCCGGATCAAATTCTCGGAACTCGGCGCTCTGAATGCGAGTATAAAATATTTTAATAGGTATTTCTGTGAACAGCCACAGTATTTAAAATCTGTCTGCTTTTGCAGTTGATCAACGTGAGTGCTACTGTGGTATTTTCGTGAAACACGTGCTGGGTTCTGAATGTTGTAATTCATTGTACGATATTTTATTTCGTTTTGATCTATCGACATTCGTATTTTAAGCTTATTTCAGTCAAATTATATTGTAGTCGGTGAAAACTTAGGATGATTTTTATCGCTTAACACCGTGTTAAGTATACAATGTATGATGTAATAGTTGGCTTAAAAATTTGTTGTGGCATCCAGCATCTACCTATACTGCCGTCAGAACAAAACAGGGGCGTATCTAAAAAAACATACTGTAGTAATCAATTTCTGACATTAAGAAAATAAATGAAGGATAGTGGCAATAGATACACACACACAGCCTACTGACAGACAGCCGGACGGACTGATGTAGGGCGGGCAAACGGACAGCGGAGGTTCAGTAATAGGGTTCCGTTGATAACTCTTTGGTTACGGAACCCTAAAAACGTTTTAAGAAATAGAAACACAGCCTAGCAGTAAGTTGCTTCTATTTACTTGTCAACCTCTTTGCTACATAAATACAATATATTCCCAAGCATCTCTATTCTTTGCAAGTTTGGCCTCTTTTCGAGTGATCGCGGGTCGTCAGTCTCCGCTCACAGACACCCTGACCCGTCCGCAACCCATCCACCTCTAACTACGGACTACTTAGGCGCTTACGTATAACTTGCCAAGTTAACGAGCATTGCCCTACTTCGGCGGGAAGTATTACTGAACTTGTAATTGGTCACTTAAGTGTGTTAATAATCTGGCCTTAATAAGGTCTTGCGTGTGGGTAGATTAAAATGCAATGGATGATTTTTAGTCAGTTGGCTTGTTCTAGTTTTTTTAGCTCATAGACGTTCAGTTGGTTTTTAACGTTACTGGGGCACGAATGCCCTTATTGCATATAGCAACGTTAACTTTTGCTAAAACTCAATAGTTTTGGGATTGATAACTTGAAATTTTGGTATATTTAACGACTAGTTTCTGACCACGATTTTGTCTTCGCGGACTTCAGGTCGGGATTAAAACGTATTCCACATATTAATCCATATAATAAACTATAATGTGTACCAAAATTTAATCCATGCAGTAGTTTTTGCGCGGAAAGTAACAAACATCCATCTTTCCTCTGCATCTTTTCATATTTATAATAGAATCGTTATCATAACCGGCTAGAACGTCACTTTGTTAAGTAACAAACGCTGCAAACGACTCCTAACTTATTTAATGCATTATTAATATTATCTCTCCCCTAAACTATGAAAAGTTCTAGAGTGGCGACCGCGTACCGGAGGTCACAACGTGGGAAGGCCTCCCATAAGGTGGACCAATGAACTGGTGAAGGTCGCGGGTAGCTGATGGATACGGGACGCGCAGGACCGGTTGTTGTGGCGACGCTTGGGGGAGGCCTCTGTCCAGAAGTGGATGTCTTTCGGCTGATATGATTAAACTATGAATTAACGAAGTTGACTGTTTCTACCTTTGCTTCTAAAACCACGAAATGGATTTGATACGGTTTTCATACACAGATATAATGATAAACCAGCATGGACCAGATGGGGCGGGTCGCTATTAAACACATATTTCGGACTTTATAACAAAATGTCGAACTTATAATCAACCGTAATCGCTGATATTGACACTACGTCCCCATAAGGTACTATTCCGATCTTGGCGACCTCCATGCGCGACTGCGACCGGCTACAGCAACGTGCGACCGCAACCCAGCGCTTTTTGCGAATGACGTGGCCTGCGAGCGATATGGCGACAGCGATGTTGTCGCACCGGTAGCAGTGCCGTTGCCGAAAATCATATCAAATGGCGGTGTTTCCTTTTACGAGTACGAGATATTGTTAGAATTTGTTTATAAAAACCCACCTATTTATGATGCAAGGCTCCAATCGTATCTTTAGAAAATTTTGGTAGTAAATTGAAAAATTACTTTACCTCTATCATAATTATGTATGTCAAGGGCAAATGCATCAGCGATGAAAAAGGTTAAATAACTTATCGTCTGGTGGTCTGGTGGTCTGGTGGTCCGGTCTGGCTGAATAGCTATACCGAATAGCCAGACCGGACTGTCCCTTTCAGGGTCACTGAGTGGGGACAGTCATAGGCTACTTAAACAAATTAAATAAATGTTTTATATAAAATAAAAATACTAACCTACTTAGTAAGCCCCATTGTTACTAACACCAATACTAACTGACCAATATTAATTTATATATTCTGAAATAAAGTTTTATTTAATTTTTAGCAACTGCAAGAATACTGAGCCAGAATTTCGTCGCGTGCCTCGGCCATTTAGATTCATATGCTATGGGTAGCCTGGCGACAGGAATCCATGATCGCTTTTTCATGTTGTCGCCGTCGTGCGTCGCCTTCGCTAAGATCGGAATAGTACCTTTAGATTCTCTGTCAGATTCTGTGTTTCCTGATAGCTACAACCTCTTTAACTCGAGAATGAATTAGGATACTTTTAAGCAAGCGTGCTCCATTATCGCTTACTATCAGGTGAGAATAGTGAGTTAGAATGAGTTGAGTTAGATGAATGAGTTAGAGAATAGTAGTTAAAACGTGTGCCTATCGTTAGTAAAAAACAAAGACTAAACAAAATATATTTTTTCAAACAAAGCTACAATTTACGAAGAATCACATCACAATTATTTCCAGCATAAGAATCTCAGCTGCAGCAGAAAGCGGTTTAATTACCGAACACTTCGCGTCAAAAGGCGGGATTTTAAGTAGGCTCAACACGGAGTAAAAACCTTTGCATTTATTTACTGAAAAATACCTTCGCTTTATTTTCCGTTCTTAAGAAAATAATTTATAGAGAAAGTAAAAATCAGATTATGTAAGGAGCTTAGTGGTATCGAGTTCAAGTGGTATTAAATTTTTAAGATGCTTAAATTACCAACAACGTTAAGTACTGTTCTGATTTTTGTTTTATTAATTTAGTTCTGTAAATTATTTTTTCGTTGGACAACTTTCGAGGTAATTGAAGCCGAAAATGCAATGATTGAGCTCATGCGAGAACGGCAATTGTCAACAAACTGTTGAAGAAAAAAATATGATATGCATGACGTCATTTCGCTGGTAAAAATAAATTGTACCATCATGTGACGTGTCGCGTGTTTTCAACGCACTATATCGTCTTCATTTTTACGTCAAAAAAGAAAAAATTACGTGTCCAATATTTGTGGGAATCTGACGGACTATTTAGATTTTTTTTAGTAAATTACCCTATATTATGTTAACTATACATGTTACTAGTTTTTGGCCGCAGTTTCACTCGCGTTAACCAAGCCTGTAACTGTCTCTACGATCCCATTTTTCTCTTTACCAGAATTGTGGTGAACAATAGTCTCACCAGTCTCACTTGTTTCACCGCCCGCAACGAAACGAGTTGGCGAGCTGCGAGTAGCGAGTGAAAGTTTCGATAGCTTTGTCGCTCGGCTTTAAGCGAGCTTTTATGCGACGGGATTTTAATCGCAATACTCGGTTCGGCCAGTACTATAGGTAGAAATTACTCCTGTTTGGTGAGTTTTGATTGCCAAGCGAGCATCGCCGAGCGAGTGTCGCTGAGCGATTGTCGCTGAGCGAGTGTCGCTGAGCGAGTACGATCTTTGATAGCTCTTGTCGCTGCGATCAACTAGAGGTAAGAGCCGCTCGCCGGCAATGTGAACAGCCAGCTCTATCGACTATGAATGTATGTGTCTCTTACTCACACGATATCTACATCTTTTCTCCCTTTTCTTAGCGAGCAAACAGTCGATAGCTACTCGCTTCCTCGCCGGCGAAGAGACAAAGTGCTTTAGGCATGTAAACGTAATAAACGAACACAATCACTTACGTATTTCTAATATTGGTTTGGACAGTTTAAAATACGCAGAATATTTCCGGAATAAATTCTCTATTATGGTAGTCTTTAGAAAAACATCGTGACCGACAAGTGACTGTACATATTTTAGCATTTGTTTGAAGAAGCATTTTCGTAGCGCTGCGTAGTAGCTCCACGTAACACACTATAGCAGTGTAGCAGATCGTGGCGTAGCAATCCGCGTGAAGCGTAGCAATTTGGCCGATATCAATAGGGCGAATCTTTTGTATCCCATGTAAAAATTGTGATGAATATCATTAAAATGCGTTTTTTTGTAAATTCAAGGAGCTCGTGGCTAAAAAATAACAGCCGCACAGGTCGATCTTCAAGGTTAAGCAACGCTTGCCAAGGTCGGTCTGTGGATGGGTGACCATCTTAACATAACGAGTTTCCTCCGTGCCTCGGAAAGCATGAATATTGATCGAAAAATTTAGAAAAAGATAGCGGAACGAGCAGGACTCTGTATTAAAGGATTGTCCGTCGATTTTATTAGTACTAGAAAAAAGGATTGCCTCTGCGTTTTAGTGAGGAGGTTGCGAAATATCTTCTTGTCTCACACATCACAGTGTCTCAAGACGAACTATGACTTTTTGAACAGTAACGTGGTCGCTCACAATGGGCCTCAGTAGCAGACCCACGTGAAGTCACCCAAAGGACAATGGTGAGGGCAATGTTTGGAGTTTCCTTGCGTAATCGAATCAGGAATGATGATATCCAAGACCAAGGTTACCGACATAGCCCGAAAGATCGCCAAACTGAAGAGGCAGAAGGCAGCGCGTGGACCGATGACCTGGTGAGGGGTAAGGGGTAGTCGATAAATGCGAGACGCGCAGGATCGGTTGTTATGGCGAAACTTGGGGGAGGCCTATGTCCAGTAGTGATTGAACGTCTTTCAGCAGATATGATGATGATGGTGATTTTGACGTAGGTATATAAAAAAAAAAACAATATTGCCATTCTACAGCACTAACCGTACAAGATCAAAGACTACATTTGCTGAAAATGATTCGATTGATAAATATATTAACTCCCCATTGACGCAGTTATTATAACTGCAACACCTTGCCTTGGTCTCCTTAAAAGCTGTCATTAGAATGGGTATAATTATAGCTTTGGAACAATATACCAGTAAAAGGAATAAAGCAAGGTTGCGATGAAGGCTATCGCGTTTGAATTCGCCATTCGCCGCTAGAGGCGCTAGTGTAGCGTGAGGTGGTTCGAAATGTCAAATTTCACTGTAGGTTGGCTATTGACGCGAGTGTATTTACTTAATTGTTTTTAGTTTTGTGAATATTTATATAAAACAGCCTGACTATGACAGATTAAGTTACGGTTCTCCCAACCACTGCATTGAACTTTTTTTTTGTCCGAAGTATGTAGATTTCCTTCATTTTTTCCATAAATTGTGTCCACGAAACACTGCTACACTATCTTTGTTGTGTTAAATCGCAAGTTAACGGCATCATAAATTATTTTGCTTCTAATTTTGTTCATATGCACGTAATAACAACTTTAATGCTATGATTTAAAACGTCATTCGACAGTGGCGCCAACTGGTGAGTACAAAAGCGGTAGCCCTCATTGCAATAATAACGGCTAATCTATTATTCACGTTTGTTCTCTTTGTTAGTGGCATCGGTTTTGTGGAAATTCTAATTGTCCTATTTTAATTACAAAACCTTGGAAGTGCATTTTCTTCAAGGTATATTCATAAGTCTTTATATTTTCATATTTAAAGTTCTTCCAAGAACGATTACTAACTGAAGTTACTGAGGAGCTTGTGGCTAGATAATAACAACCGCACGGATCAAGGTTAAGCAGCGCTTGCCAAGGTTGGTATGTGGATGGGTGACCATCTTAACATACCGAGTTTCCTCCATGCCTCGGTAAGCACGTTAAGCTGTTGGTCCCGGCTGTCATTTGTAGATCTTTGGCAGTCGTAACGGATAGTCAAAAGCCAGTAAATCTGACTCCAGTCTTGCTAAGAAGTACCGTGTTACCTAAGTTAATGGGTTGTGGAAGTCTGGTAGGCAGCCGCTCCACGTAAAATACTGGTATTCAGCTAAATCCGCTTTGACTGGAAGCCAACCCCAATATAGTTGGGAATAGGCTAGGCAGATGACTGGTGACTGAAGTTCCTAACGTAATTTTATAAATGCGGAACTGTATGTTTTGTTTGTTATGCTTTTACACCTAAGCCGCCCACTATATTCTGATGATTTTTGATAAAGTCAAAGTGATTTATTTCAATAAGACCAATAAAGGCACTTTTGAACGTCAAATGAGTATAAAATATTATAGTGACTCTAGTCGTCCGTTCGCAAAAGGTAGATTCTTATGGAGAAGAACGGACAAGAAACTCCATAGTTACTCTTTAGATAGACCTTGGATACTGTCATTACCGTGAGCAAAGACTAAGTTACATACCAGTCAGTTTCAGATCAGTAAGTTACAAACTAGTCCAGTGAGATAAAAACCGTTATTTTTCTTTAGTTTATCATCAATATATAAAACTCTTGCTTCACTGGTGGCTGACTGAGTGATTGAGTGACTGACTGAAACGGCCGGTCGTTGAACGGTGAAATTTGGCTTGGGGACGGGAACGAAAAAAAGAAGGGGTATGATCGCACTATGTCGCGGGCTAAAGCTAGTCATTATAAAACTATTCTATGACTGAGTAACTGACTGATAGACAACGCACAGCTGAAACTACTGGTCGTAGGAATCTGAAAGAAAGTTGGCATGTAGGTTGCTTGGGGAGTGTAAAAATGTAGGTACGGTGCCTGGGAGTTGCTGAGGAGGCTGACGTCACTGATGCGAAACCGTCGGTAAAAATGAAAAAAACAATGAAGTTGCCCAAACCTCACACGAAAACATTACTATAATCTTTTAAATCAGTAATATTGTCTGCATTTGGTAACAATATAATTAAATTTTGATCAATTGAAAATTAAAATAAACCTCATTAATTTAAACGCAACGTTTCGATCAATTTGACATTAAGCAAGACAATCAATTGAACTGCACTGCACTCAGACATCATCTATCAATGGTCATTAATTACTCCGTTAAGTGTGCACAGATTGTCGTGCAATTCTCTGACCTCGTCCACATTGAATATTAAATGTGCTACAAATAATATTTTCTGTATCGACTACTATTGTATTGATAAAATATTCATGCGCTTTGCTCATTTGAACGTGCTGTAAAAATGTAATCAAGATATTTTTTGACGTAAGCCTGGGTGTTGAAGAAGAACCTTTTGTCATATACACCGTGATATTTTAAAGGTTGTTTTCCTACAGCGTAATGAGTATGTCTTGGTAATACAATCGATTTATGAAAAAACTGGAAGATGTGTGCGTGCTACCAGATTCCGTTGTTACCATTCCATGCCCAGAGTCTGTGTTTCCGGATAGATACAAACTGGAAGTCTTAAGCCAAGAGTGAATAGAGTACTCCCAGGCAAGCGTGCTCTTCTTCAACCACATCATCGCTTACCATCAGGTGAGATAGTGGTGTGCCTATCAATATAAAAAACTACCTTATCATATTGGTATACGTCTTCATTTGCAAATTGATCAAATCAGTTTTTCTTATCTGTTCTGATCAATTTGCAAATGAATACCGTCAAAGACCAACAGTTGTGCATTCAGTAACAATTTCAATAGCCTTTGGTCGGATACTTCATGATTCTGTTTTTATATATCTACAGATTTATACAATCCGTGCCCTTTTACATGTCATAAAAGAAACTCGTTTGAATTGATACCGTAAACGGGCTGCAAAGCGCTTGGGATCTGAACTTAGCCGGAGACGTCATAAAAGTTTCACGCTTGTCTGCACCCCAAGGGATGTCCGCAGTCACGTTTACAGACATATACACGAAGCAAAATTCTAAAGCATGTTCTTTAACTTATACTTGAAAGCGCGGGACATTACATGTTTTGTACAATAATTTAGTTTCAACAAATGTATAAATAATACAGCTTTTGAATTTTGCTCTTAATTACATCATGTTAACATTGCACACTTTATCATAACGCGAGCTTTCATTCGTTTTAAGTTTTAAACCTAGATAAAACAATATACAGTAGCACTTACCTCGGAGACCTCACTCTGGCATGACTCCACACTCTTGGTCAGTTCCTGTAGCTGCGTGCGTATCTCGCAGAGCGCGACCGTCGTCTCGAGCTGGCGGTCCCCACGTTGCAGGTCATCCAGTTTGGCGGATAGATTCATGCTCATTATGCTCACCTGTCTCTGTAGGCTACAGCCAAAGTCAATGTTAGTCACACGCAGCGGGCTTGGACCTCAGCCGCGGAACCTTCCTCGCTACACGACAACTAACAACGTCATGTACCGACAGATCTGTTGCTACGACCTAACTTGGACACAGACATTATTACGATCAACCAAATTGAGCGTCAATTCCTGAATTGGAAACCATTCCAGGTGCTAGGAGGTAGTCATTGCAACTTAATCCTGAGATTTGACTCAACTTTGGCACGCCTCCAAGGTATTTCTCACTTTGTGTTTTTCTGAGACGGAACAAAATATCAATCTAATAAACTAAAGAAAACAGTGCTAATGTTTCGTAAACAGCCCGTCTGTTGTCTGACAAGCGAGGAAGGCCCGGCGACCTCACACTGATTATATATGTGGGAAATATAAACAAACGATATTTTATTTATATTATTACATCAGCATTTATCAATATCACACTGTATAGTTATGCAGAAACTGATGAGTTTTCATATGAAATGCTTTATTGAGTTCACATTTTTTAAATTTCGTTGGTTAAGTGAAAAAGATAAATGGTAAGACTTTTGTCCTAATATTCTTTTATATTCCATCTACAATTCTCTTGTGTAGTTTTTAAGAATCAATAAAATATAATGAGTCACTTAAGTTTGTACGATTTTAAAGAATGGAATTTTAATAAGTTTTGAAACGAAAATTCTTTATGCATATTTAGTGTTTCGTGTGAATTATAAATACCATTGTGCTAATCAAAGTAAAATAATGTTCATTTAGTTATATAATGTTACAAAACTCGAGGGTGAAAGGTGAACAAATACAAAAGGTGAATGCAGTGAGTTAAGTTTAATTTCATCTGTAACTAAAACTGTACTTTTTTAAGAAACGAAAAAATTAAACTTTTTATTAGGAAAGTCTAGCCTTCTAATTTCTATGGGAAACACTTGATTTAAACACTACATTGAAACGTTACAACCACACCCATGCAAGCATAACCCCGTCCTACCCAAGGTTAATGTCAGAGCAAGTGCTAAGCACGCATGTGTCCCGGGTAGCGAGAGACGAACAAGGTCGTGGCCATTGATGCTAACCACGGTGCCATGGTCCGATGTTATGATAAGAACTGTGAATGATTCAGCCTCCGCGATCGACTCGTCGGGCGCATCGACATATCTGTCTTACGAGATAGGATGCCAAGCCAAGGTGAAACAAAATGTAGAAGACACATCGACACATAGAGAGATCCTTGTGATCGTATGCAAATAAAGCCAGTATTAAAGGCGGAAAGCTATCCGGTATTGTCGCTATGGTCACGTACCTAAGTAGTAGCTCCCTGAGTGTGGTCTCGTCTTCCTCCGTCGTCGCATATCGTGTCAGCTTGCCTCCGGCCTCCCGGCCCACATGGTCTGGTACCACTGCGTCAAAACTACTTGTTTATTTTATTTTTTACATAACTAACTTCCCAATTTATATCGTCATTCTTTTCCCGTATGTTTGTTTGTTTTATGTGGACGCAGAGTTTGTGGTTTGGAATTTGGGTTACCGAGAGAGTGCGTGGCTTATAATTTTGTACGGTTGGTGCTACGAATACCTACTCAGCATCGAACCTTTCACCGTTTGCCAATTAGCTTCGATGGCCACGACAGGGTCCCTAATCAATTTTGATGTTCAGCGATACCCACAAACTGGTATGGAAATGATATTAACGTCGGAATTTTCACCGGGTTTTAAGATTAGCAAAAAAAAAGTTTCATCCAAAATAAAAATTAGCACCCGGGTCAATATCGCGATGGACAAAACGTGGACACGATTTATTGTTTTCAAAATAGTGTCTGATTATTTTTTTCAAACTTACGCTATTTAAGTTATTGTACTTTTGATTAAGCAGTGAAAAATACCTGTGGAATTTAGACATTTAATTTTAAGTTAACAAGTTGAATTTAATCGTGCAATTTGCCGGCAATTGTATTGCTGATAAATGGCACGCTATTGTGAGACAAATTCGAGTGAATGAACACAAAAATGAGTGTTTACAACAGAGGAATGAGTTCCGAAGTAATAGTATGATAACAATGTGAAGAGGTGTCGAGTCAGATGGCGGACGATAATAATATGAAAAACATTCCATGCACGTGATAATACTGTAACACCGAGGATGATTTGAATGATATAGTGCATCGATAGAAGACATGTTTAGAAGAAGAAGGTGTTTTATCAACGTATAATTTCTTTGGATTACTCCATAAAATGCGATAACATTAAATTTGAGGTTTAAGAAAACTTTATTTTCATAAGAACAGTAAGTTTTGAGGGTAGTTTAAAAATACAAACAGTGTTGGATCGAAACATAAACGCGGCTACCAAAGCCGAGTGATTCATAAATTTACCAGGAGAATAATATTTTACTAAAGAAAATTCTCTGAATTACTACTATGTGATGCAGTTCGTAAAACTCGTTCATTGTCGGGCGCCAAATTCGAGCGTATTACTTTATTTTCGTTCCGGTTCTCGTATTTCTCAGAGTGAATGGATAAATCTGGAATTTCTGATACAGCTGTTTGTACACAGGCAATTTATGAATGAATGCTTTCAATTGATCGCACGTTATGCGTTCTTGTTTTAAGACTTTCCTATTAATGCGATTTTAGATATGGGACTTGTCTGTATTATGTTTTTCTGCTGTTGTAGTATTTTAGTGATGTGATGACTGTTGGGGATCGTTTTCAAATTTTTTCAACAAAAGTTATCACGAGCTTCATCTGACGCAAAATCGGACTAAATTCATTGAGTAGGCCAGTAAGCAGTTAAACGCGTTAGGTCGCAGTAACTTGCACCGTCTTGATTTTGGCATGTGGTTAGTATTTCAATTTTGAAAGGAGCCGAAATATTTGTAAGAAATGAAGAAGCTTTTCGAGCACCACGCAGAGCACGCGTACTGCTTAGAAAACTTCTTAATTTTCTAAGTTTCTCTCATTTTAAAAGTAAACAAGCTATAATTTTATTAAAAACGTAGCTTTGTAGGTTTATGAGATATTGAGGTACAAACATAGGTCATTTTTACCAAATAGTTAGAAAATGTAGATTTAGCTTTACAATCGAGGGAAGTAGTATCGCTACATAATCGTACTTTTTTAGAGCTCTGTACCCAAAGGGTAACCAAAGGAACCCTATTACTAAGCCTTAGCAAGGGAACTCTTAATTGATTTATATTGCAACAGCGTTGCGAATGCGATTGTAACAAAAAGAAATTGGGATATTGGCCTTATGTTCTGTTTTGTACAAAGACCACTATTTCGACATAACGCTAACAATGATTTTTAACAATAAGCATATGCTAGCTTTAAACTAAACCAAACAAACCAACGCTACAGACTAATACTAAAACCGACGCAAAATCGCAAGTTCGGATCTAGCCTACGCGACGTCACTGTGACGTCAATTGTTGCGATTGATCAGCGCACATTTCGAACATGAACCTGAAACTGACGTTTACACTGGAAATACAATTTCCGGACACTATGCTTCGCAACAATATAAGGGAGAGTACTCCGGTTCCGAGAAGTGAAAGCAAGTCTGAAAGCTGATTTCAGCTCGCGTACTACCCGTCGTAGTACTACGAATTAAGTTTGTTTACAAACACATATGCTTCTGCAGCCAGACGCGTCTGTGTGCTGACCGTTTGATATTCTGAATGGTATTTATTTTTAAGTTTGGTTACGGGTGCAAAATTGTTCATTGTTTATTTTTATTGAATGAACGGGTATTTGTTTACTATATGTTTTGTAACGTGTGGAGTTATTATTTGACGCTTTGTCGTCGAGTTGGATTTACGGTTTTGTTTTTTGTTTGAGCTTTTCGTTTCGAGATGGAGTATTTGGCGAGCGTGTTTGTGTTTAGTTATTTATGTGTAGGTAAGTTTGCATTTATTGGGAATTTGTTTTTATCAATAGTACATTATTCAACATTAATGAAACTTTCGTTAGTATTGGATTCTTTCTCAGTCAACATAGAGCATGCGGAAAACTCTCGACTAGAGAAGCCTAACCCCAGCAGAGGATATAGGCTGAGTTGATAAGTTTTTCTAACTTGGTATATTCCGAGACTCTGAAGAAAATGTAATAATGTTAGTTTTAGCATCTAACGTATATACAAACGTAACAAGGAGGAAAGATTATTTTTGTTTCTACCAAATAGGCCGGATTGTTTTTGTTTGTAATAACAAACATAAAAAAAAATACAACCGAATTGAGAACCTCCTCCTTTTTTTAAAGTCGGTTAAAAATGGGTTAAATCGGTCGACCCATTTTTATTTAACCCATTTTTTCACCAATAGAATGCCAAATTATCAGGAAGTCACATAGGCTATATTTTTTTTTTTTTTTTGTAAGGGACCCTTAATATAATTGCAGCGTGAGCGAAGTCGCGGGCATAGTGCTAGTCCCTTCATATTTAGATTTCTTGAGCCCATTTTATACTAATATATACCAATGGCTTGATGAAGCCAGCAAAAGAGAAATGTTTTTTTTTTCAAGGAATTACTATAAATCAGTTTATTACAAAATAATGAGCGAGAGTATAAAAATGATTATTCATCAAAATGATACCTAATGGTAGCTCACAACGGGCCTCATCAGAAGGCTTTAAGTCACTCAAAGAGAAATGGGGAAGGCGGTTCTTGGAGTTTCCTTGCGTGATCGAATCAGGAATGATGATATCCGCAAGTTAACTAAGGGTACCGACATGACCGATGATCTGGTGAAGATCGCGGGTTGCCGATGGATGCGAGACGCGCAGGACCGGTCGTTGTGGCGACGCTTGGGGGAGGCCTATGTCCAGCAGTGGACGTCTTTCGGCTGATATGATGATGATGATGATATTTTACGTAGACATTGATGTGTGGTATGTGGTACCTATGGACGAGAAACAAGATACGCTCAGTGCGGAGTGGCTAGTGACGTATCTACACTATACGTACTATCGTAGCAACGTCAAGGGAACTTTCTACGCATTGTATACCGACGTAAAGAAAAAGAAAAAAAAAATGTGTCCAATGTTTTTTTGGAAATATATCTGGAGGTCTAATTAGATATTTTTCTGTAAAAGGTCCTATTCTTGAAGGAGAGTGATATTTACCCAATTATCGAGTATGGAGCAAATTTCTCAATACCACTTCGCGTAATCTCACACTCGGTATAACGTAATTTTCCACTAGTACCTACAGCTATGTGGAAACTGCTGATGCCGCGAATCTACAAGGTTTTAATTGACTGTTGTAGGTGCAAATAATGCTGAATGAAGAATTAAGTTAAAGGCAATTAGACTCGTTGTAAAATTTAGTTGCGGCAGCGAGTCTAGTGGTGCACAAAGTGAATTTGTAAACGCGGTGGTAATTCGCAGCGAGTAGAGTTTGCTTTGTGTGACTGTTTATAGATAAGAAGGCGGTATTTTTCGTACTCTGACTTTGCGACTGGAAGTGAAACTGAGTGATTCTGTAGCCTCAAACCAATATCCCGTACTCTAGACCCGACAAAATCACAGCACCACCACCCGAAAGTGACCAGAGCGCGCCACACATTCCCAACCACTGCAACTCGTGAAAGCCAGAATCAACAGTGGCGAACACCAGAACAACGCCGAGCCAATGACGCTCGACGAGTCCCGGTGAAGGATACAGCTGACAAGGATCGCACAACGAAAATAATCAGAAATATATAATTTCCACTTCCCTTCACTTCACTTCTTATCAAGCAGGATACAGAACAGAGCTAGGCTAACAACCACCATAGTTACAACAGTGACCAATATTCCTGACTTTAAAACCATTACCAGTCTCGAAGCCGCAATTTAAACCTATTTCTTTGTATTATGCAGTCGCCCATGGCAATGGTCAGCTTTAACCTTCGGAGGTATATTCCGTCAATTCTAAATTCAACTGTATTGTCTCCGACATTATGGTCTATTTGTAGTAATAGAGACATCGCTGTATGACCCTAACGTATATTTACCTAAGTGGTGTGTTTGAATGAGTTTGTTTGAACTATATGGTTCAAACAAATTGATCCATTGATTGCAAAGTGCATAATAAATTGGTACGGCTGACATTGAATGATTCATTTATGTGTTTACTTATTTTTAACAGAATTTATGAAACGATAACAATGTTTAAACTAATAAATAACTAGACTTATAAAAAAATAGGACATACCCAACTGGGTTGATCTGTTATTCAATTAGCGGTCTAGCCTTTTTATTGAACGGCGCCATGTAATCAGCGGCCTAAAGGCGCCTTCAAATTAGTCGCAGAGTGCCGCGCGGCAGCAGCGCGGCTGTAGTGCTGCTGCCGCGCTACTTTGTTAATCCATACAAATAATAAACAAGCGGCCGCAGCGCGGCTGAAGCGCGGCACTTTCCGTTTATTACTTGTATGGATTAACAAAGCAGCGTGACTGCAACGCTGCCGCCACGCTGCTTTGTTAATCCTGCCGCGCGGTACTCTGCGACTAATTTGAAGGCGCCCTTAGTGATATCGGGGCATTTAATTGAACAACTAGTCAAATGAATTGGTTCAATATCGTTAAATAACTTGCCTAGCTTAGGTTGGATTCGAATATAATAACTTAGCCACTGTCATCACATTCATGTTAAGTTGCTTTTTTAAACACTTTTTTATGGGTTATGGAAATCATCAAATGACTCCTCCCGCTCTGGGTGAGGCAGAAGGGAGTGTCAGACTCTTACTGACTAAAACCCATCCGTGTTCCTCCTAATGCCCTTTGCGTTCCAGAACCGCGGGAACTCTTTTGAACAAATTCTTTAACCTCCTTTTGAAACCCTGCAGGCAGAAACACACGCAGCGGGGCTCTGTCGTCAAATTAAGTTTGTGGTAGTTATTTCTTGAGGTGGTCAACTTACATAAGATAAATTTGTGACCGAACCTTCTAAAGAATTTTAAGTTGAACTTGATTAACTAATTCTCGCGTTGAATTAAATTCCTATATTTCCTAATTTCCTTGATGTTAAACAGGTCACGTTCGCCAAAAAACACGCGTCACAATTTTACCACAGCGTGTGCCATTTTTTTTGTGAAAATGTCCTATCAAAGGCGAGTTTGTGCACAACTGCATAACTTTTAACTATCACCGAACAAATTTTAACTAGCAGTCATCAGCCCGTTACCATGTGATAAAACTTGTCGAAACATGTCGAAACTAGGTAACTGGTCGTCGTAACTTTTTCTAGTGCGTTAAGGTGGTAACTAAAATTATATATGCTTTTATGCATTATTTTTAACGGAAGTAGATACCTACTGTATACCTTGGTTTGACGTTCATTCAGTACTTGTTATAGGATCTTCTGTAATTTTTTTTATTATCTAAAAAAGTTGCCTCACATTAGAAGTATCTTATGTATTGAGGGTGCATTAACAAACATATAAACTCACATATACAAACAGCCAGGGGGGCTACTCTCTAAGCCCCATGTCCGTAGTTTTGGGCTTAGTTGCGGGCGTATTCTACTCTCTATCACCTAACCATTAATAATTTACTGACAACACGATTTGCCAGTTACTGTCAAATGGTGTTGACATTCATTCTTAGTTCGGGTTTGGGACTAATCGTAAGTCCGTAGGTGTTACGGAGTAAAATACGCCCGCAATTAAGCCCGAAACTGCAGACTTCGGGTTTAGGGCCCCCAGACCCGGCACAAGTATCTTTTGGCCATGCAAATATTTGTTCCGTGCGGGAATCGAACACGCGATTCGCAGCGCAGCAGTATCGCTCAACCACTGCGCCAACTGTGCCATTAAAATGGGACGCCACATCAATTTAATGCCCTTATAAATCAATGGCAATATTTTTTTCGAAGTTTAAGATTAATTTAGTACCTAATAAAAACACTTCTTTTTTAAATGATGCTAATATTCAACGCCAGTAAGTGTACATCCCATTGGCAGGATTGTTAAAATTAAAACGTTCGCTTTTAATATAATCATTAATTGCTTCGGGATTTCTAATGGTCTTGTATTCATGTTCATTTGCAACGGGAAGAAACCTTTAATTAATGTTTCATGATCATTCAAATATGTCGATGAATACACAGATTAATATTGCTTATTTAAGTTTTTGCCTTCGCATAAAACATTTTATTGCTGCATAATTTAAAATATTTTCAGAGCGTAGTGAAAAACATAGTTTTGAGAGTACGTTGAGTTTATTTGTGGTCATTGAATGGAATTTGAACTTTGAAAAAAATAAAAAGCAGCAAATTGGCCAGTTTAAGAAAACTGTACGAGAGCGAGCTTGTCAAACCATTTGTATTTATCTATTAAAAATGATTTTTACAAGTATTTAAATAATTTCATACAAAAGATTATGAGGTATGACGAAATGATGTTCATAGTGAAATGACAAAGCGTGCAATGTTGCTATACGAATTGATATCTAAACTATAGTGCCGTATGTTACGACATCGATATGATTTGTATTTTTTCAAACAAGTGATCACTTCATTTTCAATAAACGTTCTATTTCATTCAACTTTTTGACGTAAAACAGAAATGTATCGATATCGGAACGGTAGCAGCACTAATTGTTCACAATGAATCTTAAAATTAGGAGGTATTAAAGAACATACGATTCATTCACTTATTATTATTAATTAGACGGACGCGCTGATAACACCGAAATTGAAATAAAATATTTGAATTATAAAAGAAAAGAAGAAAAGAAGGAAGGAACAGGAGGAAAGCGATTGGAAGGATCGGAGGAAAACGATGGAAAACAGGCGTAAGAAGCAATAGAATCGCTTCATGTACCTAGCCTCACTCAGCGCATACGGTTCTATTGGTTCTTTTCAAATCTCTGGTGGAAATGCAGCCTATGGCTATACTGCCCTCCAGAAACCAAAGTAAAGTAAAAACAAAAACACTAAAGGGCGCCTTCATCGGTCGACTAGTGATGATGCGCACGTAGTTTTTGTCCAAGTCTAAACATGAGCGAAAATTAGGTTGAAGAATGTATCGATGAGGATGAGAGTCATCCAGCGATATGTGATTCGAAATCAGCGAATGTTTTAAAGAGTCTTTCTTCAGCACAAATAGTATTTTGAGGGATGTATTTTGTCTTCCAATGTAAGGTTCCAAACGGGATAGTAATTCGTGGCGATCAGCGAGTATCGAGTAAAGCGTCAAACTCGAAACGAGTAGCGAGTGAAAAGTTTCGATATTTAACTCTCGGTTTTCAGCGAGTGCTTTTGTGTGACGGGTTTTTCCTCGCAATGCTTACTCGCTCCGGCCCGCACTATAGGTATAAACTACTGCTTTTTGGTGAGTTCTAACCGCCAAGCGAGCATCGCCGAGCAAGTGTCGCTGAGCGAGTAAAATCTTTGATAGCTCTTGTCGCTGCGATCCACTTGAGGTAAGAGCCGCTCGCCAGCAGTGTGAACCGCCAGCTATCGACTATGAATGTATGTGTCTCTTTTAAACACACGAGGTCTATATATTTTGATCCTTTCCTCAGCGAGCAAAAAGTCGATGGCTATCGCTTCCTCGCCGGCGGTGAGACAAACGCTGGTCGGTTCAACCAAATTGATTCACTTTCATGTGATGTTTAATGGATGTTTATAATAATTGTTCCAACCGCTAATCTGACTAACAACCCGTCAAGCCCCGCCGTCCCACACGTGGGACTATTGCCTTACTATTGTGTTTTAATTTTGCGAGGCCTGACGGCATTCAGTTTGAGTCGGTACTACAAGCATAATGTCAATCAACGTGTGTTTTAGATCCGTGAACGATTTAGTTAGCAATTCAACATCTAATCAGCCAACTCAGTCGATCGCAGTCCATTTCCCAAAAAAAAAGTGCAGTAATTGTAAAAACTCTAAAAGTTTTGACTTAAGATGCTTAGGGCGCCTTCAAATTAGCCGCCAAGTGTCGCGCAGTGGTAGCGCATCTAGGAACAAGCATCATCTATACTAATATATAAAGCTGAAGCAAACGCGCTAGTACTGGTTCGATTTGAAAAATTCTTTCAGTGTTAGATAGCCTATTTATCGAGAAAGGCTAAATATCATCACGCTAAGACCAATAGGAGCGGAACAGTAATGAAAATTGTGACGCAGACGAAGTTCACGGGTCAACTAATAGTGTATATAATTGTTCCTACCGCTAATCTAACTAATAACCCGTCAGGCCCGACCGTCCCACAGGTGGGACTATTCCCTTACTATTGTCTTTTAATTTTGCGAGGTCTGACGGGGAAGTGGTTTCTGATTTGAGAATCTGAAGTTAATTAAAACATGTTGAATACTACTTGAATGCCAAGTTTTGGTTTCAAGCCAAAGTCGAGAAGGATAAGTTCTACTCAAGTTCAAATTCTTGATTCAAGCGTTCGCCTTCGTCGACCTCAACGTCGCTTATCTTTGGCTGAGTTAGTAGTCAAAAGCGACTTTATCAATTATTGAAAAATACCCACCGTAAACGATTACGAGTTGACCCGCGCAACTTCGTCTGCTCCACTCCTATTTGTCTTAGCGTTATGATATATAGCCTATATAGCCTTCCTCGATAAATGGGTTATCTAACTCTGAAATAATTTTTCAAATCGGACCACTAGTTCCTGAGGTTAGCGCGTTCAAGCAAACAAACAAACAAACAAATTCTTCAGCTAATTTGTAACTAATTTGTATGAATACTAAATTATTATGAATAAATAATGACTTGGACAATATGCTAACAGTCATGCCTAAAATCCGAAAACCGTTGTGGTAATATCGGTTAATATCGGATATTGTGGTTTGGATATTTACATTATATTAATTATCTCTGGATTTCGTTTAGTACTAATTTAAATGACATATTAATATTTTAGCTCTAATAACAGTCGTGCCTAAAATCCGAAAACCGTTGTGGTAATATCGGTTAATATCGGAAATTGTGGTTTGGATATTCACATAATATTAATTATCTCATGGATTTCGATTAGTACTAATTTAAATGACATATTATTAATATTTTAGCGCTAATAATTAGCGGTCTAAAATATTAATAGCTTAAAATTTAAATTTATTTTTGATACAATTTATTATGATGTTCGTTGATCGCATAGTTACTCGGATTTGACTCGATATTTTTCTAGTTGTTGTTTTTTTTACTTTGATTATTTTAGGTTCAAGGGGTATGGTAGGCTTTTGCCTAATATCCCTTCGTCATCAGGACCATCAATTATTATGAACCGCATTGCATTCATTACACGCACAACGCACCGAATAAGAGTCTACGTGCGGAGAATAAGTCCGTACTACTAATACTTGCATTCATTACAAGAGAACGTAAAGGATCACGATAAAAGTCGATCAGTAGTAGTTCGTTTATAAATGTACGTGGGTCAATGACCGTTATTGCACATTAATCTGGACCCTAACATTAATAGATCAGACTTTGTCGATAGGCAAAAGTGGTCATCTATAATATTATCAAAAATTGCATCCCATACAGTTGATTCATTGCAATCTATACTTCTTATCTTATCTGTACTAATATATAAAGCTGAAGAGTTTTTGTTTGTTTGTTTACTTGAACGCACTAATCTCAGGAACTACTGGTCTGATTTGAAAAATTCTTTCAGTGTTAGATAGCCCATTTATCGAGGAAGGCTATAGGCTATATATCATCACGCTAAGACTAATAGGAGCGGAGCAGTAATACAGATTGTGACGCAAACGAAGTTGCGTGGGTCAACTAGCAATATATAAAGCTGAAGAGTTTGTTTTTTTGCTTGAACGCGCTAATCTCAAGAACTACTGGTCGGATTTGAAAAATTATTTCAGTGTTAGATAGCCCATTTATCGAGGAAGGCTATAAGCCAACGCTAAGACCAATAGGAGCGGAGCAGTAATGAAAATTATGACGCAAACGAAGTTGCGCGGGTCAACTAGTATAAGTATATTTAAGTCAGTCTGTGATCCATTATTTCTATGCCACAACACTCAAATACATTTTACATGCAAAAAAGGCTTAATTTCTTACTTTTGTTGGCCTTTGCAAGGTATATTCACACTCCTCCTTGAGGTAAGTTTCTGCAGCTATGAAGAAGTTTATAATATGTAAGTTATTGTGACTGTAGAATTTTCATTCGCAACTTGTTTAAACGAGTCAAAGAGCTGTCGAAAACAATGCCAACAATGACAGCAATTTTGTTATCATCATTTGAATTAATCAGGAGTCCAAATACATCATACTGGTGGGAATTAGGGCGCAATAAAGTTATATACAACTAGTACAGTTATAATTTATAAATTATTTTATTTATTAAAACTTTATGCACTAGTGAAATACTGTACAAAGGCACACTTAATGCCGAAGGCATTTTCTACCAGTCGACCTTAGGGTGGTGCAGAGACAGCATGACAGGTGCAACATAAAGAAAAGACAAACAGAGAGAAGAAAAATAAATACAATCTATAATAAATACATAGAGATAGAATAAACAAAACTAACAACGTTATTAAGAAAACACGAAACCAACGAATTAGCGCTGTAGTGATTCTTCCAACATCTTGTGAATATGCTCACGAGCCTTCACCTTAAACGACTACCGACTTTTTGTCTATGTAATGCGTTTAAGATAAACTTTAGTTTTGATAGACTTTTTTATCGCTGAGACGCTATAGATTTCTTTAACAAACCATCTCTCGGGAACCGGAGAGGAAGAACTATTACATTTTTAAAATGGATAGGAATTGAAAGAGCAAAAGGTGCAATAATAAGGATTAGGAGCACGTCGCATTTTTTGTGGTATTTAAACTATAAATAGTACCTAGTGATGACAGCGCTAAATGTCATCATTTCTGCCACAGAACCGAGATATATTATATTCCACAAGTACCTGTCTATAGTCTGCTTTTTAATGCCTGAGACTAAATTGACTCGTGCAGATGTTAAAATTGACTTAAATTCTATTTTAATCTATGTCAGTTTGCCATCTGCACTTGTCAATTTAGTCTCAGGGATTAAAAAAACACACTTTAAATTATATTTGTATGAGTCTCGAAAACCTTTAAAATCTCTAGGTTCTAAGAATAAAACTACTCTGTTAAATTCAAGAAATAGTTCAAGGTTCAGTATTATCAGCGCTTTCAAAGTTATCAGCCAACTACAGTTTAATTCCGCAGGAAAAGTTTGGACAAGATGCGCCATAAGCCCTCGGATGCAGGTAAGCTCCTCGTCACCTAGATATTAAGCCACCGCTGTTAAAGGAATAAGCCCCATTTCAAAAATGTAGCTTTCGTTTCATAAAGGCATTCGAATCGAGCTTTTAAAATGGCACTCAAACTTATATGAATGTAATATTAATGTTATACATCTTTCTATTTTATTTTTTTAATAATACATTGTTTTATTCCGTCGTGTATCGTTCAAGTGAAATGTTATTTGTAAGTGGTAATAAAATAAAATGTTGAAAGATTTTTCCTTTGGCATGTTTTTAATATTTTTAAAACAATATCATAATCGATAATCACTTCGTTGTACGTATTTATTAAAGGTACACGGCGTAAATTTTTATACCAGCGATATAAATATCTTAGATTTAGATCCTTCTTAGTGCTTGCAATTGACTTTCAAGTAGGAGCAGTGATTGGCATTCTATTTCTTACTTAGATAGACAACTTGTACGACAACTTAGTTATTTTCAATAAACAAACAAAAGTTCAGCACTGGCACTAAATTAACAAAAAAACAATAGTTTTATTTAATCTCACCATAAAGTTTTCATTCGCCGGTTAACTCTGTAAACATGTCGTAATAAAGGCTTTCCATCTTGATATCTTCGTGATCACTTCACCTTGTTTACAGAATCGACCGGCTGTACTAGATCCTACGGGTTTTGTGTCAGTCAGTCTGACCCACTATCCTAGGCCCAGTGTTAATGAACCACCGAGTCGGCTGATAACTTTGATCTTAATAGAGTTATCTAAACTTTGATACTACGGTTTTGGAGCGAACCGGTCCTTAATTAAACATGTAAGTTTCAGTTTCTGATTAATGTCAAGTTGTTCCGTTGCAGCTTTTTTTTATCGAGAAGCTTGTTTGTGGATCAAATTGATGCATAGCAACAGGAAATTGTTGAAGCATCCACTTTTGAAACCGACGTAGTGGCAGCCACAGTTTGGTTGAGTCAACCAATTTGAATTTTCCGTGTATTGCTGGCATTACAGTTTCAGCTCTCCAAAACCTTAGCACTATGATTAAAGATGCTATACAATGATTTTACCTGAAATTTGGTCTAAGGGTGAGTACAGAGGGGGTTCCTCCCCTCCCGGGTGTTGATGTTCCAGCAGACGGTGACACGACTGTCTCATGAGCGCTCCCGACACTGGCAGACAGACAAACAAACATACAGACAAACGTACATAAGTACAACACGAGTTCAAAATTAAATCGCGGTTTAGGTTCACAAAAGTAGTGAAACAATCGTAATTATGAAAAAGACTCGCAAAGCAGGAATGATAGAAGCAAGCAAAGGAACGCAATCGCAAGAGCATTAGCTGAGTAAAGTGCATCCTAATTAACTTGTCAATAGTTAACAAAACATGTCTAAATATAAAACAATGAATACCATTTAGTAATCAATGGACTTGAGATCAAAAATACAGTGGATTTGTTTAAATTACTATGATTTTCATAAACGTTTTGTACAAGCCACAGCGTTCCTATGTACTTGAATTCAAATCCATCTCTGTACAAAATATAAACTCTACTGTACTAAACATATTTACCTTTATTCTAGTTATTGTCATGTGACTACGACTGTTGTCAGTCTATCCGACGACATTGTGTCTGTAACAAAACAAGAACCACTATTAATTGAAATCACAAAACGTAGAATTGGAAGTATACACAGAGTTCAAGTCTACATGGAACTTGAACTGAGCGATTGTTCTGCACAAATTTCATTATCCTTGGCGAGTATTTGTCTTGTTGACCACTTTGAAGACGAAGATCAAACGGTAAGGGGTATAGAGACCAGTGCGTCAAACCAAATCAACCACAGAAGTTAGGATAGTCCGAAATTCGAACCTTAGACGTTTGTATAGCCGTAGAATAAACTGGACTCCAGTTAAAATAGAATGGAGATAGATAGCTTTTACCCGACCCCGTTATTCTTAGGACGCAAATAACTTCTAGGTATACACAATAGCAACAAACACATAATAAAAGATAAGAATAATATCACGTCGCATAGATATAGTAAAATTGCGCTGAGCGTGCCTATACCGAGAGGGTTATCATCTCAGCGTTCATTGGGCGTCAGATACCCAATGCTGGTTTTCAGTTGGCAGCAGTTGTTCGAACTTTAGGTCCGTCGCATTGCTCGAAAATATAATAGAACTCACTCAATTAGCCACATTTTGACCCACTCATACTCATGAAAGACACCAATGGGGTACTGTACTAAAAAATCTAATTAGTCGTCTGATAGATTTTCAAAAAATATTGGACACGTATTTTTTCCATTTCCACGTAAACAAAAAAATAAGAGGATACAGCGAGTTCAAGACACGCGTGACGTCATCTGGCTTGGTAAATTTGGAACATTTTTAAATTTATCAGACGGACTAATTAGATTTTTTTTTGTAAAATACCCTATTATATTTTGGGACAGAAGACACATAATAACGTTACATTTAAACAACGAAACATTGTAGCAGTTTTGCTAAAAACATAAAATCGCTCGCACAAATGTCGAGTTTTCAATTCAATTCAATTGGTAGCTTCACCACCTATAAACCAATAGAGCAATTGTTAGCTGTTGTGTGCTCGAATTCGTAATCCGATGAACCGAATACCAGACCTAGGGAGTATAGGTCGCTTTTAGGCCATTCAGTGCGATGAATATTTCCTTTGTACGTTCTGATACGTCCATCGTAATATTCAAACGCAGGATGTAACAAACCCTAATCGTATGCTCGATGCGTGAGTATGTAATTCCCCGTGTGGCTGCTGCATGTGATTCGTAACTGGGTCCGACACAACTTCGGCGGCGATGAAAAGGGTATTATGATAAGCTATACAGGAACTGGTTCATTGGTTTAAGCGTCCTTTGATTTTCATAACAAAACGTTTGGAAATGCGATAGAAATATAATGATAGAATTTCTTTATATCACGCCTTTTCGAGGAGACAAAGGTAGACATAGAGACAACTAGGTACATCATCGTCGTGAATAGTCCCACGTTATGCGCCGCGAGCTTTCTGTCAATAACAAGCTCTAGGCTGTTATTGACCGTGGACAAACCATTCATTCATTCATTTGTTTCATTTAACGCGTGTTAACACATTTAAACAAATGGAAAAAATGTAGGACTTATCAGACTATTCAAAGAACTTCACCGGCTAAAGCCGGAAATTTGATGCAAGCAAATTTGATTTTACCCATATTTGCGACGCATGAGAGGATACCATAATAAATTCATCATTACCAGCAGGACACTTAATTTATTACTCGCATATTCAAACTGTATGTCACACGAAAAATCAATTACCCTTATGAATTTATTCGCATTATCTTTTAATTAAAATTGACGCATTACAATTTTTAATTAACCTAAGTTAATTTCATCACATGTCCTATTTGTGATGTGTGCCTGGTCATTATAATATTAAATAAATAACATATGAGCCGATTGCCCGAACAATTTCGTGCTCATAGTTCCAATGAATACAGCGGTAAATTAATTTCCTGTTTCATGTTTAGTGCACTGGAAAATTTGGTCCGTTCTTGCAACGAAATTGAAATGTATTCGAACGTTATTTGAAATTATAGTTGATCCGCTTTTCGTGGTTGATTATTCTTCTACCTGGAACTTTCGATTGCCGTTGCATTTTGGGACAGTGGAGCTGCATGTCTAGCAGAGTTATAACAAGCCCTGAGACAAAGTGAAGAGAGCCGTGGTGGCCCGGTGGTAATGACTGCGAGTTACGTGTTAAAGCTCGAAGGTTCGAACCCAGGCAGGCGCTTTACTTTGTGTAAATTTATTTCATCACCACTGCTCTCAAAACGGTGAAGGAAAACATCGTGAGGAAACTGGCATGTCCTAGAACCAAAAATTCGAAGACATCTACCAACCCGCACTGGGCTCGCTAGGTGGATTACGACCCACTCCCTCTCACCGAGAGGAGGCCTGTGTCTGAGACAGGCAAAACGGTGAAGGAAAACATCGTAAGGAAACCGGCATGTCCTAGAACCAAAAATTCGAAGATATCTACTAACCCGCACTGGGCCCGCTAGGTGGATTACGGCCCACTCCCTCTCACCAAGAGGAGGCCTGTGTCTGAGACACAGGCTTCCTTTCGGTGAGAGAGAGTGGGAACATTATAGGCTGATTATGATGATGATGATATGATGAGACAAAGTGATCCAAAAGAGTGTATGAATGAGTGTCAGTGGAGTTTCTTGCATGTTCTGATTTCATGTGTTGATATATATCTAAGGAGAAGAACATATAGTTCTAGAGATACATGAAAAAATACCCTGTTACTTCATAAATAATAACATGTTTATGTTTTCAAGTTCAAAAACAAGTCAAGCATATATAAATATAAATAAGTATGTATTATGTAAGTAAAGAGTGAATAGGTTACTTCTAGGCAAGCGTGCTCCATATTTAACCGCATCACCGCTTACCATCAGGTGAGATAGGGGTCAAACGTACGCCTATCAATAGTGAAAAAAAAATTGAAACCAAGAAAGATTAGATATTATTGAAATTATTAACTTACACATACCATCAATGATGGTATTTAATAAAGCGTAACTTTTAAAGCTATATATATACACTAACAGAATATCCCTTTTTCTCAAGGAAAAAATATATAAGTCAAGGATTGAATTTATTTTTACAATCATTTTACATTATTATCAACCGTTTAAGTCATAACGAAGTTTTATGATTCCTCCTTTTCAATACAAATGTCAAGTAAGCGTCGCATTCTAACGACTTTAACTAGTTTTTCGAGAAATTCTAAGTCAGTCAAGCTCGCGCTTGTGAAATAAATTGTGTGAGCATCATTTGATTTGCGAGGCAGCTGGTTGTGAAACGCGACGTAGTATGACGAATGAACGGAGATCCCCCGGAAAACATTAATCTGGACTTCAAAATTTTTTGATTACGAAACGATTTTCCCCCAAAGTCAAAGTCAAAAAGTCAAAAACGTTTATTTCTATTAGGCCATTAAACGGCACTTTTGAACGTCATCATTACATTTAAAATAACATAGTGACTTTTCAGTCCATTCGGAAGAGTAGATTCTTATGGAGAAAAACGGACAAGAAAGTTCATAGTTACTCTTTTAAAATCAATGTTTTACATGTGCTGTGGTATACCTCAACGAACGATAATATTTAAATAGTATAACGATGCAGGCTTCCTATTCACCATAGGACAGCCAAATTAGCTCTGAACCTTGCAAAAAATACTAACTATGATTTTTTCTTGAATCGTGTATTAATATAAAAAAATACGTGTTCGTACCTATCATCGCTATTATTATAATCTACTATTGCGCCGTTAAAATCGAGCAAAAAAACACAATTTCAAAAAACACGTCCCGTATAAATTTTTAATATAACTTTATTTTAAAGGTTGTCTTGAAAAAATCGCTTTTAGCGATAAGACCGCCTAATGTGTCACCCTATGTAATGTTTTCTTCATCTAACTTTTCTGTAACTTATATGGGGAACATAATAAAGAGTATTCTATCTATCTATCTATTTTATTTTAAGCGAATAAAGCAATACAAGCTCTATGAGCATTTCAACCCAAATAACATTTTGGTGTAAGTTACAGGCTTTTTTATGACTTTAAGTAATATAATAGTTAATGTTATAATTATCTCAGTTATAACTAAAAACGATATAGAGGAGTTAACAAACAAGTTTTAGCTCCAATCGCAGTACTAAAGCTTTAATGGACGACGTAATATCGCTTTAAGAGTTATAATTATGCTAGTAGCAGCGCAAGTATACTTCTTAATACGTATAGCTTTAACCTTTCTGTGATACCCAAGTCTTTATAAAAGTGTTCACCGACTCTTTTTATGACTTATTGTTGTAAAGTTATTGCAATAAACTGTTTTATACCACTTAAGGTGCTATATTGACTATTATAGCAGACATAAGCTATAAAATAGAGTTTGTCGAGAGTTTAGTAACACGAGAAACTAAAGGTGTCAAACAACTCCTCTATCTAGGTTTAACCTGTAATAAAGGGTTCAACTAAAGCTTATTGCATTAGGCAGTTCTCTTTTAAAGACGTTCTAAAGGTATTGGTGTGAAACAACGCAAGTATGGGTCATTTTTAACACTAACCTCACTTTTGTAAAGTTCGACATTGTTTTGGTAACCTAACAATTAATATTATTTCGAGTTATTCAACATTTGACTACAATATACAAAATGTCTTACATTATTTGAAACGTTCCATGAATGCCACTTAATTTTACACACCACTGCTCAGAAAGCAGGAAAGAATAATAATGTTTAGCTTGAGGTACCTATTTTATTATCGTAACTTTTCTTTTAAATCTTTAATAAATCCTAAGTGCGTTAAAATTTAGCTGAGAAACATGGTATACATTTACCGTGAAATCATAAGAGCAGTCATTTTTCACTTCACATACTTAAATAACTTAATATTTCATAAATTATTCTGTTGTGTTGAATAATGGATGACATAACACTTCCATTACGAATAGATTTAATATTAGTAAGGTTACAGGCTTTTTCAATCTTGACGTGCGCTTTTTTACCACCTGTAGTGCTCATTAACGCGGTATTGCTACGGTAATACCGGTTAAAGTAGTAGCTGACGATGAATAAACGCTCTTGTGCAGCTTTAATATCTTTTTAACACCGTACTTTAGGATTTATACCACCTGTAACGTTTACCAACTCTATTTTACAGCGGTAATACAGATTAAAGTAGTAGCTGACGATGAATAAGCGCTCTTGTGCAGCTTTAATATCTTTGTGACATCGTAGACACAAAACTATATATATATAATAGTTTCTACTATACTACTACTACTACTTACTATATATAATAGTTTCTACAACTTTTGCCTGTAAAACTGTGGGCCTCTTTCGTAGTTATAAGTGAGTAGCAGGTATGCGTTAACACTTTTATACTCAAATGGAACTGATATACGAGTCTTATATAGGTTTTTTTTAACGTTTTAGTGTTAGTTGGGATGTGTCTACCTATTGCTGTTATTAAGATCTAGCAAAAACACCAAAAAATATTTTTTGGGCCTCCCTTTTAATTTATTATTTTCTGTCTTTTTGTTAAAGCGGCAACAGAATAAATAAATATTTTCTGACCGACTTGTATACCTCGATCTCTTCTACAAATGCTCCAAACAAACATGCCAGTTAATATTTTTCCCATCAAATTATCACTGAAAGTATTGTTGTATTTTTCGGCGTAATTTGCCAGACTACTAACGGTTTTTCAGAGGAGCTCGTGGCTAAATAATAACAGCCGCACGGGTCGATCTTTAAGGTTAAGCAACGCTTGCCAAGGTTGGTCTGTGGATGGGTGACCATCTTAATATACCTAGTTTCTTTCGCGCCTCGGAAAGCACGTTAAGCCGTTGGTCCCGGCTGTCATTTGTACATCTTTGGCAGTCGTTACGGATTGTCAGAAGCCAGTAAATCTGACTCCAGTCTTGCCAAGAAGTACCTACCGTGTTACCGAGTTAATGGATTGTGGAGGTCTGGTAGGCAAATTCAGGTGAATACCAGTGTTTTACGTGGAGCGGTCCACGTAAAACACTGGTATTCAGCTGAATTTGGTTTGACTGGAAGCCAACCCCAATATAGTTGGGAAAAGGCTAGGCAGATGACCAACCGTTTTTCAGAGACCGAAAACAATCGTATCGCGAGTTATTCAGCGCGGCTTTTTGTTTTGCGTTTTTTTGTTGCGTTTCTGTATGGGATCCGAAAATTTAATTTCGAAGAGTCGTATCAGTATGAATGTGCCGAGGGGATAACTGCACGCGACTGACGGACACAATGAGCATTGTAGTCGTACCGGGAATTCGTAGTTTGTGATTAAAATCCCATTTTAATTGAAATTCTTTTTGTTTTAATAATTTTACTTTATTATATTTGGAAAACTTACAGCTAATTACAAGGCATCCTTACTTATTCTAATATAATGAAGGCCAATTACAAATTCTCACTTACAGTAAAAACGAACAAAAACAGAAAAAAAATATGTAAATAATAAACTACAAAATTAGAAATTCAACCACCAGAAATGTGAGATGGTGGTCAAGCGCGTGCCCACCATCATTTTTTTTTAGTAAAAAAATTTAAAAAAAAATTAAATAAAAAGAAATGCTCGCGAAAAAGTGGTGGCACAGATTCCGCTTCAATTTACTGATTCCAGTATTAAAAAGGTCGATGTCAACTTCCCGGGAGGCCGCATTACAAGTACGACTCGCTCTTATCAGATAGGAGTTTTGTCTGTAAGCAGTTCTCACCACCGGTGTGGCCAGTAGGTGAGGTCTACGTGGGTATTCACAGGGTACACGTAGTCCTACTTCATTTACTAACTCTACCTGAGTTAGTATCTGCTGATCCATTCATAGTTCCGAACAAAAATGCCAAATCGGCGATTTTTCTCAAATATCCGCCCAAAATGCCCAAAATATGTTTGTCCTGACCTTATTTTGAGGTGTACAATAAAGAATATAAAATAAATAAATGTACTGTGGCCCCGTTGCAATAAGTTCGTACCTGCTTATGTGTGCTTGCAATAATTCGATTCTGATAAGTGCCTCTAAAAAAAATTATAGTATTGATGGTTATTGATGATGAAGTAATGAACATGTTTGAAATGTCAATTGACATGCCAAAATCATCATCATCATCATCTGCCTAGCCTTTTCCCAACTATATTGGGGTCGGCTTTCAGTCAAACCGGATTTAGCTGAATACCTGTATTTAACGCGGAGCGGCTGCCTACCAGACCTCCACAACCCAGTAACTGGGTAACACGGTACTTCATGGCAAGACTGGAGTCAGATTTACTGGCTTCTGACTATCCGTAACGACTGCCAAAGATCTACAAATGACCGCCGGGACCAACGGCTTAACGTGCTTTCCGAGGCACGGAGAAAACTCGCCATGTCACCCATCCACAGACCAACCTTGGCAAACGTTACTTAAACTTGAAGAGCGACCCGTGCGGCTGTTATAATCTAGTTACGAGCTTCTCTGACATGTGGTAAATTCCAAACGATAGGGAATATGCATGTGATTTTTGTATTTGCAAAATGAAATACGTATTAGCTCTAGTAAATAATCATGAATTTATTTTTAAATATCTCCATCAACGATGAAGTTATAAAGCTTCAAAGATTACAATAAGAAAGAGAAATCCGATTTAAAATTTGACGTCATCGTCCATGACGCCTATACAGCTGCCATAGATAACAGCGTTTTTGTGAGAGAGAGACAGATGTATTTTTTTAAAATAATTATATCTCCTTCGTTTTTCGAGTAATTTTGATTCTATTTTCACTGTTAGTATAATACTAACAGTGAAAATAGAATCAAACTTGTATATTTTTAGATAAATTGAATAGATGTTTAATATGTTTTTCATAAGACTCTTTTTACGCGATAGGGATATCGCGTAAAAAGAGTCGGCAGAATTTACGCTGCATTCGGTTTCGGTATGAAACCAAATTTACAAAATTATCTACGTTCGTTTTTTTTCCTTACCCTAAGCATTTCGACAATCGATTTTCGGTTTCGCAAAGTTATGTAATTTCGCCCAATATCCTTCTTTGTTGAATTAAAACAAAATAAATTTCTGCAACTTTCTCACTGAAAACTAAACAGCTGCACAAGCAGGCTTTGCATACCTATAAATCTTAGATATTAAAGATATGTAGTCTAAAATATTCTGTAAACGCTTACGTCTTGGGTTGCCAGGTCTAAAAACTAGAACGCCGAACAGACCAGCTAATTAAAGCATAACGGTAAAAATTTTAGGATTTGGTAAATCTTCCTTATTATGCAATTTTCGATAAAAGTCTGGTGAAATATTAAAAGCCTAACTACCAATAGCCGGACAGAAATAGGAACTAAAAGCTTGACTATGTCCGGCTTTATACGGACGCCTGGCAACTCTACTTCCGTCAGCCTACCTCCTCCACATGAAAAAGTTTATTTAAAAAAAAATGTACATTATCTTGTCACCATAATTTATTTCGTCTCGCCCGCTCCCACTCTTCAAACGAACCGGAAGTGCATCCATTAACGATCGCACAACATCCACTACCGAGCTCTAACAGGCTGCAGAACTACCGATACATTATGGCGGGAGTGCCCCTTTCAAGTCTATTACAATTTTTTTTCTCGCATTTTTCCATTTTTATCAATATTTTCCGCGGTTAAAGATGCGGAAACGTTTGACATCTTGTTTTTACTCATATTATTAAAATGCATTGAGGTTGGGACGTAGGTTACTTGCCTATGCGAACACTACTGCATGTATTCTTCTTTTGCCTATCGTGTGGGCAGTTAGGTCTAACGACCCCACATACTCTAGTGTCAGAGTTTCTAAACCGCCTCAAGGGCCTCTGACATGGTTTATTTGATGGCGGCCATGTGGCGGCCGGGACCACCGGTTTATACGTGCTTTTCAAAGCACGGAATCAACTTTTTTATCAGTCAATGAGGTAGCAATCGAGCCCACAACCACCGAGGCACAAGGCAAACGCCTAAACCACTCGACCAAGGATTGCGTGCATCTTAAGGGATAGCGTGATATAATACAAGTGGAGATTTATCGTGTCAAAAACACCTTTGATTTATGATTTGACCGGCGAGTGTAAAATGGCCACTTAAGCAGAACCATATTAGAATCATAATATTAACCGCACAATAATCTGTCAAATTTCATTTTAGTCTTTATCGCTCACGCATTAGGTTCAAGGTTGATTAGGAAAATTTGACAGCGACGGGTAGCGGGATGTGTTTTTCTGATTCTGCTAAAGTGGCCTTTTTAGACCACTTTAGCAGAATCAGAGTACGATTGATAATTGGGCTTTAAAAGAGATTTTGACATCTAAGTTTGTTTTGGTGTTTTCCTTTGGGTAGCCAGCTAGGAAACACCAAAATATAAGACAAAAAAGCTCGTGGCCAAAGAATAACTGCCGCACGGGTCAAAATTCAAGGATTTTCTAGTAAAGATGATCTGCCATCCGCGCAACGCTAGCCTAGGTCGTTCTGTCGATGGGTGATGGTCTTTTCTTATCGGAAAATCTTCTTTGACTCGGAGAATACGTTAAGCCGTTACCTAGCTCTCAATTTTAGATATTTAACAGTCGTTACGGGTAGTGAGAAGCCAGAATATCTGACCCCCAACAACATTACGTAATATAAACACCTCAAAAGAAAATACTTCTCCAATAGAATGACGCAATCCCAAAGGAAGTTTCTATTTTAAAATCACTCAAAAATGCCTTGTGATTGCGTGGCCATTGCATAATTCGTAATTTCTTAAATCGCAAGTCTGTTGATTGTTTAGACCAGTTCATAACACAAGATCATCGTACGCTGTATGTGAAAAAAACTTTTTCACAAAAAAATAAAACCGACTTCCCAATCAAAACACTACAGAGCATAAAATTTAATTTAATTAATTTAATTTCGGAAGTCGGTGCCAAAAAACCAAAAAATACCAAAAATATCGACTTCCGAAATTAAAGTTATTTTATACTTTGTAGAGCTTTGTTTTTGGAAGTCGGTTTTTCTACTGTTGTTCTACTCGTATTAAAGCAAGATACTTCTAATACCGAATAAACACTACGACTCAGAAAATTTTAAAACTATAACAATATGGTTTATTTTGCTTATATAGTTAAATTAACAGCTAAAGTCGCGCCAAACCTAGCCAATGATTGCGAGCGCCTTGCCGCCCGGGTGAGCTCGCGAAGTGCCTGGGACAACAGCTCATCTTCCCTTTCAGAATTCATGTTGTTTTACTAATAATTTTGACGACATCTTCTCAGCTCTTGTAATTGTTGGAGTTCCAGCTGTATTGGAAACCAATGGGTAAACTTGACTTGACTAGATGCACTACACTTCAAGCGGCAGAAAACCTTAGGTGGAGAAAATATAGTAACCTATTTGGTACTCGAGGGCTTCACGCCCCTTGTGCTCACAGCCTTTTCAAAGGAATTTCGAAAACGCTGTTGACACTTCTCGTGCCCTAAGCACTGAATTTACTTTAGCCTGAAGTTAAGCATTGCCATACAACGTGGCAATGCCGCCAGTCTCTTTGGCACATTACTAGGTGACAGCGTTGAGGACGAGTTTTTTGATGCTAGATTTTAGTTTGTATTTAGTTTAGTTTATTTGTTAATTTAGTATTAATAAAATTGTGAGAAAACTTGGCATGTATAAAAAAAAACACCACTCCACGAAACAAGTGAAGGGATATGGTCAAAGACATAATTCAGCGGGGGAGTCACGACCCTAAGTAATGAGAAATGACAGCTCACTTTGTGATCACTTCACCCAAGCCTTCACCAACATGTTTACAGAATCGACCGATTGTAAACCCCTCACCGGTAAAGTGATAATGAAGTGTGCTGGAAATCCTTACAAAGAATATGAAACGGCACTTCACGTCATGCTCATTCCAGCAAGGTAACGTGTTAATACTTTGAGATGTTGACAGAATATACCTTCTGAATAGCTAACAGCGGGGTTACATTTGAAATAGGCTCCTTGTAGTTCCCCCTGCAAACAATATCGCATGTTGTCTGAACAGCAAACTTTCCTCTGGCAATTTACTTCGACTACCAAATTTTAGATGTTTTAATTGCTTATATTGCTGATCTGCAGATAGTTACCTAAATCTCTCACTAGTTTGACAGCGCTCGGTATCGCAAAAGTTTAAAATAGCGATGCTAATTTATGTACAATCTATAGTAGGCGCCAAATTAATGTCACTGAGCCACATACATTTATTGTGTCGTGATCTCTATCAATAAGAAATGGTTCATAATGACCCGTTCTCTTGGTAAAAATTAAAAAAAATGAAAGGACATGAAAAACACTAGGTAAAGCAGATTGTCCGCAAAAAAGATTTCCTAGTCAACGAAAAGGAAATCAGAGCTTACCATCACATAAACTGTGATGTGTGTGGCACACTGGAGGATGTAATACATTTATTGACGGAGTGTGTCAGATTTCAGTCTGCAAGAGAGGAACTACTTAGAGAGCTTGAGATAAATGTGTACGATGTTGGCATGTTCTTTGTTATTTTGTCGTCACCTAACTCTAGAGGTGCTCATAGTCTAATTAGGTTTGTGTTGTTACGTTTTACATAATTATAAGGTCTGATGGGACTGGCATGTATACTTGTATAAAAGTCCCTAATAATAAAGAGGAAAAAAAAAACATATAAATTAAATACTCTCAATCAATCAATCAACTATTTATAAATTTTCTCCCACAAATAACAAATTACATACAATTTATAAAGGAAACAGTTTGAAGACGGGAGGAGGTTGGGATGCTATGGGTCACCTGGTCTCCTTATCTCGAATTTATGTTTGGATAATAATCGATCAATAATAAAGGTAGTATCAATATTTCACCAACCATTAACTTTCCCGTAAAAATAGTTGACCTGCTAAATTTAACAGTCCTAGCTGATTTTAGATGTTTTAGTGACTGCATCCGAGACGGTACCGAAATGCAACTATGGTAGATGATGAATTTCCTAAATGTTTCTGTGCTGGTACCCGGATCATACATTACTAATCGTTTTACATTATTAAAAACAGTAAATGATCACGATAGATGTCGATTCAGAACGGCTTTCATTTGTCAGGCTGTCACGAAAGTCCGAAGAAAACTGCATGGAATTCCGTATAAAACAAAAAAAATGTCCCGATTTCCGTCACTCTGTAGCAAAGTAAACTTGACATAATTTTATTATTCATTGTCTTAAAAGCTCATTTTATATCACAAATCGCACATGAATCGAAAAAGCACAATTTTAATGTATTTTCCAGCTTTGCTCCTTTTGTAGAATTTTGTGAACACTTGTCATAAAGTTTAGTTATTCAAAAATACTAATTAAAACGGCCATTCGTACGATAATAATTAAACAATCACTCGAAGTTGACAGTTACAGAAAATTTACTTCCAACATATTTATTATACAAAGTTAATTAAGGCCTCAATTTTAAAATGTCACCAGAACACAATGAAAATAAGTTCAATTATTCAAAAATAAAAATAAAATAAACAAATATAACAAAAAATATAAGCACCAATATGACAATACATCACCAAAATCAATAATAAAATTCAAAGGCGAAAAAGAAAAAGATTTTCCAAAAATGAAAAGCAAACAAGAAATCCAAAATACAAATCAAATCCTAACAACAAATATTTATTTTAATACTTACGACCAAGAACTGAAGGGTGGAATGAGCGAGCGACTCGACGGGGAAACACTTAGAAGTATACGCGGCCTGAATGAACAGGTAGCTATACGAACGATACGGTCGGCCGAACGAGCGGGGAGAATCGAGCAAGCTGCGACCGCGGGGCCGAGATGCGATGCGAATGTGGAGCGGACTACGGTGTGAACCCTCGCCGGGCGCGCGCATGCGCGTTCGCGGGTCCCGTGCTTCCCCATCACCCGCTTGCTAGCTTAATATCTGATTTTAATACCTTTCGATTTACACTTTCAGAGATTTTTATGTTAAGCTTGCTTTCAGCAAAAGTGCAACGCGGCTTCATTAAAAATGTGTAGGGTAACCTAGGGTTACGTTTGTATTCGAAGGTATTTTTGTCTCACAGATCTGATGTCGTTTTTAACGCAATTACGAGACTTTGAATACGAACCAAATAGTGATACAACTACTTCATAGCAACTATAAAATCTAATCATAAACGCAATCCAGATATGGTAATCGTTTCATCGTTTCATAGTTTGTGGTTGTCTATGTATTTACCTCAGATCCTCCATCCGATACACATTTGTAGAATGTTATCCGGATACCGCACGGGCCGTATTATCTATGTCCGGTTCAGGCAGGTGTCTACTAGCCGCTTTAATACGTTTGTTATTTTCTCGCGAACATAGAAAAAATATCACACTGTATTCAATATTGGACTTAGAGTGAATACATATTCCTCTGGACACCGGCTTGTTTGTGGATAGGAAATCATCAAATGACTCCTTCTGCTCTGGGTGGAGCAGAAGAGAGTATCAGGGTCGCGGTGACTCTTTCGAACAAAATCGGCAACCCTTAGCGGGCCCGTCTACTATGGTGGCATCTCTTTGAGGCGCGCGTGGAACACAACGCGCCGTCGACCCGGGCCTGGTTCTGATCGAACGGCGAGCTTCCCTTTGCTCGCCATCCGCAGGCCCGATCTGGTCACTGCCTACATTAGTTATGCAGATTGCAGAGCTTCTACAGTATATACGCGCATACGTGTTTGACACCGCAATCACATATTAAGTGGATAGTTTAAATTATTCACAAGACGATTCAGAACGATCTGGCTTCTTTACTATACACGTAATTTGGCAGTAATAGTCAACAGTATTTTATAGGACCAGGAATCACAAGCCAACTCCCCTATTTACGAGTAGTTATCATTCGCAGCGCGTCCATTATATGTCGGTGGAAACTTCACTGCTAGTATCTACTAATAGTGTAAACATCAAATACAACCTGAGCTACTTGCATCACGAATGAGTTAGTTCAACGAAGTTCTTCCTCACGGCCGCGGAACAATTTCCGTAAACCGTCTAGGCAAGAAAAACATGAGTGAGACATACATTAGCTGTCGCACTGAAAGTTCTACAGACTATGGCATTCACGGTACGCTAATAACTTTGTTACCTCGGCACAGTTCGGTTTGTCACTGGAATAATTTGAAAATGGAAATGTACTTTATTTTCGTAACAAACTTTTGCCCGCGACTTCGTGCGCGCATATCACATTTTCCATTCCCGTAGGAATTTTGGGACGAATTATATATATAAACCTTGCTCTTGAATCACTCTGTGTATTAATGACCGCATCGAAATCCGTTGCGTAGTTTAAAAGATATTAGCGTTATATCGGAAAAAGCAGCTTTGTTTTGTACTATGTAAAGATATTTACGCTTATATACCGAATTTGGCCAGAAAATAAGCAGTTATAAATTCCACGAAAATTTTTATTCATAGGTTTTATTTTTTCTCGTGAAATTCTTCTTGCTTATACACCACCTATCGTCTTCTTTCTTCAAATGCAAATAAATTAATTACTTGTGCCACTTTTTTGCGTAAGTTTTCATTTACTGAGTTGATTCACATTATTTAATACGATTGATTTGTATTTCATCTTGTATTTGGCTAGACTCTAGCTATCTCAAATAGAATACAATAGAATACTCTATATTATGTAAACCATATAACCAATACATAAGGCGACGCAATGGGCGGCCTTATACATATGTGATCTTTTCAAGACAACCTTTGAATGGATTTTATAGATAAAAGGAAAGAAAGAACTATAGGCCGTCTTTGGTGGTCTTTACGATTTATGTATAAAATAAATAAATAATAGACAAATATAGAAATAATCTTCTTCTTATCGTGTGGGCAGTAAGGTCAAACCACCCCACACACCCTCGTGTCAGAGTTTCTAAACCGCCTCAAGGGCCTCTGATGTGGTTTATTTGACGACCACCGTTTGGCAGCCGGGACCATCGGCTTGTACGTGCCTTCTGAAGCACGGATTCATATTTTTATCAAACAATCAAGTGATTTAAGCCCTCAATGTCCTAGTTAAACTGGAAACAACTTTACAAAGTATGCTTCCTGTGGGAATCGATCCCACGACCACTGGGTCACAAGGCAATCGCCCAAACCACTCGACTATAGAGGCAGTAATATTAATAATTATGAAGCAAAGCAATAGAAGCCCAATAAAAACGATTTAAGAGAGTTAGTGCTTACTGATAATTGTTAATAACCGGCCAAGTACGAATCAAACTCGCATACAAAGGGTTCCGTACCATAAACCTTAATCTTTATTATTTGTTGTTATAGCGGCAATAGAAATACACAATCTGTGAAAATATCAACTGTCTGCCTATTGTCTGTGGTTCATGAGATGCAGCCTGCTAACAGCGAGACGGACGGACGGACGGACAGCGGAGGCTTAGTAATAGGGTTTCGTTGGTTACCCTTTGAGTATGTAACCCTAAAAAGGACAAAGATTGAGCACGTCTTACCGACATCGACACGGACAAGGCATGTATTATCAAAGAAAAATACATAAATGATGACGTCAAACGTAGGAAACGTCATTATTTGGGTTTCGGTGTAACTTTCACCTTTTTATATACCGCCCCGGGGGCGGAGCTTCATCCGCCAACCCGATTTATTGCGCCAGTAGCATTTTAGGCCACATACTACTATACTCGTCAACTATTTCAGTCACTTTAGACGTAAACTTATTAGTCAGGCAATCTCGACTAAGACGACGGTTAAAGCGATATTTAGAACACGTAGCTAAGACAGGCACCGGTGTGATAAATACATGTATTTTTTGTTTTTTTACAGGCACACCATCTGTGCCTTGAGGCTTAATTAGTGTGGTTTACTTGATAATGCTTGAGTATGTCTAATTTTGATGACTTAATGAAGTGTGCTAGCCAAAAAAGTGTCAATTAATTTCATCAAATTTAACTTACTTATTGGATACATCGGCTCAGTAGTTTTAGCGTGAAAGCGCGACAGGCAGAGTTACTTTCGCATTTATATCATTAGTAAGGATTTGTATATACAATAAGCAGCAAATAACAGATCTGTCTGAAAGTAGTTTACAATACATGAAGAATATTTCTGTGTTATATATTGTAAACTACTTTGTATACTACTGTGTAAATTAGTGTTTAAAACTTAACAGACAGGTGTGTTGCTGGGTAACAGACAGGTGTGTTGCTGGGTAACAGACAGGTGTGTTGCTGGGTAACAGACAGGTGTGTTGCTGGGTATCAGACAGGTGTGTTGCTGGGTAATAGACAGGTGTGTTGCTGGGTAACAGACAGGTGTGTTGCTGGGTAACAGACAGGTGTGTTGCTGGGTAACAGACAGGTGTGTTGCTGGGTAACAGACAGGTGTGTTGCTGGGTAACAGACAGGTGTGTTGCTGGGTAACAGACAGGTGTGTTGCTGGGTAACAGACAGGTGTGTTGCTGGGTAACAGACAGGTGTGTTGCTGGGTATCAGACAGGTGTGTTGCTGGGTAACAGACAGGTGTGTTGCTGGGTAACAGACAGGTGTGTTGCTGGGTAACAGACATGTGTGTTGCTGGGTAACAGACAGGTGTGTTGCTAGGTAACAGACAGGTGTGTTGCTAGGTAACAGATAGGTGTGTTGCTAGGGTGTTTGTTCGGCGCCAGTTCTTCCCAGGTAAAACACTAGAAAATGGTGACGGTGTTTCGGGGTCGGTTTTTATGTTGAACTTTAACGTTTTATAAGTGCTGTACTCAGCCTAATTTGAATAAATGACTTTTGACTTTGACTTTACAGGCATTTCAATGAAAAATCTTTATTGTTCAAGTTAGTTACTGCAACTGATATTCAAAAGGCGACTAGCGCCAGTCACCATATAATTTATTGAGCCATTGTTACAAAAAACATCTTATTGATACTTAATACTAAGTTGTTAATTGTAACAAGTTGAGTTTAACATAAAATTACACCGTGGTCCCCGAACTAGGCAGCGCCTTTATCTCGGGGACCAGAGAACAAGGTTTCCAGTCTTCGCGTGGGCTATAGGTACGTACATATTTGTAAATATTTTATAGTTTGAAAACTCTTAAAATACTTCGTAGCTTTTAAAGCATCACCGTGAACATTCAGCCGTAAATAATATAGATTGTTATCGAAGTTTTAGAAACCGCATCTTGAACTCTAAGTTGAAAATTTGAAAGAAGAAGTTATGGCAGAACGTAGTGCGCAGCGTCTTCTTTGATAAATTTCGTAATTCCATAAATGTACAAAGAATTTTATACAATCAACAACCTGTGCAAGAGGTCAATCTCGAACACGATCCACGATCAAAATCAATGATCGGATCCGTGGATTGCGTTCGACATTGACTGTGTACGGGTGGCCTTATCAAATTCGGTCGGTAGGCGATCGGTTCCTCCTGCCCTAAACCTAATTTAATTCGACAGGCTTAGGATGTCATTTTCCCCCATATATCTTTTAACATCATTTAAAAATTCACCTCCTTTCTGGGCACATACCTAGCATCATTCAAAACTAGAAATATTAGGGCCTCGTGCATTATAATTATTATTAAGTATGATTCTCATTAAGAGCGTATGTCAATTATTTCTGATAGCACAGCACACTCTCAATTTAAAAAAAAATCGAATACAGCGACCACCCATCAACTAATTCAAACCGCCAATTGATTAGTATTGCCCGCTCGCAAATATTAAAAGGCTACAGATCGATCACTCGTTTGGTCGCCATGGGTTCTGCACGAACAATTAAGAGCTCATTATAATATTACTGCCTCACTGGTCACATTGCTGTAGGTACCCGGTATGGTTGACCTCGGCTAGTGAAGTTGACTAGAATAGAAATCGGGGAGTGAAACATAAGCCCAGCATGAAAACTATCTTGAGTTTATGTTGTGATTCGAGCCAGAAAAATAGAAATAAAAGCACTTAGCGTATCCTTTTGTTAATTGCACAAAGCAACAATGGTAGACATAAATTTATCAGTAAGATAAATTTATGTGAACCAAGGGCGGTGAAGAGATAACATGGCAGGTGCGTGGTGGTGGTTTAAAAACTTCACTGTAAGGCTCTTGTCTCACAGCCGGCGAGGAAACGAGTAGCTATCGACCATTTGCTTGCTGAGGAAAGGGACAAAAGATGAAGATCTCGTGTAAGTAAAAGACACATACATTCATAGCCGATAGCTGGCTCTTCACACTGCCGGCGAGCGGCTCTTACCTCTAGTTGTTTGCAGCGACAAGAGCTATTAAATATTGTCGACGATGCTCGCTTGGCGGTCAGAACAATCAAACTGCGGTAATTTCTACCTAAAGTGCGGGCCGGAGCGAGTATTGCGAGTAAAAGCCCGTCGCACTAAGGCACTCGCAGAAAGTCGAGCGTCAAAACTATCGAAACTTTTCACTCGCTTCTCGCTGATCGCCAACTGTTTCGAGTTTGAAGCTTTACTCGCTACTCGCTGATCGCCGGCGGTGCGACTGGTGCCTAAATATGTGGTTAATTTTCCACCTCTTCGTTATCTACGGCCACAGCAAGTAACGAGTGTGTTGTACAGTAATTGTGTACTAAGCACACTCACAGCATCATTTAAAAATGTTCTTAAGGTGAATGCTCCAGGGTAGCCCGCGGAATTCAAATATTTTTATGTTTTTTGCAATTTGCCGGTCAGTGTGAAGCGGTATGTGGACCAAATGCGATTCGCGACCGTAATGCGTATTTATCTAAAGAATTATAACCATTTTAATCATCAATATAGCCCTCTAAGTTCATGTAGTTCGAAAGAATGATTATTTCTGAAATATTCATTCTTTCGTCTGCCCAGTCAAAGCAAAGGGCACAAAGCAACACTCCAGAAAATATTTTCCAACCGTATTTTTCTGTGATCTACTAATTTTCTGCTAAAATATTTTTGTACTAAATTCCCGACCGGACATGAAATTTTCCGTATACTATGAAAAGAAGTCCGATTTTCTCGTGCACAACACTTAGATACCGCTTTACCGACTGGAAGCGATGTGAAATTGTTGGAAAGTGCTGCAAACAGCTTTATAAATCAGAGTGATAATAGGGAACATGCAATTTTTCTATTTTTGCTTTAATTTTAAAGAACTCCATCTAGAGAGACCACCACATAAATAAAAAATGAAAACGCTTTAATTTATTGCCAAAATTGCGTTTTGAAACCGACAGTTTAAAGGTTCGCGCGAAAACGGACGATGACGTTACTCATGTCTATCACTGGTCAAGAACTGTCCCAACTCAAAGACATAAGGTTTCCTTTTCGTTGGCATAACAGCAAATACGTCACTAAACGCTGATTGTTGTTTTTAAAAACGTTCCGTTTCACGTCACTTTAATTCCGTATTTTTGTTAAAAATCGATATTAACCAAAATAAAAACTTTGTAATGGCCTTTATTTTATACTTTTTCATCATTTTACTGACATCATTCTCATAAATTTTGTATTTGCATCTTCCCTATTCTACTAATGTCAAAAATTTATAGAAAATTAGGCTTTTTTGACAGATTGCGAATGCTAACTTTGTTTAAAAATTAGTATAGTTGGCCATCAGGCAAATTAGTATTAATGGCATATTTATACAATAGTATCGGAGTTTAGTAAAATGCCCTATACAAGATAGGTTATTACATAGTGATATTAAAAGTCTGCAGCTCTACATTTTATTCAATTTTGGGAGCTTTTTCGAAAAAAGGTTTCATACAGACGAATCCTGTAACCTTTATTCAGGGCGAATTTTTATTCACTTGCATCGTTTCAGGGGGTGACTGTATTTTTACTTATATTATAAAGCGGAAGAGTTGGTTTGGCTGAATGCGCTAATCTTAGGAACTACTGGTCCGAATTGAACACCTTAGTGTTGAATAGCCCATTTATCAAGGAATATATAACGTCACGCACAAAGGTCATCATTTATTGAAAAATGTGACGCAAAAGTTGCGCGGGCGCAGCTAGTTCATAAATATAATAAATGTTTACTATGGGACCTGAAGTGTTATTTAATTTCTACTTTTTTTTTTTGGTATGCGTCATTCTTGGCGCAAATAAACGCTTTTCCTTTATTTATTTTCTTTCCTTAAGGCCAATTAAGGTATCGGTCCCGATACAACGCAACATCAAATGTTTGAACTGCCTTTGATTTCGTCGCACACTTACTTCAAATTCATTTTCCAATAGTCATATACTCCGTTGCATATTTATGTCTAAACAAAAAAGTCTATTTTAAAATTTATGTGGCATTAAATAGCCAAGAGCATTGTAAGAATTGTAGTATTTTATATCCTTTCTAGCTTTTAACGCGACTTCGTAGGTACGCGCATCCATTTTTGCCCGTTCCCGGAATTTCGGGTAATCCCCTCTTAGTACATTATTTTGTAGATTCCTTGGGGAATGTAAGGGATTACACTCCCCAAGGAATCTACAAATTTTAGCTTTCAACGACCAGTAGTTTTGGTTTTGCGTTGTCTGTCAGATACTTATCACTCATATTAGGATTTTTTATGCAACAAAACGCTTCCAGTCAACCTTAAAAACTTGTTCCGAGAAAGAAATGGTTTCGGTTAAGCACATCATGAGTGTATTGTATATGGTTATAAAAAAATCCTCTTTGTTCTTTGATGAGGTTTTCATTCTTCCGTTTCAATAATTATTTAATCGGAAATCGTTGATTAAAAATATTTGTGGGAGTATTGAAAATAGTATGCAGAATATTTGCTGCAGGCGAGGGAGCAGGTATTTCAATAAACTCTCGTATTCGTATAGAATGCAGACACTGGCTTGCATGCTTACACCTATGTGCGTTTATATACACGACATAACTTGCCTGCAAATCTATTTCAAATATATTCTGCACGTAGCATTGGGCATGGTTGAGCAATAAGGGTGCTTCGTACGTATTACATACAGCAGAACCGCGCAACTTTGTCTGCGTCACATTTTTTATTAATGTTCTGCTACTATTGGTGGTAGCGTTATGTTTTAACCAACACTAAAAGATTTATTTCAATTCGAACCAGTAGCCCCTGAGATAAGCGTGTTGAACCAAACAAACAAACTCTTTAACTTGGGCGCCTTCAAATTCGTCGCAATGTGCCGCGCGACAGCCGCGCTGCAGCCGCGCGACACTCAGCGACTAATTTGAAGGCGCCCTTATAATATTTAGTATAGATGTATTCAAGGTTTAGTTTAAAATGACCAAGAATAAAACAAAAACAGGTTAAACACCTGTTTTCTCTATAATTATGTCTAATTCTTGTACGACTGCGAAGTCCCCTCTGGCAATGTTCTTCTGCAGTAAATAAGTATTTCAAATTTGTTATTCTGCTTTACAAAGATACTCGGATCTACTCGTTAAAAAAATATCGGAACTCAGAAATAATAGGATTCCCCGAGGAATTTGCTTTGTTGTACGAATCAATCGGAATGGCGGAGTATTGTTTAATTTTTTTCCTAACAAGGCCTTGGAAATATTATCCGATGCTCTCACTTGGGAAATTAAAGAAAAACAATGCAACTTTTGTCACAGCTACGATCTACGACTGTACGAATTTTATTAAAGTTCTGCTGCAGTCTGAAGGTTACATGTCAGGTCTATGTACATAATTTGATACCTCATTTTCTTGCTTACCGAATACATGAATGAAAAATTGATCTTAGGAAAATCAAAAAACCCGACTGCACAAAAGTCAACGGGACACTTTAGTGAACGAAAAGTGTTTTCCTTATATATTTTTATAACCTCCATTTAATTTCCTTTATTTTGATACCCTACTAAAGTTCGATTAAAAAAAATTATTAACAGCTTACAATTTAGCACCGAAATCCACAACAACAAACAAACACCTATCTAAGGACATTTGGGGTTTTGAAGCGAATCTAACGTCGAAATCCATTCAGCCGTTTGGAATGTACGAGGTAATAAAGATACAACAAACATACATACGCGCGAAAAACATAACCCTTCCTTGGCTGCCGGGTACTATGTAAAGAGAGCTCATGGAAAATTTGAATTTAGAATGCCTATATATAAACAAGTAGAAGGCCAACTTATTTCAAAATATTTTGATGCAGTAGACTAGCAACACCCCTGATGCGCGTAACAACGTTTTACCTATTCACACAAAACTATTATTAATTATGCACCTAAACCTTAGATAGATAGATCATGTGTTTGGAACAAGGAAAGAAACACAACACACAAAAGCTCAGTTACATAACACTTGAAAATACAAATAATTAAATTAAAACACAAAAAAAGGCAGAATGTATGGCAATTACTAAACGAATGAATTTTCCAGATTACTTACCGACCTCTTGAGTCACCCCGTTCATCAGTGAAAACCGTAGTAAAATCCGTATAAACAGACAGACGTGGCGGGGGAATTAATTTTATAATACGGCGTGATAATCTTGGAGAACTTGAAACAAACAGTGATAGGTTACAAATACGAGCTCTTCAGTGTATCCTTAGTAGAACTGACAGCAAGATGCTATTCACTTTATGATTAGTTCACTGAATGCTATTCGCACAAGATGCTCAAAGGCATTGAATGCGTTTCATGTACATTAGCAAAGCAGGGGTCGATGTTATATGGAACCACCTGATTACTAACTACGTGTATATTATACACAACTGAACAGTTTCGAGGAACTAGATAGGTGTTCCATTTCCAATTATACGAGTATTTAACTTAGTATAACAACATAACCAATAGGTAATATTATTAATATTGATGCTTATTTGGGAGACCGAAAACTGCTTGTAAATTTAAAAATCTATACATAACTAAGTGAAGGGAAAAATGTTGGGGTTTTTTTAAGCACATTGCACTCAGATTTGAAATAGCTTTAGTAAATATGAAAGATTACCAGAAACACTTTAGAAATGGTTAGGGCCGGATATTTGTATTACCTTTGTCTGCCTTTACGTGAATGTCTCTGTTCGGTAAGCGTAGCTATAAGATGATCTACACAGGGAGATTGAAAAAATACCCGAAACTTCTTAATCCTGACTTCGTACCACGACCTCAGGGTCAAAAACGACATGATAAAACATTTGTTCTACGACTTTCTATTTTTTTTTCCATACAAAAAAATAAACATAGTCTAAATTTTGCATATTCATTTTGCGCTCACTCCGCCTGACAATCTATATAAGAGTTAGAATTTTATAGAACTGACCGACTGTAAACGTCTAACTCAGGTTTAACTCAGGTGAAATAAACTTTCATTCCACCATTGATTGGTAGCCCACTTCATGTTCCATTCAGGTATAGATTTACAGACGTCATTCTGTAGCATCGGTCCTAAAACATTTATTTTTCTTTTAACTTATTCCCTACACTACCTACTACTGCTACTACTGCTTAACGGTTCCTATTTTTTATAGTAATAAATATAACCCATTTTACTCAGGGATAATGTAGCATTCTAATGGTGTAAGAACTTTTGAAATCAGTCCAGTAGTTTTTGAGTTTATTCGTTACAAAAATACAAATATTTTCCTTTATAATATTAGTGTAGGTAGATTGATCACGTAACATTTTGTCAGTGTTTTTCAATCCCATAAATTTTCAACTTTTTGACATTCGCCTTTGCCATGCTACTAAAATAATGTCAGTTGTCACGAACTCCAGACATAAAACGTTCTATCAATGAAATCTATAGTTAGAGTTGAATATGTATGGATGGGATTAAAATCTCTCGAAAAAAACCCGTAATTTTTTTACTATTCAAGCAACAATCATTATTATCGCTGATACAGATTGTAATTTTGTCCGAAGCCCCTCGGGCAGAACGGCGCGGCGAGGGGCGGACTCACAGTCCATTTATTATTGGCTATTTAATCCGAAATGAGTGATTAAAATATCGGGCCGCGCTGCCGGTAATTGCCTTGTTTCTCCGGTAAGTATCTCAGTTAAATACAGAATGCAGCAACGGGTTTTATTATGTTAATGACTGTGCAATGAAAGTAGAGAAGAAAATCGTCTTCGTGTTTTGTTTTTTAACCGACTTCAAAAAAAGGAGGAGGTTCTCAATTCGGTTGTATTTTTTTTAATGTTTTTACCTCATAACTCCGTCATTTATGAACCGATAATTGGCCGGTCAATGGTCTTTTAATAGAATCGTGGTAAAATGACGTACTGCCATTATTATCAAACCCGTTAGTAAAGATGATTTTCGAAAAACTACTACTAAATTTAAACATTAAGTCACGCCAGATTTATTTTATATATATTTTACATACATTTATTCATTTGTCATTATGTCCGAGATTACCATTCTATGCCATTTCTTTCAATGGAGTGTCAGTGGTTGACCATTGAAAAGACGACTAATGACGCTTTTATATTAGTAGATTACCAAACTTAATCACTACACATTATCAAACTTAAACTCAAAATCAATAAATAGCAGTCTAGAGGCCCTGATCACGTAGATTATTTCAGTGATAGGAGTTTCATAGTTCTCTCGGAAAGCACGGTTCTCTTAGGAGACGTATTAAGAGCGATGACGCGGGTAATAATGTGGTTTGAGCACAGGGAGTCTATAAATTTCAGGATCATCATTCAACAATCTGTCAAATTTCATTTTCATCTTTATCGCTAAAGATGCAAGATTGATTGGAAATATTTGACAGTTTCGGGTAGCTTTTTGTGCTTTCTGATTGTACTAAACTGGCCTTTTTAGACCTGCAGGTTGTCGTTTTTAATTATTTAAAAGATGAATTACAAATTGTTGTATTTTTTTTATCTGACTAATTATTTCATAGTGATTTCACTATGAAATAATATAACAACTTAATTGGAAGTTACATATTTGACCCGTTTGGCGTTGAAACACTATGGGGTCCGAGTGCGCATCGAGTCTTTCGGGACATTTTCAAACAACTTGTCGACTGTTCACGTGGCTGGGCTTTTTTCCGGCCAAAGAATCAGCATTGCGATTCAACGCGGCAATGCTGCCAGTGTTCTGGGAACTTTTGCCATTGACAGCGATGTGGATTATTTTTTTGATGCACAATGATTAATTTTGTTTTTATACGCGTTTGTACATAATTTCGTGTTAATTAGTGTATATAGTTAGTTAAGTATTTGTAAATTAATTAAAATATTACATAACAATTTAGATAATTCACTATGATTATGAAATTATACTCAGATTTAGAAGTGTCCATGGAGTTTCTTGCACTTTATTCTCCATAGGACCTACTCTTTGGAACGTGCACCTGCCGCGCTGGAGCAGAACATACATACTTGTTACTCTTATCCAAAGCACGCCAAAACTAGCATCATATATTAGAGTACTTCTTCTTTTCGAGTCGATGGTTAACTCTTTAGATCGTTTGCCAGAGCCCAGTAGGTAGCTACGTTAATTGCAGCGTCGTCGGTGGCATTAACTAAATCCCCCAAAGTAAAGGTGCACTGGGTACTTGGGGCAGCCCAACGTGTGGCTCATGATCTGAACAAGAGCACCACACTCACATTGAGTATCTGACGGGAAAAAATAGTAAGTATATTTTACTGACAGGCTCCAACAAAACCAAAGGGACTGTAAATCAATTTGAAAAATTTCAATTCGATTTTCTATTTAACAAAAAGATTTGCACAGGCTATCACCAGTAGCCTGACAAGAATAAAACCGTGGTTAACAGGTGTCGGTGCAACCTGTTCAAATGGTTTATTTATAGTGCTCACAGCTCAACAAGTTATAGACTCTAGCTGTCAAATACAGGTTAGTAGAATTTTTTAGTAGCTTGGCGTCGCCTTGTGTAGCTTAGCTAAATATAGAATTTACACTGGTTTTACGTTCAGACTTTTGTTCGAATATAAATGGTTTTGGCTCTGTTGACGTAACACGAGCTCACATCAAAGTGTGGTGTAGTTGAGTTTTGACCTGATGTTGGGTTTTGTGGAAGCGAATGTGTTTTTTTTTTTATTTTGACGCGGATTTTCACCTATATCATGTCGCAGATTTTCATCTTAGTTAAATCGTGTGTTAAGATTACCGAATAGCTTATAAAATAACACTTCCTTACATAACAATCAAGGACATAAATTGCTACAAATTCAAGAAAGGTCAATACCTATTTTTAAACAAAGTCAATCGAAAATAAAATTACGTTTTCTATTGATTTTAGTAAAAAGGCAAGAGTTCTATTGACTAAGTATTTAGTCTTAAAGAAACTCCAATAAGAAAAGTAAAGGCACGTGTAGACTCGTCAAGTTCTGGCGAACATATGTATGATGCACAACGAGCTGAACACAACGTTTGCATGAAGTTTGCATAACCATTCCGCGCGTGTGTTCGCTTCTTAATTTATTCAACTTTTTATTCTGCCAACATACAAAAATACGGTGATACAAATTATTATGCACGTGTTTTTATCGTTTTTGGTATAGTTGTGTAAAAATGTGAGCATGACGGTTCTCTGTCAACTTTTGTTTTTACGCCTTAGATTTTTTAAGGTGCCAATATGGGTGTATAAGTGTAAATTCATATCTGCCGGATAAAATGATTTAGTATCAGAAGTGGGATACCCGTGAAATTTTTGGACGTACTTATGACAACCACGTATTACGGTCCTACCGAAAAAAACAATCTACCCAGTCTTTTTTCAACTACGTTTGGGTCAGCTTCCAGTCTGCCCGTATTTTACATCGAGCTGACCTCCACAACACAGAAGCTGGGTAACACGATACCCGTTGGGGAGACTGCTATTTAATCTCGGATTCTGGCTTCTGTAATGACTGGCAAAGATCTGAATGACAACCAGGACCCACAGACACTTGGACTTACGCACTCAATGTAAACAGTTTACAACTTAACTTGGAAGACTTCCTCGAAATGCGTACTAATAACATCAGTTGGCCGAACAGGGCTCAAATAAATCTGGCGTGCAAAGGGTATTAAGTGAGAAAATTTGCTTGCAGAGTTGCTGACTAAATTTAATAGGTTTGTAGTTGCGAACATGCTTAAAAGTTTCCGTTCTGTTCGTTCGTTGTTTGTTACTAAGTCCCTGGGGAAGGTTGGAAAGCTTGGGGAAGCCTGGACAGGTTTGCAGTGACAAACGGGGGAATTAAACCAATAGTAGCATGTGTATCCTGTTGGTATGAAAGCTAACTTTATTCGCAAGCCTGGAACATTTACACATTCAATATTCAGACGGGAACTTTCAAAAGCCATTAAAATATACCAGTATGAAAAACAATGAAATAAAAAACCTAAGCTTATACAATTATAGTTGTTATAAAAAGACAAAATTACGAACAATACAAGAAAACTACGCCATGGATTTATGTGTTAAAAATAGAATAAAGTTTCATCAATTCATAACTTTTGCTTCAGATTCGCTTGAACTAACCCGACTCAAAAAACATGTAAAATACACTTAGCATATTATCATGACAAGCTTGCATTATTAACATGATAAGTATGTCAACTGTTCAAATAGAACCGGAACGAATAAAATGACAGTTGTATTTCACAACTGTTATTTTATTCATTCGACATCTATTATTCAGGTCTTCAGTCCCCAGCTACTTCGTTCTTCGTTGCAAGTACCACATTTACCTTGGACATGCTAATACTACCAGTGCTGACACACTGGTGACGACCATAATTGTGGGAAACTGCACGTGTGGTAAGGAAATAATAGTCGCACCTGTCGATCTTCAAGGGTAAATAACGCCAAGGCATTTCCGTAGATGAGTGACCTCCTATAACCTGACCTTCCGCTCATCGGGAAGCACGAAGCCGTTGATCCCGGCTTACATTTTTGACAGTCGCGTCGCGTCAGGGGTAGTCAGAAACCCGAATGTGTGATATTCAGTAGGGGTATCGTGTTACCCACAAACTGGGTTTAGGAAGTTACAATGGCAGTAGCACAATGTGAAACAAAACACTACAGAGTATAAAATAATGCTAATTTCGGAAGTCGGTGTTTTTGGTTTTAACACTACCTCCAAATTAAGTTCATTTTATACTTTGTCGTGTTTTTTTTGGAAGTCAGTTATATTTATTTGTAAAAATGTTTTTAGAAATTGAAATAAGCAAAAAGGCCCATAAAATATTTACTACTGAGCCAAACTGAAATAAATTTTAACGGGACCAAATAGCAAATATATCGAACTAAAAAGGAATCACACAAATCGTACCAGAAACCACGGAGTAAACGGTGAACATGCCTAAAAATAAACCCGCCGAATTGAGAACCTCCTGCGTTTTTGGAAGTCGGTGTAAAATACTAGCTATCAGCTATGTATCCGGACATAACATAACTGGAATAGAGTTAACCATCATCATCTGCCTAGCCTTTTCCCAACTATATTGGGGTCGACTTCCAGTCAAACCGGATTAAGCTAAATACCAGTGTTTATAGAGTTAACCAGAGGGCCAAATTTACTAATTTTTAAGCAACGTTCACATTTACATCTCAGTCTTAATCTGTCAAAAATGTAGGGAAATGAAGGCTTTTTTACAGTTAGCGATTGAAATGTGAATGCGAACGTTGAAACTAACTTAACTGGCATTTAGATTAAGTCGCAAACCCACCGCAGTTCACGCTATCCATGACCACGCGGCGCATTTTAGCTGTGTGGGTTCACTTGTTTGACAACGTGGGCATCGTTTCCACTGCAGTACACGCTACACGCCCTCGACTACGTACAACTGTAACGTGGGCCAACGCGGCACACGGAGAGGCTACGCACGTTTTTTTGCAAGAATATTGTTTTGACATAGTTGTGGATTAATATTCGTGTATAACGTGTACCGTGTGCACAGAGTGCATAGTGTTGACAGATTTGAGCTACGTGGGCGCCATATTCGAGCAAGCCACGCGTGTGTCAATGACGTCACTTGATGCGTAGCGTGTCCGTGGGTTGCAGTGGAAACAATCTTATACATTTCATGCAAGGCAAAGCATAACACACGTGTGTGGCCTTTCTGTGCGTTGCGGTGGGTTTGGATTGCCTTAGTTTGAAGAATATGGCAGAAGGGAGAAAAGCAACAGTGGGAGAATAACAGGACGTGCCAGTCAGGACAAATGTTTGCATAGGTACAGATTATTGATGATGAACATCAGTAAGATAGTCTTCTAAGGTTATTTTTGCAAGTCCGAGCAAATAATTCCTCTTCAAAATGTTCAATGACTAAAGTATAAGTTTTGCGATTCAGAAACTAACAACGAGGAATAATGCCTTCTTCTTTAAAACTCCCCATTCACGTAAATTCTTTAAAATTACTCTGTAGCTGTACTTCAAGGGAGTTTAAAAACAGAGTTCTTGTTCTTTATAATAATGGGAAAACCCACAAATGTTTAGTTCCAAGTTCTTTGCCAATACTTTATTTTATGCGCCACAGATTATAATAGCGGACAGAGTGCAAGCTTATTAAAATCGTGCTGCTCATCCTTATGTGTTTACGTTTTCACTTTGGGTCAACAAACAAAAAAGGACATTCTGAATGAAAAACCTATATGACAAGAAATTGCAAAGCATCGTTTTTCAGTTTTTGGATATTCCTGCAGTCGTTGTTATTTGCAGTTTACTTAAGCCTAGAATTTGCAGCAGTCTTTTTTAATTGTAGATGTTTTAAAGCAACCCCTTCAACACTCTACCTCTTTCAACAAAAAGATTTATGTGAACTGTAGCAATCCCAGCGCGATTGTTAAACGTTAGGATTCTGTCACAAGACTACTCGCGCGCGCCGCGGCCCTGGTGCCAATGGAGCAATAACTGCACTATTGTCGGCACTTAAACGGTCCTCGATAATTTCTTGTAGTTTACTTTGTTGGAAATAAATACTGTATTTATTTCTTGAAGTTCAATTTTGCGGTTTGTGGCACAGTTTTTCCGTGCAATCGAGTTGGACAAGTTTTGCAAGCCGAACTGGGTCATATCGAGTACTATTTCCAAATTTCGTACGCTGAAAGAAATATTCAGAACGATATTAGTTCACTAACTTTTTCTTTACATTTGTATTGAGTTGGAGAGACTTTAAAATTTATTCAATGAATTTTACTCGACAACTTTGGCTTAGAAATCAAAGTAACAAAAGTACAGATTGAACGAAGTAATGCGTCTCTTGTCCTGGATATGAGTTACTAGAGACATCGTAGCAACACTGATATTGGCGACAACGTACCTAACTCACAATCGATTACCGGTCACCTGGCTACGAGGAGCCGGTCTGTTCTGTATACATCTCAACGTGAAAACTTGAGTGGAGTAAGCAGGAGTCTCTTTATTTTCTTCTCTTCTTTATTGATTTTAAGGGTTTTTGTACATAAAAATGACGATGACATTCCCATCGTACCTTATACTAATGTCTTAAACTAATTATAAATTACAATTAACGCTTTAATTAAACTTAAAGAAATATATCATTCTAGCTGCATCCGAACTTGGTGAAGCTAAAATATTATAAGAAGCACGAACATCCACATACGAGTAATTTACATTAAATTGGCTTGCTTATTGTTCTCTTTTGTTGCATTTCTGATTGTGACTTAACCCGTTGCTTTGTGTGGCATTTATGTACACAAAATGGTTGTATCGAGCTGCTTAGTACGAAAATAGGTTAATGTAACGTTAACCGTTTATTTGTGGTATATGCAGGCATAACCTCAGCTCGACCTCGGCAGTACATTCGACACATGATCGTTATGGATTTCGCTCTGAAAATTCCCGGAAATGGAATTTCAGTGGGTATGACCATTTAAATTGCGATTTTTGTAGTGTTATGACTTAGGTTTTGATTTTATTTTTAACCGGCTTCAAAAAAAAGGAGGAGGTTCTCAATTCTGTTGTATATTTTTTTATGTGTGCTACTACTTTGTAACTCCGTCATTTATGAACTGATTTGAAAAATTCTACTTTTATTTGAAAGTGTATACTTTCCAATTGATCCCATTCAAATTTTCATCAAAATTGTTTTATCAGTTTGGCTTATAAAGCAAAATAGCTGTAATTCGTTTACTTAGATGACGTATTTGATTTGTCATCCAAGTAAACGAAGTTGGGTATTTTGCTTTCCTGCCACTTTCCAGTGGTGTTCTTAGATGGGTACCAGAGGAAGACAACGAGGAGTTAAAATACGTAGAAACAACCCAACTAGCACCAAAGCGTGAAAAAAAGCCTATATAAGACTCGTATATCAGCACCATTTGAGTATAAAAGTGTTAACGCATACCTGTGCAACTGAGTTAGAGCATGCTCTAACTCACTTATAACCACGAAAGAGGCCCACAGTTTTACAGGTAAAAGTTATAGAAAGCCTATAGTACGGTGTCACAAAGATATTAAAGCTGCCCAAGAGCGCTTATTCATCGTCAGCTACTACTTTAATCTGTATTACCGTTGTAAAATAGAGTTGTAAACGCTACAGGTTGTATAATTCCTATAGTAAGGTGTCAAAAAGATCTTAAAGCTCCACAAGAGCGTTTATTCATCGTCAGCTACTACCTTAACCGGTATTACCGCGTTAGTGAGCACTACAGGTGGTAAAAAGCGCACGTCAAGATGTTTTCATCTTGACGTGCGCTTTTTACTACAGCCTTACTAAAATTAAATCTGTTCGTAATGGAAGTGTTATTGTCATCCATTATTCAACACAGCAGAATAATATTATGGAATTTTATTATTCCTTTATTCATCTTTATCGCTTATTTCTAAATTTTTAAATATTTTTATATAATATATATTATTATATAAAAAAAACATTTAAAAATATAAATATAGTAGCCCACCGATATCAGGACCAGGGTCCAAGCTACCGGTGGTCAGGGCTCCAGAGAAAGGAACCTCCTGACAATGCGAGCCGTGTCCAGAAGTACCGCTTTCTGAATCAAGCCCTTGATCCAGCTGCCCAACGAGAGCCTCCTAAGGTGTTGGTCGAGGCTCGTGGCTATTAAGCCATTGGCCGACAGGACTATCGGTACAATGATTGCGGAGTCCACTTCCCACATGTCGACAACCTCGCGAGCCAAGTCAATATATTTGATTTGTTTGTATTTCTCGGCTTTCACGAAGTTCTCGTAATGCGGGACGGTTATGTCTACAATCATTGCACGCCTCACAATTCGGTCCACCACCACTATATCAGGCTTATTGGCAACAATAGTCCTGTCAGTGATGATGGACCGATCCCAGTACAATGTGATATTGCCATTATCGAGAACTGGGTCGGGCGCATACCTATAGTATGGTACCTCCGACTCCACAAAGGAGTACTTCAGAGCAAGTTGCTGATGGATAATCCTGGCTACAAGATTGTGCCTATGCAAGTATTCTCCGTTAGCTAGACGAGAACAACCAGAGATAATGTGGCGAATAGATTCTCCCGGACGATGACATGCCCGACATATGTCGACCGTGCCGTCTTTCACAATAAATCTCCGGTAGTTATTCGTCATTATAACTTCGTCCATAATTGCACAAACAAAACCTTCGGTTTCTCCAAAGAGGTCACCGAAATGCAGCTAGGCTACGGACGCTAGTTGGTCTACGACGGGCCCATGTAGGGTCCGGAAAAAGCGTCCGTGAAGCTCTTTACTCTGCCATACCGCCCAATGCTTTTCACTTCACATTTAAGTATGTGAAGTGAAAAATGACTGCCCTTATGATTTTACGGTAAATGTATACCATGTTTCTCATCTCAATTTTAACGCGCCTAGGATTTATTAAAGATTTAAAAGAAAAATTATGATAATAATAATAGGTACCTCAAACTAAACATTATTATTCATTCCTGCTTCCTGAGCAGTGGTATGTAAAATTAAGTGGCATTCATGGAACGCTTCAAATAATGTAAGACATTTTGTATATTGTAGTCAAATGTTGAATAACTCGAAATAATATTAATTGGTAGGTTACCAAAACAATGGCGAACTTTACAAAAGTGAGGTTAGTGTTAATAACGACACATACTTGCGTTGTTTGACACCAATACCTTTAGAACGTCTGTAAAAGAGGACTGCCTAACACAATAAGCTTTAGTTAAACCCTTTATTACAGGTTAAACCTAGATAGAGGAGTTGTTTGACACCTTTAGTTTCTCGTGTTACCAAACTCTCGATAAACTCTATTTTATAGCTTATGTCTGCAATAATAGTCAATATAGCACCTTAAGTGGTATAAAACAGTTCATTGCAATAACTATACAACAATAAGTGTTAAGAGGTGTCGGCGAACACTTTTATAAAGACTTGGGTGTCACAAAAATGTTAAAGCTATAACTTATTAAGTATACTTGCTGCTACTAGCGCCATTATAACTCTCAAAGCTGTATTACATCGTCCATTAACGCTTTAGTGCTGCGATTGGGGCTAAAACTTGTTTGTTAACTCCTCTATATCGTCTTTAGTAATAACTGAGATAATTATAACCCTGTTATATTACTTAAAGTCATAAAAAAGCCTGTAACTGACACCAAAATGTTATTTGGGAAGCAAAAACACCGATTACCGAAGTTAAAGTTATTTTATACTTTGTAATGTTTTTTTTTTTGAAGTCAGTTGTGTTTTTTACCCGACTACGGCAAAGCTATAAGTAAAGGTTATGATTTGTTTAAAGTTGTCTAATCTTTCCTTTACTTTTTTTTGAGTAAGTAAGACTTATGAAGTTTTAAAGGAGATTGTAACATAAAAATAACAAACAGAAGCGAGGCTCTACAATGCGGACCCGTTTGCTGTGAACTCCAAACTCGTGTGCCACATGAATGACCCTATACTATAACCTCTTAGGCAGTGAAAGTGCTCATAATTATAAGCAACTTTTACTTTGGGAAAACTCCGAAATCTCGAGAAAAGTATCAGCTGTTTCATATAAAATGCAATATTTAGCCAATGAAAATGTATGAAACAGCAGATATTTTTGTCGAGATATCGGAGTTTTCTCAAAGTAAAATTTGCTTTAAATCATGTGTACTTTCACTGCCTCAGAGGTTGCTGATGTTTTACAAATAACCCTGTACACATGTACTGCATGTATCACCACTTCTGCGCAACTTTTCAAAGCTCCCTGTAATCATACCACAGGTTGGCATAAATATAATCGCCGGTGCATCAATGCTACATAGTACATGTGTAAACAAGGCCCCTGCTAACGACTGGTAATCCGCCTTGAAGGATGGCAACACTGATTGCTAGATATAACAGGTCGCACTGACCTAGTATGCGCGGCCAATTTGTGTGTGTTGCCTGTTTTATCACGTTAGGTGGGTAGCTCAAAATCTTCGTAAATATATAAAAACGTACGAGTAGAGAAAAAAGATTTTTTGTTTTCACAATATCTTCAAATGAAGCTATTAATATAACCGAAGTTCATTTGATCTTATATTGTGTTGTGTACCTACCTGTTACACAGTCCGTAGATAGCTTGTAACTTGAGAAGAACCCAAATAATTATCTATTATTATCGCTAATCTTCATTAGTGAGCTTCCACCTCCGCAAAGGAAAATTCCAATAACCAATTTGCGCGTGACGGGAGGAAAAATATCTAACATCTCCCTTTTTTATCCGCATTTACCTGCAACATTTAATGGAACTTACTTAGTTCACAAATGCGATTACTTTTCCAACTGTGGAAATACATATTTTCCATAATATATTAAACCGAGGGCTTATTCATAGGAATTCTAACTATACACTACGAACAAAAACTTCTAATACTTGTAATATGGCGTAATTTACAGGTATTAAACGTAACCCATGGAAACACAAAGCAAATAATTGTATATGTTGACAGTTTTCCACGGAAATATATGTAAGCGTTTTGTTTGAAACAATTTAAACGGGTCACTGACTTGCTGCATTTTCATCGTGAATCGATTTGCTACACGACTTTTTCATGTTCATGGTTTCAAAGAGAGCAATAAAGTCTATTTTCCTGTTTAAATTGTGACAGAGTTAGCTGCACTGCCTGCTCTGGGCACGACGGAAATATCACTAATGAAACTACATTTATTGCTGCACGCAAATATTTAATGCGAACAAGTGGTTACCCATCAGAATCACGCGAAAATTAAGCCTTTGACACAAACACAAAAGGTTTTTTTATTTATTTGTCTTGGGTTTGCTCTTGACTCTAATCTATGTCAGAGACGACAGAGACAAAGTCTACGATGGAGCGAGCCTACCCAGAAGGAGCCTGTTCACTCTAACTTTGAAGAGATTAGGGTTGTAAGCTTTTGGAAACACAGACGCAGGCAGAGAGTTCCACTCCTTTGCTGTGCGCATTATAAAAGACGTTTGAAAACGCTTAGTGCGAATTGGTGGAATAGCCACAAGGCACACACATTTGTCAGAGTCACATCAGAAATTTCGTTTGATAGCGTAATACTCGGTGAATGATTTCTAATAGTGATGCCTCGGTCAATGTCATGATACCGCTATATCAAACCATTCACTTTCTTTGACCGAGAGAGCACTTTCCTTTATGACTTTCGCTTTCTGTTATTTCAGACGGAATAAGCCTTGAATCTGCTTAAGAAATAAACAAAAGAATGGATGAAGTGATTTCCGGGAAAACCTTGAATGAAACTGTAGTGACCGTGGCAGCCGAGACGGCGGCGCGCGGAGGGCCGCTTTAGGTACGGAGCTCCTGAGTGGATCTTCCGCTAATTTCCTATAGTATCCGCCATTCACTAACGCAGACAGGAGAAGAAAAAATCTGAGTTTAACTGAAGTATTTTAAAGCGTTTCATTAATAACATTGCCACGATAAAGACGTGTTTTTGTAGTTGTAATTAAGGTATAAAGTTTCTACTTAAAACAATCTATGCTCATGGGTTCGTTATATCTGGTGCCATTTTGGTCGTCTTACAAAAAAAAAACTATCTCCAGTCGCGTTTTGAGGGCCGAATGTCCGTAAAAAACGGAACTGTCTGTCCGTCTGACACAGACAGTTTTCTCCGGATCTACTAGTTTGTTGAAATTTGGTATAAATATGGACTTCTGTGACCCAAACACGACGCTTTACGTACATAAATATTTTTTTAAGTAAAGAGGTGACTTTTGGGGGCCAAACTTTTGGGGACAAAACCAAAAAAAATTTCAAACTGTATCGTGTGACACGTCAAATGAAAGGGCTTACTGTGACGGTTTTTATTATATTTTTTACGTATCAAAACGAGGTCACTGTTCCATTCCGCACCGTCCTTGGTACACAAGGCTCGGACTGCGCTTGCCGCCCCTGGATGTTTCAAACTAAGTCGTGCATCATGATATTGAACAATAACTTAATTTTTTGAATAATTTAAATTTTCATAAATATATTTTTTTAATGAATGTGTAGTAGTCACTGGATAGATGAAGTGGGCTGCCGTTGTAAAACGTCTAAAATCGCACCGTGTTTAAAAAACTCGGCCAAGTGGAAGTCGAACTCGCACACGAAGGGTTCCGTACCATAAATCTTAATTTTTATTATTTGTTGTTATAGCGGCAATAGAAATACACAATCTGTGAAAATTTCAACTGCCTGCCTATTACGGTTCTTGAAATATGGCCCTCTGACAGACAGATTGACGGACGGACGGATGGACGGACAACGGAGGCTTAGTAATAGGGTTTCGTTGGTTACCCTTTGGGCACGGATCCCTAAAAAGTTGAACATGGAGAAAGAGAAAGGATGTTTCTGATTTCCATTAAAAAAAAAAAAAAAAAATGGAAATCAGAAACCAGTGCTCCATGGCTTCTATTATAAGAAAACTATACATCAAATAGTCGTCAAGCCAATCTACCATATCAACAGCTACGCTTAGATTGCGTTCGCATTCCGTAATGCGAGTACTTTATCAATAAAAGGCTCACGGATCGCGTGCCGTGGCCACCCCACTGCATTATGGTGGCATGTTCAAAGAAAACCTTACAAACAGAACGACTATTTTGTTCCACTGTAAAATGTAGAGGTGTGGCGCAAAACTCCCACCAAATGACGGACATCGGGACTTTTACAGGTGGTTCCTTTAAATCTGAACACACTGGTACATTAATTACCCCTGACGTGATTGTACATTGAATTTTGTTTGATCTTCAAACACCATAATTTCAAACGTGATTTGTTTTTAGGGTTCCGTACCCAAAGGGTTACCAACGGAACCCTGTTACTAAGCCTCCGCTGTCCATCCGTCCGTCCGTCTGTCTGTCAGCGGGCTGTATCTCAAGAACCGTAAACGTAGACAGTTGAAATTTTCAGAGATTGTGTATTTCTATTGCCGCTATAACAACAAATAATAAAACTTAAGGTTTATGGTACGGAATACTTCGTGTGCGAGTCCGACTAGCACTAGGCGGGTTTTTTTTTTACTATTGAAAGGCACGCGTTTGACCACTATCTCACCTGACGGTAAGCGATGATGTGGTAGAAGATGGAGCACGCTTGCCTAGAAGCAACCTGAGTCAAGAGTGAATGAATACTCTTGACTTAAAGACTCCCAGGTTGTGGCTATTTGGAAACACACACTCTAGTAGGGAATTCCTCTCCTTAGCTGTATGCACAATGTGTGTTATTTGTAACAAGCACTTACAATGCTCCCCTTTTTTATCCCCTTGAAGGTTGATTTCAAAAACCACTAAAAAGGGGTACTTTTTTAGGCTTCCGTACCCAAAAGGTATCCAACGGAACCCTATTACTAAGCCTCCGCTGTCCGTCCGTTCGTCCGTCCGTCTGTCTGTCAGCGGGCTGTATCTCAAGAACCGTAATAGGTAGACAGTTGAAATTATTACAGATTTTGTATTGTGTGAAAGGCACGCGCTTGACCATTATCTCACCTGTTGGTAAGAGCGATGATGTGGTCGAAGATGGAGCACGCTTGCTTAGAAGTAACCTATTCACTTTTGACTTAAGGCTCCCAGGTTGTAGCTATCAGGAAACACAGACTCCGGCAGGGAATTCCACTCCTAAGCTGTACGCATTATGAATGTGTTCCCAAAACGTTTTGTGCGTGTGGGTGGGATGTCCACCATGTCCACCGGTGACGTATCGCCGTTCGTCTTGTGGTCCGATGATGGAACGGGCTTGGCAGAATTAAATTATGCAATTCCGTCGCACATTCCCCACAATGCAACCGATAGAAAACCGACAAGCTAGGAACTCGTCGATGCTTAAATCAAACACAAAAAAAAATTACAACCGACTTCCAAAAACAAAACACCACAAAGTACAAAATAAAAGAAAAGAATTTTAATTTCAATAGTCGATGTTTTTGGTTATTTTTTCGTTTTTGACATCGACTTCCGAAATTAAAATTTGTTCCTTTCTTCTTATTTTAAACTTTGTAGTGTTTTGTTTTTGGAAGTCGGTTGTATTTTTGTAACAAAATTATTATTTTTATTGGTGGCTTTTATTGGTACCTACCTGCGTACCCATTTAAAGCATACCGGCGTGAAATATACGTGTTAAGAACTGGTGTAAACAATAAAACGACATGCGATTTCAACAGCTAGTTAACTCGTATAAAACTCTTCTATTACTGGTGACTAACAGACAACACTCAGTCGACACTACTGGTAGTAGAAAGCTGAATTTTGGCATGTAGGTTCCTTGGGGAGTGTAGGGGAGCAGTGTGAGAGTATTTTCTAATATTGGGAAAAAACGGGACACTAATTTACTATAAACCCCTAACTGTTTAGAAAGATTATCATAGGAAACCCCTTCAATTGAATGCAAAGAAGAAAGAAAAGAAAAGAAAGAAAAAGCGTTTATTTGCGCCAAGCATGACGCACACCAAAAAAAAAATTGAAATTTAATAAAGAAAATTGGGAAGATATGCGTCATATTCGCGCAAAACGGCCATCGCTCAGCATAATGCTGGGACTCGTGTGCGAGACAGAGCCACAGCGCTGGTTTTCAGCGACAGCCGGCGTTAAGTATGACGACAAAGACCCAAAAAACATATTACCCGGCAAGAAAACTTTCGCCAGGCAAATACTGTTGGTCCACAGGTTGGTACTGTTGGTGTTGTTTATCCACAGTAACGAGGTCGAACGAACGCTGGAAGAAGATCCGTGCGAGCTGTGTAAATAGGAGTCTAAGGCTGCAACACAATATGCACTGAAGTGTAAGAAACTAACGCGTTTGCTCTAGTGTCGTGCTGAAAATCTCTATGAAGTTATCGTACCTACGCACGTAATGTGAGTATGGTTGGCGTCAGATAAAAGTGCAATAACGCTCTTTGAGCTACATACATTTATTGATTTTCTTAGAAACAAAAAGCTGTCCTGAATCGACTTATAACGTGGTTCTTTACGTTTTCTTGTAAAGAAAAGTGGTTTATAGTTTATTGTTTAGGTAATGTTCTTTATTGCAACTTTATCTGGTGCCTTAGGTACAGACATTTTTATCATATCAGCCAATTACCGTCCACTGCTGAACGTAAGCCTCCCCCAAAGAGCGCCGACCATCCCGGTCTTGAGCAGTCCGCATCCATCCGCTGCCAGCCACCTTCTTTAAACCATCTGTCCATCGTTCTGCAGGGCGTCCCACACTACGTCTGTCTGTCTACAGACATGGCCGGCCCACTGACACTCCAGCACGCTGGGTCTACGCCCAATTTTGATGACTTCAGTTCTCTGGCAAATGATTTCGTTGCGAATTCTGTCCACCAGAGAAACCTCAAGTTTCTTTCCATTGCACACTGAGCAACAACACATATTTTTATATAAGCACGTAAATATTATCGTTTCCCGTTTTAGTATTATAATAGTACAAACATTCATATGAAATTCTGCGTATTTTGATGTTTGTTATTTATTACGGAACGCTGAACGGTTGCACTGAAACCTGAAAGGATACTTTTACCAGGAGTACAATTTCCGCGTTTTTCGCACGCGGCCGAATACGTTTGGCAAAGCCAGTTATTAATATTTTCCAATGAAAGCCAAAACTCAGCTTATATTTTTCGTACCTATCAGTTGGTAAAAGCAAAATACAAAATATGAGTTTTTTATTTTTATTTACAGTCAGTGAATGCGTTGATTGCCAATATAGGAATGTAGGCTTTTAATCAAAACTATAACAATGAAATATTTGATGTTTTGTTTGTTTGTTACGATTTAACTCAAAAAATACTGAAAGATTTCAAAAATTCTTTTACTATCAGAATGCTAAGTACCTTATCCTTGAGGACATACATAGGCTATATTTATTACAAGAAAAATTAGGAGTCCTTAGGAAAATTGCAGCGTGAACCAAGTCGCGGACGTAGTAATAAATACTTTTCGTTTTTTTAATGGGTGTCCTTCAAAATGACTACTTCCACTCTAAGCGTCAGACTCATCTGCCTAGCCTTTTCTCAACTATATTGGGGTCGACTTCCAGTCAAGCTGGATTTAGCTGAATACCAGTAAAATACGTGGAGCGGCTGCCTACCAGACCTCCACAACCCATTAACTGGGTAACACAAAGTTTCATATAATATACAACTCTTCCGTTAAAATATTATATTAACTGATTATTTATCTACCGAACATTATATTTACAGTGAAAACGATAAATTAAATGTACAATATTATCTCCGTGAATTAAATATATACTTACAAAGTCCACGAATAAATATACACAGTCCGTGAGTACACAATCAATACGCTTTGCTGTGCAGCGTTACGGATGTTATAATAACGAATCCATATGTAAATACACGCTTTAAATAAATGATGAAATATCAAAACTGCTGTTGCAAGTTGCCTTAAAAAATTTAGGTACTTCCCCGAGGTACACCTGCCTACTGTCACCAGACAGCTTCGCCTCAGATGTATGGCGAGCTATTAAACATTATATACGAGTATGTATTTTTTGAAAGCGCGTTCTCAAAAGGTCGAGGTCGGCAACATAGTTTTCACTCACAGAAAGGGTGCTTCGGGCACTCATACTGTGAATAGTTTATGACATAAAATACAATTTGTTAGTGGGTTGAGAAGAAATGTACAACCGACACATTATGAACAATTTTGGTGCGTGACGCGGAAATTATTACCAGTTGGATAGTATTGGATTGAGGAGCTCGTGGCAAGATAATAACAGCTGCACGGGTCGATCGTTAAGGTTAAGCAACGCTTGCCAAAATTGGTCTGTGGATGGGTGACAATCTTAACGTACTGAGTTTCCTCCGTGCCTCGGAAAGCACGTTAAGCCGTTGGTCCCGGCGTCATTTTTAGATCTTTGACAGTCGTTACGGATAGTTAGAAGCCAGTAAATCTGACTCCAGTCTTGCCATGAAGTACCGTGTTACCCAGTTAATGGATTGTGGAGGTCTGGTAGGCAGCCGTTCCTCGTAAAATACTGGTATTCAGCTAAATCCGGCTTGACTGGAAGCCGTCCCCAACATAGTTGGGAAAAGGCTAGGCAGATGATGATGATGGATAGTATTGGATACATTAGTGCACACCCCCTTTTTTGGAAATCATCAAATGACTCGTTCCGCTCTGGGTGAAGTGGAAGATCAGTCAGTCTCGGGATCCTGTCCATTTCAGCGGAGCGAGGCAGCGAAGCGGAGAAACGGAAAAATTTTAACTAATGGAATTGCACAAAATCTCCACACTCACTGACGTCCATATATATCCCGTTTTTTCCGTTCCCTTAGGAATTTCGGGAAATCCTCTCTCAGTTCTACCCTACACTCCCCAAGGAACCTACATGCCAAACTTCAGCTTTCTATGACCAGTGGTTTCGGCTGTGCGTTGTCTGTCAGTCACTCAATCAGTAATTTTATCATCAATAATTTTATATATACTAGCTGACCCGCGCGGCTTCGCTCCCGTCAACTGGCTACCCTACCTACCCTACCTACCCTACCTACCCTACCTACCCTACCTACCCTACCTACCCCACCTACCCCACCTACCCTACCTACCCTACCTACCCTACCTACCCTACCTACCCTACCTACCCTACCTACCCTACCTACCCTACCTACCCTACCTACCCTACCTACCCTACCTACCCTACCTACCCTACCTACCCTACCTACCCTACCTACCCTACCTACCCTACCTACCCTACCTACCCTACCTACCCTACCTACCCTACCTACCCTACCTACCCTACCTACCCTACCTACCCTACCTACCCTACCTACCCTACCTACCCTACCTACCCTACCTACCCTACCTACCCTACCTACCCTACCTACCCTACCTACCCTACCTACCCTACCCGCTGTCAAATAATAACAGACAAATAATTAGCAATAAATTAAAATTGCGACTATAATTTGAGATTTAAACTATCCTATCTCTCAAGTTGGATCGAACTGCACATGGTGTGCGAATTTTATTATAATCGGTTAAGTGGTTTAGGAGTCCATTGAGGACAAACATTGTGACACGAGATTTATATATATTAAGATAAGGATTTTAAAGATGAAACACCTATTATGACGTGCTAATGCCATCATGATTAAGTTGTGCAAAAGAGATAGTGTTATGCGACTTGTATAACTCCTTCTCTCTCCCACAACGTTATCATGATGGTTTTAAGATGTCATAATAGGCCTACAGATTGCTCATCGAACATCAACATAATTACGTGTAGGATCGCTATAAGGATATATTGTTGATGTAAATAGTACCAACGCCTATAAACATTTATATAGAGTACTAGCTGACCCACGCGGCTTCGCTCCCGTCAACTGGCTACTACCCTACCTACCCTACCTACCCTACCTACCCTACCTACCCTACCTACCCTACCTACCCTACCTACCCTACCTACCCTACCTACCCTACCTACCCTACCTACCCTACCTACCCTACCTACCCTACCTACCCTACCTACCCTACCTACCCTACCTACCCTACCTACCCTACCTACCCTACCTACCCTACCTACCCTACCTACCCTACCTACCCTACCTACCCTACCTACCCTACCTACCCTACCTACCCTACCTACCCTACCTACCCTACCTACTATAATTTGAGATTTAAACTATCCTATCTCTCAAGTTGGATCGAACTGCACATGGTGTGCGAATTTTATTATAATCGGTTAAGTGGTTTAGGAGTCCATTGAGGACAAACATTGTGACACGAGATTTATATATATTAAGATAAATGCACCTCGAACAATGAAACGAATAAACAAAGCTGATAATGGCGGCACGCGTTCAATAAACTGTCAACAAGGCGTCTGAAAAGTGACGCATAATTATTATGACGCAGCATCGATCAGGTGCGCTGAGCGTGAACCAACGGACACAATGCGCACTGCTCTGCCATTGTGCGCGAATTTAAAATGAACCGGTTTTTACCATTGACCAGGATATTGTAGAATGGAAGAATAATAATCTGTTTCGAAAAATGCAGGGTAGGGTGGTCTGGAGTCTGTTTAATAACCCCAACAGACGACATCTAAAGATATGACAATTTTAAAAGTTTTTTTCCTATATTTTCTTCTATAAAAACAGCTTAATATTATGTCAACTTTTGACAATAAAGCCGTATGTCAGTAAGTTATTCATAGGTATATATATCTACATGATACCTTAAATCGAAATATTTTGTCAGTAAAATGATAGAAAAGTATAAAATAAAGGCCATTGCAACGTTTTTATTTTGATTTATCGATTTTTAACAAAAATAATGAATTAAAGTAACGTGAAACGGAACGTATTTAAAAACAACAATCATCGTTTAGTGACGTATCTGATGTTATGCCAACGAAAAGGCAACCTTATGTCTTTAAGTTAGGACAGCTCTTGACCAGTGGTAGACACGAGTGACGTCATCATCCGTTTTCGCGCGAACCTTAACTGTCGGTTTAAAAACGCAATTTTGGCAATAAATTAAAGCGTTTTCATTTCTTATTTATGTGGTGGTCTATGCTAGATGGAATTCTTTAAAATTAAAGCAAAAATGGAAATATTGCATGTTGCCTATTGTTCTATTGTTATATTTCTAATTATAAATATAATCTGAATCTCGGAAACGGTTCCAATGGTTTTCATTAAATTTAGTATGCCTGTATGCAGGGGGTTTCGGGAGCGATAAATCGATCTAGCTAGGTTTCATTCGAAGAAAACGACGTTAAAAAAAACCACCCAGGTCACCCAGATACCTATATAAATATTAATGAATCGCAGCAATATATGTACTTAGCGCATAACTTCGAAACGACTGACCCAAATTATATAATTCTATAGTTGTTCAATTGAAATTTTGAATGAAACAGAAAACCGGGCGAAGCTGGTGCGGGCCACTAGTATTAAATAATAGAGTCCTGATGAAGACAATAAGCAAAAAGGTTAGAATCAGTACAATTGGTTTTAAATTACATTGCAAGAACGATAATGAAACAGACACACGACATTACTACGTTACCTCGTTTTCAGCTGGAAATCCCACCAATTACTAACAAGATGGAAAAACAACTCTAAAATTAAAGTAAAAAGTTAACAAGAAATTCAGGTAACTAGTTCATATTATTATTTTTAAAGAGTGAATAGGTTACTTCTAGGTAACCGTGCTCCATCTTCGACCACATCATCGCTTACCATCAGGTGACATAGTGGTCAAACGCGTACTTATAAAAAGTAAAAAATAAAAAATACCTTTCACTAAAATTTATTTGTTAATTCATTATATTTTGAACTTAACAAATCATCGTTTATTAACTTTGCTTATTTAGTAATACAAGCTAAGTCTACCGTAAAATTTTAATTAAAAGTGTTTGTTTTTAAGTTCAGCATCATCAATTGGTATCCAATCTCGTTGCACCACAAACTTTTTCAATATTTCGAAATTTTTTGTATGTTAGAAAACCGAATTCTCAGTTTCAATCTGAATTTTTTAAATCTAGTTACAAATGTAAATTGAAAAACCCATTCAGGTTCCGTTCTTGGTATTTAAATCGATTAACATGTCAGACATCACGTTAAAAAGTCTCGATTTAAATTAGTTTTTAAAATAAAAAGGTCAGTTCTCAATAAAACACGTTAATTTTTAAAGGTTAGTTTCCTGTTTCTCAGTCAAACTGAGTAGTACACTAGCACGCCATACTGTCACTCAGCGTTGGGTTTCGAGAAACATCTCATAAAGAATTAATGATACTTTTAAACATCGGTATTGGAAAGCTTCGGAGTAACATTTGTATGTGTAATCCTTCTGGTAGGGTTGAGGGAATATGCATGAAGAACATATTTATCATCTATACAGTTTATCCAAAAATTTAAAAAAATACAAAACTAACAGTGAAATCAGAATCAAAATTACACGAAAAACAAACGAGATATAATTATTTTAAACAAATATATCTGTCCCTCTCGCGAAAACGCTGTTTTCTATGGCAGCTGTATAGAAGTCTTGGACGATGACGTCAAAGTTTACATCGGACTTCTCTTTCTAATCGTAATCTTTGAAACTTTATAACTTCATCGCTGACGAAGGTATTTAAAAATAATTTCATAATTGTTTACTAGAGCTAATAAATATTTAATTTTGCAAATAAAAAAATCGTATGCATATTCCCTATTTTACCGCGGCCCTGGAACGCAAACGGTATTTGAAGGAAAATAGGTAGGTTTTAATCAGTAAGACTTTGATACTCCCTTCCGCTCCGCATAGAGCGGGAAGAGACATTTGAACATTACCCATCCAAAATAAAAACCGGCCAAGCGCGGTTCGTCGTCTCACATGAAGGGTTCCGCACCAAAAATCGTTAAAAACTCAATTCTTGTAATGCCGCTTAGCTTTTCTTGCTGTTGGTTGTAATAGCGGCAATAGAAATCTCGACTCTGTGAAAATTTTAGCTATTGCGGTTCTAGAGACACAGCCCGCTGGCAGACGGACGGACGGATGGACGGACAGTGTAGGCTTAGTTATAGGGTTCCGTTGGATACCCTGCTGGTTTAGAACCCTAAAAAGATGTACATTACTCCCTCAAGGTAAGATAGGAATGCTCAACCTCACCAAATAACCCATAAAAAATAGAAGTTCAGTCATTGTCCTATTGCACTAAAACATGAGGTAAATCCGAGGTCACTACCAAATATTGCAACACAAACTCTATGGCTTACATGACAAAGTCTAAATTGCAATGCACCCCATACTTGTTTAGGTTCTTTTTAAGTCTCTATAGAATACGTGGAGTGGTATTCAGTTTAAATAAAAGGTTACTTGTCTGTTCTCGTTTAACTAATCGATGCACTACACGCTATACTTCTCACTCAGCGCTTGGATTCGAGGTAGATCGCATAAAGAATTAATGGTAGGTACTATTATGGTGGTATGGTGGTTTTTTATGGTATGGTAAGTTTTTTTGTGTGTTTAAAAGCTTCGACGTAATTTATAGAGCACAAGCTTTTGACCGCGACTTCGTACGCGCATATCCCGTTTTTTTAGGGTTCCGTACCCAAAACCTATAGCCTTCCTCGATAAATGGGCTATCTAATACTGAAGTATTTTTTCAAATCAGACCTACTTGAACGCGCTAATCCCAGGAACAGTAGTTCCTGAGATTATAGTATAAACAAACAAACAAACTCTTCAGCTTTATATATTAGTAGATACTAGTTGTCCCGCGCAACTTCGTCTGCGTTACAATTTTCATTACTGCTCCGCTCCTGTTGGTCTTAGTGATGATATATAGCCTATAGCCTTCCTCAATAAATGGGCTATCTAACAACATCCAACTGAAAGAATTTTTCAAATCGGACCAGGAGTTCCTGAGATTAGCGCGTTCAAGTAAACAAACAAACAAACTCTTCAGCTGTATATATTAGTATATATAGATTAGTTATATTAGTATAGATAGATTAGTTTCGGCTGTGCGTTATCTGCCAGTCACTCAGTCACTCAGTCAGACAGTAACGGAAGAATTTTATATTTTAGTATTGATGATATAACAGTTAACATTTGTATGTAAACCTCGCAAAGTTTAAAAATAGAGCTTTTCTCAAAGTTGTTAATGATTATTAATTATTACGTGAGAAATTACCGGTGACTTCACATTAAATAAATACTGCACAAAATTCGCTGGAAACACAATTAAAGGGCACGATCATAGCGTGATATATGTGAAACATGAAAATGGCCGGTCTTATGAAATTCCCATATTAATTAATAGGATTTGTTCGTATAACCACGTTGCACGGTATTCGGATGTAAGAGGCTTACGAGCTCTGCATTAAACGGCAGACCTACCTTTTGCAGGAATGCATTATTTGGAATTTTAGCTTAAACATTATTAATTAAATTAGCAATCATTCGCTACAGTGATCCAATTAAATATTGGAACGCATAAATTTGCATTCATTTCATTTTGCCTCAATCAACGCTTGCGGAAAAACAGATTTGAATGAATGAGGTATTTCCAACAGCAAAACAAAATCATTTAGCTTTTTCCCGTCTTTATTGGTGTCAGGGTCTACTGTTTGTCGGGAGTCGCAGGACGATTCCCGGCCACCGTAGGCGCGGTCCTGCGGACGGCGAGCTTTGGGTGGCTCGCCGTCTGATCAGAACCAAAAGGGGGTACTCTCTAAGCCCGAAGTCCGTAGTTTCGGGCTTAGTTGCGGGCGTTTCCTACTCAGTATCACCAGTAGGACTTACGATTAGTCCTGAACCTGAACTAAGAATGAATGACAACACGATTTGACAGTAACTGTCAGATCGTGTTGTCATTCACTCTACTAGACAACAAAGAATCAATGAGAACGGTTTGTCATTCATTCTTAGCGGTTAGGTGATACGGAGAAGAAAACGTCTGTCGCTAAGGCTGAAACTACGGACTTCGGGCTTAGAGAGTAGACCCCCAGCTTCCATTCAAAACGGATGCAGCTGACTACCAGTATTTTACATAGGGCGATCTCTCTAACCTCCCTGGCTTATGACAATCTGTAATGGCTATCAAAAGGTTCATAAATGCATCTATAGACCGACCGCAGCAAACGTGGCTTAACCACGAACTGTAGCTGTTCAAACATTCAAATTATTTTTTTCAAATAAACCATTTAAAGGTACTTTTGAATTGTCAAAGTAGGTCAGTCACAAACACTGCCGACAAACTGTACAGCAGTTTGGCAGAAGATATGTGTATTTTTTTTCATAAGTTACATTTCTGGAATAAATAAAAAATAAGTACAGGAAAATATTTGCACGTTTTCACACGTAGATCTTATGGAGAAGAACGTGCAAGAAACTCCACGGATATACTCGTAAATCATGTTACTACGAGTAGTATGTATTTCATATAATAATATATTGGTTACATTATCCTTATTGCTTCTATTTAAATGTGATGATAATGTGATAATAAAGGAATAAAAACAATAAAAAAAATACTCTTATATAATTTCATAAAACAACATACGCAGAACATGTTTACATTATTCTCTATGTAATAACTAAAATTAACAAATACACCAAACTAGAGTATAGGATCAAAAAAATCATCTTCAACGCTGTCAACTGTTTTGAATGTGCCCTAGAGACTGGTGGCATTAAAAAAAGGTTCAAGCAAACAGGTTCCTTTATTGTAAAACACAAAATAAAGTTGGATAAATGCGCAAATCCGGTCCGTTTTCAAAGTGCCATACATTCGCTCTCACGACATGCGATTAAATAATACCGAGAAAAATAAATGAAACATCTAAGCTAATGCCTGATTTCTTTTCCTTTCATGATAAAACCTTTGATCTCTCATGAGATTTTTTGTTAACAGATTTCTATGTACGGATTTGATATTACATTCGTTGCGCTAAACCAACTCGGTATTTTACTTTGAATTCATAGGAATGACCCTCGAGTTTCCTCGGACGTAAACTTTCACAACTGAAAAAACTTGCCAAGTACGAGTCGAACTCGCGTACAAAGGGTTTCGAACGATTTTCATTTTTGTTATTTTATCACTACAGACTTCTATTAGGTGTTCCTGTTGGCAAATAACTAATACGTATCTGTTCTTTTTACATTTTAGGCTCTGTAGTTTCATAGATAAAGAAGAGCTCGTGGCTAGATAATAACAGCCACACGGGCCGATCTTCAAGGTTAAGCTATGCTTGTCATGGTTGGTCTGTGAATGGGTGACCATCTTAACATACCGAGTTTCCTCCGTGCCTTGGAAAGCACGTTAAGCCGTTTTTTGTAGTATTTTTAGATCTTTGGCAGTCGTTACGGATAGTCAGAAGCCAGTAAAGCTGAGTCTTGCCATGAAGTACCGTGTTACCCAGTTATTAGGTTGTGGAAGTCTGGTAGGCAGCCGCTCCGCGTAAAATACTGGTATTCAGCTAAATCTGGTTGGACTGGAAGCCAACCCCAATATAGTTGGGAAAAAGGCTAGGCAGATGATGAGTTTCGTAGATAAAGGGGAGATGGTCATATCAATCATTTCATTTGATACACGGTACAGTAGATTTTCCCCCAAAAGTGACGCGTTAACTCAAAATTAATTACGTGACGCTTTCGTGTTTAGGTCACTGAAGTTCATATTTGCACCAAATAAGACTGAAAAAAGACTGGGACCGCCAGACAAACAGATACTCGATCAGCCGAGTGATCCTATAAAGGTTCCGTTACCTACGGATGTTCGGATCACTAAGCGCCACTGCTTTTGAAAATCGCCTATTATTTTTCTGTTCTTTTCACTCGTTCGCATGTTTGCACGGGAGTGAAAAAGACAGATACAGTTCAAAGGGGAGTTTCTGTTTCCTGGAGTTGAGGATAATCATGGATTTTCGATGCAATTTAATTATAAACTTGGGAGGTAAGTGGCGGTGCTTCAAAGGAAGTACTCGTGTTATTTAAGATGTAAAAGAGCATGATTTAATATTAATTTAATTTTTAAAGCAAGGTCATGGTTCAAAGGCTTTATTAAACAGAAATGTTGACTTTCAGAGAAAGATTATCTTTCCCTTCTTCGTTTTCTTTACGTAATATACAAATATTACTTGTACTCTTTCCAACGATTCGTTTGCCATATACAGCTTTCATTTTGTATTTTTTTCCTGTATCTTGGGTGCGTTCAAAACATACAAACTCACATAGATACACAAACAGCCAGACCCGGAACAACTACATAACGGATACCATATTATTATTTATGACGGGTTTATGCCCGAAAATACATAAAAACTTACATCCGAATTAATATTTTCCTCTTTATTTGAACTAAGAAGTCGGTTAAAAAAACGGTTTTGATACCTATTTCGTTGATTTTCTTTTTTAATTTGGTAAAATTAACAAAAAACTTTTAAACCTGACAGGTTGTATTTTAAATTAATTTAGTTCTGACTTTATGCCATTTCATACCAGAATTCGAATCACCCATGACGTAAAGTATGTACTGTTCAGTTTTTGATCACTATAAAAGTAGTTCAATATATCTCTTATAACGTTTAAATGATGGAGATACATTCATAAGAAGTGGATATTGTAATCAGCGTAGCACGTTGAGCTGCGCGTGGCTACAACGTAGCCGCCGTCACTGCTACGAGTGCTACGCCGTAGCCTGCTGCTGCAAACATCATGCGCTATTTGACAATTTGGTTTTACTTTACAGTTTTTTATTGATTTCTCACAACTCACTGAACTCTGAGTTTCAGTAATTTATGTTCGGCGAACAAATCTTTGTCATAACTTAAAAATCAACAAGATATTAAAAAAATACGAGTTTATCTTCTTACTTAAAACAATAGATAAGTCAGTAAAACAATTTTATTGCAACCAGCGTTATTCATCCCTACCTAAAATTTTTGTACTTGAATCTTAAACTCCAATACATTACAGATGGAGCCTTCATACCTCGAGAGAAAGATTTAAGAGAGAAATAATAAAAAAGGTTCACAAAGACCTCCCCCCTCTCTCCGCTAGCGGCGGCGAACGCCACGACTTTCCAGACTTCCACATAATTTGGTTTGCGGAGATAGCGTGAGGCACGTCGGTCTCCTTTTTTATGAGCTCACACTATTAGAACCGACAGTAAATCTGAAATAGCGAAAAAACGCAAAGGTGTCTCAAAAAAAAGTGTGTAATTGTCAGGGCGAGGTTTGTATGAAAGAAAATTTTGAAAAATATATAAAAATATATAAAAGTGCGAGTCGTACTCTCACACAAAGTGACCGTAAACTGAAAAAACACGTTTCTTGTATGGGAGCTTCCTTTAATTTTTAATTTAATTTAATTTTTTGTCATAGCAGCAATAAAAATATTATATTCTGAGAATATTTCAACTGTCCACCTATTACTGATCTTGAGATACAGCCCGCTAACAAACGAATGGACGGACAGACGGTCAGTGGAGGCTTAGTAATAGGGTTCCTTTGGATACCCTTCGGGTACGGAACCCCAAAAATAAATGGGATTGACGAACGCTTTCAAATGGTCACGTGGCCAATCCCTTATGATGACTTGGCGTTTTCGCCTTATTTTTAAGACAATGAACTTTATTACGATGACGTTATTGTTTATTTTTTATTATCCAAGTAACGCAATATTTTGACAAATACGCCTAGTTAAGAGCCACGATTTCGGCAATCGATTCAATCATCAAATGACTCCTCCTGCTCTGGGCAGAGTAGAAGGGAGTGTCAGAGTCTTACTGACTAAAACCTATACGTGTTCCTCTTGTTTCCTTTGCGTTCCAGGGCCGCGGTGACTCATTCGAACAAAGTCGACTCTATCTAGAGCCTCAATACAACTCAAACCAACAGGTGATTGTCTACAAGCTGGCTAGCTATGTCGTGCTCTCCATGCACCGATGATCGCCAAAGCAAGGAGATTGCTTTGAAGACTATCAATGCATAGGAACACTACAGCCTGTCAACACTCCATTATCACACAGAATGTATTTTGAGCGGGCATCTACCAGTCACCTGGAAGGATTCAGGTGATTCCTTTCCACAAGTTTACTTGCAATATCACGGCTACCGCTATTTGAAAGGGCGACGCTGGCAAGGCGCGTTAGCATCGATCGCAGATTGAACTGAGCAACCAAAGGGCTTTGATCAATCAGCTTCTGATTGGTCAGCTGAGGTTTGACTAGTGCTCCGTTTGAGTTTGATGATTGCTTGCGTATTGTAGAGGTACTAGCGTATGAAACGGCTGTTTGTTGAATACAAATACGTTGCAAGGTTAATGTCTTCATGTTGCTTGTGGGTTTTTTAGACTTGTTGAAATAAGGTTCATTTTGTATTGCACAAGTGACGCGAATTCTTCACAAATTCAAAATTTGTTAACTAATTTTGCCACCTTTTTAGAGTTTCGTACCGGAGGGGTAACCAACGGAACCTTATTACTAAGCTTCCGCTGTCCTGCTGTCCGTCCAGCCGTCCGTCTGTCCGTCAGCGGGCTGTATCTCAAGAACCGGAATAGGTATTTCTATTGCCGCTATAAAAAATACTAAAAATTAAACTAAATTGAAAATTAATGAGGCGCCCATACAAGAACAACGTATAATTATTATTTTGTTTTATTATTTTTTGGAAAACATACAGCTAAACGTAATACTAATAAACATATGAACAAAATAAGGCCAATTACAAGCTTTCACATGTAATATATAAATAATATAATGAAATAGAGAGACTAATAACATAAAACAAAAAATAAACAGATAGAGAAAATATAAATAGAGAATAAAAATAGAAATAGAGAGATAGAGTCTCGAGGAATTTATCGATATTTTTTTTTAATTTAGCAACACCAGTATAGGAAATGTCGATATCAGCTTCCCGGCAGTTTGTGTTGTATATACGACACGCTCTCACCATGTACGAGTTCTTAGTTATGGTTAATATTACGGAACTGTTTTGTGTGAGAATATGACTCGCACTTGGCCGGTTTACTTGTGTTGTCTTAAATTTGGGTACCTCAACCTACTCAGAAAAAATGAAATAAAATTTCGCTCACCCGTAGATTACAAGACGTAATACGCATAAATCTGAGGAGCTGGTGGCTAGATAATAACAGCCGCATAGGTCGATTTTCAAGGTTAAGCAACGCTTGCCAAAGTCGGTCTGTGGATGGGTGACCATCTTAACATACCGAGTTTCCTCCGTGCCTTCTCGGAAAGCACGTTAATCCGTTGGTCCCGGCTGTCATTTGTAGATCTGTGGTGTTACGGATTGTTAGCCCAGTAAATCTGACTCCAGTCTTGCCAAAAAGTACCGTGTTACCCAGTTAATGGGTTGTGGTCTGATAGGCAGCCGCTTCACGTAAAACACTGGTATTCGGCTGAATCCGGTTTGACTGGAAGCCGATCCCAATAAAACTGGGAAAAGACTAGGCAGATGATGAGTACGCAGAAATTTATTTATTTATTAAAAATTTATGCACATGTCAAAAACACTGTACAAAGGTGGACTTTATGTCTTTGCGTAGAAATCCGGAATACCATTCATTCCGTCGTCTGACTTCATTCCACCGTACGTTGCAGTACATCTTTCAGAAAGTGCATCCGCAAATGAAGTCCCGACTCATCCCATTAGGTTTGCTGCAACGGATTTCAAGGTAACTCGGATCAAAGTATTTGTCATCTACTTGGCATGACATTAATCTTAGCTTTTGCAAGAAAGCTTTGAGAGTAAAGTTCAATATCCGTTCATCTGAACTTGCTAGTGACAGAATTCAGAACAGAGTTAGTGTCACATAAGATGCAGTTATCGTTTGTCAGTCTCGCGTTCTGCTATAAATACAGCCAGGGAAAGTAAATAAGGCTTATTTTAACGTTCAGAATTCGACTAAAAGAGGTTGTACAGTTAACTTTACGGGATAAAATGTGTAAAAGATGTGTACGACGTGTAACAGAATAGACGCAATACCTCTTCAATGTATCATAACAAACAGTTTTAATATGGGACTAAACCCCCAAATCACGGTAAAAAAATCAGCTTGTTAGTACATTTTGTCGAATGCGCATAACTCGACAAAATGTACCGAACAACTGATGTTTTGTTGAGCAGACGATTATTGTACACCACACTCGTAAGTATGTCATAAGCTTAAAAAGTTTTCATGCATACATTACTACATTAATAAATATTGACAATGCAGTGAATAAAATAATATTTTTGCCCCTATACAAATAGCTTTGTTGACTGTACACAAACAACGAAATCGTTTTCGATCTAATATTTTTTGTTTATTAACGCACGGCCGCACTTTTTCCACGGATTTATTGCAACTCCTATTGCTAGTCACGATTAATAATCAGATTTTTATTTTATGTATTATTTTAGTTTTACTTTGTACCTCTCTTTTTTTATTTGTGATGGGTTTGCTCTTGACTCTAGTCTATGTCAAAGACGACAGAGACAAAGTCTACGATGGAGCGAGCTTACCCAGAAAGAGCCAGTTCACTCTAACCTCAAATGGAATTCGCTCTGTCACTAACCGGACAGTGCGAAAACATTCCTACACACGCACCTATACACTAGTGTTAGGAGTATACAGTGAACGAGCAAACCCACCGCGGTGCACGCTGTGAAAGAAAGAAAGAAACATGTTTATTTGGGACTCGCACAAGATACATAAAACTAAAGTAAAACTAACCGTCATAAAAATATGTTTACACAGATAGCAACGGCAAAAGCAGCATTTATTACTGGCATACCTGTTATCAACAAGTCATACTCTGATATGTAGAATTATGCTGGCCCATAGATTTAGCATAATTATACTTTTTACTGCAGCAGATGGCAAATTTCATTTCCTGATGAATTTCGTGATGACTTTCGAAGAAAAGTTTCGTCGTTTCCTTGATAACTGAAGATTCTGTAATGCTATTATGGCTGTACTGTAAAAATCGCATGGAAAAAACAGAGGCGAGGTGATCATTAAGTGAGCTGTCCATCCATCCAGTCTAGGTGGTAACTCGGCTCACATCACGATCACTCCAAATATTTTTTAAGTTGAGGTGTTTACAATATCGACCGGCTGGAAGATTTCAAATAAAGGAGAAGATATTTTATAGCACAGCAAAATGCAACAGTAATTACAAACTCGGTTTCTCGGTAGAAAAATACGTAGTATCTCCTTGTAACCTACTTGTTACCAGTACCTGCTGCATCTAACAAATTTCTCTGAGGATAAGCTGCGCCGAAAGTCTCACGGAAGTTTCCATGAACCTTAGAATATACAGTCAAGGAGTTTGCGTTTCTAATGAATGACACCGTTTTTTCCAACAGTTTGTTTTAGAGTGTAAGTATTTTTTTTAATTTTTACTAAGTCTTACGTACTCGTATCTGTCATCCTGGTGATCTTTTTGTATGTATTCCACCGCTTATCTGTGAATAGCGTTGTGGGCTACATATTGTGATAATTATGTTTTGTGTAACTTTGTTTTCTATGTTTATATTGTAGCTGTTGGTGGTTCTTTTAAAAAAATAAAATAATAAAAAGTGTTCTTGAAATCATGCTAGAAATATATTTGCTATGGAGGGATGTTTCTAGGAGTAAAAAAATATGATCAATAAAAAATTATGAAGATAAAACGCAACAAAGGCCAGGAGTCCCCGGCTTGTGATGTCGGTTTTCGATAAACTATATCGGATTCGGAATGTGACGTCGTACAACTTTTTAACGTCGTTATTTTCTGTTTACGTAAAAAAGAAAAAAAAATACGTGTGTGTAGTAATGTTTGGTGATCTATCGTGCGGACTAATTAGATGTTTGTACTCAATATCCCCATCAATATGACCTGTACCGATTTTATTTACGTTTATTTTTCTGAACCAACCAATATGAAAATTACTACAGCAGCCAAACATTCTCCTCATCAATTTATTTATTTTAACCAGCGTGGATTTCGACTAAATGTTTTACGACACGTAATAAAGTAAATCATAAAACAAACGGGCCTATTATGCCAAGTCATCGAAATTGCTTTTTTTTTGCTAAAATATTTTACTTAAAAAAACACTACAAAGTATAAAATGATTTTAATTCCAGAAATCGGTGTTAAAATACGAAGAAACAACTAAAAACACTGGTTTCCGAAATTATAGTTATTTTATACTTTGTAGTATTTTTTTTTTTATTTGAAAGCCGGTTGTACTTTTAAAGTTTTTATTTTTATTTTTGGTGAGGTATCACACCTAACATCGCCACTGAAAAGTCGCAAGAAAGCAAAATAACGCAATTTTGGATGACAAACCAAATACGTCATCTAAGTAAACGAATTCCACCTATTTTGATTTAAAAGCCAAACTGCTAAACCGATTTTGTTGACCTTTAAATGGAAAGTATTTCACATGAAAAACAACTTTTCAAATCGATTCATTCATGACGGAGTTATGAGGTAACATACATAAAAAAAACAACCGAATTGAGCACACCCTTCTTTTTTTGAAGTCAGTTAAAAATATAAATGACACGTTTCACAAACTTACTTTCAGCGTTCTGTGGGCTAGACAAAGTTCGGCTGTCGAATCGATATGTTAACAGGTTTCATTCGGTCGAACAGATATTCTATTAATGTTTGAATATTCCCGAGAGCCCCATTCGTCGTTCTTTTAATAGACGACGAACGCTGACAACCCCACGGACAGGTAACGTGAAGGTATCCGAGCCTCGTCGCTTTCGTCGCGTTTTATTTTTAACTGCAGGGTTTTCTCGCTGCATTTTATATCCGAGAATTTTCATGGGCATTTTACGTTTTGAAACTCGTAGTTCGTCCATTTTTCGTTCACATTGTATAAACGCCGTTCACTTGTTTTGATTGTATTTTAAGAATGGTATTAAATTTTTTGTTTGGTAGAAAGAGCTTTTCATGTGGTTTGTCGAATATTTTAAACGTGTGAGTCTTTATACACACACAAAAAATAGGGAAACGGTGCTTAATTTTATCGACAGAAAACGTTTTAAAAAAATATATTTTTTATTATCATCCCAAATAAAATATCCTATAAGAACAATAAATTGTGCGTTCGGAGTGCCATGTTTTTCAACACTGAATAGAACAGGTTATGTTTGAGTTATGAACATGTAATTTTTACTATTGGGTAGCTAATACGTTGAAAAATAATTAAAATTAATAAAAAAGGTCGGAGATAGGGGCGATTTATCGAGAAATTTTACGGTTATTGTAAAAATTGATGAAAAAATCATAGCTTTTCCCACTTTTTTATTTTATGTGGACGCCCAAATTACTTCCAATCATTATGAAGTTAGTTTCATCGCGATTGATTTTTTAATTCAAAGTTACATAGTTTTGTTTACACTGGGGTCACAAAATCCATAAAAAAAAGATTTTTAATACGTTTTCTGTCCATAAAATTAAGCACAGTTTCCCTCATTTTCGTTTGTGCACATTATAAAGACTCACACTGTATGTGTACTGCGTACCTGTAGGTTGCGAGACAGCTCTCGATCACCCGCAAGTTTTGTCACTACAACAATACGGATTACACATACAATTTCCTTCAATTAAAAATAACCTGTGATCATCTCCCGTTACCTTAATTAAGAATTTGAAATTTAGTAAGGATTTGTCATACTCTATTTAAGCCTGAAATCTTGTCAAACGTTGGCATTACAGTGGGCGTTGACATGTTCTTAACTTAATACTCAACTCAGTAACCGGTCACGTCTTTTGAAAATAGAAGCAACCGTGCTTCTATTTTTAAAAGACGAGGCCGTTTGGTACAAGTTTACAGTCGACTACAGGCAGTAGCAGTAGCAGGCGACGTGTCGCCGCGCAGCACTGGTTTCTTTGTATTTCAATGAAATAGCCGCAGACGACGTGCTAGCTACAAAAGTTATTTCATAGAAATAAATAGAAACCAGTAGTGACGCGGTGACACGTCGCCTGCCGAACTTATACCTTAAGGCTTCAAAGTGTTTACTGAAATATTATATTCTTTGATTTTACCAATTCGAAATATTCTGCAACATTTATTTATCATGAATTAAAGATCAAAAGATCCCATCCATTTCCGATTTACTGAGAGCGTCAATTAATATGAAACTGAGTGCAATCAAGCCTTTTTATATCATAAAACCGGTAGGAAGCTTTATTGAATTGAAAACCAATAAGCCGGCAGTGTTATATGATTGAAACGTTGAACAAAGGTTTGCTTACTGGCTTGTTAACCGAGTGCTATAAAGATCCATTATATTTATTACTTCTGTGAATTTGTTCCATGATAAATTTTTATCACACCGGTAACGTGTGCTGTGCATGTTTTTCCCGCATGTGGGACTTATTTTACTAGGAATCTTTTACAGATTTCTACTAGAAATGTGCGAGAATGCGTAGCGAGGGATGTTTTAGTAAAGAACTGAGCGAGCCTAGGTAAGTGAAGCGATCCTATTGGTTGATAACAAACGCACCTTAAGTTTTGTTCTTAAGGCCTTATGAAATATCATATTGGAAGTACTGTATTGTAAAAGTCATCAACGAAAGTCATCATATCGATGGATACAATTTCAAGATTTTTAACAAATATGTCCATTACAGCAATAGGTCCGATACAGATATCGAAAGTCCGTAAAAGCCTGCCACTTCGCAAACGGAAGGCGGGAAAGCAGATCGCGTTCTCGAAAAAGATGAGAAGAAAAAGTTTTCGACGTACACTAACTTAAAACGTTTACAAGAATTCCCTGCCGACACCGGCGGAGCCGCAGTTCAGTGGCGCGCTCAATCGTTCGTTTGAATCGGGAGAAAGAAAGAAAATAACTTTCCATTCCCTTATTCGAGATGTTTATTGGTCTATTTATCAGTTCAAACGCAAAGTTAACTACGGATGCAGAAAATAATATCTACTACATTGAAAGAACCGGCCAAGTGCGAGTCGGACTCTCACAAGAAGGGTCCCATACTGTAAACTAAAAAAACACGTTTATTGTATGAGAGCCACCAGTTATTTTTTTGTATTATTGTTTGCTGTTACTGTGGCTATAGGAATACACATTCTGTGAAAATTTCAACTTTCTATCTATTACGGTTCCGCTGACCGACAGACGGACGGACGAATGGACAGACGGATGGACAGTGGAGGTTTAGGAATAGGGTTCTGTTGGTCACCCTTCGGGTACAGAACCATAAAAAACTATAAAAGAAAAATAGATAGTATATAAAAAAATGCCATACATATATCGCCTAAGAACTTCTTATTCCTTACATACAAACCGAAAATACAAGAACGATTCAAAGGCTTCTGACAAAGTATGAATATGAAGAATAACTCAAACATAAATGCCATCTTCGGTTGAAGGAAACATATCGAAATCATTCAGGTTTAGAGGTTTTCATACGTTTGAAAGTACGGCTATGTATTTTTCACTTGGTTTATCAAACGTACATGCAGCGAGTATGAATATTCTAACACTAGCTAACCTGCGCAACTTCGTCTGCGTCATGTTTTTCAGGAATGCTCCGCTGCTATTTGTCATCGTGGTGGTATATAGCCTATAGCCTTTCTCGATAAAATATAGGCTATCCAAAAAGAATAAAATAAAATGATTTTTTCAATTCGAACCAGTAGTTCCTGAGATTAGCGCGTTGAAACTCTTTAGCTTTACAATATCAGGCTTTCAAATTCGCCTAATATTTTACTTTGGGCTTTGATAAACATTTTACAAAAAATACCAAGTTCGCAAACACAGGATTCAGTGACAATGTTCATTTGATAAATTCACATTATCGAATTCTTTTCGTCGATGTGACTTTTGGTTGGACTCAGTAGCATTTCTTTTTGCTCGACTGGGTGCTCAGGGTGCATGTTTGGCGGCTCTGGAGAGTTCTCTATTGTCGATGGCCAATCAGCTTCTATTGATAGATTAATCTATGGATTCAGGCCGAAGGTTACGTGCCGTATGTCTTCCGGTGGTCAGCGTATCTTCATATCAGCTTGGGGCACTGGCCAATAAACGCGAGCGAGTGTATTCTATATAACAGCACTGAACTTTCCAACGTTATTTGTCTTGCATGTTTCCTATGGTTTTGGAAATCTTAGGAAATAAGCATTATTTCATCGCTGATATTTTACTTGCCAATTAATTAGTTCAAAATTGATTTTAGTAACTGATGATTCTGAGCGCCCAGGGGGGCTAGAAAGCCACCATAGGAGTTACACACACAACGTGGCGGAGGAATACTTCGATGCCTAATGTATTTTGTATATTTAAATAATCATGTATATAGTTAGGTTTACTGATATTAAAAGTTATGTAAATAGATTTAAGTTAGAGTTATGCACATTCATAGTTATTTGCAAAATAAAAGAGGAGTTTATCAATAATTTAAAAACGCTCACCACTCCGTTATTTTTAAACAATTATTTTGTTCCTATTAGATTTCCTATTTCCACACAGAATTATGTTTACACTGTTCTGTTGTCAAAAAGTTCCGCTATTTTGAATAGTCTGCAGATCGTCGCGTTGCGTCTCAATATGAGCTGGACTTAAGTTTCATGTCAAACAAAAAGGTGACCGCACTTCATTTGGTTTTACGACTTCTGTACACGATATCTCATGTTACAACGTTTGCTGTACTTTAATAGATTACTCGGGAAGGGGACATTCGCAATACCTCTTTGTGGGTTTTTAGAGGTTTAACAGTCCTTGACTACCGGTTTTAACCGGTTGTAACGAGACGATGACAAAATAATCTCTCCTTTACAATAATTTACACACATTCATATAAAAAATATTTTCAACATATTTGCTCTTATGAAGCCTGTATACATTAATTGAAAGTTAAAAATTACGCACCGTACAATGGAATGAGCGTTAACAGAGAGAGTGCCTTTTGATACTATCACCTAAGTATTCATTTTACGGCATACTCCGATGTAGTGCCGTGCGTATACTTAACAGTTTTTTTTTTTAATAATTTTCCCAAAAAATATATTGTAATGGTCGTAACTTCTTGGAAGCGCTTTTACTCAGTACATTAGTCTGACTTTAATACTAAAGAGAAAATGAGACGGAAGATGTATTTCTAATTTTCAACACGCGTACGTGGCTCCATTTTCAAATTATTTTAATTTTCATATTAGGCACGTCATAGATTATTGCGACTTTCCGACTGTTAACTAAAAAAAAAATTGTTTTATTACCTATTGTACATATTTCGCAAATATGTTGAAAACGTTGTATGAAACATGTGCGGAAATTGAAATTTACAAACTTGTGTCTATAGTAAGCCCGAGATGAACTTGTTTGTAAAAACCAACCGCTAGTATCATAATTATATAACTATTAAACGACACGTATTAATTTTCACAAATAAAACATATGTACCTACGTCCTGGTTTGAAAAGTAGGTACTTAACATTTTAACAAAAACTCTCGATCTTAAAAGATCTAAAGTAACTCAAAAGTATCTTACAATCTTTCATCGTGCATCGTAAGCCAGTTTCTATTTTAAACTAAAAATATTTATCTGTGCAGCAGAGTGTATTATTTCCGACGATTTTCCGACAACGACCGGTCTTTTATAACTGTCTTCGGAACGTTAATAAGAAATGCGGTCAATTCTTTGAGAGCAACGAGGAAGGGGACTACAGAAACATTTTTAGACGTCGCGGTTTCTACCGCTCTCATATTTTTGCTGAGAAATTGTGTCGTATTTATAGTTGTGATTTTATTATTGTCAGACTTCAATTTGTTTCTTGTTTAGTTTCATTCTCGATGTGCGGTTGTTTAATGGAATGTTCAATGAATGAGTTTTGTGATGCTGGTTTTTATAACCCTTATATTTTTTTTACAAACCTTTAGAATGTCCCTTTAAACAAAGTTGGAGTTTGACATTTAAATGTGCTTTTTTGTTTTGTATATTGTTAACTTGTTGTTTGATAACATCAAATGCTTAAATGTTTTAAGTGTTTTAATGTCGTTCATTTAACAAAAAAAAATCTAGGGTAAGACTATGTAATACGCCCTACTTTTTTTTAAATTGTTATTAAAAAAAAATCTTACAAGATAAAATCAAACTTTTTATTTTGGAACAATATTTAGTCTTTTGACAATAATGGCACAAGTGGTAATCTTAATAGGAACTAAGGAAACAATAATATAAATTTATTTTTTTAATCTAAGGTGGGGCGTTTTGAAATGTGGTTGTTGGCTAATATGACTCACTCTAATCATAAAATGCCCCAGTGTATTAATCATATATTTTTTTAATTTTTTAACTATATTAACAATTGTTATGGCAAAAACTAACTCTTCAATCTAAATTAAAATAATGTAAGCCAGTCTCTTTATCAAATCAGACCTTTTTAAAAAAAACATTTCTATAAAACTAAATTTTTACCTTTAAAAACTAAATAGATTATTATAAAGAAAAACAAAATAATATGTAAACTACCACCAGTAATCCGCACGATAAAATAACATAACATGGCTTCCGTTTGAGGTTCAATCAGTCTATAATATATATTATATTTCTTAGCTAGTTGAAATGCCATTTCGTTTACATCTTTTCTGTCAGGGGAAAATCCAACTTTTTCCAATTTCTTTATATGGGAAACCAGCTTTTTTTCATATTCTACAGAAAATACTGGCTTTCGTCCTAGAGAGCCCTTTGATTTTTCAGATAAAATGTGTCTTCTTAGAGTTAGAGACGGTATGCCAAAGTTTCTGGATGCCTCATTAACACCCATAACCATAACTTTGCTTTGGACACTACGCATGGCTTTATCTAAGTCGTCCGCACTCCACGATGCTCGTAGTGTCGTTCTTTCGGACTTCCGAGACATTATCTGTAATAAAAATACGCAACAAGGTATTTTAACACAGTTCAATTTTTGGGGCGTTTTAAACAACTAGCTAAGGGGCGTATTGTCAAATTCGATTTTCAATATGCCCTACTAAGATCAAAACACAAGATTCAAGGTTATAACGTTCGACAAAATAAAAAGAGAAAGGCAATTTTATCAATTTTACGATAGTGTGGGTCATTTTAACACAAAATATAAAAGTATCAATAAATATGAATTTCTTTGAAACTCACCACAAAATGTGCCACGCCAATTAAACCAGATTTTGCAATATTTTTTAAACGCACATCGCAAACTACGTGGACACGTCGTCCATGTTGTCCGGCTAGTAGTGGCTCCCCGCGCGTCTGGTTACGAGCGGCGTGGCTTTGTTAGTGTGAGTGCTTGAGTCGTGGGGCGTTTTGTCACTTGGGGCGTATTACCAAGTTTTACCCTATAGAAACATTTTGTGGTAACGGAGACAATATAATCCACAACCATACAATTAGTAGGTGTCCTTACCTACCTAGAACAATTGTGGATTAATAAACGGAAGGACCTAGAACATTATCGCAGGCTGTTAGCCGCCCGCATCAGACGAACGTGTTAACCCCGAGCCCATTAGTGCAGTTACAGTGTCCGATATATGCCGCTTCCCTACGCCATCGCCATGTGAATTTAACACTCTAGTGAGTCTCGAATGCGGGCCATTCACGAGCATTTCGAGGTGAGCTTCACTGAAATAAATATTTTCCGATGCAATATCGGTCTTGCCTTAATAGTTTTAGTACGAGAAATAGATAGTCAATCTAAACTCATTTCACCCAAGGATAGCAGTAATTATTTTACAGAGTCACAATTATTTTTTATATTATGTTTTTTAAACAAAACATAAAGAAAAAAGGCTGTCTAAAAAATAAAAATGTTATGGCAGCATACACAGTTTGATGCAGCAACACTACTTCGTATTCGTTTTGCCCTACCAGAACTTGCCGGCCTCATCGACCATCTGTTCTGCGAGCAATGGGCCTGTACTATCTACATAGTTATTTCTACTGATACAGTAAATGTGCAAAATCAATATGCTCAATCTCGCCACAAAGTCTATCATATTGTATTGGACAAAATTGTAACATACGAGTAGACCTGGATTAGATCAATGAATCATTTTTATTTTTAACCTAATTCCAAAAACGGAGGAGTTTCTTAATTCGGTAGATATTTTGTATGTATGTACACCGATTACTCCGAGGTTTCTGATCCGATTTTTGTGATTCTTTTTTAGTTCGATGTGGTACACTTGCCATTTGGTCCCGTAAAAAATTATTTCAGTTTGGATCAGTACTTTTTATTTCATTATGTCGACATTTTTACGGATGAAGGTGCTGGCAGAAGCTACTACAACAACAATATAAACATGTCTTTAGAAAATAATCATAGTCGTATTTGAATAACATCTAGCTCCGGATTAAAAAAAAAACAGATTTAAAAAACATAGACGCATTGAAATGCAAACTGCATTTATCCCCGTTGATAAGTTTTACAACAATGCATATGCATATTTGGATTTCTATACTATCTTAATATATATAAATCTCGTGTCACAATGTTTGTCCTCAATGGACTCCTAAACCACTTAACCGATTATAATAAAATTCGCACACCATGTGCAGTTCGATCCAACTTGAGAGATAGGGTAGGTAGGGTAGGTAGGGTAGGTAGGGTAGGTAGGGTAGGTAGGGTAGGTAGGGTAGGTAGGGTAGGTAGGGTAGGTAGGGTAGGTAGGGTAGGTAGGGTAGGTAGGGTAGGTAGGGTAGGTAGGGTAGGTAGGGTAGGTAGGGTAGGTAGGGTAGGTAGGGTAGGTAGGGTAGGTAGGGTAGGTAGGGTAGGTAGGGTAGGTAGGGTAGGTAGGGTAGGTAGGGTAGGTAGGGTAGGTAGGGTAGGTAGGGTAGGTAGGGTAGGTAGGGTAGGTAGGGTAGGTAGGGTAGGTGGGGTAGGTGGGGTAGGTGGGGTAGGTGGGGTAGGTAGGGTAGGTAGGGTAGGTAGGGTAGGTAGGGTAGGTAGGGTAGGTAGGGTAGCCAGTTGACGGGAGCGAAGCCGCGCGGGTCAGCTAGTTTTATTATAAAGCTATGGAGTTTGTTTGTTCGTTTAGTTGAACGAGCTAATCTCAGGAACTATTGGTTCGAATTGAGGTATTATTTTACTGTTGGATAACCCATTTAGCGAGAAAGGCTATAAGTTAAGTGTATTACATCACGCAACGACCAATAAGAGCGAAGCATTAATGAAAAATGTGACGCAGACGAAGTTGCGCGGGTCAGGTAGTTATATAATATACACCACATATATTGCCTGGCTTCCAGAGACAAAGTTAATTATGCAATACATTATTCCGTGCCATCAACATGGTGATATTGCTCAAAAGCAGTTTAAATAACCTTATTAAATTCTCATGGTACTGGCGGTATTCAGTGGCACACGTGAACGCGTGCACTGTAAATGTATTATGTTATAAGTGCGTGCACTCCGCTCGACGTGCATCCAGACTATGAATATGGGCAAGTAAGAAATTTACATGAAATAATTTTGTAACATTTAGGCTGTCTGTAGGGAATATGCATGAAAAATAAATTTATTATAGATAGAGTTTATCTAAAAAATATACAAAAATATAATACTAACAGTGACAATAGAATCAAAATTACTCGAAAAACAAACGAGACATAATTGTTTTAAACAAATATATCTATCCTTGTCGCGAAAACGCAGAATCCTATGGCAGCTGTATTGACGCCAAGAACTTTGACTTCAAAGTTCATATCGGACTTCTCTTTCTAATTGTAATCTTTGAAGCTTTATAATAACTTCATCGCAGATGAAGGTATTTAAAAATTTATTTATGTAATATTTCATATTACATCGCATGCATATTCCCTATTGTTAATCACTATAATGATGAAGAGAAGTTGCAAGTCGTAAGACAAAAGGATCTCCCGCCATACATAACTCTATTACTAAGCCTCTGCTGTCCGTCCGTCTGTCTAACAGAGATCTCAAGAACCGAAAAAGGTAAAAGTTAAAATTTGCAAATACTAGCTTTTCTATTGCCTCTGTAGCAAATAACAAAAATAAATTAATCTCGAAATTAAAGTGCGTTATACGAGTACAAGAAACATTGTTTTCGGTTTGCTTATCGTGTGCGAGTCCAATTCACACGGGACCGATTGTTTATAAATGATTGAAGTATAGAACAGTTTAAGAAATTAACAGATTGGTTTATTTTAGTTTTTAGTACTTTATTAACCTAAGAACGTCCCTATCGCCTGACGTGAGCGCTCACTTCTATCATTTTTATCGAATGCAAGGTTCTAAGTTATTGTCACAAAACGGCGATTATTCAGTTTCAAAACCAATTGACGCTAACGCGATCGAGAACATTAACAAACTTGCATAATCCCACTGACGGTCACACAGAACTTTTGTTAAATCCTATAATTAAAGTGGCGAATTGAGTACACATTTCAGGCGCCAGCCCCACTGGGCTCGGTCTAGTGATCAGAGTTTCGTGTTCAGCGTTTCGCCTTCACTGTAATCAATGCAGCTTAAAATCCTACAGATTTCTAGACCGTTTGCAGCGTGCGTATGTGTGAACGCGAAACGCAGAACTTGACGGAGTAACGCAGATCGCCTTGGCGGTGTGTTCGATATTTCTGCCGTGCCTCAACTTAACCTCCCGGACCTCATTTAATAAAGCAAAAATTAAACAAGAGAAGGTCTAAGCTCCAACTGCACTAGCAAACAGTTTATGAAGCCTATACAAACTTGCAGAAAATTGCGGTTGGTTTGATCTTGAAACTAGGTAAGCATATCGATCTCGGAGTTAATGTATGGATGTCAGAATCAGGTCAGCGGGGGGAAGAGGGTTCTAGGTTACTCTCGGATTAGTTTCGCATCGCGCGCGTCCCCCTGCTGCGGGTGACAGGCACACTCTCAGGAGTGTGTTAATCGGGCAGGCGACAAGTGTCAGGAGAAGTTCTGACAAACCGCTATTTTGTCAGTTTCTTGTATAAAATTTAAAGTGAGTGCCAAATCCACAAATTTTAAACAACGATCGCGTTCGTAAATTTACTATATGCAAATTGATGCTTTTTTGGCAGAATGTGACTGATATGCAAATGCGGACGATGCTTCAACATCAGTAGAATTTGCCCTCTGATTAGCAGACTCTTTGTTGAAGTACAGAGAACGAGTAACGAGGCTGTGCGTTGTCTGACAGACAACGCACAGCCGAAACTACTGGTTGTGAAAAGCTGAAATTTGGTATGTAAGTAGGTTTTTTGGGGAGTGTAGGGGAGAACTAGGAGAAAATCTTCCGAAATTCATACGGGAACGGAAAAAAACGGGATATGCGCTTACAAAGCCGCGAATAACAGCTAGTATGATCTAATTTTCATTTGATTTTTGGATAATTACATGGAAATTTTTTAATCGAACATGCGGCCGAACGACCTAGCTCCGTGCTATATTTCATCTAGGTTTGCACCTAGACGAAATATGGCACTGAGATAGATTAAAGTCCGGAGTACGGACAAAAAAACACATCTCTGAGACAATTTCTTTTCTTACTTACCTTTTCACCATGATAGTTTTTACATAAGACCACTGTTCGAGCGCTGGATATTATACAAAAAGATTGTACATACGTACACCAAGAAAATTCCATTTTTTTTTTTATAAGCAAACAATTAGAAATGTATTATTATTTCGATTCCAATTTATGTAAGTACGCACGGTTTAATTTTTAAAATCACTGTCTTTGATTAAAATTATCACCATCTGCCTAGCCTTTTTCACAACTATATTGGGGTCATCTTCCAGTCAAACTGGATTTAGCTGTATACCAGTATTTTACATGGAGCGGCTGCCTATCAGACCTCCACAACCCATTAACAGGGTAACACGGTACTTCTTGGCAAGACTGGAGTCAGATTTAGGTACTGGCTTCTGACAATCTATCAATATATATATAATATGTATGTATTTAGAAATATATAAGTATGTTTATCAGTTGTCTAGTACCCATAACACAAGCTCTGCTTAGCTTGGGACTAGATGGCGTTGTGTGATAGTTGTGTGGAATATTATTATTATTTCATTTAATTACATATTATTTACATTTTTAAATATTTCAAAAAAAGTACAAAAACATATTATTATTATTATTTCCTTTATTTATTTTCTTTACTTATTTATATATTTTTAAACATTTTTATACAATATATACATTAGAAAAAAAAAAAAATTAAAAATATAAAAATAGTAGCCCACCGATATCGGGAACAGGGTCCAAGCTACCGGTGGTCAGGGCTCCAGAGATAGGAACCTCCTGACAATGCGAGCCGTGTCCAGAAGTACCGCTTTCTGAATCAAGCCCTTGATCCAGCTGCCCAACGAGAGCCTCCTAAGATGTTGGTCGAGGCTCGTGGCTATTAAGCCATTGGCCGATACGACTATCGGTACAATGATTGCGGAGTCCACTTCCCACATGTCGACAACCTCGCGAGCCAAGTCAAGATACTTGATTTGTTTGTCTTTCTCGGCTTTCACGAGGTTCTCGTCATGCGGGACGGTTATGTCTACAATCATTGCACGCCTCACAATTTGGTCCACCACCACTATATCAGGCTTATTGGCAACAATAGTCCTGTCAGTGATGATGGACCGATCCCAGTACAATGTGATATTGCCATTATCGAGAACTGGGTCGGGCGCATACCTATAGTATGGCACCTCCGACTCCACAAGAGAGTATTTCAGAGCAAGTTGCTGATGGATAATCCTGGCTACAAGGTTGTGCCTATGCAAGTATTCTCCGTTAGCTAGACGAGAACAACCAGAGACAATTATTATTATTATTATTAATATATAATTTCCACTTCCCTCCGTGTCAAGCAGGAGCCGTTGGTCCCAGCTGTAATTTGTAGATCATTGGCAGTCGTTAGGTACGGATTGTCAGAAGTCAGAAAATCTGACACTAGTCTTGTCAAGAAGTACCGTGTTACCCAGTCAATGGGTTGTATAAAAATTGATATGCAACTGAAACCGTTTTGTCTGGAAGCCGACCTCAATATAATTGGGAAAAGGCTAGGCAGATGATCTGAGATCTTTTGAATGTAAAAAAAACATCCTCGATAACACTCTGGCCTTACATCAACGTTGAATCTACGAGTATCTACATCCTTTGTTTTCAACTAGATTGGTTTATGATTGCCACTCAGTGAGGGTCGCAGTTCACTGCTCCTGACGCCATATTGGAACTACAACAAACACAAAACTAATTGCAAAACTTAGCAACTAAAAAATAGATATTTGTCCAAGTTTTGATAGGTTTATTTTTTATTTGTTTTAGGTTTGCTCTTGACTCTAGTCTATGGTACAGATGACAGAGACCTAGTCTACGATGGAGCGAGCCTACCCAGAAGGAGCCTGTTCATTCTGCCTTTGACGGTAGGTATAAAAAGTTTACTCTAGCACTCAAAAAACGGCTTTTGTGATAATTTTAAACCCCACAAATTTATGTGCGCATATCTCGACAGCAGCAGGAGTAGATTTTTATTTCAACAAAACGATTACGATACCTAAAAATTAGACCATGGACACAAAAAGATGCTCTAAACTCTTTTGTGATCTGAATCGACACCTATGTTCATGACAATCGTGTGACGTGTCTTAAACCAACCGCAGTGGCAACCCGATTGAATTTGTATCCGACCGCCCTTGTACTAATACTATCGTCCTACTATTGCCTTCCCAACGTGTTTGGTTAAGACTTAAATGGAAATTGGCCGCGATCTCGTCATCTCCCGGCACGACACGTGTCGCTCGTGGCTGGCTGAACCGCTAACAAAGCGGGTTTGTTGCCATCGATTTTCTATTAAAACGCTCCCTCCCACCCCATGCTTTTGAATTTAACGGAACTCAACTTACCAGAGCAAACTCTTGATAAAACATAATAAACCTTAACTCAACGTAAGTAGATCTCAAATTTCAATGAACGCGTTCCGTGATACGGTTTTGTATTGGAATTTGAGTTCTGTGTTGAGTGTGTGAAGGTGTGTTTTAATTTGTGGGGTGGCGTCATGCCCTAGTAATGCGGACGCTGCGTCCGCAAACTGTGTTAGTAGAAGGTACATATTCAGCTCACAGCTAAGGGAGCGGGGGAGCGGCGGGCATGCGATGCCGATATTATATTTTACTAGTTGTCCTGCAGACGAAGTTGCCCCGCGCAACTTCGTCTGCTTCACATTTTTCATTACTGCTCCGCTCCTATTGGTCTGAGCGTGATGATATATATTATGATACCTACATATGCCTTCCTTGATAAATGAGTTATCTAACACTGAAAGAATTTTTCAAATCGGACAGTAGTTCCTGAGATTAGCGCGTTCAAGCAAACAAACAAACTCTTAAGCTTTATATATTAGTATAGAAGTATAGATGAGTCAAAAAACAATACAACTACTTAATGACGTTGCTGGAGAATCTGTCATACTATACTTCTATACTTATATTATAAAGAGGTAAAGTTTGTGAGTTTGTGAGGCTGTAGGGTGTGATCTCTGGAACTACTGAACCGATTTTGAAAATTCTATTACCTACCAATAGAAAGCCACGTTATTTGTAAGTGTCATAGGCTATAATATTAACCCGAAAAATACCGCCCAACGAGGTGGGCACAGGTGCAGACCCGCCAGTCACCAGCAGGTGACTTTTATACGCTGATGATGACGATGATGAATATTATAAAGAGGAACTATTGGTATTTTTGTACGTTTGTTACGTTTTTATGAAAGAACATAACACAGGTATTTATATTTATAATTTGTTTAGATCGTTTTCTTCAACATTTATATTTAGGTCTTCATTGAAGTTCTCCTTAACGTTCTTAAATAGCTCCGTTATTGACTTTTGACTTTCTTCTAAACCAAAAATAATTTATGTTATTGCTTTTCTTTTCTTTTCATTTGCCTAATAAAAAACGTATATTGTCACAGTACTGCCAGAATTCAATTCGAAAAGAATGGCGATCCATTCAGAGTAGGAAAAGGTGTTAGACAAGGTGACCCCTTATCTCCAAAACTTTTCTCCGCAGTACTGGAATAAATTTTCAGAGGTATCAATTCAAAAAATCTCAGGATCAATGTCGACGGTATCTCACTTACGCATTTAAAATTCGCAGATGATATAGTGTTATTTACTGAACCACCAGAAAATATATAGAAAATGATTAGCGTACTGGCAACAGAAAGCCAGAAGGTTGGACCAAATGAACCCGGAAAAAACAAGAATAATGACAAACGGAAAGAAAACTACCAAAAATAAAGGAATCACCGAAGTCAATTACACCGATGTTTACATTTACCTGGGACAGATGATGACACAATCGATCGACAAATGGCTGGAGGAAAAATATGAGGGGCTTGAGAGAGGTCATGAAAGATAAAAAGCTTGACACAAATGTAATAAAAAGTAAGTTATTCAACACATGCATAGTACCTGTCTTTATGTATGGCAGCCAAGCGTGAAAACACAGAACATGGCAAACAAATAATTAACTTTTACCATCATCCAAAAACAAGGGCCATTGAATAATCAAGTCTAAAATAGATGGGTACTACAAGACATTTACAATTGTATGACATAAAAAGTTACCGAAATTATTTCATCATCATCATCTACGTCCACAGCTGGACATAGACCTCCCCCACAACAACCACAATTTTTTCTGTTCCGACGTGATCCCCGACTTAATGCCAGCTGCTTTGGCTTTTGCCTCTACAAAAGAGCCAGAGTTGAGGGGAGATGTTAAAGTAACGCTCAAGACGGTCAGTCATCGCCAAGGTTTTGTTTCCGTTTCCCCCCCCTCCCCACAACGCATCATCGTAGATAAACAGTACCAGTAAGAAGATAATCTTTTCTCTGAGAAATACGAAGCCTCATCTTTTCTTGGTGAAGCAAGCTGGTTTGATTGCAGACTAACTTTCTATAGATCGAATTGTGAATTCGTATTTCTAAAGAATGTGTTGGCTCTGAAAAGATTTTAAGTTTTGGAATATTTTTTGGATAATTTCCCGTTTTTGGTCACAGTTTCACAGTTACGAGTACATTTAAACCATAGTGGTGGTATAAACCAATCATCAAAATATGTAACATGCTTTCCTTACTGAGTCTCGCAACCATCGGCTACCCGCGTCCCGCACCAGGTCATCGGTCCACCTTGCAACTTATTTGGATATACAAAAATAGTTCATCGATACATACCTACAACCTCCTACAACACAACACTGAACACTATTTCTCAGTAAAACCTTTTTTTCTTGTTTAAAAATAGAACGCAACATAAAAAATCTAAAATAAAAACTGTGTTTTTGAACGGTCTAAAAATAGAAACGTTCAGTGGAATAAACATTATTCCCTGCTCCGTGACATAGAATGTCGAATGCGATGACAGCTGACAGGTTCTGTACGCTCAACGCGAATGTTTCCTTAGGCAAATCAAGACGCTCCGATATGGAATTTATCATTTCTCATATTGACAGGTTAATAAATACTGAGTTTCATTTTAATTTGATACTAGCTTTTACCCGCGACTTTGTACGCGCATATTCCGTTTTTCCACAGGAAATCCTCTCCTAGTGCTCCCCTACACTCCCCAAGGCCTTCATGCCAAATTTTTAGCTTTCTACAACCTGTAGTTTCGGCTGTGTGTTGTCTGTTAGTCACTTAGTCAGTCATTTTTAACCGACTTCAAAAAAAGGAGGAGGTACCCAATTCGGTTGCTTTTTTTTTTTAATGTTTGTTACCTCATAACTCCGTCATTTATGAACCGATTTGAAAAATTTTTGTTTCATCTGAAAGGATATACTTCTCAATTGGTCCCATTGTCACCATGTCAGAATCCGATGATGGAATTCCACGAAAATCGAGGGCAACCCTCAAATTTTATAGGCACATACAATGTTTTTCATAAACTTTCTAACGCAATTCAGATATTTGTGCCTGGTAATCATCATCTCATGTTGCTGAGCTGATGATGAAAGGTATAAATTAGTATCTGATGATAAGATCCCATGAAAAATGTTTGTTCAGCGATAGATTTGGATGATTATTTTTTTGTTTGAAAGAGTATTTTCCTGGACTGGTCCCGTTTCAATTTGGTGAAGATCTGACGAAGAACTTCGGAGGCAGGCAACGGAACTCTTTAATAAATGATAGCAAAGGGATCGGGATTGCTGAAATCGCACGTTTTTTTTAGTGTTTACACCAGTTCTTAACATAACATTGCGCTGGTACGCTGTTAATGGGTACGCAGGTACCTAGGTACCACTAAAAAGTGAAAAATAAAAAACTTTTTACACAAAATACAACCGACTTCCAAAAACAAAACACTACAAGGTACAAAATAACTTCAGTAGAAAGAAAAGAACTTTAACTTCGGAAGTCGATGTCAAAAAACGAAAAAATTAACCAAAAACACCGACTTCAGAAATTAAAGTTCTTTTCTTTCTACTAAAGTTATTTAATACCTTGTAGTGTTTTGTTTTTGGAAGTCGGTTGTATTTTTTGTAAAAAGTTTTTTATTTTTTATAATTATGTTAGGAGTACGATGATTTCAATTTCAGTTATCAGTTACAACACACAATTATTTATAAACATAAATATATTTCAGCGCAGAACACTAAATAGCCTTAAATTCCTAGTCTGTTTTCGTTTCCTTAACAATCCTTCTGCTCCCGTGTTTCTAACTTCACAAATTCATTCCTTTACTCTGTCCACAGTAAAAATATTCGCTCTACCAATAATCGTCATGTACGATGTCCCACACACCGCTCTGGCATCATCCACTCCTCTTTCATTGTCCAGGTGATCCGCCTTTGAAATGCGCTGCCTCTGAACATCAAGACAGCAACAAGTCGATTGTCCTTTAAGGTAGGTCACATTCTCCATTGGTCGGTTTGGCGAGGACAGCTCTGACGCTTCACGTAATTGGTTCGACAGTCTATGCTGATCGGCTATTGCGCTTGCAGGTTTCGTTCACCCACAGTACATTGGCGAGATCATTGCATTCATCTGTGCTCACGACTCGTGCCGATGACTATGTGGGAGCACATTCGCAAAAAGTTGGTAGAATCGTTCGTTGGATTCGAGTTGGTGCTGATGTTTGGTTATGTGTATGTATGTCTCTATCTATCTGTTTATAAATTTATTTTTTCTCTCTGTTTGTCTTTCCTTTAAGTTGCACCCGCAATGTTGTCTCTGCACCATCCTAAAGTCAACTGGTAGAAAATGCCTGAGGCACTAAGTTACCTTAGTACAGTGTTTTTAACTAGTGCATACAGTTTAATAAAAGATGCGGACGTTTATGCCACATAAAATGAATGAAATCTTTTTTTTGCGATGTAGATTTGCTCCGTTGGTTTTATCTTGTGGCGGCATTGATGCCACTACAGGTTCGTTCTCGCACATTTCTGGTAGAAATGCAGCCATGTGTACTTTCTGAGGCATCGAGGCAAGGGAGGTTGTGAAGGTCAGATAGGCAGTAGATCCATATTAAATACTGGTACTCAGCTACATCCCTTGAAAAATGCCATCCGTTTGGAAAATGCTCAGTTCCTCGTTTCTCGGTCAGGCTAGCGACGTCCAAATTAGCATCGACCGACTAAATTCAAAATGGCCACCCAGATACCATTCACTTTTGAACACTAACCGCTCCCCAGATAGAAGACTATTGTATGATAAAATCGTGTAGGAAATGGAGTAAGCTCGGTCCTAGCTTTCGCATTGTTAATTAAATTTAGCTCCATTCCATTTCAAATGACCTTATAGACGGAGAGCTGTCAGCAGCATGTCATCCCAATACTGAGATGAAATTGCAGTATTCACTTACTAAGATGGCATCGTCCCCTACAGGTATGAGCAATACATAAGAAATAGGTATGTTCCTGATCTTACTATAAAGGCAAATTATTGGACAAATGGAGTTTATTTTGTTCTATGAATTCTGTTTTTGCAATTCGTGCACTAACCCTGTGGTCTGTATTGGTGCATTACTCCAGTTAAAGAGACAATGGATCAATGACATATTAGATTTATAAAAATATATTATATTATATTATTGGGCATCAATGCTACCGCAGCGCTGTCAATTCGAAAACTCGGGTAATATTGTCACGTCAAATAGCAAAGCCGTTTTTTGGCTGAAAAAGCCAGCCCTCTGGACACGTGAAGAGTCTGAATGCTGGCTGATTTCACGGAAAACTCGACGGCCATAGAGTTTCGATCCCAAAATATTCAAATAATGATCCATTTTTAAAACCAATTATTGTACAGTTCAGCTGTGTCATTATCATTCAGGTATTACCTACCCGTGAAAAAGGGACGATGTTATTCGTCTTATTTTTTTTTACTATTAGAGTTACAATTCGACGAGACTATCCTTGTCGATAATCCTCTTGGCTAGTTTCTCGATTAACTCAAGGCCATTAAGCTGATATCTGACAGATTCGTCCCAAAGATGGGAACAGTGCTCCATACACGATCGAACTTGCGCTTGATAAAGTTTGAGCAGCTGTTCCGACGTGATCCCCAACTTATTGCCAGCCATTTCAGCTTTCCTCTACAAAAGAACCAGAGTTGAGGGGATATGTTAAAGTAACGCTCAAGGCGGTCAGTCATCGCCAAGGTTTTGTTTCCGTGTCCCCCCCACAATGCGTCATCGTAGGTAAACAGTACCCTTTCTAACAGATTTCAAATTAAATAATATGCATAGATTCGTCTCAGCGACTGCTTTCATAGCAGTAAGAAGGCAATCTTTTCTTTGTGAAATACGAAGCCTCATCTTTTCTTGGTGAAGCAAGCTGGTTTGATTGCAGACTAACTTTCTATAGATCGAATTGTGAATTCGTATTTCTAAAGAATGTGCTGGCTCTGAAAAGATTTTAAGTTTTGGAATATTTTTTGGAAAGTTTACTGTTTTTTGTACACAATTACGAGTACATGAACCATAGCGGTGGTATAAACCAATCATCAAAATATATTAAATTCTTTCCTTGCTGAGTTAGTGACAGACAACGCACAGCCGAAACTGCTGTTTGTAGTAAGCTGAAATTTGGCATGTAAGTTCCTTGGAAAGTGCAAGGGAACACAGAGAGAAGATTTCCCAAAATTCCTACGGGATCGGGAAAAACGAGATATGCGCGTAGAAAGAAGTCGCGGACAAAAACTAGTATATTATATTACCTACTTCATAATTCATGCTAAGGTAGGTGATAATGTTTTTATGTACACACCATTTTGCACTTACTACAGTGTAGTCTTTTTAACCCAAAGGTTGACTGGTAGAGAATGCCTTGTTGCAGTAAGTTCGTCTATACGTCGTACGACTACTGTACATAAAATTGAAATTTTGAAACTTAATCGTTGCCATTTTGCAGCATTCCTAAACGAACGTTGCATGTCGATTCGGCGGCATGTCAATCGATAAGTGGTTTGAATAAGTAAATTGTACTATCTCGTGTGAGTCAGCCATTAGGTACATTAGATAATCTAGCCCGCGACTTTGTGCGCGCATATCCCGTTTGTCCCGTTCCAGTACGAATTTCGGGAAATCCTCTCACAGTGCTCTCCATCGGAGTGTAGGGAAGCTTCATGCCAAATTTCAGCTCTCTACGACCAGTAGTTCTAGCTGTGCGTTCTCTGTCAGCCACACATTCAGTCAGTAACGGAAGAATGTTGTATGATTTATTGGAGAAACCCTTTTAAAGCGTAAACTATTATGTCCTTAGTCCTAAATTAAACTGTGTATTTAATAACCGCGTAATTATAGTTTAGAATCACGAAATCCAATTACCCTACATCATCATCTGCCTAGCCTTATCCCAACTATATTGGGGTCGGCTTCCACTCAGTCCAAATTCAGCTGAATACCAGTACTTTACGTGGAGCGGCTGCCTACCAGACCTCCACACCCATTAACTGGGTAACATGGTACTTGTTAGGAAGACTAGAGTCAGATTGAATTACTTCTGCGCCAATCCGTAACGACTGACCTTGGCAAGCGTTGCTTAACCTTGGAGATTGACCCCGTGCGGCTGTTATTTTTGAGCCACGAGCTCCTCCTACCCTGCGTTATACTACCTGATATTAGAATGCTTCGTCTGCGTCACAATTTTCATGAATGCTCCGCTCCCATTGGTCGTAGCTTAAAGGGCTATCCAACACTGAAATATTGTTTTAATTCGAACTTGTAAGTTCTTCAAACCAAACAAACAAACTCTTCAACTTTATAATATTAGAATAGATTATTGTAAAAAAAAATAATAACACATCACACAATCACAGAATTGTTCAACTGTATTCCGAAAGTAAAGCTCACAATTTACAAAGTTTATTTATTTAAGCCTTGTTTCATTTAAAACAGCAGTTTCAAAAAGCAGAGCCGATTGAACTGTAGCCATTGCGGCGCACGGAAGTTTTACCAATCACATCATGGTCCAGTTATCCTTTTGTACAGATTCAGAGTTCTCTGCGAATTGTTTGCTGCAATTTTTTAAGAAGCTCTCTGTGGAAGTATTTTATTTTCAGAGTCAGTTCACTGGAATTCATAACTTATACACAGGTATACAATACGGTGTAAGTACACTAAGTTATGAATAAAAATTAAATGTGTAATAAATGCATATTTTCTAAGCTCAGTACTTTTGCTAGTTTTAAACGCAGTAAAAATTATCAATGATATTTATTTTGCAAATACGTTAACTTGTTTCGTCCCAGTGATGACGAGTAAACATAATCTTTTTTTGGTAATTTTAAACTAAATGAGGCCGGCGTAACCTAGCTGACTACTCGGAGAAGAAACACCGGAACAATCTCACAGACAGTAAAGCCGCGAACCCACCGCAGCGCACGGAGAGGCAACACGTGTGTGAGGCTTCGCCTCGCATGAAAATGTATAAGATAGTTTCCACTGCAACCTACGGACACACTACGTATCAAGTGTCGTCATTGACACACGCGTGGCTTGCTCGAATATGGCGCCCACGTAGCTCAAATCTGTCAACGTCATGCACGCTGTGCACGCGGTACACGCTATACACGAATATTAAGCCACAACTGTGTCAAAACCACATTCTTGCAAAAAAACGTCTGTAGCGTGTGGCGCGGTGGGCCACGCTACAGTTGTACGTAGTCGTGGGCGTGTAGCGTGTACTGCAGTGGAAACGTAGACCCACGTTGTCAAACAAATGAAGCCACCGCGGCGCACGCTATCCATGGACAGCGTGCGCCGCGTTGGGTTCTTGGCTTTATAAGGCCTCTCAAAAATTACTAAGTTAAATTTACTTACCTACACTAAACCGTCTTTGAAGAAATAAATGGCCGAGATAAGAAAAAAACTGCGGTTCTCGGGTATGTTACGAGTATCTACTTCATGTAACGTTCAATCAGGATCAATATATAAAAAATTGACAAACAAGCCTTAAGAAAAATCAGCAAAAAAAGCGCATTCAAAAAGACAAACCATTTACCGTCTAATACTGCTTCAGAACTAAAACAACGAACTACCAACCGCTGCAATATTACACAGTATACTCGTAACTTAAACTAAAAGTTAGACGTACGCGCTCGAACAACGAATACCCCCGAAGCTGATTCAGCGCTGTACAAACACAATCAGCGAAAAGCGAAGCCAACATTTGCCTCTAGATCAAACACTGAACTAGCGCTTCACAGGAACCAATCCATCGGGGCTTTAGAAATATTTCCGTTCTCCGGACGTAAAACAAACGTTGAAAAAAATTTCATAGTTTCAATAACTCTCCGGCCAGTGGGATTAAATTGCCAATTAATATATGTAGTTGATCTTTAGAGTGCTTGACTTCGTGAAAACCTTCTTGTACAGTATTTGTGATGTAAAACATCTATTCGCGCTGGTTAGCCCACTTGTATGCCGTGACGGAAATGACGCTGCTTGGCTGTTAATTTTGAATATGAAAAACTACAACCATACATAATTTATTTCATTCAAAAATATGAATATAGTTAGTATCTCATTCAAATAAATATTATGTTCGAAACAAGTATTGTAGCTAGGTTACAATTTTACTTTACGTTACTATGTCAAAAATTTTCGTGCTAGGCCCTCATATAGGTACATACGAGTACAAAACAGAAACACCAACTTCCGATATTAAAGTTCCTCTCGAAAGTCAGATTTTTTGGTTCTGTTTCTTCGTTTTAATTATGACACCGACTTCCAAAATAAAAGTTATTTATGCTTTTGTAATGTATTTTTTTTAATCAGACCGACTGTGTCAAGCAGTTCCTGGTATTAATTACCTTTAACAGACATATCAATAAATACTGTTATCTTCTTTTATATATAAAAATCTCGTGTCACAATGTTTGTTACCGCGCCAAAACGGCTTGACCGAATTTCATGATTTTTTTTGTGTAGATTTGGTAGGTCTGAAAATAGGTAAATAAATAGTATTTATATGGCAAGGCAACGTTTTCCGGATCAGCTAGTTTCTTTATAATATTCAGATATTTAATCAGATTGTCGAAATCATAAACAAAAGCATCAAAGCTAAATACGTGAAAATGAGTGATCTGTGATATGAATGAGTGAGGTAATCTTTTCATTCCTCAAACTAGGTATCATTTATTAAAAAAAAATACAAGCTGGGCTCAAACTTTATTTAACTGCCATCCAATTTGTTCAATTTACTCGGATCTGTCATCGGCTTTTAGTGACAACGCTGGCTGAATGTGATTGACAATAAAAGCTGACTCTCAAATACTCCTCGCTGTCAAAGCGTGCCAAGAGCATGTGTCAAAGCCTTTTAATTTGAACAATTCGATAGCCGGACATATCGATGAAACGTCGAATTTTTCGATATATCAGATTGTCAGTCTGCTTTTTTGCAGTTTGTCTTTTGGTTCCGTACCTCAAAAGGAAAAAACGGGAAACCTAATAGGATCATTTTATCTCGGGAACACGTGGAGGCATCGCATTGCGTTTAAATTAAATCCATATACTCAAGTCTACAGTCCCTTGGTGCTGGGAAAAATCAAACTTCTATGTTAACGTTAAAAAGGGAATAACGTCTTATACTAAAACTAGCTTTTTGGCGCAACTACGAATCCCGTATTTTTTTCGTTTTTGTAAGAATTCCGGGAAGTCTCTCTTCTCCTCTACTGAATGTAGAGCTACATGCCAAATTTCAGCTTTCTACGACCAGGAGTTTCGGCAATGCGTTGTCTGTCAGTTACTCAATCGGTCAGTAACGGAAGAATTTTATATATATTGATGATTTAGGGAAAAATCTGACAACTATAAATTTGTATTTAAATTATAAAAAAAATAGCCTTTATTTAAAGTAATATGTGCATTCCACTGCTATTCGGTACGCAGGTAAACATATTTTTCCACTGGACCTGACAATATTTACTACTAATGGGTGCATTATATTTTTTTAAGCTTATGACATAGTCACGAGTGTCATCATCATCATCTGCCTAGCTTTTTCCCAACTACATTGGGGTCGGCTTCCAGTCGAACCGGATTCAGCTAAATACCAGTGTTTTACGTGGAGCGGCTGCCTACCAGACCTCCATAACCAATTAACTGAGTAACACGGTACATCTTGGCAAGACTGGAGTCAGATTTACTGGCTTCTGACTATGCGTAACGACGGCTAAAGATCTACAAATGACAGCCGGGACCAACAGCTTAACGTGCTTTCCGAGGCACGGAGGAAATTATGTTAAGACGGTCACCCATCCACAGACCAACCTTGGCAAGCGTTGCTTAACCTTCAAGATCGATCCGTGCGGCTGTTATTATTTAGTCACAAGCTCCTCACGACATAGTCACGAGTGTGGTGTACAATAATTATCTACTCAGCACATTCACAACATTGTTTAAAAGTAGTTGCAAGTTAGTTGCCTGCATACCGAATAGCTTTGTGTACTGTACCTGTAATTACGTACGGAACCCGCGGTGCGCGAGTCCGACTCGCACTTGTCCGGCTTTTTTATATTTCTCTTTGTATTCTGTTGACGGGCGTCTTAACGGGTGCCATCGTTTTATGTTCATGGTAACATTTATTTAAGAATCGTATTTTTTTTAGAGCAAAATGTTGTCAGATGTGAAGTCTCCGTATTATTATTAGAATTCATCTAATATATAAAAATCTCGTGTCACGGTGTTTGCTATCGAACTCCTTCGAAACTGCTAGACCGATTTTTATGGATTTTTTATGTACATTGGGTAGGTCTGAGAATAGGTTGTAGGTTATTTTTATTGTCAAAAAACATTGGCCCGGTCGGCTTGTAATTAATAAAAATCTTATAAATTAATTCCAAAGCTTTTCGTCCGCAACAGGTCCGCGTAGTGGGCGCGACATGTCACTACACCGCGACGTTACTATACGTCAATATATTTGTGCCAGGCCCCATGAATATTCACTGGCTGCTATTGCCAAGTGCCATGGGAAACATTTTTTTTTTGCTGCGCGTTTGTGTTAGCCTCAGTAACGAATAACGCAGAACACTTTGTTCAGATTCCCACAGTGTACGTTTGACGTACGTTGAAAAAAATGTTTGCAAAGAAGCACTGACCTAAAACAAATGCATCGCAATAGTTATTTCAAAGGTTTTCGCAACACAGGAAAAACTTCACCAACATACGCAGTAAAAGGAAAAGTCTCAAATTAGTTTCAATGCTTTTCCGATAGAATTTAAATTCTACCACTCCTGTAACTAATAGTTTGAGATGCTCTAGGGGATTACTGGGTCAAATACTGACAACTAGTGATCTGCCCCGGCCTCGCACGGGTGATATTTACTGATGTGCGCACGAAAATCGAGATACTTTGAACAGGCATCTTTTAGGAAAGCTCGCTGCATCGTAGACTGGTCTCTGTCATCTCTGACATAGGAGTAGGGGCAAGAGCAAACCCATCACAAATAAAATAAAAATAAATCACTTTTTCATTATTTGTGTATATTCGGTAGGTATGAGAATAGGTGGTAGGCTATTTTTTTTATATGGCGAAACAATGATTGCCGAATCAGCTAGTAAATCTATATATAATTAAAAATGAATCGTCGAAATGTAAGCACGAACATTACCTCGTAATGTCACAATTCAGATAATTATTTTTAGGTTGTGTTCGCAATTGTCAGGGACAGGTTTGTTTGAAAGAAAATATAAAAAATAATGTGACCGAAGCCGGGGCGGGCCACTAGTTTATTTATACACAAGCTGACCTGTGCCCACTTCTTGGGCCGGTATTTTTTGGGTTAATATATAGCCTAAGACAGTCACAAATAACGTAGTTTTCTATTGGTAAAATATGTTTTTAAATCGGTTCAGTATATAAATAAACCTTTCGGAAGAAATTCTCTAAATGATATTGTAAACCGCATTAATTCGTTGTGTAGTAACATAATCTAAGCGTACCGAGGGACAGGTGGCGGGAAGCGACTTATACTATGTAGATAAAAGATGGACAATATTTTAAAACCTGATTGACTGACGTATCATATCAACGCACAGCCGAAACTACGGGATCTAGAAACATCAAATATGACGTAAGTTATCACTAAGAAAGTACTTTTGGATACTCAACCTTTAGAAGGGAAAGGTTAATGTACTTTATTGCAAGTTTATATGGCGTACCATAGTAATAGTTTTATAGCGATAATGCTTGCACAAGAGTCATTGACTTAAACAGTTAGCACAGGACAGGCTGCACATTTTACTGATGCCATAGTTATCACAGGACTACCCACATTTTACTGATGCCATAGTTATCACAGGACTACCCACATTTTACTGATGCCATAGTTATCACAGGACTACCCACATTTTACTGATGCCATAGTTATCACAGGACTACCCACATTTCACTGATGACTGAAGCGAACCCTTTATTCAACCGAGTGTCAATACAATTAGTCAATGGGGCAATTAAATGTCAAACTGATTTTATTACAATTTGCTTGAGTTTCGAACCATTCTTTCCAGTCCAATTTTGGTAAGCCGACCTCATACGACAGCTATCCCAATGCAAGTATACATATTATCCCCTGAAATTGAATGGGGCCAGTCTTTCGGGAATTAATAGCTAGGTACTTTAAATTGACTACCACACGTTAGCCTTTATTCTATTTGTGAGCTAGCCATTGGTCGCCATTATAAGGAAAAACTAAGCAGTCGAATTCTATTATCGAAAGATTTTTGGAGACTTCACGGATATCACCTAAATAAGTCACTGTTCTTTATTTCGGTACCTTCAAACCTCCTTTTTCTGTATTAAGAATCAGAAGTTGAATATTTTTCAAACTCTTAAGATTCTGACAGACTTGAGCATTCACTTATAGCAGAACATCGAGCATTCGCAGTTTTTAAAGGAGATTTTCCAAAATGTATGGAGCCTGGGTCAGATCCTTGTACACTATACTTAAAAATAGAGAAAAACATTTAAAACAGTTTTTAACTGTACAATTTCTTTAAAATGGCTTTGTTCGCTGGTAACACACAAGAAATTACACTTGAAATTGCAACACACAACAAAAACCCGTCATGGCGGTAAGCTGTCATTTTGATTGATTAATGACGTTTGACATTTATTTCTGACATATTTATTTTCCAGCACCGAGACGAAAGTGACTGAAGTGACATTGTTATGACAGCTGACAGTTATCTTTCTATGATCTGTAACTAAATCGGTGCGACGCCATGTTGAAAATCGATAAAAGTAATTTATAAACATCAATTAACTACCACAACAGTTAACATTTAAATGAATTAAATGTATTTTTCCCGAATTCTATGGATTTTTCTGTTTTTTGTGTGGTTATCTCATTTGTCAAACTGAATATCTAACAGAGCCGAGCATAGAACGAACATTTCTACGATCGTGTTAGTGAACACTCTTGTAAATGCTCGTCAAAAAATTTATTCTTCGCGAAGATGTCAGAAAACAATGACATAATTACTCGGCTCGGCAAACAGTTCAAAGCAAATTTACTTTAGTTTCGCTAGAATGTTGAAAAACACAGGAGCGTTTTTAGCTTAAAAGTGGTTTTAGCTTGACTAATTTTGCGTTAAAATAGGGCTTGACACGTTATTAAATCAAAACACTCAATTCAGGCTCCTTCTGGATAGGCTCGCTCCATCGTAGACTTTGTCTCTGTCATCTCTGACATAAACTAGAGTCAAGAGCAAACCCATAACAAATAAAAAAAAAAACAAAAACCGACTTGAATTGAAACTTTTCTAAACCTGTTTTAAATTTAGATTTTGTAATCAAGGCTCATCGGAGGAAACCATCATTGATAATTTTAGCTACCAATAAATGTCTATCAAATATAAAACGGACACTGCCTGAAATATCTTTAATTAATTACAATACTTTCATAACAGGTAATAAAGGTAAACGTCAGTTTTAAAATAACGTGAAAATCATTATCAATGTAATTCATATAAATAAGTTATTTTAAGCTGCAATGGCCTGCATTGGATAAAGCAAGTACTCGTACCTACATAATACACGCTGTATTTGGATGGTTGCATTTATGTGAATTGAGGCGCAGTTGACGTTTTAATTAATAATTTCGGTTCTACCAATTCAAATTGGTTCGTTCGTTATGGTATTGGTAAAATCTTTACTAATATATAAAGCTGAAGAATTTGTTTATTTGCTTGAAAGCGCTAATCTCAGGAACTACTGGTACGATTTGAAAAATTCTTTCAGTGTTAGACCATTTATCGAGGAAGGCTATATGCTCTATATCATCACGCTGAGACTAATAGGAGCGGAGCAGACGAAGTAGCGCGAATCAATTAATATACAATAATACTAAAACTACAACGCGGCGTCACAACAAAGCGGAATTTATTCACGTTGATAAAATACCGGTGCTTGTGTAAAATAAAGAGATGCCACAAAGTGTTGCCGGCGCTGCTCGCCGTGATCTGCACACGGGTAAGTAAGACTCGATAAACCTCCCTTGACCACGAACTTTTTATTTAACTTTTTACTTTGTTTGCTTTGTCCGGGAAAGAATATCGGTGCGGCGCAACATTTTTAATTACTTCGTTAAGAGCACAATTTTTGGGCTGAATTTTCACTCTTTTTGCAGTTCTTTATTGGACGAAAACGGAAAAGTTAAGTGGAGTCTTATAATATTTAACCGAAAACTGTAAGAATACCTTGGTCTGACCTGCAAATTATTTTGGTTTTGTCCAAAGTGGTGGTTGTGGTTTTGGTTTAGTTTGTTGCTTTGTCTCCGAAACTACTGAACTGATTTTTCACCAATAGTAAGCTTAATTTTCAGGAAGTAACATAGGTCATAAGTCGCGGGCTAAGTACTTGTGTTTTAATATAGGGGCGGACTCGGCTCAATAAAATTGTCAGTTTATGTTGATTACTTACATTGACGACTGACTCGATTGGAGAGGAAGATGTTTCCTTCTGAAACCTAGGATATGGGCTTAATTGTACTGTTACTTACACTGTTAAAATGATTGTAACGTGTAATTAGTTAATAGGGAGAGGGTTCAAATTAGGATCAGCTCGGTCAAAAGAGATTAACCAGGCAAGCTCTGCTGGGGCTATGCTTCACTATGGTTGACAGTAGCTAGCTGCTTGCACAGATAGGTAGGTATAGTACACTCTTCCATAGTCTGTACTATACCTACCTATCTGTGCAAGTGTAGCTCATCAAATAGTCTTTAATATCAGATCATCTGAGATCTCTTGAGAGAAGCTCGTGGCTAGATAATAACAGCCGCACGGATCGATCCTCAAGGTTAAGCAACGCTTGCTAAGTTTGGTCTGTGGATGGGTGACCATCTTAACATTCCGAGTTTCCTCCGTGTCTCGGAAAGCACGTTAAGCCGTTGGTCCCGGCTGTCATTTGTAGATATTTGGCAGTCGTTATGGATAGTCAGAAGCCAGTTAATCTGACTCCAGTCTTGCCATGAAGGACCGTGTTACCCAGTTAATGGGTTGTGGAGGTCTGGTAGGCAGCCGCTCCGCGTAAAATACTGGTATTCAGCTAAATCCGGCTTGACTGGAAGACGACCCCAATATAGTTGGGAAAAGGCTAGGCAGATAAGATAAGATAAGTACACTCTTCCATCGTAAGTTAAAAATGATTTTTGGTTACCAGTATTCATAAACCCGAAGCCTGTAGTTTTCCTTTCATTTCTATCAGTGTTTTTTTTTCTAAACTTCTCGTGGTCGTTGAATATTCCAATGCAATCCAGTGTACAAGAACTAAATGCATCGGGTGCCCGAATTCCAATAAGGTCTTTCAAGCACCCGAATAATAAGCATTTTGCCAGTAAGTCATTACAATCGTGCCTATGCGAGAAAAATATAGGCATATGTGATATCAGAATGAATCATCGATGGCTTTAATACTTCAATATACGGCTACTGAGTACCTATACTCGTATAACAACCAAACAGAGCACCGGATCGCTACACCGCAGCGCAACGGCGACTAAAGACGGCAGTAGACTGAATTCAGAATTCGAGATATAAAATTTTGGAACAATAAACTCTGTATCACACAAAACACGGTTCAAATTCCATTGCAACCTATACTTATTAGGCCTTTTTTTATCCGACTGCGCGACGCTAAGGACTTAAGATTTGAAGGCACGTGAAAGTGGGATGCTTGAAACTTTTTTTTTGTCCTCTTTTACTGTCGCGTTTTTGAGACAAGTATATAACGTGTAACAGAATAAACGCAATACCTATTTAGGAATCATTATATTCTTATGAACAACTTTTATGTAGGTACTATGGAACCAACACTGAAATTACGAAAAAAATCGACTCCACCATACATTTCTGTGCGCATAACTCGACAAAATGTACTGATGTTTTTCGCGATTTCCGGTTTGGTCCCATCGTAAAAAATAGTCATAATGATGAGTACAATAAATTTTTAAGAGATATTGCGTTTGTTCTGTCCATCACTTAAAAAATTAATTACAATTATACAACGCAAAAGTCGATCCTTGAGTTGGTGGCGATGGATTGAATTGATCCCGTAGTTCAAATAAAATAACTACTTTTGGGCTCTAGTTTGATCATGAAGCACTCTTGCCTAAAATTAAATCTCTTTACTTAAATATCCCCAGGTTGTAGCTATCAGTAAATACAGACTACGGCAGAGAACTCCACGCTTAATGAAAGCAGACTCGAAACGTTTTGTCATATAGGTCGTTTTATTCGTCTTGTAGTCCAATAATGCAATAGGCTAGTATAAGTTTCTATTGGTTTAGAGTAAGTACATAATATTGTGAACTTACAAAATAAAGGTCAACAGTACCAAACTGTGTGATTATCTCGAGTTCCGTCGACATCTCTTAGGAACAGTAGTCTTGCAAAGCAGTGGCGGTTTGCTGCGAGAGGTCTCAGCGGTCCCGCCGCTCGTTCTAAGTCTAATCTAATAAATAAACTCACTTGACAGGCGTTTATTCGGAAGTTACTTTGTTACCTGTTGGAGAAAATAAAATTGAAGTTATTATTTTTTTTATAAAATTGTATATAAGCACAGTATACAAAGTGATTTTTACGATTTACGAGCAGTGAATGTGTTTGGCTGTAGAGCATACTTGCTGTTCTTTTCGCTAGCACGGCTGAACTAATTTGATCTATTTGACTGACTGACAATAACCATTTAGAAATAGATTACAGCTTTTGGATAACCGAATTTTTTACCCATTAAAAGAAGTGCGTGGAGACGTCAGATTCATGAGGAGAGAGTATTCCCTAATTAAAAATTATGCGGGCAACGAAATTTATTGCTTTTTCAGTAGTACACATATCCTATGGCACTCCGTAATAGTGAAGCTTTCCACCTTTAGAATTTCTGAAATCGGAAGAAAACTCATCATCATCATATCAGTCAATTGCAGTCCGCTGCTGAACGTAAGTCTCCCAACAAGAGCGCCGACCATCTCGGTCTTGAGCCGTTCGTAAGAAATCTGCCAAAAATAAACTGTTTGAAGATTTATAACATCTAACAATTATACCTCTTTCCATATATAAGATTACATATAAAAGTTTCCTTGAACTCATAAAATATGCCTTTGTTAGAGACCATGGAGGACCATGTTCGTAAAAACCATTTCATATTCCACAAAAAAAGAATGAATAATAACGAAAAACCCAATCCAATGTATATTAAAAGAAAATAAAATACAAGCGATTATCAAAACGGAAACTTTTCAGAAAGAGAAAGAATATTTTAGCTGAATATCCGACAACTCCACGTGTAAAAGCAATAAATAAAATCCACTCACAATAATTTCAGTAAGCTATTGAAATATTTTCCAAGTGAGCGCATATCCGAACTAAAAAGGAAGCAAGACCAAAAAATGGCTACGTGATTTAATTTATTCGAACATCAATATTTTTTTCCTGAATGCCAAGTGAATTTAATAGCTCGAAAACCTGCTGGTTGAATGATTCATAAAAAGTGCATCGTTTTATTTTCATAAAATTTGCAGACGTAAAGATGTTGGGATTCGTTTAAGTTCAGTTGAAAATGGAATAAATTCTGCTTCAGCCAAGGACGTTTTATTGAGAGTTCCGGGATTCTTGTTATCTTTCAAGTCACTTAGGGAAAGGTTTGCTCGAAGATATTTAGTCGGAACGTACTAAATGTACTAACTTCTTCTTGAACGGTTTATGCACAAATCGGCGACAAAAAATGTGAAACTATCGTTTGAGGAACTACGGCCGTGTTGATGTCGAAAATAAATCCATGGGAATAAAAAATATTTCGTTTCGTGGTTGACGTGGTTAACAGTAATTATACATACAGATTTTCTTACTTAAAACGTAAGTAATCCTACTTATGTTAACGTTTTAAATGCATTAGTTATTTTCTGCGAGTATCCGGCTTTATTTTTCATCTTTATGTTATACTGACGCAAGGTACAGTTTTTAAGATTTGCTGGTTAAACTAAATACTAGTCAAACCTTGAATCTTAATTTATCTTATTTCAGGATTATCTACAGAACTTGGCGCCCATTTAGATCTCAATTATTGTTTCGCTGAAGTCTACAATCACGGATATTGAACTTTTGGCTCCCATTTTCACATTTATTTTTTTGATGGCATATCACTACTTTTTGTAAAGCAACTATTATTATTCATCTTTCAACACGTGCCCCCCGCGTTCCCCGCGCACGCCCTTATCGTATTGCCCGCCCCGCGCACCCCGCACCGTGTGCCTATTTCGAAATATTAGCAAGATTGTGTAAGAACGTATTTCTCTCGTATAACACATAGTTACAATAATTGTTCACAATGATGACACAAAGCAGAGCCGGCGCTTCTAGAAGCAGTTAGTATTATTATCAGCTGTAGTTTTGTAAATAATTCGTAAGCACCTATAGAAACGACTTTTCATCTTGCAACTTATTATTCCCTTGCGAAGAAGAAAGCAGAAATGTTTGCTCTTATAATTTTGAAAGGCGCTAAGTGTTACCTAACAAAATCGTTTGATTGTGAAATCTTAGAAATTCTTGATTTTCAGATTTTTTCCTTTGTATATATACAATTATCTAGCTGGGTGCCAAACTCAACTTTCTAGGACATCTGAAACTGGGTTAGGTTTTTGATCTATATGTCAGTGAGTCAGTCAGCACTAAAGTTTTTACACGTACGAGTAGGTCGAAATGGTTCGTATAATATTACACACGACTGCTGCGTAGCCAGTTTTTTTTTTCTTTGAACTCTTTGCTGGACATGCTACCGCGTGTCTAGATAACATAAAAACTGAAAGAAAACATAAAAGGAAAAGAGAAAAATAATATTTAAAAATCGAACAATAGCTGGCCGAGCTCCAGTTTCCGAGTGTTCCCTGTGCTATGCGCGGATAAAGTGACAATCTCGAAACGCGACGCGTAAATATTCTAACACATTTACCTACGGTTACCTACTCGAATCCGTAATCCAACTAACATTATAGTACCTGGATGACCGAACTTTGCTCGGTTTTTTGTTTTACGACGTTTTTTTAACTAAATTTCAAAAAAATCGTTGGAACTGTTTCCGAGATTCAGATTATATATAGGTCAAGAATTGCTCGCGAAAATGAGTTTGTTTGTTTGAACCTCTTCCCGTCTTGAAGACTAAACAGACTTGGCTGAAAAATATCATACGGGTAGACCATATCCTGGAATAGGACACGGGAAAGTATCCCATGTCCGTTTCCCGTGTTCATCTCGGGAGTATGATTCTTTAGGATAATTCGTTATAATTTCAATACATCGCGACCAACTCCTTCTCCTCCTTAGCTTGTGTATTATAAGTTGATTTTTGAGGGAAAGTTCGTATTAAAAAGGCAATAACGTATGGGTTGCATTTGAATTTGAACTTTGTCTAGTATGACCGAGGGTTGGTTGTTCCAAAATTTGATTCCAAATATAGCTCATATCTCTGCACAGCTCAAGCACGATAATTGGCGGGCAGGAAAACAAAGCATTTATTTTACAATTTGCTTTGTATTTTTAAACAACCATTTTTCTCGCGTGAAATGTTTTTAATATCCATGGGAACTTGCTGCTGGGATATATTTATCGTAAAGGTATAAATCAGGTATGATTCGAATTTATAATTGTTTTGGTGTGATGTTATGTTTATTTTTGATATTTGGTTGTGTTTTCGAGGAAGGTTTACGGTTCATGTAGTTCGAGAAACAACTACTAAAGATCCAATCGACTGCAGCATGTGTATTTTAAGTAAAGATGTCACGAACAGTGATTTTGCAGTTTTTTTGTCGACACTCAGTACATTTCGCGGGTGACAAAATGCAATATTTAGCCAATGAAAGTGTATGAAACAGCTGTTTTTTTTTCGAGTTTTCAGGGTTGTTCTCAAAGTAAAAGTTGTTTATAATCATGTGTACTTTCACTGCCTAAGAGGTTTTTGGTGTTTTACAAATAACCCTATATATATAAAAGGATTAGATTTACTCAACATGTACTATCTATAGATAGTGCGTCCTCATTTACTTCAATTCTTCGGGCGGCCATTTTAGCAGACGTCGCCGATACGCCGAGATAGGGAGTGATACCGTGCGAAGCGACAGCGACAAAAATCGATAAGCACTTTGGTTTTCAGAATCTAAATTTTGAGCAAAATTTTCATACCAAAGTAGAGCTACTGCAACATTTATTAAATATAACCTATCGCTACTGCATAAAATGCCAAAAAACAGATATCGAATCATTTTGTGGCAGTTAAGATAGCATGCACTTTGCACAGTTTCGGCCTGCGCAGACTGGCGGTCGGCACAGCAGAGGATTTTTAATTAATCAATTGAATTTAATAGTCCATGTTTCAAACTACTTGTTGATTTTTCACGTGACCAGAGGGCTGGGCTTTTCTTTGGCCAAAGAATCAGCATTGCCATTCAACGCAGCAATGCTGCCATTGTTCTGGGCACTTTTGCCATTGACAGCGATGTGGATTATTATTTTGATGCCCAATCATGTATTTTGTTTTTATACGCGTTTGTACATAATGTCGTGATTATTAATCCAGTTTTTTGTATCTAATATAAATTGTTGTAGGTATTTAAATACCTATGTTTTAATGAGAATATAGTCATGTATAATATATCCAATCGAAATAAAGTATATTCCAATGCTCGGTGACCGGCCTCGGAACATAGAAGCGCAGCATAAGTAGAATAGAACTAGTAGCGCGGCATAGTAGTGTCAGTTTCTGTGCTCAGCTGCTGTGCTCTGGATCATCGAGCATTGAAATATATACCTTACTAGTTGAGCCGCGCAACTTCGTCTGCTCCGCTCCTATTGGTCTTAGCGTGATGATATATAGCCTATAGCCTTCCTCAATAAATGGGCTATCTAACACTGAAAGAATTTTTCAAATCGGACCAGTAGTTCCTGAGATTAGCGCGTTCAAGTAAACAAACAAACAAACTCTTCAGCTTTATATATTAGTACTAGCTGACCCGCGCGGCTTCGCTCCCGTCAACTGGCTACCCTACCTACCCTACCTACCCTACCTACCCTACCTACCCTACCTACCCTACCTACCCCACCTACCCCACCTACCCTACCTACCCTACCTACCCTACCTACCCTACCTACCCTACCTACCCTACCTACCCTACCTACCCTACCTACCCTACCTACCCTACCTACCCTACCTACCCTACCTACCCTACCTACCCTACCTACCCTACCTACCCTACCTACCCTACCTACCCTACCTACCCTACCTACCCTACCTACCCTACCTACCCTACCTACCCTACCTACCCTACCTACCCTACCTACCCTACCCGCTGTCAAATAATAACAGACAAATAATTAGCAATAAATTAAAATTGCGACTATAATTTGAGATTTAAACTATCCTATCTCTCAAGTTGGATCGAACTGCACATGGTGTGCGAATTTTATTATAATCGGTTAAGTGGTTTAGGAGTCCATTGAGGACAAACATTGTGACACGAGATTTATATATATTAAGATAGATTTCGACTGAATTGTTATTCAATTCTATTGATAAGTTAAAAATCCTCTGCCGTCCCGTCCGTACGTCTCCACAAGCCATGAGTCGATCTTTTCAATTTGTAACTGACAGTATTATGAGAAGCGATCCGGTACCGCTAAAATTGCACCCCATATCGGCCACATGTGTTCTAGAGCTGTGGTGAACGAGTGCCCGACAGTGCACGGCATGCTTTTGAACTGCAATTTATAAACCTATTGTTCAAAGTTTCATCTTTTTTTCTTTTATTTTGTACGTTTTTGTATTCATTCTTTTTTTGTTTTATTTTTACGCTCGTTAACCAGTGTTTATTATTTACATTTTGGAAAACTTAACATTTTCCAAGAACATTTAAGTTTGAAAGTTACCTTGTACTTTAATGCAGTTTCTTTGAACACCAGTTTATTTAACTACTAGCTGACCCGTAAAACTTCGTCTGCATCACATTTTTCATGAATGCTCCACACCTATTGGTATTAGTTTGATTTTATATAACCTATAGCCGTCCTCGGTAAATGGTCTATCCAAAACTAAAATCATTTTTCAATTCGAACCAGCAGTTTCTGTTTTAGGAGATTAAGTCGTTCAACCAAAGAATAAATAATTTCAGTTTTATAATATTAGTATAGACATTCATACAAGGCAAGTACAAAGTAGCATCCCAACTAGCACTCAAGCGTTAAAAAAACCTATATAAGACTCGTATATTAGTTCCATTTGAGTATAAAAGTGTTAACGCATACCTGTGCAACTGAGTTAGAGCATGCTCTAACTCACTTATAACCACGAAAGAGGCCCACAGTTTTACAGGTAAAAGTTATAGAAAGCCTATAGTACGGTGTCACAAAGATATTAAAGCTGCACAAGAGCGCTTATACGTCGTCAGCTACAACTTTAATCTGTATTACCGTTGTAAAATAGAGTTGGTAAACGCTACAGGTGCTATAAATCCTATAGTAAGGTGTCAAAAAGATCTTAAAGCTCCACAAGAGCGCTTATTCATCGTCAGCTACTACTTTAACCGGTATTACCGCGTTAGTGAGCACTACAGGTGGTAAAAAGCGCACGTCAAGCTAAAAATGCCAGTAACCTTACTAAAATTAAATCTGTTCGTAATGGAAGTGTTATGTCATCCATTATTCAACACAGCAGAATAATATTATGGAATATTATGTTATTTAAGTATGTGAAGTGAAAAATGACTGCCCTTATAATTTCACAGTAAATGTATACCATGTTTCTCATCTCAATTTTAACGCGCCTAGGATTTATTAAAGATTTAAAAGAAAAATTATGATAATAAAATAGGTACCTCAAGCTAAACATTACTATTCATTCCTGCTTCTTGAGCAGTGGTATGTAAAATTAAGTGGCATTCATGGAATGCTTCAAATAATGTAAGAAATTTTGTTTATTGTAGTCAAATGTTGAATAACTCGAAATAATATTAATTGTTAGGTTACCAAAACAATGGCGAACTTTACAAAAGTGAGGTTAGTGTTAATAACGACCCATACTTGCGTTGTTTGACACCAATACCTTTAGAACGACTGTAAAAGAGGACTGCTTAACACAATAAGCTTTAGTTAAACCCTTTATTACAGGTTAAACCTAGATAGAGGAGTTGTTTGACACCTTCAGTTTCTCGTGTTACTAAACTCTCGATAAACTCTATTTTATAGCTTATGACTGCAATAATAGTCAATATAGCACCTTAAGTGGTATAAAAGAGTTCATTGCAATAACTATACAACAATAAGTGTTAAGAGGTGTCGGCGAACACTTTTATAAAGACTTGGGTGTCACAAAAAGGTTAAAGCTATAACGTATTAAGTATACTTGCTGCTACTAGCGCCATTATAACTCTCAAAGCTGTATTACATCGTCCATTAACGCTATAGTGCTGTGATTGGGGCTAAAACTTGTTTGTTAACTCCCCTATATCGTCTTTAGCAATATCTGAGATAATTATAACCCTGTTATATTACTCTAAGTCATAAAAAAGCCTGTAACTGACACCAAAATGTTAGTTGGGATACTACTGTATCTCCAAATGACAGTATGAATAGCACACGCAAATAACTGACGTATTTATACATTTTATGGAAGCATTTTTAATGAAATTTCTAAAACGTAAAAAATTGTGAGAATTACCTAACAGGTATAATGCCAATAGACTACATTCGTTACATATTCTAAGACATAAAAAGATAGATAGAACTTGCGAACTTCGTTATTTACCAACGGACCATGCTGCCTACGATGCTACGTTGCCTACGATATTATGTCGCACAAGATGCTACGCAACCAACGGTAATATGCTTCGCCGACTACTACCCTTTTTTTTAATGGGAATTCATGAAATGACTCCCTGACTGAAGGAAGTGTCAGACTCTTATCGACTATAATCCACCCGTGTTCCTCCAAATGCCCATTATATTCAGGGCCGCGGTAACACATTGGAACAAAAGCGACTTAATTTGCTACGCCGCCTACGATGCTCCGCCACCTGTGGTGCTACGTCGCCTACGCCGCTGGTTGCTACGCTGCTACGCTACGGCGTAGCAGAAAAAATCTGTCGCAGCTACGGCTGCTACAGATTTTATAGAAAAGATTCTTGCGTTAATTACGTCACAAATTAGAGAGAAGGGAGAGAGTCTCCAGATAAAGTGTAGTTCAGTCGCTTCATGTAAAATATTGGTACTCAATTGCATCCACTTAGACTATAAGCTGACCCCAACATTGTTGTAAATGTCAATTTAACATAATATTAGCATGTAACGTGATCGTATCGGTTGACAACAATTTCACGGAAGCTTGGTCACATATTAATCTTGTTGTGCGGCCAATTGATTAGTTCCGAGTACCTAATGATGTCAGTGATGTGAGCAGAGATACAACTGATCAGCGCAAACTAGCGACTTGCAAACCAACATAGCATCTTGAGCCTTAGGCTTTCGACTTAAGGTCCATTTTTCATTGAAAACAAAATTGATTTGAAACATTTTTATTCTATCATTGATTTAAAATGTTCTGTGTTGGTTTGTAGTGTGATAGTTCTGTGTGTCTATTCTTTGTTGGTTCATTACGTCGGGTTCCACAAATAACTCGCAGGTATAGTGAGATTAATAAGTTTTCTAGTGCCTGTCTTAATTTAAAATACCTTTCCTAACGTTTATACTAGCTATCAAAGTGTTTTCTATTTATGTGAAATTGAAATACCAAATATACACTCAAGAAAAGATTTTTTTATAAACTTTATTAATGTTTTAAGGGTATGCATTATTATTATTTTTTTTACGTATGCTTAATACCTTAGTTATAGGCCTTGCTTAATACATTATTTAGTAAAAAGGTCGAATCTAAGTAAATTCAAATAAAATCGGCCGAGTGAGAGTCGAACTCTCACACGAAGGGTTCCATAGGGTAGCGGCAATATAAATACACACTCTATGAAAATTTGAACTGACCTCTTAGGGTTCTTGAGATACCACCCGCTCTGACAGACTGATGGACAGACGGACAACGGAGGCTTAGTAATAGAGTTCCGTTGGTTACCCTTTGGGTACGGAACCCGAAATTAAGTTAATCTAATAAAAATAAATTAACACTGTATCTCGCACTGATATCATTTTTTTTTTACTTTTCAGATAGTTGATTTAGAGGTGACTCGGTCTAAATGTGCCTCAAATTCAGTAGGGGAGGGGAGGTGCAGCGCGCCTCGGGTGAACCGTTTAGGGGTGACACCCGAGCGTTCGTTGACTGCTTTTTGTCTCGATTGGATGTCACCCCTAAACGTGTGATGAAAGTAAACCTGTTTGAAGTTAGCTACAAAATTTTCGAGCTCACTTTGCACGCTCTTGCATTCTACCCTTTCTTGCATCAGTCAAAAAAGTTTAAATGTTCAAATAAAATAAAAGCTATCGCAGGATGCAAGTCATCATCTGCCTAGCCTTTTTCCCAATTGTATTGGGGTCGGCATCCAGTCAAACCGGATTTAGCTGAATACCAGTATTTACGCGGAGCGGCTGCCTACCAGACCTCCACAACCCATTAGCTGGGTAACACGGTACTTCATGGTAAGACTGGAGTCAGATTAACTGGCTTCTGACTATCCGTAACGACTGCCAAAGATCTACAAATGACAGCCGGGACCAACGGCTTAACCCTCCATGCCTCGGAAAGCACGTTGGCAAGCGTTGCTTAACCTTGAAGATCGACCCGTGAGGCTGTTATTATCTAGCCACGAGCTCCTCATCTCTCTATCGCAGGATGCAAGTGATCTATGAAAATTCCTAAATTACGAGGGAGTATTCCTCTATTATAACATCGTGTGGCGTTGGTCTTTCCAAAATATTAGTGATTTGTTTTTTTTTTATTTGTTATGTGTTTGCTCTTGACTCTAGTCTATCATCTATGTCAGAGATGACAGAGACAAGTTTACAATGGAGCGAGCCTACACAGAAGGAGCCTGTTCACTCTAACTTTGAAGAGATTAAGGTTGAATGCTTTTGGAAACACAGATGCAGGCAGATAGTTCCATTCCTTTGCATTATAAAAAACGTTTGGAAACGCTACGAATTGGTGGAATAGCTACAAGGTTTTTAATCCCATATTTCGATTCAGAGATCCGTTTTCTAAAAACCAACCTTATAAGTACCTATTAATTTTTGTTACAGTCATGTGTCTCTTCCTCTACCAAATATACCGTTGTTTTTGGAAATACTAAAGTATGCAAGATAGAAGTAGGTCGAAAAAGGCCCGAAAGGCTATGAGAAAAGGAAGCCTGATTTTTTTTGCTCGACTTGGCGGGGCGACTCTTCCGTGCTCCCAGATACAACGTATTTAACAGAATAAACGCGATACCTGAAAGGGCACACAATGTTGGTACCATCGTGACGGTTGTTCGTAATGATGAGTACAAACCCGTTTTAATTATTGCATTTATTTTGTTACAGGTTTTATATTGAAAAGATTCAAACAAAGGGCAGCTTCTCAAGTTGAGTATTCGAACCACTTATAAAATGTTCAAGATAAAGGAAAAACGTCATAACATTAGGGATGTTTCCTGAGTAAAAAAAATATTATTCTATTTAGTCCGTCAGTAAGATTTTCGAAAAGTATTAGACACGTATTTTTTGCTTATCAAAGTAATAAAAATTGACGAAGATAAAAAGCATTAGATCTCAGGAGTACTGGAATGTGACGTCAGACGAGTTTTCAACGCACTGTATCGTCGTAATTTTTTTTACGTGAAAAAGAAAAAAATACGTGTCGGATATTTTTATAAATCTATCTGACGGACTTATTAGATTTTTTATGTCATCTACCCTTTACCTGAAAAAAAAAAACTTAAAATGGTTCCAGAATCATACTCCAAGTTGGCGCCAATGATGCACATTTCTTGGCAAGGTGTGGGTGTCATCTTCATGGTTATAAGGGCAACTACGAACCGCTATACTAAGGCTTGGCCCTATACGCACTTTGCCGATTTTGTTTTTGATTCAATGTACAAATCAACACAGAGACATATAATCGGGAAGCTTGCAGTAAAATCACATGTTTCCAATAACAAGCTCTCAGAAACTGATTCATGCAGCACTAGACTAACAAATTACTCAAAATAAAACTCATACAACAAATGCAAAAGACAAGTCAACCAAATAAAAATTGAAAATTCGTTTATGAAGTGAAGTGTTAAAACTCATTCTTCTGCAAACCAAGCGTTATAAAACTGAAAATACATTTGATCTGCGCGAACATAGTTCTGAAATAAAAAGGAGATAAAAAATTTCCTCTGTGCACACAACGTGAATGTTTCCGCGAATCTGGAATCCCGTTCCGGGTAAATCGGACATAGGGCGCAGTACTATTCAGCCGTGTGGAATGCGAGTGCGCGACTTCGAGCGAGACAAAGGGGCGACTTTTTAATGGAAAAAAAAGGAGACTGTTGTGTCGCTGTACGGAGAGAGAAAGTGCAGTGAATTGCTTTTTTTTTAATAAATTGTTTGAAGCTTTACTTTCTCTACTGCTAAAATGTTTAACGGCATGTCTTTTGTTATTAGGTTCTGTTAATCTAACTTACATACAACGTGGCAATGCCGGTTTTTTAAATGACTTCCAAAAAGGAGCAGTCTCAATTCGGTGGGTATTTTTTTTATGTATGTGCACCGATTACTCCAACGTTTCTGATCCAATTTTTGTGATTTTTTGTTAGTTCAATGCGGTATACTTGCCATTTGATTCAGTTTGGGTTGGTAGTTTTATGTTTATGAGCATTTTTGCTTGTTTCAATTTCTGCGTAAACGAAGACGTCGTCCAATAATCACCACTTAAAAGTGAAAACGAAAATACAAAACACTACAAAGCATAAAATTACCTTAATTTCGGAAGTCTGTGTTAAAAAACAAAGAAACAAAACCAAAAACACCGACTTCCGAAACTAAGGTTATTTTGTATCTACTTTGTAGTAAATTAAAATTGAACATTTTTATAGACTTAAAAAACCACACTAATAAACAAGAAATTATGTACAAACGCATATAAAAAAAATAAAATTAATCATTGGGCATCAAAAAAGTAATTCACATCGCTGTCAATGGCAAAAGTGCCCAGAACACTGGCAGCATTGCCGCGTTGAATCGCAATGCTGATTCTTTGGCCGAAGAAAAGTCCAGCCCTCTGGACCTTTGTACTGTTTTGTTCGGAAGTCGGTTATATTCTTTTGTAATAAGTTTTTTACTGACTATTTAAAGGCCAGTCACTGTAAAGATATTAAACGCGTTAGGTCGCAGTAAATTGCACAGTCCTGTCTAGTATTTTACTTACGAGTAGTATTTTACTTTTTTAAGTGTGTATATTTTTTTTATGGTATATCAATTAACGATTGTAAATATAGTGAAAGTAAACAATACAATACTTGTACCTTAAGTTCGAATGTCTCAAAACATATGTTTAAAAAGTTTTATAATTGGCTTTCTTGTGACTATGTTTTCCTTTTTGTTTTTTATTAGCTGAAAGTCCTAACATAAGGAAAATTAAAAACTTATTTTTTTTAATACTTTATTTACGTACTAAACTAACGTTGTAAACATTTAAAACAAAAACAATTTAGTTCAAATTAAATTAGACGGTGCCAAAGCCTATTTTAAAATTGTATAGTAATCATTCTAACAGTGATTAATTGAAACTTCCCAAAAATTTTGTGTTTAGTGGTACATAACTTTAATATTATTTCTTGTTTCTAAATACAGTTGCAGGTTAAGCTTACACTTAGACCAATCAACCTTTGGTTTCATACAAAATGCAATATTTAGCCAATGAACATGTACGAAATAGCTGCTATTTTTATCAAGTACAAAATTCATCCATTACTGACTGATGAAATGGCTGACAGACAACGCATATCCCAAACTACTGGTCGTAGAAAGCTGAATTAGTCATGTAGCTTCTTCACACTCTGTAGGAGAATTTCCCGAAATACCTACAGGAACGGGAAAAAAACGAGATATGCGCGTGTGAAGTGGCGGGTAAGAGCTAGTATGATCTAATTTTCATTTGATTTTTGGATTGTTAGATAGTAATTTTTTACTAAAATACACCAGAACGACCTAGCTCTGTGCCATATTTCATCTTGGTACGCACCTAGATGAAATACCTATGGCACAGAGATAGATTATAGTCTAGAATAACAAAAGCCACTTTTTATACCGATGTTCCCTTGGGTTAACATCCGACAAAACACGTGGAAATTTGTTAAAAAAAAGAGTTTCATACCGTTATGTTTGCCAATGTATTGTCATTGTCCGGAAACAATATATTTTGATTGATTGACTACTAAACACTTTTAAACAAACTTTGAATAAGGAGGAGAAGTGAATAGGCCAGTCACCGTAAACAGACTAAACCCGTTAGGTCGCAGAAAATTGGATCATCCTGATCTTTTGGGTGGTCGTTACGGTAGATGCTAGTAGTGTCCTCCCAATTTTTCAACCTCGAAAGACCTGTACTAACCACGTCACACCACGTAACGTAAATGGAAATGGGACATGTCCCTTACTTTTCTTCCATATTTGAAAACTCCCAAAATATGTACTCCCGATAAATTAAAGTATTTTTTTAATTGTACTCGATTTCATTTTATATGGTTTATAAACATTTTTCACTGAGCTATCTCATATTTCTTTTTCGAAAGTCCAGCAAATCACAGAGCTCCATTATTAAACTACCATTTAGATTTTTTTATAAAAAATGGTACATGTTTGATGTGCTATATCTCAATACCTGTAAAACCAATTTAACTGCATTTGTACTTTAATTTTATCTACTTTATTAGTTCACTAAAACGTCAATTATTGACTTTTATGTAGAATTCACCGTTTAGAAGATATAAGCCAAAGTCCGAAAAATTGCTGAAAATTTTGAAGTTTTCCGAGCACAACGCAGTTAGCACACGGAAAGACCGAAGGACTACTGGCATCTAAACAAAAACACACATCACAAAAAACCAACAAAAAATCAGGGTGATGCAAAATACTGCGACCTAAAATGTCTTACTATGACTGGCCTAGAAATTACTTTAACACGTACTTATTTAAATTAAAGTGAATGCTTAAACAGCTTTAAAATATGATTAAAACCATAATTAAGTTCACAAATTGTGTATCGGTAAAACGGGGTGAAAATAAACGCAGGGTTGAATAGAAACAAAACTTTTAATGATGTTTTCACTAGAATGCCCCATTATTGGTTTCTAAAAAATATCAATCTTAGGTGAATAGGTTACTTCTAAGCAAACGTGCTCCATCTTTGACCTCATCGTCGCTTACCATCAGGTGAGATAGCGGTCAAACGTATGCCTATTAATAATAATAAAAATACTTTTAAAACTAATAAATTTAAAAATTAGTGTCCTTAAATTTTGCAAGCGGAATGTAAATAAAGTAGAAATCCTCTTAAAAGTTGTGTTTGTATTTGTTTAAAAACGTACAACGTACGTTTTTACATTAAGTAAAAAAACGCATTGTAAACAGGTTAGGTTAACAGGTATTAATGATTGTTAATCGATTCACAGCTGATCTCTCACACACGTGTGTTTATCAAATGACCCAGTTTCATTGACATTGACAGTGAACCAGACAGCTGCACAGCAGGTAGCCGCATTTACTCTCTCTCTCGGTGATTGCCTTTGAACTCTGATTCACGGAAATGCAAGCACGCCGAGATTCAATTACGTAACGCGGCGAGGTATTATATTATATTATTGTATTCCGTGATAGTGTTGCAATAGGTTACTATTTGCTGTTAAATCTAGGTGGTTTAATTAGTTGTATTAATACTTTATTTTAAGTTTGGATGGATAGATTTTTACTCACGCCAGAACGGCCTAACGGACCTAGATCAAATTTGAGATTTAGATTATAGTCTGGAATAGCACAATGGCCACTTTTTACCCCGATGTTCCCTTGGGTTAATTTCGAGTAAATCAAAAGTTTCATACAACGTCATTTTTGCCTGTAAGTTTAAGTTTCTACGTATTATACTTTTTCATCAATTAAATTAGAAATATTGTATTTTTAATTACACTTAGATATTTGTCTACGCGCCTTTGTAACCTGAATAAAAAATAAATGGTTTATTACTATTTATATCTAATAGTAAAATCCAAGTTTATGAGTTTTAAGATTGTTGAAAGAAAGTTCAGAAATAAGAAGAAGTTATGGTTTTGACCAAAACAATCATTTTATTAGCCCGAGATTATTATTATTGACTAGGTGACCCGCGCTACTTCGTCTGCGTCACATTTTACATTAATGCTTCGATCCTATTGGTCGTAGCGTAATGTTAGATAGCCTTCCTCGATAATTGGACTATCCAACCCTAAAATAGATTTTCAATTCAACCTAATTGTTACTGAGATCAGCGCGTTCAATCAAACAAGCAAACTCTACGACTTCATATTAGCTACAATTGTTTACGTTTTATCCTACGCTTTATTTATTTTCTCTAAAGACTGTGCTTTCGCAATTTCGCTCATAACCTATAATCACAAGTTCAATAACAACGAAAAAAAGGCAATGCATTTTGCACGACCAAGTTTATTATGTTTTGAAGCGTAAATAAAAAACAATGATAGAGCCAACCGTGAGAGTATCAAGTTCAAAACCAATGCAGAATAAACAAAAGCGAATTCTGTGAAAACCATCGGATTTTCGCGTTCATCAGCCGTAATTTTTTTATGCTGTATTTTCCGGATTTCAGGGTCATTCGCGTCCGCGTTGAAAGTGAAACCGTAACAAATGAATGAGTTTAAAAACCAACAAAGATGCACTGTTTTTTTTACGTCCTTAATTTTTGGATGGAGTAATTTGGCAGGAGTATCCAACTGCAAGTTGCAAACTACATAGGTAAATAAATGAACCTATGACTTCACCCGAGTGATAGATTTAAAACTCTCCCAAAATAACTTAAAAAGATGAATCTTTTGTAGGGTTTCTGAACCTTATCCAAGATTTCAATGTTTGACCAAAATCTTTTCAGCGATTTAAACTCAAAATCGTTACAGACAGATAGGCGGAACCACTTTCATGCTATACTTTAGCAATGCAATTCTGTAAACACCGTATAAACTTGGGTGAAGTGAAAATGAAGTGATGTGTCAATCTATGCAAACAAAATGGGATGGAATGACAGTTCACTTCACGCTCGACACACGGTGAGACGTCAGAATAAACCGGCTGTACAGTCTGTGACCAATATTATCTAACCCACTTGACTATTATTCGCTAATAGTCAAGTGGGGTGTATAATATTGGTCACAGACCCTACTAGTCCAATATTTGGTCAGTCACGTGTACTTTATTAATTCTGGCCCAATATTTCGAGCGCGCCGCATTCACTTTCCTTCGCTCGAATATCAATCGTTTATTAATTTAATGAATGCCCGTCACACATCAGCTGTCGGGCATTATTAAAGCATCCAATTCACGTGAAATACGCTGATGTTTGTAAACAATAATTAAGTTCTGGAGTGCTACATGAGCTCGTAAACAAACAACGCTGATCGTTGCTTTGAAAGGTTTTCTATTTCTACATTACTTTTAAACCGCGTATTTTTTTTATTTCTTTTGTTTGTCTTTTGTAGAGCTTTTGTCAAACAGTTTTATTTCTAATGATTTAGTACTTAAGCTTTTATTTTTTATGTTTTGGATAATGAAGGCATTTGATTGATTTTCTAATAAGGTGGCTCGTTTAGTTTTTGAGTTAAGTTATTATGACAGGAGATTGAGATAATTGAGACATTAACTCTGATAGTGGTTTAGGATGGAGCTTGCAAGTAAAAGTATGAAAATATGTGGATGTAGCATTCAAAACATCAACAGGGAATAACTTAACGTGACTTCTAAAAGAAGTCATTTAGAGCAGAATAAACGAGTTTTCTTTCTTTTTTTTGTATTTTAAGTGGAGGTAATGACTTGAAATGTGGATTTTAAGTTATTCATAACTGAGTGGAATGGATCAGTGCAATTAACAGTTATAAGTTTTCATTTATTGAAAATAATCGAGGGTGCTTCCGTTGCCAATGTGACCAACACAATAGATTGGACGAGATTCCTTCAAAATGGTTTTGCATATAGGCGTAAGTGCTTGCTAAGAATGCTAGGAAACTTTTTAAGGGTAAAAGCCGTACAATTTTAATTTGAGCATTATGTTTATATATGTGTTTAGGGTTATTTGTTTACAAACCAGATGGTTTACTATTAAACAATAGTTTTTTTTATATTAACCAATATAAACTTATTACCTACGTGTGATGTAGATTGGTTAAAATTTTAGTTACTCTTATTAAAATGTAAATATTATCACTCCATACTGAATTTAATTGAAGTAACTTAAAAGTTGATTAATTTATGAGTTATTATTATAAGTTAATTCATTATAAAAATACACTTTTATCAAAACTGAATAAAATCTTCTCGTTTTTAGCTGTTCTGGCGGAATTTTCTCTTTGCAATGAATTGCCGGCTCGCGCCTATGTTTTTCGATCCATTTGAAACTTAAGAAGTGTTTATACATAATTTATGGAAAAATGCGTGCCCAAGAATGAAAAGAAGTGGCGCAGTTTCGATAAGAGAGGTCTGTTCTCAATATTTCATTTGTTTATAAACTTGTGGGCACTTTCGTTTGATCGTAATTGAGAGTGCTGATGTAACTAACCATTCAGCTTTGAATTATCTCTGATTCAGTGATCACTGTTCGATTATTATTACTTCGACTTGGCTTGTATCTCTGCTCACCCAATGAAGCAGTGCGGGTCGCATTAAAATGACATCGTTACAGAACATTCTTCATGTTTTTGATTCTAAGAAATGTTATCACTGATTTTTGCGGGTTCACTTTGACGAGACTTTGGGTTACTGTACTGCACCACAGTGCTAGAGTTTAGTCCACCGTTCTGGTAGGGTAGATGATTGTTTCAGTTAAGAGGTAGTTCAATCTTAGAGGTTAGTCGCCAGCAAGAAAATAAGATTGGAGTGGTTCCTTGTGGTGATTCGTAGTGTCTCGGACGTCGATAACACCTAACTGCGGGTTATATTCACTTAGAAGAACTTTGACGATTATATTATTTTAAATTCACTCGAACGCGTTAAAGCATTTTCAAAGAGAAACTGAAATCGCTTTGAAAAGACTTCAACGCGCAAGGTTTTACTAGTAGAATGCACTTCGGTCGGAATGTTAGGGACACAGACGAGCTCGGCGTGACCTGCCCACAGCCGGGACTCATTCGCATTGCAATAGACAGTGCTGTGGGCTGTGACACTGGTACGTGACCCACTCCCGCGACTGTGCGGTCCTCCATCTATGATTCACACGACGTCTCCGACTGTTTTGCGGTCATAAAACATGTATTAGCAATCGCCTCGCTGTACACTGTGATACGCTTAGCTTAAATCGCATTATTAGCAACGCAAGCCTTAATTCTAAGTCATTGAGATGTGGGGTCAGTGTGTCAGGGTGTCGAGAAGGGATTATAGTCATTAAACCTAAGTATAACCGCCTAATTCACAAGTACTGTAATTTGTTTCCCGTGACCGTTCGATTTTGACGAAACTAATGGTTTTGAATAACTGTTGTTTTTTGGGGATCAGCCATCTCGCCTCACCCTCTCCCCTGCTGGGATATCGACGGACGCACTTACATAAACGAAACTGTGTCACTGTGTCCCTGCGGTCCCGCGCGCGTGCTAGCGGCTAGCGCGGGCACAGCGCGGGCTCGGCGCGGCGCGGCGCGGCTCCTGTGGGACGGCACGTACCTGTGTGGGTTGTGTGCAGGCTGCGATGCGGCCGGTGTTCGCGGGCAGCAGCGGCGCGATTAACTGCGGAGCATGTCCAGCCGGCCTGTCGGGGTCAATGGGACAGTGGGTGGGATACACATGGGGTGCGAGTGAGTACGGGCGGCGTGCCGCAGGCGTCAGTGAGCGAGTGGATCGCGAGCCTGCCGAGCGCGGCCGCGGCACTCGCGCGTTTAATCCCAGTTGGCGCGCGGCGGTCGATGCGGCAGCGAGGAGGACTCGCGCAGGACTAGAAGGGCGCGCGGAGCCGCCGGGCCGCGGCTCCGTGCGCGGCGCGGAACAAGTGCGCACGGTCGATAGTGCGGGGCGTGCGCTGCGGCGCGGAGGACCGACCCCCGCGGACATACGACACCCTTTATTTATATGATGACGTTCGAAATCGACGTCATAATGAAAATTGAGCGAGCGTTTTTGGGCGGAACGCGTGAGAAAAACGAAAGACAAGCGGATGAGCGCGCGCAGGTCGCGACGCCGCGCAACGTCTGCGCAGCCTTAGCGTGGCACCACGCCGGCACACGCAGAAGGTCAACTGCAGTGTGCCACCTAGCGGTAATGAAACTCCAGCAAGATTATTAGACCATTCTTGATTAGAATTGATTTAGGGCGTCCCGTTTACCAGAGATTGCCCAATTGTAGGCACTTTAATCTTATTTTTTATAAAAAAAAAAATCAAAATACCAAAATCGTTACAGTTTATTGTATAGATTATAGTTTGCGTATTTTTTCATTTTTGGTTTTGTATCATTTATTCTTTTTAATTTATAAATTTTTGCGTGATCATGTTGAGTAAAGTTTGTCTGCTTGAGATGCGGAGGGCGTACGTTACAGGTATTATAAGTTTTATCAAGCTGGTTAAACTGGGTCACATTTACATGTAAGTGGAATTGGTATGTATTATTGAGAGGAGCGTGGCCAGAGCGCAGGGCGGTACGGGCGAGAGCGCGGAAAGTATGTCCGTCTCGCTCGCGTGGCCACTCGGCGTAGTCGGCGCGGTCACGTGGCGCAGTCGGCGCAACCACTCGACGCAGTCGGCGCGCGGCACTCGCAGCGCGCAGACGCGACCACGCTCCTCCTCACGCGACACAAACAAGTAATACGAGTTATTCTCGCGATCTAAACGAACTATTTCAACTTGTTTTAAGACTTTTCCCGTGGTACTTTTTTTCAATAATCGTTGCGGGTAATAAACTATCAATAATATAAACAATTTTTTTAAACTGTTAACTTCAAGGTCAAGTTTGTTTACACATATTTGGGAACTTTGTTCTTTTGTTGAAAAGTTAGTTGGAATTACTTTTTGAGCGATAATTGGATGTTTAATAGCTCAGTTGAGTTCAAGCAGAGCCTATGGCGTCATCGAAAAATCACTTTTCAAAGTAGTTTTAGTTCTAATAAAACTTTTTATGCAAATTTTAACTTGTGATAAAATTATGTTTATGTAAGTCAGATCACTTCAGCAGTCTCTTAAAACAATGTTTTGTGTTTCAAAATGACACGTGAGTCGCGGATAGTTATACAACGGGATTATAAACATCCTATACAATTGGAATCTAGTAATATTATTTCTGAATGCAAATCCAACGATGAAATTTTTACCTTTTTATACCACGCGGAGTTATTTAATGGTGTAGAGTAGTTTTTTACGACATTCAACTTTTTTTCATTGCAAGTGTCAAGATTAATTGGCAATCGGGATAATTGTGTATAATTTGAAATATATTTGAGCTGGTGTTATGGAATTGGTAGAGCAACAACTGACACGGACTCTGTCCTAAACAAGAAATTAAACAATGTGGCCCTTAACAAACATTCCCCTCGTTCGTGTCCCTCTTTACATTACTGAGGGTTGTGGCTCCCTACGTATTTCTTGTCCGACGGTCGCTTTCGATTTGTTTCGGTCTCTTGTACGTCTACCATGAGTTTTATCAATCTATACTCGCTAGCGACTGTAGATAAAAAAAATACGAAAACTTGAAAAAAAAAAAGTTTTTAACTAACTTTTTTAGTTGTTTACTAAAGTTTTACTTGCTACTTGCTTGTTAGTTAACAACTTAAACAAATAAATTAGAAGCTTGTTTTTTTTAAGTTTTCATACTTTTTTTTTAACTACAGTCGCTAGCGAGTATAGATTGATAAAAGTCATGGTAGACGTACTGCAGTGTGTGTGGATTTCGTAGATGTTTTTGTTAGTGGTGTCGTGAATCAGCTCAATTAGTTCTACCCTGGCTACGTCTCACCATGTGAGCTTAGATTCAGTGAGTTTCATCTCACCTTCAAGTCTACTTCATCTATGTTTTCAAGCTGAGATGTTGACAGAATTGCAGTATTGAAGGCCATTTTTTTTTTAAACTACAAAGTGTTTTATATAAAAAACACAACTGCATTGTATTTGTTTATTTTTATGCTAAATACACAATTTGTATCATACTAAAATATTAATATAGTATCCAATTCAATGATGCGGATGAATTCTTCGACGCCTAAGTGTACTCGTATTTTGTTTTTGTATATTCTTATGTATATATTTATATTTAGCAGTTTTTGATATTTTTTTCTTAATAAAGAAGCTCATCTTTATTATATTTAAAGAAGTATTGTAATTATAGTAAAATTTCAATTAACGTTACTATAAGTATGTCAAAAACATTCGTGCTAAGCCCTCTGATCTGTGCAGTGCATACCAGACCAAAAACAAATAACAAACTTAAGTCAAAGACAAAAACGTTTCATAAATAATAAACTATTGACAGCTAGAAAAATGTGCAGCAATCAACAAGTTTACTACCGTCGTCGTCGACGCTCGTGGCCCCACAGAAATAGGCGTCTAACATGATCGAAATAGTTTCAACGAGCAGAAATAGAGGACCATTGGTTGATTGGTCACTTATAGACGGACGCTGGCATTCAGCGTTCATCTTTGTTTGTAAACAATTTTTGCTGCTAGATTTTATAATGAATTTCTTTAACTTTACGGCTGTTGTTTTTAATTGATAGTTTTAACTTTGACCGCTATCGTGAGACAGCGGTCAATGGTCTGATAGTATTTTATTATTATAGGTATACCAGCTGATGACCGCGGCTTCGCCCGCGTGGATGTCGGTTATCGCGACCAAAAGTAATTAGCTACCAGACGGCTTATCTTTTTCAGACACCTCCAACAAATATCATTATATTTTTGCCCTTGTGTACAAAAACTTGTCAATTTTTATACTAAAACCTTCATCGAGAACTATTATCTGTCTCTTTCCATTGGTGAAAAGAGCATGAAAATCGGTGCAGTAGTTTTAGAATTTATCGCGGACAGACAAACAGACAGACAGACGGGGCGGAGGACTTTGTTTTATAATATATAATAATGATGCTATAGGCTATATATATATGATATGCTCGTTTGACCACAATCTGCGTGCCAATTCTAGATAATAATTTTCAAGCAACGTTCGCAATCGCATCTCAGTCACAATCTGTCTAAAATGTATGGATGAGATGAGGTTTTATGGCAGAATGCGACTAAGAGATAAAATATTAGGATAATGGCTATCGTGTTTGCATTTGCCGCTAGAGGCGCTAGTGTAGAGTGAGGTTTTAAATGTCAAATCACACTGTTTGTTGTCTATTGACGCAAGTTTATTTATATATTTGTTTTGATTTTGATTTTTTATTTTCCTTCTAACTTTGTTCATGTGCGCGTAATATCAACTTGCGAGCGCCAAGTGGCGGGTACACAAGCGGTAGTAGCCCTTATTGACCCTCTTGTATTATTGAGAAACATCCGTCAACAGTAAAAGAGTATCTTTTCAAAATTTATAAACATGTTACTGCTGCGCCATAACTCGATTAGAGTTCATTGAAAAGTGTTTATTTATTTCAATGTATTTAATTAACAATTAGGTCAAAAGAGTAAGGAGGTTAGTTTTCTAATATAACTTTTTTTGAGCTCGTATCTACCTACTATTTTTGCTTTTGTCAAATACGTTACAGGATGTAGATACGACATAATACGTCTTGTTACTTTAAAGTCGTAAATTACTGAAAATCTAGTTCTGGGTCTAAAAATACCACTGTTATATGATTATATTAGAGTGGTCTTTTAGCACATCAAGCTACAAGAAACTGTCAACCTAAATCATCATATGCCTAGCCTTTTCCCAACTATAATGGGGTGGCTTCCAGTCAAGCCGGATTTAGCTGAATACCATTACTTTACGAGAAACGGCTGCCTACCAGACCTCCAAAACCCATTAACTGGGTAACACGGTACTTCATGTCAAGACTAGAGTCAGATTTAGACTGCCAAAGATCTACAAATGACAGCCGGGACCAACGGCTTAACGTGCTTTCCGAGGCACGGAGGAAACTTGTTATGTTAAGATGGTCACCCATCCACAGACCAACCTTGGCAAGCGCTGCTTAACCTTGAAGATTAACCCGTGCGGCTGTTATTATCTAGCTACGAGCTCCTCTGATCCTAATAAAATTCTACTAAAATGGCGTTTTAAGACCCGCTGAACGTAAACAACATTATTTCATTTGTTAGAATATTGTGCTCTCTTAAGGTCACTAAAATGTGGCGGCTCAAATATTCAACAGCTATTTGGAAGTATAGCGCTGTGTAAATTTGCGGTTGCATCGGTTTGCGGATAAATAGGGAACATGCAATATTTTCATATTGCTTCCCTTTTAAAGAAGTCTATGTAAAATAGACCATACTCAAATTTAAAAAAAATTAACCAAATTTTTTTCATAACTGTGATTTTAAACTGTCAGTTTGACATTTTACGAGAAAAAGGAAGTTGAGTCACACCTGTCTAACAATCGTCATGAACTGTCCTAACTCTAAGACATAAGGTTACCTTTTCGTTGTCATAACAGCAGTGACGTCACTAAACGCTGATTATTGTTTTTAGATACGTTCCGTTTCACGTTACTTTTAATTCATTATTTTTGTTAAAAATCTATATTAACTAAAATAAAAACGTTGCAATGGCCTTTATTTTATATTTTTTATCATTTTATTAACAACATTCTCATAAGTTCAGTATTTGTTCCTATTGCATCTCCAAATCAAGGTTGCGGCTTTCTGAATTGTTGTATTAATTGGAAAAATTTAAATTGCCGTGTCTATGTCACCGGGCTATTGCAAACATCGTAATCCTAATACAATAAAATAATATCCTTTCGTTACTGACTGATTGAGCGAGTGACAGACAAAACGCAACCGTAATTACTGGTCGTAAAAAGTTGAAATTTGGCATGTAGGAACCTCAGGGAGTGTAGGAAAGCAATAAGAGAGAATTTACCAAAATTCTTAAGGGTATGCGAAAAAACTAGTATTGTGATATGTATTTACTAGAGTTGGCTCTCTGTTTGTGGAACTGCGCCAGAAGGTTGTCGACACCCGTTTCCTGGCATGAAACTTTATAAAAAGATTTTCTTTTGGACAAGAAAGTAAGTTAAGTTTAAAAATGTATAGACATTTATTTATTTTTTTATTTATTTTATTTTATTTTAATTTTTTTAGCAATAAAGAATTGTGCTCGAATAAGGTATAGACCTTATTCAAGCACAATTCTTTATTGCTACAGTTGAGATATATATATATATATACCTTTTAATAAAGTGGAACTTGTTTTTTTTTATTAATTTCGTTACAAGAACCAAGACTGTTAAATCGTTTCTCCGGGATTCAGTGGGCTTCATAGACTGGGCGTCTTTCTGGTGGTCGCCACTGTTGATTCTGGCTTTCAGGAGTGGCAGTGGTTGGTAACGTGTGGCGGGCTTGTACCAAAAAAAAAATCAGAGCACTTGAAATTGCTCTTGAAAAATAAGTTGTTGCAAACAGTTGCAATTGGAACCAAAAGTTCTCTGCAATCAGACCCTCTACAACTCATAACTCCAAAGTTCGTCTGAACGTTGCACCGATGTTACGAAACTTAAATAAACTACATATATAACTGACAGTGGCCAGTTACTGGCTATTCCACTAGCCAATCACGGTCCTTCGCTCAGTTATTGGAGAATATTATGAAATTCATTTTACAGTTCCTGGAAAGAGACTCTCACTACTATGTTTGTAATATAGAGATGTATCTGCAGCCTCGCGTTATTGGTCTTTCGTAATTGTGTAGTGTACGTTCATATATATTACCTACTGCATCCAAATTAATACAACGTGTTATCTAATTCATCTTACAAAAGCAGCATACCTACTTAATGTATCCAACTTAAACTACCTCTAGGCGCGATTTTTTTACACTATAATATTATAAAGAGGAAAGATTTTTTTGTTTGAATTAAATTGTTTCTGTCGTCTCTGACATAGACTAGAGTCAAGGGCAAACCCATTACAAATAAACAAAAAAAATAGGCTCCGACACAACTGGACCGATTTGAAAAATTCTTTCACCACTTTATATTATCCCTGATGAACATGGGCTATAATATTTGAAAAAAGTTAGGGATCCGTATGAAAACTTCGATAATGTAACCCAAGGTGTGAAAAAAATACCAAAAGCTATCCTTATATCGCGTACGCTGTGGAAACTATTGACAATAGAGCAAAGTGACTTGCTACAGTTTTATAGAGGACATTAATATCTAGATAAAAGTCCGAAAGGGTATGTTTCTAATTATTATGTTTAAGTCACAATGCGACGATTACGACGGTTCCAAAAATACTCTAACTAAGAAAAATCTTGCGAGTGAACGAACTGCCCCACGTTTAGTCTATGTATGTATGTAAATCGGGCTGGTTTCCGCAACTCCACAACTAAGCGCGTATTTTGCGTGCAGGTGGGACAAATGCGTCATTCGATCCACCCTAGCTCCCCAAGGAAGGCCAGCAACGCCTTGGTGTTACCAACTATCTCGCAGAGGGTACCTGGGTTTCCGAAGTACTTTGCCCTGTAATCCGCAACTGCCGGGCAGCTTAGAAGCAGGTGTGCTGCTGTCTCATTCTCCTCCATGCAGGCTCTGCACAGCGGGCTGTCAGTGACTCCTATAGCATAGAGGTGTTTATTAAAAGACCCGTGGCCAGTTGATACGGCTGTGACTGAACGCAACTGTTGTTTAGTTAGTCTTAGGGCTTGTTTTGTGAAACGGCCATCTATAGAGGGAAGTGCCTCTTTGGCCTGCCTACACTCACTATGGTCAACCCATAGCTTGTGATGTTTATCTCCGGTGCGTTTCCTTACCAGATTGCGTAAGTACCCGAAAGGCAGCGGCACGATGGGCTCAGGTCCCATCGCTGACAAACTTGACCCCCTTCGGGCGAGTTCATCCGCAGCGTCGTTGCCTCGAGATTCACTGTGTCCCTTGATCCATTGAATGGTTACTTTGTTGTGTCTACCAACCTGGTTGAGACGTTGGTGACACTCGAGAATCAACCCAGAGTTCACTGTGTGGCTGTTCAGAGCTTGCAGGACGGCCATGCTGTCCGAGAGTATGCGTATTGAGTGGTCCTTAACTTCCCTGGTTAGGATGGCTGATGCCGCCAGAGAAATGCCCATGCATTCAGCCTGGAACACTGTGTTGTGGACCCCCAATGGTTTGGCTATGTGGATCTTGAGATCCTCTGAGAAGATTCCCGCACCAGTGCCTGTACCTGTTTTTGATTCATCGGTGAAGATCCGCAGCTCGGCGGGGCAGAGCCCCTCGCACCGATGATCCTCATGCAATTGGATTTTGTATTTTTTATCGAAAATAAATTGCTTGGGTACCCGGTCGTTGATTGCTTTTGTTATGGGGATTCATTGTTGACTCCTCGAGCAGAGCGGTGTGTCGTGTATCTCTCTTACTCCAGAGACCTACTGTTTTAAGGCGTACTGCTGCCATCGTCGCTTCCTGTTGTATAAACAAGTGTAGCGGAGGGAGCCCCAGCATGGCTTCCAGCGCCGCAGTTGGAGTAGTCCTCATGCAGCCCGTCGTTGCCATGCAGGCCAGCCTTTGCATGTGTTGTAACTTGTTTACGGCTGTAGCTAGCTTTGTGCGTGGCCACCACACCACGGCCCCGTAGGTTAACATGGGCCGAATTACTGCACTGTACAGCCATAGTATTATTTTGGGAGATAGGCCCCACTTCTTCCCTATCATTTTCCTGCATTGCCAGAAGGATTAGATGGGAGAAAAAGATCGTGGAGTTCTAACTAAACCCGCGCGAACGAAGTCGCGGACGAAGTGCTAGTTTTTTATAAAGGTACAACAAAATAAATAAGTAATGCATTAGAATTATGAAACACTGTTCTGTTAAAAATGTTTACGTATTTTTTTTTTTTTTACTATTGATAGGCACGCGTTTGACCACTATCTCACCTGATGGTAAGCGAGGATGTGGTCGAAGATGGAGCACGCTTGCCTAGAAATAACCTATTCACTCTTGATTTAAAGACTCCCAGGTTGTAGCTATCAGGAAACACAGACTCCGGCAGGGAATTCCACTCCTTAGCTGTACGCACTATGAATGTGTTCCCAAAACGTTTTGTGCGTATGAGTGGGATGTCCACCATGTACCGGTGGCGCATCGCCGTTCGTCTTGTGGTCCGATGATGGAACGGGCTTGGCGGAATTAAATTATGCAATTCCGTCGTCGTCGTCGTCGTATCAAAACAATGTCACCCTTCTATTCCGCGCCGTCCTTGGAACACAAGGCTCGGAATGCGCTCGCTCCTGGATGTTTCAAACTACCTACGTCATGCGTCATGATAATCTATATCTATACTTATATATAAAGCCAAAGAGTTTGTTTGTTTATTTGCTTGAACAAGCTAGTCTCAAAAACTATTGGTCCAATTTGAAAAATTATTTCAGTGTTAGATAGCCCATTTATCAAGAAATGCTATAGTTTATATATCATCGCGCTAAGACTTGTTGGAGCTGAGTAAACGAAGTTGCGCGGGTCAACTAGTTAATAATATTTTTTTTTTAATAGTTCAAATTTGTGTGAACATTATTTTATTTTTAATGAATGTGCAGTAGTCATTGGATAGATAAAGTGTCTGTCGTTGTAAGACTAATAAAATGGCACCATGTATTACGAGTATATATACGAGAGTAACTCTGCCTATCTGTTTGTAACCTCTTCACGACCAAACGACTGAACGATTTGGATTAAAATTGGCACACGGGTAGACCATACCTACTGGTTAGCCACGAGGGCGCGCCTTTACAATGCGAAATTATTCGTTAATTCTTTAGATAAATACGCGTTACGGTCGCGGATCGCATTTGGTCCACATACAGCTTCACACTGACCGGCAAATTGCAAAAAACATAAAAATATTTGAATTTCGTGGGCTACCCTGGAGCATCCACTTTAATATGGAACCGCTTGTCACTTAATGGCGGTTAAGTGCGCACTAGCGGCCAGCCGCGAGGTCAGCCGCCCCCGTAGCCAACCGTTAGTGCGTAAGAGCGCTTTGGAGTTGGATAAATTACACCCTGGGATGTTTCCTTCGGACATGACATAGGTAACAACAATTGATCTCATACAACATATCTGACCTCGTTTAGATCTTGGATAGTGCAGATGTTGGTAGTGCACGACAATTAACTATGGAGGTGACGCATATTCTGTGATTGGGCACCACACTGTCCCTGCACTTGGGATGAGTGAAAAATGCCCCATTGGTCCATTTTAGTTAATATAGTTTATGCTTCAAACATCCCGTCATTCCGACTACGGAACATTTTACAAAGACAATTTAACACGCACAGGACCGATTTGTCTTTGTATTTAGCGTAGTTTTATTACTTCGTTATAATTAACATTAAAATTTTAACTAGTGGAGAGTAAGGACCGTATTCTCGATATTTTACTAAATAAACTTTTTTACAAAAATAAAAAAAGCCGACTTCCAAATAAAACCATTACAAAGTACAAAACTAACTTTTATTTTGGAAATCAGTGTTTCTGGTGTGGTTTTTTAATGTTTTTTGACACAGATGCCCAATGTTGAAGTTATTTGAACTAAGTACTGGCTTTTGAAGACTTCCTAAGACGCTATTGGTGTTTTACAAATAACTCTGTATAAAAAATAGAATAGACATTGTACCTACCTTGTATTTGAACGCTTTTTTATTTGAGAATTGGCCTTCAGTTAGCATGACTTGCCACGTCGCACGTCAAAAGCTCACTATTCACAAAAAATGCAGAATAAAACCGCCGCGTTATTCCATTTTTAACCGACTTCAATTCGAAAGTTTGTATTTTATTTAGGTATGTTGAGGCATAACGCTCTCATATTACTTACAGGATTTTTTAAAATATGCGTGATTGACCATATCCGTTACTAAGTATGAGGAGTAGCGAAAAACACTGAACGGAGTCTCGATGAAAACTAAAATAGCGTCGTTGATTTTTGTTGGTAAATTGGAAAAAACACAGCTTGTAAGTGTACCTACGCCATCCAAAAGGTTCGATACCAGGAAAACAGTTTCTTTTTTTAATCCTATGATGCACTTTTAGTTTTCATCAAAATCGGGCTCGAGACTCCTTTCAGTATTTTTCGATATTTCTTTTAGCTTTGTATTTGGCCCTGAAGGCACACTTCAAAAATCACCCTGTATCTATACTAATATATAAAGCTAAAGAGTTTGTTTGTTTGCTTGCTTGAACGCGCCAATCTCTAACTACTGGCCCAATTTAAAAAAAATGTTTCAGTGTTAGATAGCCCATTTATCGAGGAAGGCTATATACATCATCACGCTAAAAGCAATAGGAGCGGAGCAGACGAATTTGCGCCGGTCAACTATTACATATTACGAGCATAAGTATTTATTTGGTAAACCATGTACAGTGTTTGTAGTGAGTAGGTAAGGAATTTAGGTTCCTGACATTTTATTCAATAAAACAGAAGCACCACCGTTTTTAACTCGTGGAAACTCGTGAACACCCATTGCACTCTATTTATATTCGTGAACACTCAGTGCACATGCACATGCTCTGAACTCGTGAACACTATTGCACATAATTTAAGGTCGTGAAAGTACCCATCAAACAAAAGAAATCTTGGAAAAATAATGGAACATTTTCTGCGACCAATAAAGTTATGAAAATGAAGAATTATTGAGCTTGGGAACTGGCACAAAAAGTTTTAAACAGTTTGCATCGTCACTGCTGCAATCTTTCAACTTATTACGCTGGACTGTAAAGTAGTAACTTTCTTTAGAACTTCGACGATCGCAAGTTAGTTTTACCATCATGACACCACAGGGCAAGCACTTTAATCAACTACGGTCATACTTAAAGATATGGTTCACAATATAACATTAAACCGAGCAAAAATCATTTTTTGTCAGATCATTCAGGAAAATTAAGTTTTATTACCAAATCCTACATTATATCTGTCGATTCAAGCGGTGGGATCTCGTTTAAATAGCAACATATTTTGTTACTTCGTATTAATAATTATTTGTTATTCGCATCGAGATAAAAATTGGTTTAATCAAAGAATTTTGAGAACACCATTAATAATAATAAATAGTTTATTCTCACAAGAGTACAAACATACATTAGTATACACTGTTTAACAAGACGCTAACTAACGCTGCAGAAGTCTGTATACAGATATTGTGAGCCCTGCCTCTCAAACTAGGATAACCTGTATCTTAAGAGACAGTGTTCAGCTGTGAGGTTACTTAAAAATAGGGATTAAATAACTGCGGACTGTGCCAACTTATAGTACGTATTAACAACTTAACAATGAAATTACTCTTAAACATAAACATATTATTTTTAAGGAAAAAGAAAAAAAAATAGTATAAAAATAACAATTACAAACTCATAAATGTGAATGGGTGAATGTGTGTGTTATCGTCATTGTCTTCATTGAAATAATATATAAAATCAATTTACACAATAATTAATTTCTATGCGAAAGGTAGCACGCAGGAACGCGACTACGCAAGTACTCGTTGGGGCTCTGGAATAATTGTAAAACACATACTCGCGCATTTTCGGATAGAAATTCGCTTAATGTGTCATGCGTTTCGAAAACTTCGCGGGTGTGCTCTGAGCTGCGCTTCCCCCATATATTCCCCCGCCTTAACTGTTTATTTTTAGGGTCCCGAACAAAAAAATGTAACCCATATAGGATCACTCGGGTGTCTGTCTATCTGTCAGTCTGTTGAATTTGGTAAAATTATACGTAAATTATTAATTTTTTTGTATGAGAGACACTTTTTGCAGTCAACCTAGATAATCAAAATTTTTTTATCAAGTGAAATAGCTTACTTATACTTACTCATAAATATTAAAATTAATGGTTTCGAAGTTATTCAAGAAATGAGACGAAAAATTACTATTTCCCCCCTTGTCTCCGAAAACACTGAGCCTGTTTTAAAAAAAATGGAGATAAATAAATATTTACATACATACTCGTATTACAGTAAAACCTATAAGAAGTCTATAGTATTAAAATAAACGCGAGTCCAACTCGCCAGTTTTTTATTTACAAAACAACACTGAATTAAGTTGAAACTTGAGGCATTCCGTTAGATTTTCAAAAAAATATTGGACAGGTATTACAAATAAATAAAAATTTAAAAAGACAAAGCATCTCGTTTTAGTAAAAAAAGAAATAAAAATTGACGTCACGCGAGTTTTTAACGCACTGTGCCGTCTCCATTTTTTTGTTTAGGTGAAATAAAATACAAAAAATGCTAATCTTTATGACTAACTAATATGATTATTTCAGGAAAATACCCTATTCTTGGTGATTTTTTTTTCTTTTTGCTCGGCTGCTCGGATCCTTGAGGGTACTCTCTCGAAAAGGCTTAAAAATAGCGTGCAGATGAAGCAGTTTTTCGTCGGCAATTACTGAGAAATTACATCTGGAAACAAAAAGTAGTAATCAAAATGATATTGCACGTAACTTGGTTTAGCCAGAATTTATGTATTGGTATCAAATAATAGGAAAAAAAATTACCAAATCACCTCCAAATCGTTGAGATGAAACCATTTTACTCCTTCATGGATCTTATTTTTAACAAAAGACTTTGAAAAAATATCTGCTGCTGTGCAATATAAACGAAACTAACTTGTTTTTGTTACTTTTAAAAGATATGTTTTTGTATTATTATAAAAAAATAAAAACACGGGTAGCGGAGTGGCGCGCCGTGGCGTAGTTAGCTCCGTTTGTATATGCACAAGGTCATTGGCAAATATACAAGCCTTAAGCGCCGTCCTATTGCCATCGCTCGTGCGATGATGCGATGCGATTTCATCGTGCGATGAAACCGCTCGTGCGGTGAGAACCGTACCATAAAACAAAAAAATCTATACTAATACATACAGCCGAAGAGTTTGTGTGTTTGTTTGCTCTAACGCGTTATTCTCAGGAACGGCTGGTCCGATTCAAATAATTATTTAAGTGTTAGATAGCCCATTTATCGAGGGAAACTATATATCTTCACGCTAAGACCAATAGGAGCGGAGCAGACGAAGTTGCGTGGGTCAACTAGTGGCCTAATAATTATATCCGGACTGTATTAGGTCTGGTGACAAGGTATTATGTTAAAATCTATTAATTTGATAGTGCTAGAAAACGTCGTTTTGCCATATACTTAAATAAATAAAAATTACCTTCGGCCTATTCTCAGACCTACACAATATAAACCAAAACCTTCATAAAATCGGTCAAGCCGTTACGGAGGAGTTCTATAACAAACACTGTGACACGAGATCTAGACTAGATTATCAACTTATATTCAGTTTACATATACGATAAATGAACACTTTGAGTAGGTACTTAAGGACAAAAATACAAAACCATATAAATATGGGTATCTAATTGACATAAAATTGTAGAAGAAAAATAAAACTTATACACATTGAAGAAGGTAACACAAAAAAGCTACTTTTTGGTTGTAATAGTTTCACCACGGAGTTTCACCCTTGCTGCACTGTTTTGAAATTAGTATTTGGATCCGACAATAACTAGCGCCATCTAGTGTTGAGTAGCCAAACTTAAATGTGGCGTAGAGTAGCGGAACTAATCTACAGAATAATGTGGCCATAACAATGTTTTATTTTCTACTTAGACAATTTTCTTTTTATTTTCATAATATTATGTTTTGTACTCATTCTTCGAATAAAAATTATTGTATTGTAATCTCGATGGCTGTGCTTCATTTTCAACTTAATTTGTAACTTGCTGCACTGTTGCTACGCTAGTAGGTATTTTATTTTATTATAATCGTATAATATTTTATTCACTCGTATCATTTTTGCTATTGCTAGTGCGCGTCCATTGGAAAAACAGCGCATGACTGCAATGCAATGTCGCAAGGCAAATATTTTCGACATTGCAATGAACCAGTTTGAATGAACCATGCCCTTGTTTTTTATTGTACTCCTAAATGTTTTATTTGATTCAAGTAGTAGTATTCAAGTAGATAAGTACGTGTACCCGGAATGCCATCGAATAGGTAAATATATTTCTTTCTTCCTTTCAGAGTGAAAGCGCGGGAATGCGTCCGCACGCATTATTTGCAACAGAACCGCTTCTGTGGCCACAAAGAACCGCTAGTTTTTAGAAAAGGGACTTATTTTTTCAGAGGTTTCAAATGTTTTATTTATTATTGATTTCGTTGGAAAGCTCAATATTGCACTCAATGTTAAATATACGGGAATATGAGCACGAATTTAAACATAAATAGAGAATGGAGTGACTTCTTTAATACTTCAATCGTTTCCAGCCGAATACTTTGAATATATTTCGAATATTTTCTTCATTAAAATAAAAAAATCTCATTTTAGACAAAATCCTAAAATAATCTCAAATAAATAATTAAAAAGAGTATAATTTAGTAAAAACAAGTTAGGGCAAGATAGCATGGCATTATTATGGCATCATCCTTAGAACGCTGGTTGATAGGTGGGACTCTCCAATCTTGGGGCGGTGGATACGACTGCATGCAGTCAAGTAGACATTCCCCGGGATCAGCGTGCCTCATGCAGGCTCATAATGCAAATATTACTAACACTAGTTCATAAGTTTGCATTTTTACTAACAAATTATGCAATAGATTCTGCAATAAATGTTTTATTATTATTATTATTTATTTTATTTTTTTACTTTCTCGGGTCCCTCTTCCTAGAGACCCGGTCCTTTGGTAGGCGTACGAGGGGCCGAAGCTAACTCGCAGAGGCCTCTTTAGACATTTCAAATGGAATGGGACACCAACCGACGATTATCCCTGTATGCACTACGAAAGTATACCCAAGGACAATCCCCGGTTGGAGCAGGACTATTGCAGAATATGGAAACAAAAGATGAAACGGTTTGGCTGGTTTAGTGGACTAATAATCGTTTACTATGGAAAACTATTGGCCCCTGCCTGACCATTGACAATTAAAACGGCTTTAAAATGGCTGGGGGTGACTTGCACACTCAATAAACGGGCCCCCAAAAAGGGTCGCTAGCACAAAGTAACGTAGCGCCAAGGGGGCAACATATCCTGAGGTGCTAGAGGAGTGGAGAGGTATACCACGGCTATCAGGACAATCCCGGAAGTACGGTCAAGATCCCTACCAGCACCTTACAGGATTATACATCCTTCTCCCGAGCACGTTTGCTCTTGCGAATGTCCACTCAGACCGGCCGATTAAGGCAAGAAAGAGGTGGGAGCTCTGTTCCTCGTCAGTTTTCACCCCGGCCAGCCAATAAAGGCAAGCCGGAAATGAGGAACAAGAATTCTCCCTGGAGATCAGGTCCGTGGGGTCGCCAGTGCCCAACAGTTCGCCACAAAACTGCCTTGCGGATTTATTATTATTATTAACTCCGCACTCAAACGTGTCTTAAGCGCGGTGATGGCGAGAATATAAGCTCCCGTCAGCTTCTGTCGCTTACTGAGCGAAAAGCGAACTACTTCCGTGAGACGCTTCGTTACTTTTCCAGTTGTTTTACTGTTCACTCTGCTGTTTACTAATACACCCGTTAATATTTTTTGACCATGTAGGTAATATCGTGCTAAACTCATTTGATCAACTTTTTTACAGTATTTTTTTATTAGAGATGAATATTTACAATTTCTTTAATGAGATCCATAATCGTAGGATTAAGGACCTCATACGACAGTGGCGCCAACTGGGGTTTGAGTCTTGAATTCAAAAAAATCGTACTAACTTAGAGGCGCGTTCACATTTATAGTACAGTCTCGCTACTGAAAATACCATTGCTTTTCTATACATTCAGTCAAAAAAGTATCGGGAATGGATGATTTGTTTATGGTTCCAAATTCAAATTTTTGTTATTTTGTAATTGTTAGATTGGCACAATTGTTTTCCATTTTGGCGCGGAGTTTGAGTTGCATCTGTTATTTATATTAAATACAGTGCTGGTTTTAGTAATATCATATATAGTGTGTATTGCGAATTTCATAATGGACAAAAATATCGAACAAAGAGTTTGTCTTAAATTTTGCATCGCCAATGGAATTTCGTGTTCGGAGTCACTGAAAATGTTACAGAAGGCTTACGGTGAATCGACTTTATCAAAAATTCATGCTTATGAGTGGCTAGTCCCAAAAGATCTGAATTTTCTCCAAAAACTCAATCGCATGAAAGTCGCTGAGGATATGCTAGAACGAGTCAGTTCGGACCCAACATTCATGAAACGCATTGTTACTGGTGACGAGACGTGGGTTTACGAGTTTGACATGCAAACTAGTCAACAAGCTTCGGAGTGGCGCCTTCCAACTGAACCGAAACCGAAAAAACCACGCCAAAGTCGATCAAAAGTCAAAGTCATGTTGACTGTTTTCTTTGACTATCGCGGTGTTGTGCACTCTGAATTCTTACCGGAAGGTCTAACGGTAAATAAAGAATATTATTTGAGCATTATGCGGCGTTTAAGAGAGCAAATTCGACGAAAAAGGCCAGATTTGTGGAAAGAAAATTCTTGGATTTTGCACCACGACAATGCGCCTTCGCACAAGGCTATCATTGTGAACGAATTTTTAACCAAACACTCAACAAATACCATCCAGCAACCACCATATTCACCAGATATGGCTCCTGCTGACTTTTTTCTTTTTCCTGAACTCAAATTACCACTTCGTGGCACCCGTTTTCAATCGATAGAAGACATAAAGGAGAATTCGCGGCGAGAACTGAACTCAATTCCGGAAGCAACGTTTAAAAAATGTTTTGATGAATGGATTATTCGTTGGCGCAAGTGTATCGTTTCTAAAGGAGCATACTTTGAAGGTGATAAAATAAATTTGGATGAATAACAGACATTTTATGTATTATTGATCTTTTCCCGGTACTTTCTTGACAGAGTAGTATGTCGTAATCATATCGTAGAATTGACCATTTTATGATGTGGCCGAGCTTTCTTTTGAGGGAAACCCTGATCTGAATTGGATTGATTCAAATGGGATGTTAACTTCACGAAATGGCCTACCACTTCATGAAGTATACTTAATCTACGATATACCCACGACATAAACAATACACCGTTAAATTTTAATAGTTATCTCATAGCGAAATGATTATGAGAAACAGAGTGAAAGGATTTATTTTCCAGGTTAACATCCAAATAAGTATAAATATTTATAGATAACAATAAAATAAGTAATTTTAGAAGCCGCGAGTTATGTTATCTGCACATGGTAGGACTGCCACTTTTGATGCAGAGGGCTGTTGTCCCAGTCTCACACCGCGGCCACAAAGGACTTGGCGGAGCGTGTGCCAGCCAACCGGGTGCGCGGCCCTCGCAGAACATGGCGCTCACGCTACACCACCGAGGCAGTCGGAACCTCGGATCATGGCGCGCCACGCATCGTTGTACTGCACTCGCATCTCGCTGAGTGCAACCTTGGTGTAGTTAGCCCACAACTCAACTGTGAAGACGCTTGTGCATTAACTAATAAAGAGCAGCGATTTCACGGCGTCGCTACAGAGGCTGAAACGCCTCGCTAACGTTGGTTTTATCACTAAAAAAAAATGATCGCGATTGAACTTTCCACTATTTACAAATATCGAAACTTTTTGTTCCTGACCATGAAGAAATTGTTACGAATTTAAATTATGAAAATAAAATTTAAACTTCGTTCGAGGCACAGAGCGACGTTCTATTTTTACACAGTTTAAACTTTGAATTGATCCAGGAGGTTCTGCAATAAGCTTCCAAGTGAAATAAAAAAATTATACTTTTTAAGTAGCTTTATTGAGTTTTAAAGTTAAAATATGCGTGAATGTATATCTATACACGGTGGACAGGCCGGCGTACAAATCGGTAATGCCTGCTGGGAGTTATATTGTCTGGAGCATGGCATCCAACCGGATGGGCAGATGCCCTCGGACAAGACCGTCGGCGGGGGTGACGATTCGTTCAACACATTCTTCAGCGAGACTGGCGCTGGCAAGCACGTGCCCAGGGCGGTATTTATCGACCTGGAGCCCACCGTGGTGGATGAGGTCCGCACGGGCACCTACCGGCAGCTATTCCACCCGGAGCAGCTCATCACAGGCAAGGAGGATGCCGCCAACAACTACGCGCGAGGTCACTACACCATAGGCAAGGAAATCGTGGACTTGGTGCTTGACAGGGTACGAAAACTCGCTGACCAGTGTACCGGCCTTCAGGGATTCCTGATTTTCCACTCTTTTGGCGGCGGTACCGGGTCGGGTTTCGCGTCCCTGCTGATGGAAAGACTTTCCGTAGACTATGGCAAGAAATCCAAACTAGAGTTTGCAATCTATCCCGCCCCACAGATCTCGACAGCCGTCGTAGAACCGTATAACTCTATTCTCACCACGCACACGACACTAGAACACTCTGACGCGGCGTTCATGGTGGACAACGAAGCTATCTACGATATATGCAGGAGGAACTTGGACATTGAAAGACCCACCTACACTAATCTAAACCGCCTGATTGGTCAAATAGTTTCATCTATCACTGCGTCCCTGAGATTTGACGGCGCCTTGAACGTGGATTTGACCGAATTCCAGACAAACTTAGTACCATATCCTCGTATTCACTTCCCCCTAGTGACATACGCACCTGTCATCTCCGCCGAGAAAGCTTACCATGAACAACTGTCAGTGGCGGAGATCACCAATGCGTGCTTTGAGCCAGCCAACCAGATGGTGAAGTGTGACCCTCGCCACGGCAAGTACATGGCGTGCTGCATGCTGTACCGCGGCGATGTCGTGCCCAAGGATGTGAATGCTGCTATCGGAACCATCAAGACGAAGAGGACTATTCAGTTCGTTGACTGGTGCCCCACTGGGTTCAAGGTGGGCATCAACTACCAGCCGCCGACCGTGGTGCCGGGCGGAGACTTGGCGAAGGTACAACGCGCTGTTTGTATGCTTTCAAACACGACTGCCATTGCCGAGGCCTGGTCGCGACTCAACCACAAGTTCGATCTGATGTACGCCAAGCGAGCATTTGTGCACTGGTACGTCGGCGAGGGTATGGAAGAGGGGGAGTTCTCGGAAGCGCGCGAGGACTTGGCCGCGCTGGAGAAGGATTACGAGGAGGTCGGCATGGACTCCGGAGAAGGGGAAGGAGAAGGCGGCGAGGAGTATTAATTCTAGCTCATTTTTAACAATTTATGTTTAGGTCATTTTCTTTTTATTAGGTTTAACAATGTCAATAACGTTTGGTTTTTTCAAGGTAAAATAAACAAGTGTTCTACATTTAATTTTTTCTTTTTCCCTTACTCTTGCGGACTCAATCCTCTCTAAGACTTTTCAATAACCGAGCTTCAACAGTTAAACTGTTACTGAATAAAGATTTAGTGACGATTTGGCACTTATTGGTTATTTGTGACAAATAACCAATGCTTTACTTTTACTCGTAATGGTTACCGGTTAAAACTAAAGTGAATTTTGGTTCCTGGAACATCAGGACGTTCGGCCAACATAATCTCCATAACTGAAGATTTGAGAGAAACCATTCATGAATAAAGATAGGCGCGGGACAAATATGAGGCATCGGGCGGAGGCGAGACATCGGGCGGGGGCGAGGCGCGGGCGAGGCGCGGGCGAGGCGCGGGCGAGGCGCGGGCGAGGCGCGGGCGAGGCTCGGGCGAGGCGCGGGCGAGGCGCGGGCGAGGCGCGGGCGAGGCGCGGGCGAGGCGCGGGCGAGGCGCGGGCGAGGCGCGGGCGAGGCGCGGGCGAGGCGCGGGCGAGGCGCGGGCGAGGCGCGGGCGAGGCGCGGGCGAGGCGCGGGCGAGGCGCGGGCGAGGCGCGGCTGCGACGCCACTTCTTTGATATTTCATACAAAATGTATAGAAGAGGTGGCGCAAGACATACTGATTAGTGACGAGACAAACGAATTTTTATTGCTTTTTTTTGTGACGGCCCCATTAAATAGCAAAAAAAAAATTAACCTATAACCTCAAAACATTGGGATTATCGATTCCTCCACAATGCAGAAGCCTAGAAGACTCGTAAAACCCCTGATGTGTTGGTTTTCAGTGCAATGGAGTCAGTATTTTTGTTAATTCAAAATTAATCTATAAAAATGCACTATGGCGGATGGCGACTGAAATAGGGTGACCATATATTCCAACGAAACAAGTATTTATCGAGTGGGAACATGGGGCTCAATGGATCTTTTCTTTTTCTAAAACTTTTTCGAATTAAATTTCTGCTTTATTGACAGAGATTTTCAATTCTATATATAAAAATGTCTGTTTTACAGTTTGGTTCCCTTTAAAAGATAGGTTTTTTTCATACAATGAATTGATCCATTCTGACCCATGAATGGGTCACATTGAATCAGGGTTTAAGTTACAGTGGAACAAATGGGGTGCAATGAATCATATGCGTTTAAAATTCAATAAAACATATTGTATTAATTAAACTCTTTGTTTTTTCAAATAAAATATGATAATCAGTCATTGCTTTAATCAGTCTTCGTTGCAAAATCAAAATATACTTGTTACGATTAATTGTACAAAAAATTAAGAGAGAAAACAAAATCTGCAACTTCTACACTCTTTTGTAAAGTTTTACAACATAAAATACACTTTCAAGATTTTAAAAATCAACATCAAAATAATATAAACCTTGAGCTCTTTTCGTGCTTCCTGTAAATCCTGGTCTAGGTTAAATCATTTTAATATCGTTCAACGGAACCGTGGCTAGAACGGGAATAACGGGCAGGAAATAAGTCAGACCATAGAACATCTGACTACATTTAATGACATAGTCAACAATTGCTTTCTCTTGAGCGGAGGTAAATATTTTGCGTACAGCATAGTTCGGTTTTAGTGCAATTGAGTTAGTAGGATACTGAGCTAAAGAGTTTGATAGTTTTTTGTATTACTTTTGAAGAGTGGTGAACGGGATCTTGGTTAACTTTGAAACGGCTCTTATGGTTTGACCCTCCACTATCATGTTTAAAGTTGCGTTGCGCATTTGTTCTTTTACATGAATACCTATCTCTGTCTTCTTTTGTCTATCACAAGGCATGTTTACCTGTTAACAAGTAGTATACTTTGAAACTAGAACCTTTTGGGAAACAGTGAATCACGATCCAAGGAACCCCATTACCACATGATTCACTGTAACCCATTTTCCAATAATAGAAATAATATTTTTAACTAAATAAATATCGCATAAATCACACAAATTAATACAGTTTTATTCAATCAGACACATATACTGAATGTAAGTATGCAAAGGCTTTAACATATTCAAATAACTTTAAGCCATAGTAATTTCAAACATTACGTAAATTATTTTTTTCGTACTTACCTACTGACCGATGCGCTGTCGCGCTTCCTCCCGTTGTGACTCTGTGACGGCGACTAGTCGGGTGGCGCGGAGTAGGGCATAGCATTAGCGGAGCCAACGCGTGTATGTGTGAGTACAATAGATACAGAGTTTTAATAAATGATTGACTGATCCCCGTGATCCACTGGTGCACATGTTCCCCTACTTAGTTACCTTAACAATGAAGCAAATCACGTCGTGATATTAAATCATATAGGCAGGTACAAGCAATGTTATACCAGTATACCACACCAGTGTCCACTTGTGAAGTTTTTGTTATATTAGTCAGGTCTGTTTTGGCTGAAAGCAAACGAAAGTAGAAAGGTGACTGATATTGGAGTTTTGGAAAATTGACTAAGTACACGAATACTTAAATAAATAGGTAAACAAATTAAATAAAGCTTTATTTGTAATCAATCATCCAAAAAAAGCGGTAGATAGTTGGGTACATAATAATTGTACTTTTTAGAATTACAGTTAAACTGGTTCACCTCGAGAGAAGATAGATCGATATGACAGCTTCTTGTGTTTATTGCTAGGTAATTAACGTAAAACTTGTCAAATCGGATTTCTTTTGGTTGTGGCAGGACAATATTATTATTAGTTTGATAAACTAGATTACACATTTCACAATTAAATAACAGTTCTATAAATAAATCACACTAAGATTATACAATAACTACACCAAATTAACTTTTAAAAATACTAGTCGACAACATTACAGCTTTCTTTCCGGTAAGGTCAGCCAGAACTTAAGCTATCCATTTTCCATAGTCCTGTCTGGTTCTATTGTAGTACTAAAGGATCTCTGGAAATGACCTCGATGACGTCACACCAGTGACATGACTGACGAGCGAGAGACAGCGAGGCACCGCGAAGAAGTTACGAGAGAAGGAACGCATTCCACGTGGGTGCAGAGATCGCTTGGTACTATAGTAGAAATTGATAAGAAATCACATTTGACTAGCACGAGAGGAAAACCCAGAGACGTTATAATTTTATAAAAATAAAATTAAATGTACATATCACGTTCTTGCATTACCATTAACCTTTTAAATAGCACTCAAAAATACTTTAAAAAAGCAATCAGAGAATATATTTTTTTAACACTTTAAAAGAGCTTAATTCTTATCATCAAAACTGCTTAAAAAATAAATAGCCTTATAATAAGTTAGGTAGTAGTTTAAAATAGGTCGTATTAACAAATAGGTAGGTACTATCATCCCTTTAAAGGTGTCCATCTATTTAGAAGTAAAAAACTTAACAACTGTATAAAACTTAACAATAGTAGGTAAGTACTTACCTATATACAAATCAGTCTCTCTTGTCATGAGTTTCTACTAGATTAAGTATCAAAATTATTTTAGTAATTGTTGTCATTTTCTATATAATATTTTAAAATACTTGTTTCGTTGGAATACATGGTCACCCTATTTCAGTCGCCATCCACCATAGTGCCTGTATTGATGTAATGTATTTTGATGTAAGATTTAAAAGCATTTTGTGGAAATTTTAGATTTGGAAAAGCTTTCTAGGAATTTCCGGACAAGAAAAGTAGCTTTCCAATTGTTATTCGCAGTTGGACGTTGGACATTGGACATTCATATTGGGTTTATGTATAATAGACAAATACAATTTGCTGCTGCAACCCGTTGCAAACAAATTGCAGCCTAAACCTCAGACGTAATTAAGTGTGCAGGGTACATTCAAACTATATATAACATCAGCTGATACGGAACACAGGTTTTCTGCTGAAGAAGTCAATACAACGCGCCGTCGCCCCGGGTCGGAACGCGTTCCATTGCCTATGTGCCAATAAGCAGCGGTGTTGAGTTCTTCACTCCTGTAGCGTTTCCTGGGTCTTCCGTGTATTGATTTTAAGTCCAGTTTTGGCCACCTCCTGGCGCAGGTCGTTCAGTTTTTCTTGTATGTCGGTGTGTGTATGACTCAGCAGGCATAGGTCATCGGTATAGTCGGTCTTCTAAGACATTGGATAATCCCCACTCTATCTCGCCGCGCTTGTTTTCGTACATGCGAAGCATAATTCCGTCGAGGACAATTATAAAGAGGAGAGGTGAATGGCGGCAATCTTGGCGGACACCTGCTTGTACCGCGATGTCGTCCGAGATGAGGCTGTCGTGAGTCACCTTGCAAGAATATTTCCTGTAGATGCTCTGGCCCGCGCTCAGGCCCGCGCCTACGGTGGCCGGGACGTCTTCATCTGTACACTACATATACCAAATGTTTCATGTTCGTGTAGGTATCTTTGTGTAGTTTGTATGACAAAACAGCCACGGACGACCTGACCTAAACAATCTGATTTGACATGGGCTCTAACATAGCACTTACATATATTCAGTAGCTTCCTAAGAGCACTGATAGGCGGACGGGATTCCCGGCTGCTTGTTGGCGCTCTGAAGGAGCTGGAGCCCCAACTGAGAGGACTCTACTCAGCGTGCCTGGAGGAGGGCCAGGTTCCCAGGTTCCCAGGTTCAGTGGAAATCTGGTCGTCTGGTCCTGCTCAGGAAATAGGGGCGCCTTGCAGACTCGCCTTCCGCGTACCGGCCCATAGTGCTGCTGGACAAAGTAGGAAATCTGTTCTAGCGGATAGTCACAGCCCGACACGTTAGCCACTTGAGCGGAGAGGGGCCGGACCTGGCCGAATGCCAGTTTGGGTTTCGGCATGGGCGCTCCACTATCACGGCGATATCGTGAATGAGAGTCCTGACGGAGTAAGTGGTGTACCGGGGCGTGGTGATATTGCCAGTGTCCTTGGACATCTCCAACGCCTTCAACACCCTGCCCTGGAGAGGCACTGCGCTATCATCGAGTGCCCCCCTGCCTCCGCCGCGTCATTGGGGCTTATTTGGCGGAGAAGTGTGTAACCTACCTAGGACGTGATGGCAGACACCAGGACCCCATGTCGTGCGCTGTTCCACAGGGTTCGATCGTGGGCTCGCTCCTGTGGAACATCGGGTACGACTGTCTGAAGGACTATCCCGCCGGGAGTGGACCTGACGTGTTACGCTGACGACACGCTGTCACTGCCCGGGGAGCTCGTATAGGGAGTCAGCGTTGCTGGCGAGGGCCGCGGTCTCACAGGTGGTGAGCCGTATACGGTGCCTTGGCTTGGCCCTCAACAAGTCGGAGGTATACCATAGCCTTTTATGGTCCTCTGACGGGCGCCGCCGCCGGGATGGCACATAGCTGTTGGGGAGCCCGTATCGCTGTCGAGTCCACCATGAAGTACCTGGGATTGTTGCTCGACAGCCGGTGGAATTTCAGGCCCCACTTCCGCGCGGCTGGGGCGCTGCCAACGCTGCTTCCCAATCTGGGGGACGGTACCCCAGATTGGGAATTGGTACGTGGGGATCGTGCGATAACCCTGTATGAAGCCCCGATCTGGGCGGCTAACCTGACGGCCAGTACCATAACTGGTCTGCGGAAGCCGCACGATCTTCTACGAGGGCCTCCGCCCTGGGACCTGAACGAAAATTCCTCCCGTCACTGCATCGGTGGCGTGAAGACGCGCGGGCGCGCGGCGAGTGAATGATGCAGTGGCACATTGAGCTGCGTCGGTTGCAGCTGTGCGAGGTCCTGTTGGTGGAATGGCGTGACAGGTTTTCACGCCCTTCCATGAGGAAGGGCACTGACGGGATGGCCTCGATAGTGATGACACTATCGAGACCGTCCCGTCAGTGCTCCACCTGTGGCTTGGGAGAAGGCACAGCTCCCTGTCGTTTCGTACGACGCAGGTCCTCTTGGGGCATGGCTGCTTCGGGAGGTTCCTGTGTCACTATTTGAAAAATTTGTATCCGGTAGGAAATGGCGTATCTAAAGTTACTCGACTTTATGCTCCATGCTCCGACTGAAATAATAATCTTTGAAGCCTTTCTTTACACCATTTGCTTCCGGATAAGAAATTGTAAGATGATAGTTAATAATATGAACCTGTATGTAATAAACAAAGTCTGACACAAGATGCCGAGGAAAAACTCATCAGCTGATGCATTTAAATAGGCGATAGATGCTCCTACGTTACACGGTTCAGGATATCAGCTGAGCCTGTGCAGACATGATTATTTACTCACAATAGTGTGTACTAGTCCGGAGGCGGACCCTGGCAATGGCCGGGATTAACGCCAGGTGGTGGAAGAAGTGTGTACTAGTCCTCATAAGACACGTCTAATGACAGCGTATTTTGATAGTGCTCAAGAGTTTAAGAAGTGATAAGAATTTAAGTAGGTGATAGATGCCTCTTTTAGGGCGTTAGCTGACGACCTTTCCACCAAGATATAGCCAGCTGACGTTTTGTTTTCTGTAATATATTGGGTTGGCTATAATCTGCAACAATTTTCATTCGGGAGGAAATTACTAAAAAAACTATTCTTTTTCAACGATTTTGGGGGGCTGTCGCTGCTAGTTTTGACAACTCCGTCCGTAGCAGAGGCTGGTGAGGTCTTTCTGTGCTCTGTGGGACATTCTGAACCCACCCAACGTATCGCAGCTAACGTTCACAGAACTCCACGATAAAGCTCTCTTAACCATTTTACAAGTTATCATCCGGGAGGAACTTGGTCATGGAAATCTGTTGTTCACAGACTACAATAGTGTTTATCACACTTAGACAAAGGTTCGTATAGTGGTGCCGCCATCTAAGATCACCTTAAGGATCAGCTTTTATTTGCCAACCCACGGAAAAGAAAAAACAGGTGGAAATGCTATGCGACGAAATTTGTATCGGAACCTGTGTCGCCACACTCACACAACTATACCGATAGTCACATTATTCACCACAAATCAAGGATACGATTGATTGGTCGTTTCAATTTTGGTCAAAAAAAGAATAAGTCAAAGAACCTACATTTTAAAAATATATACCTTCGGCCTAACACATAAAATTTATTTGGCGAAAAGTACTCACGGCGTTTCGTTTTCTGAATTCATTCTAGGTTGAATTCACGAATAAATTCCGCTATTCGACCATAGATGACGGTATTTTCAATGGTTGCAATTATAAACTTAAACTACTTAGCAATAAGGTTCATTACTCTATGTTTGGATAGTAACCGTTCACGGTCGTGACCCATAAACTTAGACTTACATTGTCGATATCGATAAATAAAATGACTTCTTTCGAAGTGACTCGCTGGGTGTTGGAGTTTTGTATCTGATTTCTATTTTGGGAGCCATAAGTACATGAAACTTGTTGTTGGAATCGTTATGAAATAAGCTATCCCATTTAAAATGCATAAGTTCGGATTTGCTTTGTATATAATACAAAGCAAATAATCATTCTTTCGAATTAAAGAATGATTATTTCTGAAATATTCATTCTTTCGAACTACATGAACTTAGAGGGCTATATTGATGATTAAAATGGTTATAATTCTTTAGATAAATACGCGTTACGGTCGCGGATCGCATTTGGTCCACATACAGCTTCACACTGACCGGCAAATTGCAAAAAACATAAAAATATTTGAATTTCGCGGGCTACTCTGGAGCATCCACCTTAAGGTTTATGGTACAGAACCCTTCGTGTGCGAGTCCGACTTGCACTTGAACGGCTTTTATGTATCATGCTTGTTTTAATTAGCATCCTTTCAGCTCTACCCGTGCATCTATCCATTTTTCTTTGACTATCTCGTCTTTGGGAAACCTAAAAATATTTGCTACAGAGTTGCCATTTCAAATAATGCTACAGAAAATCGGCTAAATTGGCTATGAAAATCGAAAATATCCCAAGACATTGACAGTGACAGCTACAAATCAATAAACGCGCTAGCGGAATTTTTAATTTGCTGAAAGCGATATTTCGTCGAAATAATATAACAAAATAACTTCCTTTGGTACTAACTGTTGAAGAAAAGTAACTAGATAAAAAACCACTATGCCAGGTCCAAGTAAGTTTACTTATCAAACTTTATTTCGCACTAAAGATGGAAGCTTAATATTGATTTTATTCAAGAAGTGTACTTGCTTTGTTTTTAGCTTACTAACAGTTTAGAGTTTTATATATTATATTATTATCAATAAGCATATACAGAAGCTTGAGTATAATTTGTGTCTCTCACCTACTAACAAATAATGTTTCAGGTAAATCGCGCGGCAATCGAAAGGATAATAACGACTCTGAGCTCACATTCGCTTCCGTATCACGAGACAGCGCGACCTCCTTCGCGCCAGATAGTCCAGTGTTGGCCATATTCAAAGCGGCTGCCTGCAAACTGAATCAGCGTCAGGACAGGCATGAGCGGCTCGTCAAAATGTCGCGTGATATTACCATTGAGAGCAAAAGGATTATATTCTTGTTGCATTCGGCTATAACGTGAGTATATATTAGCATTATTTGCAGAGCTAGGTTGCATCATCATATCAGCCCAAAGATGTTCACTGCTGGACATACGCCTCCCCCAAGGGTTGCCACAACAACCAATCCAGTGCGTCCCGCATTCTACGGGACCATCCTATAATGAGAATTGTAATGCTGCAATGCAATATATTTAATATTAATAAAATAGTCCCGCAAATCATTTAAAGTAGTCTGCGAGTTCCACATTTCTATTTTTTTTTTTAATTTTTCGATGCCTTATGGACATCTGAAAGAACATGACTTTCTGGTGAAATGTTGCATTCTATGTTTATTACAAAGTTTAATATTGTGTAAACTTTTATGACATTCTTGACCAGTTTGTAAAAATTCACTCATGTTAGAAATACAATTTCAAAAATAAATTTTGATTCAGTAGTTATGTTATTTCTTAATCAAAGTGCACCACCGACATATCTGACAGTCTTCTTATGAATAGTAGTGTAGAATCCATGTCTCTTTCCAGCATTGATTTTTGATAAAGTTGGCCACCTTAAAATTAACTTCCTTAGTGACTTATATCACTCATTGCTGGCAAATCATTAAACCTCGAAAGATTGTGAAATTGATGTATCTGTTTACAAATTATTGCTGGCTTTGTCAGACATAAATAACATCAGAGGTTCAAACTTTTTTGAATGGGAGCTGGCTTAGCAACCCCTGTCGCCATTTTGATATTTTTTCAAAATCGCGGCGGATGATGTAACTTTCATGTATGGGTAGAGGGCATTTAAACCAACAAGAAATGTTACCAACATGTCACGTTGCCTCTACCCATATATAAGCATGTTAGATCGTGTGCCAAAAATTTGGAAACCGCAAATAGTGGCAGAGGGGCTATGCCACAATGGTTTTATGCCCATTATTGAAGATAATGGTACTTTGCATTTTCAGAAAAGATTCATCAGAAGACACTATCACTGAGGCCAAAGAACGGATTCAGAAGCTAATCAACGGTCCAATCAAAAGCATTGGTCTTGAGCTAGAAAACTGTCCAGCACACTTGCACTCCAAGGCTGTCACAGCTGGTTTCCAGGAGTACATTGAAGCTAGAACGCTGCTGTCACACATGGCTGAAAAAAGGATCGTCACATACCCAGAATGCCAAAAAGAATTTGAGTATAATATCACTGATGAGGAGAATCAACGGGCACTGGTGACTTTGTTGCCCGAGTCTGACTACATACTGGGTCTAGCTGACCTTACTGGGGAGCTGATGAGGAAGGCTATCAATAGCATATCTAGTGGGGACAGTGAGGAGTGTTTCCAAGTCTGTGATCTCATGAGACACTTGTACACTGGTTATTTAGGTAAGAATTGACACAAATTATTTTAATCTTTACAACTATTACTGGAAATAGACTGGGTTACTTGTGTTATGAAATACGCAAAGTCATTTGTCAATTGGAGGCTCCAGCAACCATGAGAAGTTAATGAGTATAAACCAACCTGCACTCTTCTTCCACCTGGCGTTAATCCCGGCTATTGCCAGGGTCCGCCTTCCTACTTAGCTTCCTCCACTTTGCCCGATCTTGAACATCCTTCTCAGTCAGACCATTGGCTCTCATGTCGGACTTGACGACGTCCAGCCAGCGCTTGCGAGGGCGACCACGGGGCCTAGCCCCAAGAACAGCCATATTCATGCATCTCCGACCAACGTACTCCATAGGGCGGCGCATGATGTGGCCATACCATCGCAGACGACACTCTTGCAGTTTTTCCCCCACGTCACGGACACCAAGACTACCTCGGATGTAAGAGTTGCGTATGCGATCGGATCGCGTTACGCCACTCATCCACCTCAGCATCTTCATCTCCGTGACGCGAAGCACCTGGGTGTGTCTGCTTAGTGCTGGCCAACACTCGCCCCCGGACAGGCCGAATGATGCATTTATATATCTGCCCCTTGAGCTTCGGAGGCATTTTGCGGTCGCATACAACGCCCGTTACCTCGCGCCACTTCGCCCAAGCCGCGCCAATACGTGCTTGGACATCGTCGTCCACGATGCCAGACTCGTGCAGCACGGATCCAAGGTACCTGAACGTATCGGACTTTCTGATCAGGTCCGAACCTATTCGGATGGTGTTTGTATCCGTGCTGCCACAGGACATGTACTCAGTCTTCGCCACATTTAGTCTCAGACCACCGTTTTCAAGCGTGTCCTTCCAAATGTTGACTTTGCGCTCAAGATGGGCTTTGTTCTGATTAACGAGGGCGATGTCATCGGCATACATCATTAGCGATGGAGGCTGATCTTGGATGTTTGCCGTAACTACATCGAGCACTACGTTAAACAAGAACGGGTTAAGAGCCGAGCCTTGGTGAACGCCAACAGATATTGGGAAGCCATTCGATTCGCCAACAGCGGTCTGGACAGAGGAAACGGAATCGCGGTACATGTCTCTGATAATGTCAATATAGGCCTCGGGAACGCCCTTGAAGCGCAGTGCCCACCAGATGGACTGCCGAGGTTTACAGTCGAAGGCCTTCTGCAGGTCTAAAAAGGCCATATGCAAAGCTCTCCTTCTCTCTCTGTAAGCCTCAGCCAGATTCCGTAAGGCGAACACTGCGTCCATGGTGCTGTTACCCGCCCGGAAGCCATATTGACACTCAACAGTACACTCGCTACGGAGCCGTGTGTCAATGATGCGCTCGAAGAGCTTCATGGTGTGGCACATGATCTTGATACCGCGGTAGCTACCACAATCCTGTACGCTACCTTTGCCTTTGTAAACAGGGATAATCAGGCTAAATCGCCGCTGGTTCGGCATTTCCTTGGTGATCAGGATGCGGTTAAAAAGATCCGTCAGAAGGTCCACACCATGTGGGCCCATCGCCTTCCACACTTCAATTGGCACATTGTCAGGCCCGACCGCTTTCCGGTTCTTCATGTGGCGAAGAGCAATGCGGGTTTCGTCGGGGGAAATAGGGGAAATAAGCCCAAGGTTAGGAGGCGGTTCCGGAGGAAGGTTATGGGGATGCTGTTTGTTAGACAGCTCCACGAAGTATGTACACCATCTCTCCTTAACAGAGGGGGCATCGTAGAGCAGCTTATACCCTGGGCGTCCCTTACACAAAGACATTTGCTAATGTCCCGTGTAGCTTTCTCCCGGCCACGCGCCAGCTTAAAAATAAGCTTTTGCCCCTCCGCAGTTTCCAGCTTGTCGTATAAGGGCGCCAGACTTTTGCTGCGGGCTCTGGCTACAGCTTTTTTGCAAGCGCGCTTAGCCGCTCCATATGCCTCCCTGTCATCCGGAGAGTTGGACCCTTGCCACTGTTTAAATAAAACCTTCTTCTTCCGAGTCGCCTCCTGCACCCCGTCATCCCACCACCACGTCTCCTTTCCTATGGTGCGGCCACCACGAGAAGTGCCAAGGACGCGCTTACCCGCACCGGTGATTGCTGAATGGATCCTACTCCAGATCTCTTGAGCGGACTCATGCGGAGCACTGATCTTGAGATGCTCGACCTCCGCGATGAAGTCCGACTGCCTAGGACCATCAAGCAACCACCACTTAGTGCGGGGTTTGCGTTTCTCGGTCACTCTCTTCTTCGGTACAACCGCAAAGTCCAGGACAAGGAGGCGGTGTTGAGCCGTTAGGCTTTCGCCTGGGATGACTTTGCAGTTGGTAACCTTGCCAATGTGGCACCGTCGCACCAGCAGGTAATCTATTTGGGCTGAGTAGGCACCACTACGGTACGTAATAAGATGCTGGGGCTTCTTCTGAAAGAATGTGTTCGCGATGGCTAGGTCAGACACAGCGCAGGTGCTAAGTATATTGACTCCCTCTGCGTTTAGCTGGCCATAACCAAAACCACCGTGAACACGTCCGTACTCTCCAGCAAACTGACCTACGTGACCGTTGAGATCCCCCCCAACCAAAACACCTTCGGATTTCGGGATAGCGCGTAATACGTCCTCGAACTCATCCCAGAAGGCCTCCTTTTCAGACTCACAGCAACCAGTCTGAGGAGCATAGGCGCTGATTAGGTTCGTTACCGACCCTTTGAACAGCACCCTAACTCGCATCAACCGGTCGCTGCATCGGTCTACTTCAAGGAGTCCATCCTGAAGGTCCTTAGACAGCACCACGGCCACTCTGCTCCTACCCGTTGGTGATCCGGTGTACACTAGCCGGTACCCCTGCCCGATGTCACGTGACTTATTTCCCTTCCAGCGCGTCTCCTGAAGGAAGGCGCACTGGACCCGACGCTTCGCAAGTACGTCTGCGAGTTCTTGGCAACGTCCGGTTAGGGAGCCAATGTTCCAGGTGGCAAAGCGGGACTTCTTCTTGGGTACTATCCTCTTTAGCCGTGCCCGTACTTGACACGGTAGCCCTAGCCCACTTATCGCAGGTTTAGGGCGATGTGCCAGCGCGTCGTTATGCGGCGACGCCCTAGACCGAGTACCCTTACCTAACTTGTTTCTCTCCATACATATATGACTGAAGTTGGTTTTACGTGGGGCGACCAGCCGTCTGACCACCACAACCCTACAAGAGGGAAACCAGGTTCGCCAGAGCCTCGTCCGTCGGGCAGCAGGGTGCACCGCTAGCAGGTGAGGTTGGCTTGGGTCTTTAAGATGGCAACGGACCCCATACACCCCAAATATAAACCAACCTGCACTACTTTCTTGAATAATAATAGTTCCTTAACAAAAAGTAGTTATATCCCATCAAAAACATAAATGTGAAAAAGGGAGCCAAAGTTCAATGTTAATAATATCCGAGATTATCGACTTAAGCGAAAAATTAATTGAGATCTACATGGGTGCCAAGTTCTGTAGATAATCCTTACTTCTTGACTAATATTATAAATGCGAAAGTAACACTATTTGTCTGTATGTCTGTTGCGCTTTCACGCTGAAACTACTGTACCGATTTAAATGAAATTTCGTACACAGATAGTCTAAAGCCTGAGAAAGGACACAGGCTTTATTTATCCTGCGAGTATATTCCCTAGGGACCACGCGGGCGAAGCCGCTGGCTGAAGCTAGTCCTAAATGAAGGTTCAAGATTTGACTAACCTTTTTGGTATAGTAAGTCAGGATTGATTCAAGAGTCAACAAAGTACTGAGACATCTCGAAATTTAATTCCAGGCATATCGAGCGACCGGCTTCTACAGCGCAAGCTAATCACGACTCGCGCCAACGTGATCAAGGTGGAAATGGCGGTGTACGCACTGCGCGTGCGCGGCGGAGAGAAGCCGGCGCCAATGCTGCTCCCCGCCCCCCCTGCCGCCCCCGCCGGCTGGGACGCACCGCAAGAACCTTATGACGAGGGATACTGTTGAGCTTTTTTTGAGGAACGGAGCTAAATTCAAGTATCTCGATATTTTTTTTACATCATTGGATACTTTTCGAAAGGCGCTTATTTCCACATAAAGCACATATTTTAGTAGTGATGTTAAATGTGGATTTAGTCGACCCTCGTGGGGACCTATTACATTTTGTATTTTAGATGGTAAGAAGAATAAAAGATTCTGTAATTTTTCTCCATTCAGTGGTGGGGAAGCGCTCACAGATTTTCAAAAATGTAAAAGAAATCAGTTACATGGATATACTTGAGTATGTCAGATATTGGTAGTTTAGATGCTCCAACGTGACTCTGATACCAAAGGTATGTTGTTCATTTGCCGACTTTGCTGGGCCTGGCTATCCAGAAGGGTAGAAAATAAAGACAAACATTTTATTTCGAACGCGTCATATATTCAGAAGGGATGTTAAGTAAACCCTAAAAATGCTCCCATTCTAAAGACTGACAACGTTTCGGAAGCTCGTAGCGATTTTTTGAAAGTGCAAATACTCGAGTGTGTCAGATTTTTATACAGGAGGTTCCAGTCATGTTTTCCAAAAATCTGACAGTTATTTTGAGGGGTATTGTTAATCTGATACTTTTTCTTTTTTTTTTGTCTGTGTGTATTTGCAATCAATCTTAAGTCTATGAGCAAATCAGTTCTGTGGTGCTGTCATGCGAAGTGGCTTCCCATTGGAGGCATCTACTCATCTGCTGCCCAGAGCTACTGCCGGTCCTCTAGCTCTAGGATATGATGATGTTTTAGTCGTCTCACATACTGGTCTATGGTGAGTTGGCGAGCAAGTTCGTTATTAGGATAAGTAAGTAATTTATTTATTCATAAAAATCATTGTAGTACATGATGACAATTTACAGAATTGGTCATAGTGTACAAAGACTACAATAAAATGTTGGGTGAGGTGCTGTACTCCTAGCTAGGTTAGTAGATAACCTGTGTTAAGGAGAACAGTGCCGGTCCCCAAGGAAACAAACAACAATATCGTACACAGTATACATTATAGGACATTATGATGTGCCTACTACAATCATTATTGCTTAAAACTATAACAGTAAAATAACAAGTTAAGAAAAAGAACAATTGTAAAAATTAATAAACACGTCTTGAACTGCATCACAAGTGGATTTGTTTCTGCGAAACCCGAACTGTTGTGGGGATAATAAGTTGAAACGTTCAAGGTATTTAATTAGTCTTCTATTTATGAGACGTTCGAGTACCTTGGATAAGGCGCTCAAAACTGCAATAGGACGATAATTGTTAGGCAAGTTCCCATCTCCACCCTTGAATATCGGATGTATAATTGCCTTTTTCATAGAAGTGGGAAATACGGACTTTTCAAAACATAGATTGAAAATATAGCACAATATGGGCGCCAGGGTTTCAGCATACCTCTTCAGGAACAGAGGTGAAATGGTATCCCAACCAGTGGCAGCGTTTGATCGAAGCGTACCTATAATAGATTTAATTTCGTCGGGGTCTGTTGCTTCTAGAACGAATGATGTGAGTGGAATTGGTTTTCGCTGGGTCTTTGGAAGTGATGCCGGCTGTAGTGTAGTGTTATTGCAGATTTGGTCTGCAAGTTTCTGGCCAACGCTCACAAAAAAGGAATTCACTACATTGCAGCATTCTACTGGTGTTGATGCGCATGACAAAAGTTGTGTAGATGAATTTGTAATATTGGTGGTATTCGTAATTTTCTTTATAGTTTCCCATAAAGCTTTTGGATTTTGACTTGCTTTATTAAGTTCTTGCGTGTCAAATAATCTCTTTGTTTTTTTCAACAGGCCTGAGCAGAAATTTCTGTATCGTTTGTACGTTATCCTTAGTACTTCATTATCAGGGGATAAGTTAAGCTTTCTATGTAATGCATCTCTGTTTCTTATACACCGTAACAGTCCTGGGATGATCCACGGTTTGAGCAATCTCTTCCTTGCTGGCACTTGTTTAACTGACGTATTGTTTGAAATTGCTGAAGCCAAGAGGTCTATTAAGTTATCAGTAGCTGTGTTAGCCTCTTGTGTACTGTATATGGCTAAAATCAATTTGAGATATCGATTTATCCAGAGCCTCGTAATCGGTTGACGTAATAGTAGGCATGAAAACGGTGCGTTTGCGTTGCTTTTCTAGGCACAGCAAAGAAGAGTAATGGTCAGTAACTGTGGTGTCATATACAAACGAGATACATGGACATTTTGTTTTTAAAATTAGGTGATCCAGGTAATTGTTTCCTCTGGTAGGCAGGGTATGAGCAGGGAGAAAACCATGTGAGGCTAAACAGTTAAGATATTCGTGGGAACGAATATCGGTAGTAGTAGATTTTATATCTATATTTAGATCACCAGTTAAGATTACCGTTTTAAATTTGTGCAGTGATGGTAATAGATTATGCAGAGCCAGAAGGAAATCATGGATATTGTCATTAGATGGTGAACGGTAAATGCAGACTATTGCCACTTCCGATTTTATTTTTATTATGAGACCGGAAGCAGCTTGACTAAAGTCTGGCTCTTCATATGTAACAAGTAAGTCAGACTTGAAATAAACTACCACACCATCACTCTGATTGAGATGTTTGGTGGTCTTAAGCTTTGTATAGTTTTGCATCATCGGAAGATAGAAATTGTTAGAACAGGCTAACCAACATTCTGTTAAGACCACCAAGTCACAGTCACAAGAGATTCGGCGGAGCAAAGCTTGTAAGTTTAGGAAGTTACAATTTATAGAACGAATATTTTGCGAGAATATTTCAGATATCTCTTCGGATGTGGTAATAATCTGTTGGTTCGTTCTGGGGCACATGAGTGAATTTTCGATACAGAAAGTTCATCAATCCCATCAATTAAATGGTCTACTTCATTATTCATTTTTAGGCTGTGAAATAACTTCAAGAGTGAGATTTAATTGGGTGATCAAGAGTGACATGGGTGTTAGGTGTATCTGTTGAATTTGACGAGAGAAAGTATGACACAGTATAAAATTTATCAATTTGACAACTCCATAATAAATGCAAGTCAATAAACACCACCAATCATTCGTTAACATTGTTTGATTGCATAGCAGTATTAAAGTGCAAATTTGTGACAGATGTTGGGATCGTAAAATAGGTAAATCGCTTTGTGTTAAATGTGAAATGTTAACAGGAAATTCGTACATAAATCCATAATGAAAATAAAGATAGTTTAACAACTTACATGCATGAGTTTTTACATTTAGTTCTATGAGGTAACTGAAATAATTAAAAATTACGTTATCTAAATGAAATGGTATAAAGGTAGAAAAACAATGAAAAATGTTACGTAGTCATGCATCTGTGGTATCCTTGGCAATTGCGATCTTAGTAGAGGCCAGTTGTTGCAGTTGTGGTTCACTTTTGACCTGGATGGCCTGACTGTCGGGATCCGTTTTCAGCATTACTCGTCCATTTGAAGTCCAACAGAAGCTATACTTATTTATTTTTGCGTAGTTCCTGGTTAGGTAAAACAGTCTTCTAGTGTGAAGGGTTAACTGCTCGGCTATGTATATCGGAGTCCCTGAATTAGCTTTTAAGCCTAGGTGTGTTGAGCACAGTTTGAGATTAGAGTTTCGTTTATTGTAATCCTTCGCCGCTGTGAGAAACTTGGACTTGGTTAGGGCATTCGAGAACTCAACTGTTAAATTAGATGTTGTATTTTCTTTCTTTGACGGTTGTCTTATTAAATCACGAATACTAGTTGGTTCTGTTTGCACCTGTAGTTGGTTTGATAGGTGCTGTGTCATATCGTACAAAACTGTTTTGCTCTCGTTTGCTACTTTGGGAACATTTCGAATTTCCACAGATTTTTAATAAGGTGTCGCTCGAACAATTCGACTTTTTCCTCTAGTGTTGATAACTTGATCACCATAGTGTTTCGTTCCTTTTCTAGTCCCATAATTTTATTTTCAAGAGACGATATCTGATCGGAGACAAATGTCAAAGATTTTTCCAGTTCCCCATTTATTACCTTGATCTCAGTATTGTGCTTTTTTATTTCCATGAGATGGTTTTCCAGTTTATCCAAACGTCCATTTTGAGCGCCCATCATTTCTTTCATCATCTCCATGATTTCTATCTTGAGGGTCTCCAGCTCACTACCATTAGCGTCGCCAGATAGACATTTACGTTTTGCCCGTTGGGTGATAGTGAGTTGACGGGAGTCGTCTACACAAAGCTGTCGAATGTCCGATTCGGAGCGGGAAGGTACATTTCCCATCTGGGGAGCCGTAGCGGGTGTTTTTGACATTTTATGTTTATTATGGTACTGCTTCCGCTCACGCTTATAACTTGTGGCAAGCTCCGTTGGTGACGTAGTGCCTGCGTAAGCGCAGTGTAGGTTCGCCGTCTTTGTCTCTGTTGTTGTTGTCTTCTTCGTGCGGCCCGCCGCGGCTCGGTTAATTAACCACTACGCTCGTACTGCGCGCCTAGTACTTGAACTGTTTTATTAATAATTTAGTTTTTGCTTGTTTATTTAAAATTTAATAAATTAAACTTGTACGGATGCACACGTCCAAACGCTTTCGCGGTCCGAGGGTGATAGACCGTTCTTTGTATTTTGCTGCCAAAATCAGAATTTCCTCTTTTATTGTTCTCATTTCAAGGTGCTCGTGAACTTCATTGTTGGTTATGTACCATGGTACTTTTGCGATTGTTCTTAGGATCTTGTTCTGTTGTCGCTGAAGTAATATTGATGTTGGAATCGCTTGCACTGCCCCATAGTTGCAGACCATTTGTCCAAATGCGCTTTAGGATGATATTATTTATATATTAAGATTTTGTTGTCCAAAGACAGTCTCGAGTTCATTCGTAGCATCCAGTATAGGCTGTTGTACTTTAGCTGAAGCTCCTTTTAAATTCGATGTGGTGGGGGGTCACTGTGTGGTACATTGGCCCAACTTTACAGGTGGACAGTCTTCTTTATTGAGGGTGAATGCCGAGTGCAATCGCGCCGATGCGCTTAAGCACGCGGCGTACCTAGCATGGGTCGACGCTCGTACGCGCAAAGCAAATGACGTGAGTCAGAAGAAGAGAGCCTTCAACAGGGCTGCTAAGTCCTGCAAGAAGGTGTTGCGGAGGGCTCGGTTTGACCACATTAGCCGAATAGGGAACAAACTTGCTTCATACCCAGCAGGTAGTAAGGCTTTTTGGTCCCTGGCTAAGTCGGTCGAATCGAACTTCTGCCGCCCCTCACTACCACCACTGCTGAGACCCGACGGGACGCTGGCCCACTCCGCTGAGGAGAAAGCGAACTTGTTTGCTTCTTTGTTTGCGGAATCTTCGCGTCTGGATCCTGGTGGCGCGACGCCCTCCGCCTCTCCTGGTGAATGCGAGTCGAGTATGTCGAACATTCGCATTCATCAGAAGGACGTCCGTAGGGTACTGCGTAACCTAGACGTGAACAAGGCTAGTGGTCCCGACGGGATACCGGCAATTGTTCTGAAGACTTGTGCGCCTGAGTTGTCTCCGATCTTGACACGCCTATTTCGCCTTTCGTTTGAGACTGGAAAAGTGCCGAAGGCTTGGAAGCAAGCTAACGTGCAGCCCGTGCCCAAGAAGGGTAGTCGAGCTGACCCGTCGAATTATAGACCCATCTCGGTAACGTCCATACTCTGTAAGACTATGGAACGCGTGCTGAATCATAAGCTCCTGGCGTACCTAGAAGCGAATGATATCCTTAGTGACCGGCAATACGGGTTTCGCCGAAATCGGTCAACTGGGGATCTTCTAGCGTATGCCATTCACATCTGGAGTGAGGCCATAGAGAAGCACGGGGAGGCACTGGCGGTCTCCCTTGACATCTCGAAGGCCTTCGACAGGGTCTGGCACGATGGCCTTATTAGTAAGCTTCCTTCCTTCGGTCTGCCCGCCGGTTTGTGTGATTGGATCGCAGATTTCCTGAGGGATCGGTCTATCCGAGTGGTCATAGATGGCTGCTCGTCTGGACTGCTGGATATTAATGCCGGGGTTCCTCAGGGGTCGGTGCTTTCGGCAACACTGTTCTTGCTGCATATTAATGATCTGCTTAAACCCGGTACCTTTGGGTATGCAGACGACAGCACTGTTGCTGAGAGATACGTGTCCGACGCACGAGCTGGTGGGTCGCAGATTCGGTCTCTCCGGGAGGCAATGGTTGAGCGCTTGAACGTGTCCCTACAGGCTGTCTCTGATTGGGGCGATGCCAATCTGGTCAAGTTCAATGCTGCTAAGACCCAAGCGTGTCTATTTTCCGCCAAAAGGAGCCAATTCCGCCCAGCTCCATCTTTCCGCGGTGAAACCGTGCCGATAACCGACCATCTTGAGCTTCTTGGGGTTACATTAACATCTACTCTCAATTTTGGCCCTTACATAGAGGCAAAAGCTCAAGTGGCTGCAAAGAAGTTGGGGATTCTGGCTAAGGTGAGACGGTACTTCACGCCGGAGCAGCTGCTCAAACTCTATCAAGCGCAAGTTCGATCGTGTATGGAATACTGCTCTCATCTTTGGGATGGGTCTGCCAGATACCAGCTTGATGCCCTTGAGTCAATTGAGAAACGAGCCAAGAGGATCATCGGCAATGAGAGGCTCGTCGCGTCGAAGCTCCAAAGTCTTGAACATCGACGACGAGTTGCTAGCCTGTCGGTCTTTTACCGGTTGCATTTTGGGGAGTGTGCGACGGAATTGCATAATTTAATTCCGCCAAGCCCGTTCCATCATCGGACCACAAGACGAACGGCGATGCGCCACCGGTATATGGTGGACATCCCACCCATACGCACAAAACGTTTTGGGAACACATTCATAGTGCGTACAGCTAAGGAGTGGAATTCCCTGCCGGAGTCTGTGTTTCCTGATAGCTACAACCTGGGAGTCTTTAAATCAAGAGTGAATAGGTTATTTCTAGGCAAGCGTGCTCCATCTTCGACCACATCCTCGCTTACCATCAGGTGAGATAGTGGTCAAACGCGTGCCTATCAATAGTAAAAAAAAAAAAAAAAAAAAAAAAAAAAAAGAATGTCACCTGTACTGACTTTGCAGCACTAGCCTTTATTTTCCATTTTTGAAACTTTTTTTTTTTTTTTAACAATATGACGAATAAAACCACGTAAAATTCCTGGAAATTATCATATGACTGCTCCCGCTCTGGCCGAAGCAGAAGGGAGTGTCAGACTCTTACTGATTAAAACCCATCCGTGTTCCTCCTAGTGCCCTTGGCGTTCCAGGGTCGCGGTGACTCTTTCGAACAAATTTCGTAACCCCTGCAATGCTGAGCTCTTTGAGGCGCGCGTGGAACACAGCGCGCCGTCGACCCGGGTTCAGTTTTCATCGGACGGCGAGCCACCCAATGCTCGCCGACTGCAGGCCCGCGCCTACGGTAGCCGGGAATCGCCCTGCGACTACCGACGTCCAGGGCGTCTTCTCCTGTTGCGGCGGTTGGGGCGTGAGGTTTACCTCTCTCTCACACGGTCGTCGTCCTCCTTCGCTAGCATTACTGCTTCGCAGGAGTTGATCGCTTCCCATGCCTCCTCGCTCCGGACCATAAATTGAACCAGAGCCGGTCGCGGAAGGTCGCCGCCGCCGATCGCCTCGACGAGGACCGGCGGTGCTCCGCCCAAGCAGGATGTCCTCTGGGTGACCCTCACATTATTGACAACCGGGCGTGGCCTCCCGCCGAATCCGAAACAGGTATCTCCCGAAACAATGAGTACCTGAGTCGGGCGGAAGGTGAGGACGCCGTGGCGCCGCTCTAGCCACTCTTCAAAGAGGGGACTTACCGCCGCAATTAGCGTGCCCAGCGCTGGGTTGCGACCCTTCTGAGACGGTTTGGTGTGCAAATGAACGTATTATTATTATTATTGTCAAGCAATGCAATAATTGGACCATATTTTTTGAAAATCATCGTGGCCACTTCCGTGGACGGTGTCTCTTATCGGCGTATGCTGAACGAATATTTTCTGTCAATAATTAAAAAACATCCTTCCACGCCATGGTGCCACGCCACACACGGCCAGAGATACCATGGCGATACTGCGTGATTTCTTTCGTAACAAGTTGATAAGCCGTTTCGGAGACATATTCTGGCCACCCAGGTCTCCGGATCTTACCCCCTATGGACTTTTTTCTGTGGGGGCACCTCAAGTCTAAAGTTTATGCAACAAATCCAGCGACCATCTCAACATTAAAAGAAAATATCGTTCACGAAGTTAATAGCATCCCGACATCACTTCTTCAGCGTGTGGCAAGAAATACGAAGGCTAGATTCCAAGAGTGTGTTCGACGTGATGGTCAACATTTAGACGACATAATTTTAAAAAAATAACATCCGCACTTGTCTTCTTTATAATAATTTTAAAAATAAATGTTTATCATTAAAACTTATTTTTAATCAGAAGGCAGAATCAGGAATTAAAAATTAATTTAATTCCTGATTCTGCCTCCGGATACCCTGTTACGGTTCTTGAGATACAGACCGATGACAGACAGACGGACGGACAGCGGAGGCTTACTAATAGGGTTCCGTTGTATACCCTTTGGGTACGGAACCCTAAAAATAATAATTGTGCTCGAGAATGTCCACGTAAAGTTTTTTTTCTTTCAACTTTGTGACTCTCCCATTTCCTTATGTCGCGCTCAATTTACCAGATTATTGAAATGCACACGATTCTGCATGTAACAAACTTAACTTACCTAAATCTGACGCGTTGGTTAGTCCGTAGATGAGTGACCATCTTAACATACCGAGATTCCTCCGTGCCTCGGAAAGCACGCTAAGCCGTTGGTCCCGGATGTCATTTGTAGATCTTTGGCAGTCGTTACGGATAGTCAGAAGCCAGTTAATCTGTCTCCAGTCTTGCCATGAAGTACCGTATTACCCAGTTAATGGGCTGTGGAGGTCTAGTAGGCAGCCGCTCCGCGTAAAAATACTGGTATTTAGCCAAATCCGGTTTGACTGGTAGCCGACCCCAATATAGTTGGAAAAGGCTGGGCAGATGATGATGATCAGCTGCCCTAGACGCTTGACCCGATGTACTGGGCTCAGGTACTTCACAAGGGGTACAGGTTGCCTCCTTATGTTATTCTGACGCGCTCGAGTAAATCCCGAATTCCCGCTTCGGCTCCCCTACTATTTGCTTTTACCTATTCTTAAAATAAGTTTTCAAGTACCTATATCAAAATATGTAAAAATTTTGCTTAAGGCGGAAGCGCCAGGGTTGCCCGCGAAATTCAAATATTTTTATGTTGAACAAAATACGATTATCATGAAGCCCTATTGAATGAATTTTTCATTTAATAACCATTCTTCATGAACGGCGGCGGCGGCGGCGCGGGTGCATGTGAGACCCGTTTTTGAAACCAGCGGGCAGATCGCGCGGCACTATAGCGGCGTAGTGTTGTGCTCGTGGTTGTCTCGTCGAGATATTTGTTTTTATTCGCGAACGAAATGTCTGAACAACGGCGCCAACATTTTTTGATTCAAATTTATTCTTAACGCTCGATTTATTGTGAGCAAAAGAAGAAAAATAAATTGCACAACACTGCAATGCAGACGCGTGGTCGGTCACCGCTCGACTGGTGCGCACCGCTCGTTGCCCGCCCTCGCGCCGCTGCCGCGCCTCTCTTTTCGAGGGTCGGTTTATTTGATTTTACACATTAGAACCTGCCGCTCCAACGCCGCCGCCTCCGCCCCGATTCCCGCAAAACTTGCGGCCGCGAATCGTATTTTGTTCAACATAAAAAAAATATTTGAATATCGCTACCCTGGCGCTCCCCACCTTAAAGCGAGAAACAAACTGGTCCTACGTACGCAACGTATGCAACGCTTTTTATTTTATTATTTTCAATGTTTTTTACTTTCTCGGGTCCCTCTTCCTAGAGACCCGGTCCTTTGGTAGGCGTACGAGGGGCCGAAGCCAACTCGCAGAGGCCTCTTTAGACATTTTAAATGGAATGGGACACCAACCGACGATTATCCCTGTATGCACTGTGAAAGTATACCCAAGGACAATCCCCGGTTGGAGCAGGACTATTGCAGAATATGGAAACAAAAGATGAAACGCTATGGGTTTGGCTGGTTTAGTGGACTAATAATCGTTGACTATGGAAGAACTATTGGCCCCTGCCTGACCATTGACAATTAAAACGGCTTTAAAATGGCAGGCACAGGACAATGACTTGCACACTCAATAAATGGCCCCCCGAAAAGGGTCGCTAGCAATTTTATTATTATTATTATGTTATTATAATGCGTTGCATATGTTGCGTACGTGGGAAAGCTTTAATTGAGTAGCTCACCATAAAAATATCTGTAATATGTCGTATTATTCATGGGAGATATTAAAAATAGAGACAAAAATCTGGTTTTGCCTCTCCATATTTGATAAAATTGTATTACTGTATGCCAAGTGCAACTGTTATTATAATTAAACATTAAGTACCTTATTAACTTGAATGTAAATGTGTGTAATCATGCTTTAGGATAATATTTAAATGAAATAAAATTTTGACGATAGATATAGCTGTTTTTTTTTGTTAGACTTCATGCTGGCCCGTTGTTTTTGAAACGGTAGCGGTCGCGAGAAATTTCTGGTATTTAGAATAGCTATTAAAACATCAGATGTAGATATCTCAGTGATAGTCGTGTCGTAATAAGTCCATCCATTTTAAAGATTCCGCTTAAAAACTATTTTCATAAGTTTATATTTTGCACGGAATCCTCATCCTTTTTCTGAATTAATAGCAGGCGCGGTCTGGGGGGGGGGGCTCGTGGGGGTCATGAAGCCCCCATCCCCCCAAACCATATTCATTAGATTGAAAAACGTTCTGAAAGTAGACTAAACACGAACATTTAAACTAATATTTACTGGGGTGGGATAAACATAACATGTTCTAATCAGTGTACTCTGAACGCACTATTTATTGTTCTTTTGAGGATGGTTTGTTTGGGATGATAATGGATTCAGGATGCTGCTAGGGCTACCCCGCTTTTGTAGCGCTACGGGTTTGTTTATGGAGGCTCGGGTCGGCTTCCATGCCATAATGCGCAAGCGTACGGCCCCCTACTGAGCAGAGTGCGCAGCTTGTAACAGTATCCTTCAAGTAATTGCTGAGAAGTATGGCTCGGCAGTCATGAAGGCTTTCGTTTTCAATCCTTTATCCTTAAAACGCGCCACGCTGATTTTTGTTGATATTCCGTGACGAAGAGCCAGTCGTCTAGTACTTATGGACATCCCAAACAAACCATCCTTAAAAGAACAATAAATTGTGCGTTCAGAGTGCCATGTTTTAACACTGAATAGAACATGTTATGTTTGAGTTATGAACATGCAATTATTACTATTGGGTAGCTAATACAATGGAGAATAATTTGAAGTAATAAAAAAGGTCAGTGATCTTGATGAGAAACTTTACGAGTACCTAGTGTAAAAATTGATGAAAATAACACATAATTGGATAAAATAACATATTTATTTTCAATTGAGGGTAGTTTTTTTCCACTATTTCATAAGGACGCCCCAATTACTTCCATTGATTATGAATTTAGTTTCATCGCGATAGATTGTTAATTCAAAGTTTTGTTTAGGTAGATTGGGGTCACAGAAGCGAATAAGGATAGATACAGTTTGGTTAACTGCCTTGATTCCAATGCATGTTAGATTTAAATATTGGCTGTTTCAGGCGCAAACTTACTGCCGCTTGACTCGGTAGATAGCAGAGCTAAAATGCTCATTGGCGACGTAAATAACAATCATTGTATTATCAGGCGACTGAGACTGACACAACACACAGACAACAGACACACACACAGAAAACAGATGGCGCTGTACTAAGTTTCAACGCCAATGCCTAAGACTGGTTGTCAAACTCTCGGTCTTTTGACGAAGATTATATTGCGCCATCTATAATAACAGTTGATCACAATCATAAACATTCCGGTTTTATTAACTTTAGAAGGTCGACGTTAAGCTAACAGATGGCGGTGGACAAATTTTTCTCATCTGGAGGGCAAATAAGGCCACTTTAGCAGAATTATAATAGGCACCGTGCACGGCGTTGACTATGTCATCTAGTGTCGCATATTCGAAGTTTTAAGGGTCAGAATACGTGACATTGACGCTATTGTGCTGCCACCTATGGTTCCTGCACGCTCATTTTAGGGGAACGTGCTCAAAGAAGACTGTGCCATGTAACGTAACTATTTTATACTTGAAACATACTGACAGTGACATTTATGTGCTGCCACCTATAGTTTCTGCACGCTCCCTTTGCTTACGAAAAAGGTTCAAGGTTGATAGGGTGATTTGCTTTCTGATTTTGCTAAAGAGGCCTTTTTAGACCCGCAGAGCCAGCCGATGTCCACTTCGCAAAGGACACACAAGGTATTTTAGTCGTTTGTTCCCTTTCTTTCCGTTTAATAAACGGATTAGTTAGTCTCTGCGTTTATTAGGTACAAATTTTGCTTTCGTAGAAATTGGCACATAAAATTAAAATTACAGAGTGGCCAGAACATTGACGTCCAAAAATAAAATTTTGGTCCCTCGTATCCTAGGGTATCCGAATCGGGCCCAAGTATGTTCCGCGGCTTTTCATAGTTTTTAGCTATTGAGAATTATCGACCTGACCAACTTGAACAAATTCAAAAAATAAAAGTCTTTGTCGAGAATTATTTTTACCCGAGTGCGAAAGAAGGAAGGTGGGTTATTTGCAGTTAAACCTTTATGAGCTGTACTTGTATGCATAAAATAATCAGCTTCATAACTGTGCTGAAAGTTGTGAAAATGTTGGTGTAAAGTGAAAAATTTGCGTTCCTTTAATTATTACCTAAATTTTCAACTTTTAATTAAAAATCTAAACAGGTGACTTCATGGTTCCTAGGTAAGTCTCAAGAATTCGACAGACTTTTAGCTTTCGTAATCATTTCATTAAAAAAATAGTACTTTTATAGGGCTACTTTTGCTGAAATTAACCAAAGACAGTGCGGTGGAAAATTATGAAAACTAGCCATCTGGTTAAAAAATATTTTTTTTTGCCATTTTACCATAATTACCACATGTGGGCGTTTAAAAATCCACACGAAATGACAGCTTCAACGTTTCAGCATCATCCTTAATACGAACTGTCTCTCCTTTAAATGTGGACGGCAGTTCAAACGCACCAAGTAGTTCGTATTAAGGATACCAGACCATAAGTTAACGCTGAAACGATTTTGAAACGTTGAAGCTCTCACTTCATGTGGGTTTTCAAACGCACGTTTTTGTTTTTTTTTTTTGTTTTTTTTTTTTAGGAATGGACTAGCACTTGACCACAATCACGCCTGATGGAAAGCGATAGATGAGGTCTATGATGGAGCGAGCGTGCCCAGAAGATGCCTGTTCACTCTTGATTTGAAGGCAGACGGGTTATATGTGGACGGGAACACAGATGCTGGCAGAGAGTTCCACACTTTAGCTGTGCGTATAATAAATGTGGAAGAGAAACGCTGGGTACGACTAGTTGGGATATCGACCAAGTACGGATGGTACCTTGTAGTACGTCTGGTATTCCGGTGGTAAAAGGGCGATGGTGGGATCAGGTCGTGGAGTTCATGCGCACACTCCCCAAAAAACAGTCTGTAGAAGACCGACAGGCAGGCAACATTTCGCCGATGACCTAGGCTGTGAAGCTGAGCCACCAACGTCTCGTTACCTATAAGCCTTTTTGCTCTGCGTTCAACCGAGTCCAATGCAGCAAGCTGGTATTTTGCTGAGCCATCCCATAAGTGGCTGCAATACTCCATACAGGATCGGACTTGTGCTTTGTACAGAGTCAGAAGCTGTCCAGATGTGAAGTATCGTCTTACCCTATTTAGGATGTTCAGCTTCTTGGCTGCAGTCTGTGCTTTTGACTCGATTGTTGAGCCGAAGTTGAGATTGGACGTCAACTCCATGCCCAAAAGCTCCAGGCGGTCGGTAACAGGTACAGGCGTACCTCGGAATGTATGAGATAGCTGAAATGGACTCCTTTTAGCAGTGAAGAGACACGCCTGTGTTTTCAGAGCATTGAATTTGACCAAATGGTCATTGCCCCACTGGGAAACGAGATTTAAGGTAGAATTCATTCGCTCCACCATGGCCTCTCTAAGAGTAGCTGTTACCTCCCTGCCGGCTCCCGCACAGGAAAAATATCTTTCTGAGACTGTGCTTCTTCGTGCGTATCCGATTGCACCAAGTTGCAGCAGGTCGTTGATATGCAGCAGAAATAAAGTTGCAGAAAGAACAGACCCCTGAGGAACACCGGCATCAATAGCGATATGATCCGATGAGCAGCCGTCTATGACCACTCAGATCCCACTATGATCGAACGCTCGCTCAGAAAGTCGGAAATCCAGGTGCAAAAGTCAGCAGGGATGCCGAACGCGGGGAGGTTACCCAACAGACTAGCATGCCAGACTCTATCAAAGGCCTTTGAAATATCGAGCGACACAGCAAGAGCTTCGCCGTGTTTTTCAATGGCCTCGCCCCAACAATGCGTAACATATACAAGAAGATCCCCAGTTGACCGACCACGACGGAAGCCGTACTGGTGATCACTGAGGAGCTCACTGTCTTCCAGGTATGCTAGCAGCTTATTGTTAAGTACCCTTTCCATCACTTAACACAGTGTGGAGGTTATGGCGATTGGTCTGTAATTGACAGGGTCGGCACGGTTACCCTTTTTGGGCACTGGCTGCACATTAGCAAGCTTCCAGGACTTCGGCGCCACTCCGGTTTTTAGGGAGAGACGATACAGGCACGTCAGGATAGGAGACAACTCTGAAGCACAGCTTTTAAGGACTCTCGCGGGTATTCCGTCAGGACCGCTGGCCTTATTCACGTCCAGACCACAAAGGACCTTACGAACCACTTTAAGGTGAATTGTGATCTTCGGCATTGTGGAGCCACAATGAGGTATGTGATATGGTGTATTAGAGGCCGTATCAAGGCGAGAATTTTCGGCAAAGATCGAGGCAAATAGATTTGCCTTTTCTTGCGCGGAATGAGCCAGCGTTCCATCAGACTTCTGCATAGGAGGCAGCGAAGGACGGCAGAAGTTCGTCTCGACCGATTTTGACAGGAACCAGAACTTCTTGCTACCCGAAGGGTAGGACGCCAATTTGGTACCAATCCGGCCAACATGGTCAAAACGCGCCTTCCGTAACACCCGTTTGCAATCCTTAGCAGCAGAATTGTACATTCTTTTTGTCGCGCGAACACTTTGCCCGTCGCTCCCGTCACTGCGGGCCAAAGCCCATGCCTGGTATGCCTGCTCTTTACGCAGGTTAGCTTGCGCACAAGACGCGTTATAACAGGGCCTAGCCTCGCAGCCAAGTGGGACGTCAGAGAATGAAATAAAATATTCCATTCTCTGACGTATCACGTCAACAATTGCGACGGCGCAGTCGGAAGGGCTGCGCGACGAGAAGCAAGTTTGCCACCATGGGTAAGATGCAAAGAAATGTCGCATCTCATCCCAGTCTGCTGACCCGTACCTCCATACTCATTTCGTGCCTCTAGGGCTTAAATCTGGAGGAGAGCAGGAAAATACGGACTTCACCAGACAGTGGTCGGACGAACAGAGCGGAGCCCAGACCGAAACAGAGTGCCTGTCCGGATCTGTAGTCAGCAGAAGGTCCAAACAGTTGGGTGTGGGGCCCTCAATATCCGGAACGCGGGTAGCTTGGTTAACCAGTTGGTGGAGATCTAAAGATATCGCAAACTTGCGCGCCTCTCTTCCAGCATGGTCATTTTTCTGAAATGGGAAAAGCCATTCCTGTTGATGGGCATTAAAATCCCCCAGAAAAACAATCTCCGCTGTCGGATATTTGCGTTGGGCCAATTCGGCTGCCCCTGAAGATGGTCAAAGAGTCTTGTCGTCTCCTGATCTCCACTGTGCGACCTATAAACACCGACATAAATTGTTTTATGAGAGCCGGTGTCCACCAGCAACCACAAAGTAGAAAAACCCGCAACTTCGTAGCAACGGAGACGTTGACAGCAGATGTCATCACGGACGTACACGCAGACCCCGGCCTGCTTTTTAAACTTATGCTCGAGCGAGTATCCCGGGTACTTGAGATACGACACGTCTAAAGGTGTCGCTATCTTCGACTCCGTCAAAAATAATAAGTGCGGCATCTCGGTCTCAAGGTGGTGATGGACCGGATTGATATTTGAGTGCAATCCACGGATGTTAGTCAATTGCACTTTAAGAGGGAGGAAGTGCCGCCGTTGCTTTAACTTACTCCTTTTACTTTTGCGCTTCATTTGATTTCAAGAGTTTTTTAGGGAACCTGGAGAGAAAGCGAGGCGAGTCCAATTGTCCAAGCAGCTCACACGAGCTTAATTCGCCATAGAGGAAACTCAACCGGAGACCGTGGTGACGCCCGAACCCCCCGAAGATGCCCACCGGGTCCTCCCTTCCAGTCGCCAACTGGCATGGCGGAACATTTCGGGATTTTTCGCGAGGTGGCAGGGCAGCCTTTCACTTGTGGCTGGCATGCTACTTGGGCCCCCAATTTCCTGCGGTCGGTCAACGGCAAGACCGTGCTTCGGATCCCGCTACCCTCCAGAGTGAGTTGCCATGGCGAGGTTCACTCGTAAGCTGACACTAACCTTGGACAACGCAACTGCCAACTGTCAAATTCTCTAAGGCACTGGTACTCCCACGCATCGACGAAACACAGTAGGCTGCTTGACGCCGGACTCCGATGAGAGGGTGGTCGTGAACCAGACGGGCGGTAGCCCTACCACCGCAAGGGAAGGATTGGTCAGTCTTAAAAGATGTTAGGTGAGACTGTCCAGGATGCGCCGAGCGCTCGGTTCAGGTAAGTGTCTGATGGAACAAATTGCGCTACACGTGGAGGCTCTTTCATGCATCCCAAATGCAGCACGTGTGGTAAATATGGTAAAAAGCCAAAAATATAATTATAATTAGATGGCAAATTTTTAGAATTTTCCACCTTGCTGCCTTTGGAGGCCGATTTCAGTCAAAGTTTTTAATTTAATTATGAAAGCTGAAAGTCTAGCGCATTCTCGATACCTACCTAGGAACCATGAAGTCACCTGTTTAGTTTTTTAATTCAAAGTTGAAAATTTTGGTTGTAATTTACCGAACGCAAATTTTTCACTTTAGACCAACGTTTTCAAAACATTCAACACAGTTACGAAGCTGATATTTTTTTGCATAAAAGTACAACTTATGAAGATTCAGTTGCGAAAAAGAAATCTGGACAAAGCCTTTCTACTTTTATATCTATATTTTTTTTAAGTTGGTCGATAATTCTTAAAAAAATCAGAAAAAAATCCATAGCTCGAAAACTATGAAAAGTCGCGGAACATACATGGGGTGATTTGGATACCCCACGATACGAGGGACCTAAGTTTTATATAGTATGTCAATATCCTGGCCGCTGTATAATAATAGGTGCCTACCGGTATCGGGTAGTTAGGGAGCAATCAAACTCAAGAATACAGTGAATGAAAATATTATTTATTATGGATATTGGTTTTTTTTTAGAATTACAAGTATATTAATACAATAATAATAATACTAAAAAACTGACAACACGCATTTAATGACTATAAATATTACTATAGCCACAATATATTAATTATACATAGGTGTTCTTAATCTAACGATACAGTGTGTCGCAGGAAAAAGTAAGATACGATTTTTTATCACATATATATATATAATGTACTTATCTATGTAAAGCTAGTTGATCGATACATAGACACTTAGTAAACACTGACTGCAAATTTTAGTTAAATAGAACATATTATCATAGAATTATTTGTATTAAATTATTATTAGAAATTATTATAGAAATTTGATTTAAGGTTTTTATGTAGTTTAAATAAAAGATTTTTTTTTATAATAAAATTGAAAACGCAAATTAAATGTTATTTAATGCAACAGTCAAAACATGAATAATATAATCTAAATTATGTTCAGTTGGAAAAAAAACTGACAGTGAAAACATTATCGAATTAATTTTTCATCACCTGAAATAAATACGAATTGTATACGTATCAAAATTATTTTTTGTCACCAATATGAAGCTAGTACATGCATTTTCAGTAGGTACCTTATTTTAATGTTTTTAAAAAGTAACTATCATCATCTTCCTGCCCTTATCCCATGTTACTTGGGTTCGGCGCAACACATATAAAAAACACAAAAAGCATTTTAGGGGAATGGGATGACATATTATAGAGAGTTAACATAATTTTTAAATAAAAATAATTTTCTAAAAAATAATTAGGAAATGCCTAACCGTTCTCAATTATAGGTGCTGTAAGAAAATAATTTTTGCGATTCGTTACACAAATTCAAAGTTTAATAACAAACTAATATCGATCACTACAGCAATGTTAATGGAACACAAACATGACAGAACAATAATTCTTAACTTCATACAATAATTCTTAACTCCGTTATAATATAAAGTGCTCTAGGTAGGTAGTACTAAAGACCTTTATTGTTTGCGATAACGAGTCACCCGTGAACAAATTATGACAGATTTTTCAAGAGCTACTATTATTTTTAAGATTTGATACTATTGTCTATTTTAACATGTTGACTTGACTATATTGCTTGTCGTACGCGATTAACTTTATTCTGAATTAAAATTATCACAATTTCTACAATTCTTATTTTTATTAATTATTACAATTTCTGAATAAAATTATTTTTTTTAAACTACTTTATCTCTTTTTTTTCCCACAGAGTAGTTGGCAGAAACTACAGCACAACATTTTCTAATATTTATTAATTTATCCTATTTCTAATCGTTCTAATAGATAATTAATTAATTTACTGCCGAGGTGACCGTGGACGCGGACGGGTAGTTCTCGAAGCCGCGGCTGGGGTGCGGCTCCGACACAGACCCAGTCACGCACTGATGCGGATCTGGCTGCCCTTGGATGGCAGCCAGACCCGCCATCTTGCCTTGCTAAGATGGCGGATCGCCACGGCAAGCGCTCGTAGCACGCCTCCACCGGCTGCAACAAAAACATCGTCATTGGAGAATCACCCGTCAAAACCAATCACATCTGCCTACAGAAACATACATGTCGGTGTTAGCCCTGGCGAGAGAAATGCCCACCTATATTCGTACGACCTTCTCTTGACGCGAAGCCAAACTTGGCAGCCATCTTGTTTTTCAACAGCGCCTACCAAAGATCGTTGAAGCACTGTAACCATAATAATCAAATTATTTAAAGATAAAGAAGAGAAGCAAAAAATGAAATATTTGGTAGTCGCACGACCTTCTCTTGACGCGAATCCAAACTTGGCTGCCATCTTGTTTTTTCAACAGCGCCTACCAAACATCGTTGAAGCACTGTAACCATAATAATCAAATTATTCACAGATAAAGATGAGAAGCAAAAAATGAAATATTTGGTAGTCGTTCGACCTTCTCTTGATGCGAAGCTAAACTTGGCTGCCATCTTGTTTTTTCAACAGCGCCTACCAAACATCGTTGAAGCACTGTAACCATAATAATCAAATTAAATTATTCACAGATAAAGATGAGAAGCAAAAAATTAAATATTTGGTAGTCATTCGACCTTCTCTTGACGCGAAGCTAAACTTGGCTGCCATCTTGTTTTTTCAACAGCGCCTACCAAACATCGTTGAAGCACTGTAACCATAATAATCAAATTATTCACAGATAAAGATGAGAAGCAAAAAATTAAATATTTGGTAGTCGTTCGACCTTCTCTTGATGCGCAGCTAAACTTGGCTGCCATCTTGTTTTTTCAAAAGCGCCTACCAAAGATATTTGAAGCACTGTAACCATAATAATCAAATTATTCAAAGACAAAGATTAGAAGCAAAAAATGAAATATTTAGTAGTCGTACGACCTTCTCTTGGCGTGAAGCCAAACTTGGCGGCCATCTTGTTTTTACAACAGCGCCTACCAATAGTCATTAATAACCCAAATGATCGTTGAAGCACTGTAACAATAATAATCAAATTACTTATTCAAAGACAAAGATGAAAGGCGAAAAACATAATATTTGGGTTGGTAACGCATTCACTTTTAAGGGCGCCTTCAAAGTCGAAAAGTGCAGCGCGGCAATGTGCTTACCTACTTAATTTGAATTACCTACCTACCCTTATCACAAAACCATATTTAGTATTTTGCTTTGATTAGGTCTAGTTTTTAACGGATTCTTTCAAAAAGGAGGAGGTTCTATGTTCGGCTGTATGTTTATCATTTCATGTTGCTGAGCTGATGATGGAAGGTATAAGTCAGGATCTGATGATGAGATCCCATGAAAAATGTTTGTTCAGCATTATTATCGCCAATTGTTAACCGATTTGGATGATTCTTTTTTTGTATGGAAGAGTATTTTCTTGGACTGGTCCCATTTAAATTTGGTGAAGATCTGATGAAAGAACTTCGGAGGTAGGCAACGGAACTCTTCAATAATTGATAGCAAATGGATCGGGATTTCTGAAATCGCATGTCTGTTGATTGTTTACACCAGTTCATAACATAACATCACGCCGGCACGCTGTGTTTGTGGTTTCACTTTTAGCTGTACCTGCGTACCACAAAAAGTGAAAAATAAAAAACTTTTTTACAAAAAAATAAAACCGACTTCCAAAAAAGTTTTCTGTGTCACAACTACCGGTGACATCATTGTCCCTTTAGCTTGTAAATTCCGATTTTTTGTTTTTCAATAAAGTAACTGTTTTTTCAGTTTGCCAAGTTATTTGCTTTTAAAATGTGGAAGAAGTTTCCAAAAGATTCTGAAAAGTTTCTTTACATTTATGGTGAAATTATTTTTAAAACGCAAAAAATAAATAGGTACGTACCTCTGCGCGATCAGTAAAAAAAAAATGTGAGCTTTTGAGAATTTTGGGATTTTTTAATATCAATAAAGGGATAGTTTAGTACTGAAGTAGGTAATAAGTGTGCCTGTATTAGAACCACCTGAAAACTTCAGTTTCGCCTCAAAGCTCCACTTCAAAATCATATTGCAGAAAAACTGTATGTGTCTCAATAATTCTAATTTCAGTTCTGTAATACCTATTAAAACATTTCTGTAGGTACCTATGTAATTAGTTAAAAATATTCTTGTGACATAAAAAGTGTTTTTTTGTTGACCAATAATTACTTAGGGCGTCGCTAAGTGCCTCACGGCAGCAGCGTCACAGCAGTGCGGCTGCCGCGCGTTTGTTATTTGTATGGATTAACAAAGCAGCGCGACAGTCGCGCTGCTGCTGCGCGGCACTTAGCGACTAATTTGAAGGCCCCCTTAAATCGAAATATTTTTAATAACAGTGAATGCTAAAATATGCTTCCTGAATAAAGGAAAAAAAATACGTCTCGCCAGTACACAGATAAACCCTGTGAGGTCTACGGTGTATGGAAAAAATCAAGTGTAACGGTAGATTAATTCCTTTGGAAATAAACATATACTTAATAATAATAAACAAAGTCGATGCAGTCCTGATGTCGTATGGGGCAGTGGAGGACGGTCCTTCGCTATCCAGGATGTCGACAGACCCAGGCAAACAGCGAACCGATAAGGATCGAGCGTGGCATATTTCACGATGACAGTCTGAGTCAGTACATTGCTGGCGGATTCGGGCCAAGGTTACCGGTTGAGAAGAGGGGTCAGGTCATATCGCATCTCCTTTACATGGATGACTTGAAACTGTTTGCTTTTAACAACTTGCAACTGATGAAGCTACTGAAGGTAACAGAAACCTTCAGTAGCACCATTAGGATGGAATTTGTTTTGGACAATTGTGCGGTCATGCAAGTAAAGCGAGGGGAGATTATGGAGTCCGTGGGAACCCAGCTCTCGGATTCCATACACCTTAGGTCCTTCTCTTCAACCGAAATTTACAAGTATTTGGGTATGTCGGAGGCGTTAGGTATCAATGCTGTTGATATGAAACAATCGTAGAAGGAGCGCTTCTTTGGCCGCCTTAATAAAGTACTTAACAGTCTTTTATCAGGTGGAAACAAGGTGCGAGCCTTCAACGGTTGGGTCACGCCGGTTTTAATGTACTCTTTCGGCATACTCAAATGGACTCAAACGGAACTTGACGCCTTGGATAGGAGGGTACGCTCACTGCTTACCGCAAATCGGATGCATCACCCACGGTCATCGGCGATGAGGACTATTGTTGCCAATAAGCCTTATATAGTGGTGATAGGTCTATCACCACCAACAATCATTGCGCGACGCTCTAGTCCCTAGTGACGAGATCCTCGTGAAGTCTGAGAAAGATAAACAAACAAAGAGTCTTGACTTGGCTCGCGAGATTGTCGACATGTGGGATGTGAACACAGCAGTCTTTGTGCCGATAGGTGTGACGGCCAATGGCATAATTGCCAAGAGCCTCGATCAACATCTCAAGAGGCTCTCGTTGGGCAGCTGCATCAAGGGCTTGATCCAGAAAGCAGTACTCCTGGACACGGCGCGCATCGGTAGGAGGTTCCTCTCTCAGGAGCCCTGAACATCGGTAGCTTGGACTCTGTTCCTGATACCGGTGGGCTACTATATTTTATATTTTTAAATGTAATTTTTTTGTTTTTTATAGAAATATTTAAATATGTAAAGTTTATGTATACGTCATATATGAATAATAAATGGAATACTAATAAATATACATACACAAATCCACAAGGCACATTTGTGGCGAACTGTTGGACAGTAGCGACCCCACGGACCTGATCTCCAGGGAGAAGTCTTGTTCCTCATTTCCGGCTTGCCTTTATTGGCTGGCCGGAGTGAACACTGACGAGGAACAGAGCTCCCACCTCTTTCTTACTTTAATCGGCCGGTATAAGTGGAGATTCGCAAGAGCAAACGTGCTCGGGAGAAGAATGTATTATAGGTAATCTAGTAAGATGCTGGTAGGGATCTTGACCGTACTTCCTGGATTGTCCTGATAGCCGTGGTATACCTCTCCACTCCTCTAGAACCTCAGGGGTTGCGAGTTGGCTTCGGCCCCTCGTACGCCTACCAAAAGACCATACAGGGACCCGAGAAAATGAAAAACATAACCCTAATAAAGAGGAGCTCGTGGCTAGATAATAACAGCCGCAAGGGTCGATCTTCAAGGTTAAGCAACGCTTGCCAAGGTTGGTCTGTGGATGGGTGACCATCTTAACTACCGAGTTTTCTCCGTGTCTCGAAAAGCACGTTAAGCCGTTGGTCCCGGCTGTCATTTGTAGATCTTTGGCAGTCGTTACGGATAGTCAGAACCCAGTTAATCTGACTCCAGTCTTGCCATGAAGTACCATGTTACCCAGTTACTGGGTTTAGGAGGTCTGGTAGGCAGCCGCTTCGCATAAAATACTGGTACTCAGCTAAATCCGGTTTGACTGGAAGCCGACCCCGATATAGTTGGGAAAAGGCTAGGCAGATCTTGATGATGAACCCTAATAAAATCTAGCCTCAAGAAACTATGCATTGAACTTAAAAAAAAATAGTACCTAAGTAGTTGTTAGGCAGGATATCTACTGACCATTTTATATCTTGCCACTAATAGCGAGATATACCTACCCACTCACCTGAATCCGTAGGACCTTCTTTTGGCACGATGCCAAAATTGAGCGCCATCTTCTTTTTCAAAAGAGCCACCCAAAAAGATCGTTGAAGTACTGTAACATCAGGTACCTGCTTGATTATCATATTATTCAAAGACGAAATTTATAAGCGATTCTTAATTTTATATACCTACTTATTTATTTATGAAGCAGCAAGTGTAGTGTTCGGGTTACACTTTGAGAAACTAATTAGGTAGGTATTGTTTATTAACTGTAAGTAAAAGTGACAGTATGCTCTTCCTAAATCAAGCCTCGAGAATACTAAGAGTGAATTCAATCAAAAATAGATTTTATGCAGTTACTATAGAGACCTGCAGACCATCACATTCTTGCTGTCATCTTATAACAAAGCTGAGGAATATCTAAAAACATAGATACCTATATTATGTTTTTTCAGATGTTTTATCTAATGTTGGGCGTACTTAATTATGTTTTATTGTTAAAATGTAGGACGGCTCGAATAAGGACAATGAAAGTGCATTATTCAATCGCATAAAAAGCGGCTATATAGGTAAATACATAAGTAGAAAATAATGAGTGTTCGACTGTTTAACTGTAATTGTTTGTGTAAGTATATCACCAAGTATACCAATGCGTATTAAAATATATTTATTTACCATTCAAATGGATATCTTGAAGTCTCCAATAGCAGCAATGCTATAAAAAGATCCTTGGCAGTTTTGCAGGAACATCAGGAAATCCTTCTAGGTTTGCGCCAATATAAGGTCGTCTGTCATCATCATCTGTAGCCGCAACAGTTGTACATAGCTACTTCTGGTATTGCACCACAACAATTATCAGGAATGCTCTCATAGGTACCTCTAGAGCACAGCTATTACGTCCCAAGATGCGATCTTCTTGTATGGCGCCTCGTCTGCGCGTAGGTCTTGTGTTATTCCGTCACAGTATCAGTAGGTACATGATCTATTTATACTTAGGGCTAGAAATTTATAATCAATTCAAGATTTCGTAATCGCGATATCTTAATTTATCAATAATTAACAGCACCTTTCTGCTTTACAACTTTATATGTATATATTAATAAACACTGATTAATAAACACGACTTTATATCTAGGTATATTAATGAATAACAAACTATATGGAAGAAGTGGAAGAAGAACAATTAGGTACCAGAAATATTCATTCTTTCAAATAGAACAAAATTGAACGTTCATCTAATATTTAGTGCACGTATCAGATAATTAACAGATGGAAATGAAAATTTCAATTGATGAAAGAAATTAATATAAATTTCAACTTAAATATTATTTTCATAATAATTCCACACGGTATCGACTTTCATATTGTTTTAAATCAAAAGTGTAAATATAAGTTTTAGTTTTATATGTTAACTATCTAAACGACTATTTTCAAATACATTATCTATACCTTATTTATGATAGTGATAGCGATGAAATAGTCATAAGTTAGGTAGTTAGGTAAGTTCATAAATTAACTCTATATACACAATATAAAGGCTCCGTTCGTTTGTAGGATTTAAGTTTTATGAATACCTACGAGGTATTTTTTTCATGAAAATTTGTATAAGGTACCTACAATTAAAATAAAGCGAGGAACACACTGGTTCTACCTACACAACGTATGCAACGCTTTTGTATCCTATCGTATGTTGCGCTGCATACGATAAGTGTGTTTCTATTGCATAATTTTTCATATAAAATCAAGAGCCCAATATAATAATGCGTTGCATACGTTGCGTACGTGGGACCAGTTTTACAGGCCCCAACAATCCAAGCTAGTAAACGTTGGTAAAAACTCGAATATTTTCGTCGATCCCAAGACTAGGGCCGACTGTTCGGTCCCAATTGTAGGCCAGGTGGTGTCATTAGGTAGCAGTAGGACACTAAGTTCTGCTCAAACTGTGGCGAATACCTACCTCGCAGAATGCGGTATGGAAGCGTTGGAAGCAGACGCGCCGATTGTGATAGCTTATTTAGCTTTGCTTGGCTTATAAGAGTAAAGCTGCTCAAGTGCTTCATGTGCGGTATTCGTCTCATTTTGGAAGAGCTTTATGGCTAGATGTTTTACAGGTCAAGGTAAGTTTACCATCGACAACGGAAGTTAACATATGCATTTAACATGAATCTAATACACGGAATGTTATAAGACAGTAGGTATTATAAGGATTCTAGTTCAGATTTCCACATACACATGATTGAAGACGGCTTTGATAACCAGATCGATTGTACAAGCATCCTTTTTTAAATATTTTATTAGGTAAATTAAGTCTAACTTATCTCAGGGCTGAACTAACATGTATGTTTTAGATACTTAATTTGTACTGTTTCCATCATTTTGTATGAAGTTGCGACGAAAACAAAATAATTAGTCTTAGAAAAAGGTACCCTATGGTACTCTTACAAGGGGAACAGAAAATATGAGCGGAGTTTCTTACCGCTTACCTAGACTGTGAAATAACTATACCTACTAAACTGATAGGTAAGAACGTTACCAATAAATAGTTAATTCACTGTTTTAGTGTACCTACCCAGAATATTAAGTTAAATACTAAACATAGCTATAATACAATATATACAGGAAGTCTTTAGAGAAGAACAATTTGCAGGCGGGCTGTATGTTTCCGCTTACAAAGTGTCCACCCCCAGACATGTCTCTGAGCCTATCCGCAGCCTCGCTCATATAGAACGAGGTGGCGGAATGGTTCAGGATGGGGGTCCAGATTGATTTTCAAAGAGTATTACCATTCTTTCAAAGTTTCTCTCTTGGACGCCTTGGACCATTCCGCCGCCCCTTTGCAGGCGGAGGCGGCGGAATGGTTTAGGGTGGTGGTAATTCCTGCCAGCTAATGAGCAGAACCGTTCTCACGCAAATTAGTGTGTGAGAACGGGTCACCGTCCCTGAGCGGGCAGAAACTAGCTTAAGAAGCTAATCATTCGCAGTGGTAGACGCTGAAGCGAGTCAAGGAGTCTCGTCACCCTGACCTGATCCATGTCAAACATATGCAAATGGTCCTCCTCGCGACACTACGCAAGATTGTGAAATTTTGATAAAATCGTTATTCTCTTTGGAAGTCTACCTGGACTATTACCCTGCACCGTTTCGCCGGCTCTACCTGCAAAGAGCCGGCGGAACAGTGCAGGGTAGTGGATGTCGTAGAGGTGGACAGTTAGCAGACGGGAGCGCTGGAGAGGTTCAGCCCTTCCCGAGCTGTTCCTGTCACTCGCTTGCAAAATGTCCATCCTCTTGACAACTCCTGAAACTTTCCGTGATCTTTTTGCACTTTGAGGTGGCGGAATGGTCCTGGGAGATCTTCATATTATTATCTTTAGTCCATTTCATGCACACTCTGGGCTTTCCCGCTTTGGTGGTCGCAGTCTGAGTAGCTGGCGCCACCTGCGAAACATCCAGGGCGACTGTAACTGCTCTACTATCGTCCCTAATGTCTAGTGTGTCTGTTGGTTCGGCTGTAGTATTTTTATCGGGGAGCAACCGCCTGCTCAGTCCTCCACTGGCGATGCATCGGCCACAGGTGCGCCTCGGCGCTTGCCCTCGGGTAGCGGTCCTATACATTTACTCTTTGACTTAGTCTCCATATTAAATGGGTTTCCAGAACCACGTTAGCCACGCCAGTAATCTCTCATTCGTGTGTCCGCCCCCCCGTGATTAGATGGTCATCAGGACGTGTGGTTGTTTAGGGAATACATGTAAAGGACTAATATTAATGCTAACTAATACTGAGACTAATATTATTATTAGTCTTAATATTAGTTAGCATTAATAGGCTTTGTAACTACTCGTATAGACACTTGACAATACTATAAAACGCTTTTCTAGAGTAGACAGTAAAGTATTCGATATATATGATTTTCTAACTACCTTGCAAAAGTCCGCACCTCTACACCACTACAGTGACAGGTGTGAGGTGGTTTTCCTTTAAAAGCCACGTGTCTCGAGCAATTTCTGAAATTACGTAATTTTAAATTTTCTATTTATTTTTCCACTTTTGGACAGACAATGAAATTACCTAATTTTAAATTTTCTATTATATTTTCCACTTTTGAACATCCAATGGTTTCTAAGTTATATGATAAAAAACCTAAACTAGCCAAAAAGTCCCTTTCAATGATTCCCCTTTGTAAGCCCACGTTTTTTTTCTGGGTCCAAACTCTTTGTCTCAAAACTGTGAAAAAGTAATGTCCTTGTCATATTTTTTTTTAAGCATAAGTATTGTGAATATTTCTACTAACGAACATGATTATTTTATCATGTGTACGATGTAACAACCATGTTGGGAGTTTTATATAAAACAAGTGTTCGCGACGAAGCGTTTAGTCCCCCTAAACGACGCCGCTGAGCCGAGGTCCGTACCCCACAGGGGGTGCCCTCAGCGAGCGGAGTTCTAATAAATATAAATTTTGTAGCCTCGGCTGGGGGCCTTAAATTCTAGAGGCCCACACAGGCAAGTCCGGTTCAGTAGTTGACAACCCTCTAGGGTGGAAACTGCGAGTGGCCATCGACAAAAAAAAAAAAAGAAGCGTTTAGTATTGTATAACTCGCGTACACAAAAGCACATGTATAGAATAAGCTTATGTATTTGATAGTTAAGAGCTTATGTACTTTCATAGTTATAGTTTCATGGCTATGTAACTTACTAAAAGCATATATTTTGTCGTTTTCCCCGGACACATAAGATGTTCTTGGGGAACTTATTTTCTTTAAAATAAATAGATAGGTAGGGCTACACATTTCCCCTACACATTCCTGGTAAACCCTAAAAGGTATGGTTTTGATGGTTGGTAAAGGTCAAAGGTAATGAAGGTACACAGGTATTGAACATTTCACACATACCTACACAGGACAGTTACTCAAAGGTATTTGGGTGGATAGCAAAAAAAACACCATTTACAGACCTTCATTTACTAGACATACAGAAAATCTAGATATATAGGCTTCAAATAATAGGCACTAGAAGCCTGGCACTGAGCCCTATCCAGATATATACACATCTTTATGGTCAGGCAAGGCATAAAGCCGCAAATTAGGAAAATATAAAAGCATAGATTTTTTCCCCGTCCGGCTTCAAAAGTTGCAAAGTGGCAGAAGAAATATAGAATTTTTAACTAGAATCAAAGTATTCGCGAATTTTCCCTTAAACCACTAGCTGCAGTGTTTATCAAATTCCTGCATATTATTTAACCCTTGTAAGCGTACCCAATCTACCCCGAAGACAGCAAGTAAATAGCAAGAAAGAAGAACGTTGCACGCGTGGTACGGGGAACCTCAGTACCCCCGGTACAGGACGTCAGTGCGGCTGGACGCAGTCGGGTGGTCACAGTTCACATCAAAGGATTAGAAGAAGGATTTTGACCCGTCCGAGCCAAACATCCGTATTCCGCATCTTGTTTCTAAACAGTCTGTCATTTGGTATCCGTTCCCGAATCAACCCTTCAAGAATCAACCCTTGAACACTCACCCCGAAGCGGATCCGAAGCTAGCCGTCAATAGACGTTCCTGTGAAGACGTCTCAAGATCAGCATCTTGGTTCATCGTGAGGACTACCCTTGAAGAAAAACTACCCTTCAGGAACCAACCCTTGAGGACTCACCCCGAAGCGGATCCGAAGCTATTCATCAACATACGATCCTGTGAAGACGCCTCAAAGTCAGCATCATGGTTCATCGTGAGGACTATCCCTTGAAGAAAACTACCCCTCAAGAATCAACCCTTGAGGACTCACCCCGAAACTTTGGACTTTGAAAATTTTCCTTAAACACTGAAGGATTACAGAATTTTGGATTTTGAGAAAATTTGGAATTCAACCTGGACTTGGGAAAGTTTTTGAAGATCAAACCTGGGACTTAGAAAAGTTTTGAGGATTCATCCAAGAACTTAGAAAAATATTTTGATTGAACTCGAGACTAAGAAAAATTTTTTGAAGATAGAACCTGGGAATTTTGATCATCCGAACATAGAATATTTGAACATCGATCGGGATTTTTTGAAGATTTTGGTCATTGAAAATTTGAAGAAGATTCTACACTTAGAAAATTTAGATCGACTCGGGACTTGGACATTGAAGATTGGAGACTTTGAAGAATTAACCGAGGACATAGAAACCGTTAGAGAAAAACTTTAGTTCAAGTTTTACTGAAGCCTTATCCAGGGACATAGAACAGTTTGAAGAATCGACTTGAGGATTTGAATCATGCCGATCACGAGGTCACAAGGCAAGACACCTGAGGCGTGGGTAGTGGACCTGAACAGGGAACCAACCGAGAGAGCTCCCGTCATCCGACACCAGTTACCGCCGTGTTCACCAACCACGACTGAGGGAACACAGCCGTTGCAGTCACGCAGCGAAGAATCGTCTTCACTCCGCTCCAGTTGAACAAGCGGAGCGAACAGAGGCTCCAGCAACCTCAAGAATTGAAACGCCTTCAGATAGCACACTGAAGCCGACAGATAGAACATACAGCCGAATCCTACCGACGACTACCCGGGGTGAGGCCCGTATCGAACGTAGCAAGCCACCGTCGACCGTAGAAAGAACGACGTGGTTATAGAAGAGTCACAAAGGCACACGAAGCCTTACTCAAGATTAAATTTGAGCTTGCACAATTAGCACTTCAGAGAGCCGAACAAGAATCTGACGACGAATATATAGAAGATAGAAACTCGAACGACGATTACGTGTGTTCCTGGCTGGAAGAGGCACCTGAACCAGTTCCTGATCAGAGAGAGACCTACGCCGCCGAGGGAGACATCCGTAATAAAAAAGATAGAAGCTGCGAGCAGCAACCGTCTCCCCCTGTGGACTCCGTACCGATAGTGGACTCTCGTCGAATGCAAGTACCGGAACTAGAGCCGAAAGTCGATGAAGTGACTAAACAGATAGCACCACCGAAGAAAATAGAAGACGACGGGGAAAACAGATTACGGCCGTTCATAACGGACCTTACAGCAGCTATAGCATCGCTAGCTGATAGAAAAACAGAACAGAATTCTTCCTCGGCGTCGAAGGTCATCATGACTTTACCGAACTTAAGTGGTGCACACACAGAATGGTTGTCGTTTCGAGCCATTTATGAAACAACTCGAAAATATTTCAACGATGTCGAGAATACAGCAAGGCTCAGAAGGAGTCTCCACGAACGTGCACTTGAAACAGTGAGCTCAGAACTCATCGGACATGCAAGACCAGACGACATTATGAAGGAACTGGAGCTGCAATCCGGAAGACCGGATTTGATAGCGCAAGCCGAAACAGATAGATTGCGCGGACTGACACGTTGCAGCGAGAATCCAAAAGATATTTGCACGTTTGCAAGCCGAGTGAGATGTGCCATCGTTACATTGTGAGCACTGAAGAAAGATCACTATTTGATCAATGCCGAACTAATGTGAACCTTGACTGAGAAGTTACCAAACTCTATTCGAGTTCAATGGTACCGGATATACATGGAGAAGTACCAGTCGCTGCCTGACCTTTCGTTGTTTAGCGAAAACATCACCGAACAAGCTCGCTTCTGCAGCGCCTTTGCTCCCGCCGAGAACATCAACGCAACAAAGGGACACACAAACGTACAGACACACTGACAAACAGACGTACTACATATAGAACGTGACTGTCGGAAGTTCAAAGAAGGCAACAGCGACAAGAGATGGGAGCTTAGCAAAGAAGCTCAACTTATGCTTTCGTTGTATGAAGTTACGACTAGAGCGGCACCAGCGCAAACCGAAAAGGTGTGGCATCAAGGGGTGTACAGCCACGCACAATTGGCTACTTCATTACAACAAGAAGCCCGCTGAAGTGGCCGCCGAAAAGCCGGAGATCCTCGAACTACAAGACACCAAAGAAGTGGTTGCCAGCTCGCGAACGTCGTCGAGTCATGCCTACCTCAAGATGGTGCCGGTCCTAGTGATTGGACCGGCGGGAGAGGCATCCACGTTTGCTCTTCTCGACGATGGATCAACCGTATCATTGATCGACGAGGACCTTGCCAGACAAGTTGGAGCCGAAGGCCGCATCGACCCACTGAAGATTGGTGCGATCGGTGACACCATGATCGATACTCTTTGCTCACGTAGAGTCAAAGTAGCGCTCGCGAGCCAGCTGAAAAACAGGGTGCCATTCAGTGCGCGCACCATACCGATGCTCAACCTCAGGCCGCAAACCGTCAGAGAGGAAGATGTCACACACTGCAAGCATCTCAGTGAATTGAAGCAACAGCTGGTTTACGAAGTCGGCGCGCCCAAGATTCTGATTGGCCAAGATAAGTGGCACCTACTGTTAGCCAGTAAAGTAAGAAGAGGCCCGAAACACCAGCCCATAGCGTCACTCAAGACTCTGGGATGGACTTTACATGGCGCGCACACTAGAATATTCGGTCAGCAGGTGCACTACGTGAACAACACAGCATCAAGAGATGAAAACCTTGATGAACAGCTCCGTGAATACTTCGCATTAGAATCACTAATAGTCAACCCTCAACTTCCAAAGTCTGATCCTGAAAAGAAGGCAAAGACATCTTGAATCGACACACCAAACAGTTAGAAAATGGGCAACAATGCAAACAGCAAAATAATTTGAAATGCCCGATAGTTATGGGACAGCTCACAAGCGGCTTGTCTCTATAGAAAAAAAACTCGATAGAAATCCAACTCTTCGAGATAGATATACAGAACAGATGGACTCGCTCCTACAGAAAGGGTACGCTGAGAAAGCGCCCAAAAATAGTACACCAGGAAGAACCTGGTACCTACCTCATTTCGATGTCTTCAACCCAATGAAGCCAGAGAAGTTCCGTATAGTACACGACGCCGCAGCCAAATCGAATGGATTGTCTTTGAACGACTTCCTACTCACAGGGCCAGACCTGTTATAGTCGCTGCCCGGCGTCATAATGAGGTTTCGCAGACACCACATAGCCATTTCCGGTGATATTACCGAAATGTTTATGCAGGTGAAAGTCCGACAAGAGGACAGAGGTGCCCTCCGATATCTGTGGAGAGGCAATAGAAGAGATTGAGCCCCCGACGAATCTCGAATGACGTCAATCATATTCGGCGCGGCCAGCTCACCGTGCACAGCTATATTCGCGAAGAATTGGAACGCGAAGATGCACATAGAAAAGCATCCAGAAGCAGTTGAAGCCATCATTCATAACCATTACATGGATGACTATCTGGATAGCTACAGAACCACAGAAGAGGCGACGCGCATAGCAAAAGCGGGGAAAAAGATACACCATCAGGCCCGTTTCGAAATTGAAAAAAGGGTATCGAGTGACATCAGCGTCATAGAAAACATAGAGCCGTCGCAAACACAGACAGAGGTCGTCAATATCGGCGACATAGAAAACATAAAAAATATACTTGGTTTAATCTGGAGACCAAGTGCAGATACGCTAGGTTTCAACCTGACTCTAGCGCGACTACCGAGTGGCGTCTTAGAAAAAGACGTGGGCACAAAGAGAGAGGCACTCAAAATAATTATGTCCTTGTATGACCCGCTTGGCCTAGCCTCAACAGTTACAGTACGCGCCAAGCAAATACTCTAAGAAGCATGGAGTAAAGGAGTCGACTGTAATCAGTCACTCGATACAAACACCATACTCACAGAAAAACACCCTCACGAAGAGGTTTTGTCCACACTGTGGTGTGAAGGCAGAGTATACGGTAAACAGCCGCCCGCTGACAAATGTATCAGCCGACAGCGATGACGACGAATCCATCACGCCGAACCACTTCCTACTCGGTGGTTCGGCCAGACTGCCATTACAGTTCACCGAGCAAGACGTCGACAGCAAGAAACACTGGCGGCGCTCACAAGCGCTCGAAGACCAGTTCTGGCGCCGCTGGGTGAGGGAGTACCTACCTGAGCTCCAACACCGGCGGGAGCCCCACAGCCGTGGCCCTGGTCTGCAGGTGGGCGACCCTGTGCTCATCGCAGACGGCCAGCTGCCTCGCAACACGTGGCCGCGAGGCCGCATCACCGCAGTGTTCCCTGGGGCGTATGGAGAGGTCCGGACCGCTGAGGTGCGCACATCTGGCGACACTCTTAAGCGTCCGGCGAAGAGGCTGATCCCGCTACCGAAATGATCCAGAGCGTCGGAGCTACGGGCCGGAGCGACGGGCGTCGCGTCGGCAAGCTTCGAGGCAACAGTCGCCGGGGCGAAGAGCGTCGTTTCGAGGCAACAGTCACCGTGACAACGGGCGTCGCAGCTACAGTCGTCGCTCACCGGCGAGATGCAGCGCCGCGCCGACATCACAACGAATCGTCACTGCGCTGCACGGAGAAATGTTCGCGACGAAGCGTTTAGTATTGTATAACTCGCGTACACAAGAGCCCATGTATAGAATAAGCTTATGTATTTGATAGTTAAGAGCTTACTAATGTACTTTCATAGTTAGTTTCATGGCTATGTAACTTATTATAGCATATATTTTGTCGTTTTCCCCCGGACACATAAGATGTTCTTAGGGAACTTATTTTCTTTAAAATAAATAGATAGGTAGGGCTACACATTTCCCCTACACATTCCTGGTAAACCCTAAAAGGTATGGTTTTGATGGTTGGTAAATGTCAAAGGTAATGAAGGTACACAGGTATTGAACATTTCACACATACCTACATAGGACAGTTACTCAAAGGTAATGGGGTAGATAGCAAAGAACCACCATTTTACAGACACCTTCATTTACTAGACATACAGAAAATTTGGGCATTTAGGCTTCAAATAATAGGCACTAGAAGCCTGGCACTGAGCCCTATCCAGATATATACACATCTTATGGTCAGGCAAGGCATAAAGCCGCAAATTAGGAAAATGTAAAAGGACAGATTTTTTCCTCTTCCGGGTTCCTGACCTTATAGTACTTCTAAATATAGAATTTTTAACTAGAATCAAAGTACTCGCGAATTTTCCCTTAAACCACTAGCTGCAGTGTTATCAAATTCCTGCATATTATTTTACCCTGGTAAGCATACATCCCTCACCCCAATCTACCCCGAACACAGCAAGTAAATAACAAGAAAGAAGAACGTTGCACGCGTAGTACGGGGGCCCTCAGTACCCCCGGTACAGGATGTCAGCGCGGCTGGACGCAGTCGGGTGGTCACAGTTCACATCGAAGGATTAGAAGAAGGATAGACCTACCCCATCACACCCCCGTTCCAGTCGATCACGCCCATCCGGTACAACAAGTAAATTATCTTGTCCGGACCATTATAAACAGCTACTTCTTTAAAATACACAGTTTTCGACACCTGAAAACCATCTACATCGATAATGAACTTTATGTTTTCTAGATCCATTTTATAAAAACTACTATTCCAGATGAATTACAAGTGAAAAATTATTAAAAAACGTAACAATCGTTAACAGCACAAAATTTAAATAGTAGTACACCACACCCGCTATTGTGACTGTTCTTAAGTTACCCTAGGCTGATAAAATGTTCGATTTCCTAAATTGTACTAAGTTTTGGTCCTCCCAGAAGGGAGGAGAGCCAGGCCTCGCCTTCCGCCTGGCTCTGTAGAGCCCGACAGCAAACTAGACACTCTTCCACCGAATTGTACAAAATGAATTCCCGAAACTACTGCCTTGTCTAACTTTTGAGGCTAAGGACAAGGAAGGGATACAAAGTGAAGTTAGTATTGTATATATTCACGGTTAGTAATACATAAGTAAAACAATAAAAATATGAAGCTACAGAGACTAGATGGCTGCAAATTACATATCGATGAAAGCGGAGACAAGTACGTTACGCTTGCGCTTAATAAATACATGGTTTACTTCTAAGTTAATATATATCATTATTTTTGCAATAGGACTATATAAGCCCCTTTCGTGACATGGAGCAGTTGCCTCGTTATACACGTTGTGTCGTCAGACCTAACCGCACAGTACCACTATTTGAATACTGTAACGTATCCAACAGATCACGTTCCTGGAACTATAGATAAATGTCTTTCACAATTCCAGACAGACCACCCTAAGCCCAAGTGCCATTGAGGTGGAAATGGAACACCGTGGTGGTTTTAGTCAGTAAGAGTCTGACAGACCCCTCCGTCCAGGATTTACCCCGTTAAAAAAAATTTGGCCAGGCCCATCTCCCCAGCATCTAATGCATTTGAGCAGACGGTGGTACTGGTGCGAGCTATGTCTAAACTGCTACCGGTGGCATTGGGCAGGCCCTCACTGGCCTCTTCACGCCTCTATCTTGACACCACGCATGTATTGTAGGAATTGTGGTGTCATAAATCTTTCGGAAGTCAGGCGTTCTATTAAGCTCTGTATGGCACGCGCCTTAATACTGCGCACATACTCCAGCTAATATCCAAGCGGGCGGAGCTCCTACTCTATCCCTTTAGGCAGTGTGTCCGCGAATGGTTACTATCCACTGGCACTGCGCTTCACTGGAAGCGTATAGGCAAACCAGGACAGACCGTTCTCCCTCTCCATGTCGGCAAGGTACCGCTAGACCACCCTATACTCGCCCTCACTTTCGGGCAAGAACTGAGTGCCTTCCTGATAAGAGGGTATTCGGTGGGTGGCCCAGCTCGGCTCTCACCGCTCTGAAGTGAGCGGTACAATCTGGGAGCCTCTCCACTAATAGCGAAGGGTACCGGGGCAACTTCTCCTTAGTCGCACCTGCCGCGGTGGGTTTTCCTCCATCGGCACTGGTGGCACTTATGGTAACGCCGTCGGTGGTCGGTGCGGGCGAAAGGCGCGCCATGTCGACGGTAGCAGACTGCCCCCCTTCTCCCCCGCGTGAAATGCGCGGACGTGCTGCGGTAGTGGCGGGCCAAGGCAAGAACGTTTATCCTATGCGACTGCCTCGTCGACAGGACGAACGGGCGAACAATATTGATGTCATAAATAACGCCCTAATGCAAGTCCAAAATTAGTTCACGGCGAATAATTTGGTTATTAATGAAAAGAAAACGAAATATCTATATATAAGATTTGCATTACCAGATGTCATATATAATGATTGTGACATAGTGCTTTTGAGTTTGGGTAGATCCGGAGAAAACTGGCTGTGACGGACAAGCAGACAGACGGATAGACAGACACCCGAGTGAGCCTATAAGGGTTCAGTTTCTTACGGGTGTTCGGAAACCTAACAAAACGAACATCCGGGGCTTAACTTTTTACGGAATACTTGCCTACATTTTAACATACCCTGCCTACATGTTAACGGCCAAAAATCATTTTTTAGAATGATTGTACAGTTAGCCTAATTTTCAGCGTAATTTGCCTGGACTTTTAGCTCATAAACCCGTCAAAAAACGTTAATCAAACAGTTGAGGCATAAATAACAGGCAATATTCAACTGGCTAAACTACACAATTGGGCTTAGCTCATGTTGCCATGCTGCTCGATATTCTGCCGTTCTCAGCAACACCGAGGTGTTGAGCCGTTGGACCTGTAAATAAAGAAATCGATTAGTACGAGACATTACGGGCTTACATCAATAGAGAAGTTCTTACCTGTAGTCCGTGGAAGCAGCTAAGGTAGACGTGGGAGTAAGCAATGAAACGCACGAATAGGTTACAACAGCAGTACGGTTTATTTAAAATTAATACAAAATTCTTAAGTACAGTGGCGGAGAAAATGTACTCTCCCATTCTGAGACGTTTTGGGGAGGTGCTGAACACTTTTACATAATTAATTGATAGTTACTAAGTTGCTTATTTAAAAGATTTACTCATCATGTCAGTCCGATTGACTGGCTTCTGACTATTCGTAACGACTGCCAAAGACCTACAAATGACAGGCGGGACCAACGGCTTAACGTGCTTTCCGGGGCACGGAGGAAACTCGCTATGTTAAGATGGTCACCCATCCACAGACCAACTTTGGCAAGCGTTGCTTAACCTTGAAGATCGACCCGTGCGGCTGTTATTATCCACGACCTCCTCATTTAGCTCCTTATTTAATAGATTTACTAACATTACTTAATTTTAACAATTAGATCTGAATTGGAAAATACATCTAGTTAATTTGTGTAGTACGAGGATATAACCAACAAAAAAACAGCTATTACAACTTATCACGCACATAAAGAATCCATCTTACGATACGGGCTCACTTTTTGGATGCACACGCATTCAGCACGAATAGACACAGAGCATTTATCTATTTTTTTATAATATTTTTATGGTTAGAGCCATTTGTGATATCCGTCCTGACGAGATATGTAAAGTTTTCTTTAAATAGCTAGGTATATTACCACTTCCATCACTTTACATTTACGATATATCTGTACCTATTTATGCTTATAATAATAAGGGACTGTTTAAAAAAGCCTATCAAATGAACTCTCGGAATAAAGATCCATGTAGACTTGTATTGCAAGATACTCCTAAATCAGCCAAGTGTGGGAAATGTTTCCTAGTCATGTGTATACGCATTGTTATATACTATTAACTCATTTAAAAACAATCTTCAAATGGCTTAAAGAACACATTATGTTTTGGGATATTAAAGATTTTTTAACAAATAACTATAAATTTTTGGACATTTATGCGGATAATGTTGAAATAAAACTATTACATTACTGTAGGTATTGACCTTATATCCGTGACATTGAACAACAATTACATATAATATTTTGCATGCGACTAAAACATTATCCTGCATAGCTAAACATGTAGACTTAATATAAATACTTTAATTTACCTAGACCGTGTTAGGGCAATACCATGTTTTGGGCCAATTATCTTAAAACAAAATTTATAACACATTTCGTCTTTTAATCCAATGATTTCAATTTTTTAATCGTATCACAAGTTTTCTTGTAGGTACACATTTCCGTTTCTATATAAAAAAAATATTACAGGGTGAATTTTTAACGAAACCGAAACTATGAGGAATATCGATTTTGATTTTGTTGAAAAGCAAAATGCAGCATTTGATTTTTGAAAAATCGTTGTTCCTGCTTAGGAATCGAACTGGTTGATTTTGAAAAATAAACATACCACCCTGTATTATTAGGTACACCATCCGAAAGTATCACTTATGAGAATCAAATTCTGGGAAGTAATAATACATAGCAAAGGAAAGAGCTCATTACTTATTAGTTTTTCATTACACTGGCAATTTCTAGGACAGTGCATGCGTTCATTATTTTGTTTAGAACTTTCTGAGTAGTTGTTCGCCTAGAGTTTTGAGTTTTGTCAGGAGTCTGAAGAACGTTAAAAATGTCGGGGAATCCAGACGAATCCCGACCATATGGCAACCCTAGATACATCACAAGGTCGAACCGGAGAATATATTTATAAGTAATTGACATTGAATATTTAGTGCACCAACTATAAGTCTGGTGTGTTCTACAATTATATAGAATAATGACAGCTATTTTTAACCGCGGCAGCTAAATTACATCGACATCGCAAATTACACTACAAACATTGTTTGGCCCTTAGAGACTCGTCAAATACGGAAACGAAAATCAAAGTTATGGTAACGAAAAATACATAAGGACTCAAAACACATTTGCACATCGACGTTAGGTCAATGGGCAAACTAAACTTGTCCGCGCAAACTAAGCTCACTAAGCTCATCTTAGGTTACCAAAGGTTCACGAACTAAGTTGACGTTAGCATTAGGTACAATGCCTATAGCATAAATACTTTGATGTAGTGTTTGCTGTGGGAGATTACGGGCGCGGTACCGCGCATCGTCTCTGACACCACGACGACGTGGCCCTCGGGCGTGAGCGCCACGTCACTGGGCTGGACCGTGAGCGCCACGTCGCAGGGCCCGTCCGTGTCGTCTAGCTCGGGTGACTTCAGGATCACGACCCCCATAATGCGAAGATCTGGCGTGAACACTACTATTCGGTGGTTCTTGGAATCGGCGACTATGATGCGTCCGTAATCGTCAGTCACTATACCTGATGGGCGATTAAGTTCGCCAACTCCAGAACCTTCGCGACCGATACAGTAAAGCACATTAGACAGAGTCGGGTCCAGCATTAACAGACGATGATTCTCAAAGTCGGATACCAAAATGGTGCCTGTTGTCATAAAACAGACACCTCTAGGAACCGTAGCTCCTTTCAACATTTTACTCGTATTAGCTCTACCACATTCAAACACGAACATTTTAATGAAAATTCCGGCACTGGTAAACATTTGAATACGATGATTACGCGTATCAGTCACAACTATATTTCCTAACGTATTTACAGCAACATCCCAAGGATATTGGAATTGTCCACACTGCGTGCCGTATGAACCGAAACTCAGAACAAATTTACCGTTAGAAGCGAATATTTGCACTCTATGATTGTCCTTATCAACCACAATGATACGTCCGTAACTGTCCGTGGTAATACCTGTCGGGAGGTTTAACTCCCCAGGCCCAGCGCCCTTATCTCCAAACATTGTCTTGAATTGTCCTTTCCTATTAAATATTTGAATGCGATTGTTTCTTCTATCAGCAACAATGATATTTCCTTGGGAGTCTACACAGAGACCCCAAGGTCTGGACATTTGTCCTTCATCCTGTCCTTCATGAGCGAACGAGAATACTGGAATGCCAGGTAAAGGGTTTCCTGTAGGTCCGACTGACACAGGCATGCAGTAACCAGGTATTGATTGACCAATACCGTGGCCGGCTTTCGGGTACAAGGCCAAATTTGATGAAATTCTTTGGCCATAATAATAAGTCGGTCTAATATGTGAGCCATGTTCAGGTAATGATCTCAATCTGCTAGATTCTGACATGTTATAATTATGATGCTGAAAGCTCTGCGCCGACTGTAATGACTGTAATGGTGGCATGGACTGGCGGGACGGTATAGATGATGTGAACCTGAGCGATTCCAATGAAGAGAGCGGCGCCAACTGCACGTGACACTGAATTTTCAGCTTGTCCACTAAGTCATAATTGGGAGGGATGAAGACGATTCGTTCCTCTTTAACAGACATATTTTTTAATTTACAAGAATAATAGTCAAGTTGAACGCTTCCTTTTTCTTTAGCCTTAAACAAATCGATACCTTTAGAGTCTATGCTACGCGCAAGAGTTTCATGAGTATGAGTTAATCCAGCTAACATGCCTCTGAGTGTAATCATATGACCTGTGTAGTCATTCATTTTATCGCGGCGCATCTTTTCTACTAGGTCCAATAAACATTTTTCACGATCTTCGATAGCTTGAGCATGGCATCGCATCGCTTTCCTAATTTCAATATTCGCCTCTTCCGTGTCTTTCTCACAAGCTTTCGACATAGCTACAGTGCGATCTATGGCTGTTTCAACTGCTTTTATTCCTGTTTTTGTGTCTTCAATAGCTCTTAAAACATCGGTACGACACATGTCAAGGGTGACTTTCATGGGCGTTTTATTATGATATTTATGCAACACCAGCGTGCACTCCTGGCATATAAAGACTAAGCAAAGTTCGCAATAATATCTAACCTGTTCACCGTGTATGTCGCAGAGCATGACTTCTTTCTCGTTATTGACTGAGTTACGCCTGGCCCCTATGGGCGATGTTTGGTGTATCGGGAGCAGCGTGTGCCCTCGTAGTTGGCAGTCAGATGTTAATTGAAGACAACATTCGTGACAGGATGAATAGTTGCACTCGAGGCAGCGCGTCGTCGGCGAGCGCTCCTTGCAGCGGGAACAGGTCATGAACGCCAACGAAGAAGCATCTTCTTTGGAATGATGCCGGTGGTTGTTATTGAAAGTAGCGTTGTACTGTCGACTCATGGGTCCATTTGGATTTTGTACGGAGAAGGCTGGTACTGCCCAAATGTCGTATGGCAACAATACCGAGGGGTACGCGGCGGTCTGCACGCTCGCTGGCTGAATTTTCTCGAGGACGGTGAATATTTTTAATGTTTGAGGATTCTGCTGGTAGTTGGAGCTGTGTCCTGAGCCGCTGGCGGTGGACGTTGAAGGCATGTTAGCGTACGACGACATTTTTTGCATCTTTCGTTAGGTCATCAGATCTGTAACAAACAAACGCGGTGTTATAATCGTGAAACACTGGGAGAGACAGGTTTTTGCACCCTCTTTTCAATTCTCGGTCGATTTCAGCTGAGGGCAGTTGTGTTGCATGCGATCGCCCGCATACGTGTAAAGTGCTTACGTCACAAAATAACGCCGTCTAATCGGCTGCATCGTAATGTCCTAGTTATTGCGTATTCAGCAATACACAGTAACTATATAGCAATAACGGCTGACGGTGAATATTATTGTGAAGGCGAAATTAATACTCGTTTAATCTGACAATAGAAATGCAAACGGATACACTGGGCGATACCAGAGTGAATTTAAAAATTGAGACGAAATATCTGTTGTACAAGTATTACTTACTGTGAAGAAAAAATGAGCGTCTAAGCTCCAAAAAATCCTAAAAAAAAGTGAAATAGAAAACATCCAACAACAGCTGAAACATCAAGCGGGAAAGGCATCGAAATCAGCACAACAACCACCATTGAGACGTCTTCCGCCTGTTGAACACATAACGGACAAAGAAGAACTCGTTCGAAAAACAGGGTGGACACAGCAAAAAAGCAGGAAGAAAAGAAAATTGAACACCGCTCCTTCCCAATCCACTCAAAATAGAAATAAACGCGGAAGAAAAGTGATCACAGGTATGGAAAAATCTTCAAAATGCCTTTGGATGGCAAAATAATTTTTATGTATCTATTATTATTGTGTGAGAGTCAATCAGTTGATGCGATCAGCATCAAAATGCTGAACAGGGATACCGTCAAAGGAGAATTGTACAACAAAAGCCATTACAGACAACGATTGCCCTTAACATTCATGAAAACAAGCAAGAGAGGCCAATAAGAGTTTTGGCTAAAAAGTTGCATTTCACTTGCATCCCAAAGAGAGTTGTCGAAGATCTTTGCTGCAAAGGCTACAAAATTCTGGAAGCAGTTAACAAGAATAGTTATAACAAATTAAGTTGGAAAGCCAAAGAACCACGCAATATATTTATGCTGACATTCTTAAACGATGACGAAACTAGTAAAATAAACAACACTAAAGTCTGTTTTTTAACCTCGGAGACTAAATTGACAAGTGAAAATGGTAAACTGGCATAGATTTGAATAGCATTTAAGTCTGTTTTGACATTTGCAGTTGTCAATTTAGTCTCCGAGATTAAAAAAACAGACATTAAACATGGGATGTAATATGGAGAGACAACCGCTGATATGAACAAAACTAGTACCTCAGTGCAAAAGAGGCCCCCAGGGGAGGGCAGCTGTCCCCTCTGGAAATCTCGCAAAAAATGTATGTAGGTACTCGCACTAATCACTAATAAAAGTGTAAACGGGGCCTTACGCGCTAACTTTTGAATAAACCGCATAGTAGACACTGATCAAATGCATGATCGAAGACAGGTTAAATGGGCTTTGTATGCTCAGCAAACTTGTAATTATTACGGGCAATTCTTTCACGGAAGGCGTCATAAACCGATTTGCTATAAATCCCCGAAAGTAACTTTTAAAATAGAAGTCGAATGGGAAATGGGACCGCGTGGTGGATTACGGCCTACTACCTCTCACCGAGAGGAGGCCTCTCTCCCAGCAGTGGGAACATTATAGGCTGATTATGTTATGTATGTAAACAAAATAAAAATGCATAGTCAAATTTACTTTTATTTATTTAACTTCCTATACCTAAAGCAGGATAATTTGCGGCTGTTTGCCCTGCACACTACACTACATCTGTATAGGTACCTAATGTTTCATTTAAGTGTCTTTGTGAAGTGTGTATGACAAAAACACTACAAAGTATAAAATAACTTTAATTTCGGAAGTCGGTGTTTTTGGTATCTATATTTTTGGTTTTTTGACACCGACTTCCGAAATTAGAGTTACTTTGTAGTGTTTTGTTTTTGGAAGTCTGTTGAAAAAAGTTTTTTATTTTCAGAAACCACAAACACAGCGTACTGGTGTGATGTTATGTTTTGAACTGGTAAACAATAAACAGACATGCGATTTCAAAAATTCCGATCCATTTGCTATCATTGATTGAAGAGTTCCGTTGCCTACCTCCAATGTTCTTCATCAGGCCTTCACCAAATTAAAATGGGACCAGGCCGGGAAAATACTCTTTCAAATAAAAAAAAATCGTCCGAATCGGTTAAAAATTGGCGAAAATATCGCTGAACAAACATTTTTCATGGGATCCCATCATCAGATCCCGACTTCATCCAGTCTCAACTTCGGCGCAACCATCGAGTACAAAGCCCAAACTGCGGCCAAAAAGGGGCATCCTAAATAGAGTGAAGCGATACTTTAGGCCTGTAATGCTATTCTGTAACAACATTCTCGTGTCTCGACAGCGGAATCCGAGTTAAGTATAAACATGAGACCTTTATGTTGTGTGGAATAAAGTTCACTTTGTGAGCTATCTCACTCAAGTGAAGCTCGATATCGAAATGGTTACTTACATAATAGACTAGCTGGACAGCTCTTAACCCTTTACAAAGCACAAGTCCGATCCTGCATGGAGTATTGTAGCCACCTTTGGGACGGCTCAGCTAAGTATCAGCTTGCCGCGCTTGACTCGGTGGAATGCAGAGCTAAGAGGCACATCGGCGACGTAAAACTGGTGGATGCCAAGCTACATAGCTTGGCTCATCGCCGTATGGTTGCCTGCTTGTCGGTCTTCTACAGATTGTACTTCGGTGAGTGTGCCCAAGAACTCCACGACCTCAAGAGAAGAACTCACCGGCCCCCTCCTACCATCGGATATCCAGACGCACTGCATCTTACCATCCCTACCTTGTGGCTATTCCACCAATTCGCACTAAGCGTTTTCAAACGTCTTTTAAAATGCGCGCAGCAAAGGAATGGAACTCTCTGCCTGCGTCTGTTTTTCCAAAAGCTTACAACCCTAATCTCTTCAAAGTTAGAGTGAACAGGCTCCTCCTAGGTAGCCTCGCTCCATCGTAGACTTTGTCTCTGTCATATCTGACATAGACAAGGGTCAAGAGCAAACCCATTGCAAAACTAAAAATTGAGGGTTTCCCTCGATTTTCATGGGATCCCATCATCAGATTCTGACTTGGTGACAATGGGACGACCTCAGGCCCTGCCTCACCTGAGGCTTTCGAATAAAAAATGTTTTTTTTTTTTTAATCGGCCCACAACTGGCGGAGAAATTGGTGAACATACATGAAAAAAATACATACCTACAGCCGAACATAGAACGTCCTCCTTTTTGAAAAAAAAAAGCCGCGACGGTCTGGCCTGATTTGTAATACAAATAATTTTATTAATGCTTCAGTTTATACAGTGGTTAGTGTTTGAAGCCATAATGCCTGTGTTAGGATACTCCGCTCTTCCCATAATATAGCAACCTCTTAGCTCTGCGTTCCACCGAGTCAAGCGCGGCAAGCTGATACTTAGCTGAGCCGTCCCAAAGGTGGCTACAATACTCCATGCAGGATCGGACTTGTGCTTTGTAAAGGGTTAAAAGCTGTCCAGGCCTAAAGTATCGCTTCACCCTATTTAGTAAACAAATAATAAAGAGGATACAGCGAGTTGAAGACACGCGTAATGGCTTGGTAAAAATGTACCAAATTTACCAAGCCAGATGACGTCACGCGTATCTTCAACTCGCTGTAACTCCTTTATTTTATGTTTACGTGGAAAAAGAAAAAATACGTGTCGAATATTTTTTGAAAATCTATCAGACGGACTAATTAGATTTTTTTTGTTAAATACCCTATTATAAAACAACACTAAGAACCTTGTGACGTGTAAAGTCTTTTAAATATACGAAGCACGTCCTATCGATGCTCCCGCAAGGAACTGGTTGCATATGATGCAGCTTGCGAAAAAATCCATCCCAAAAACTTTTGTGCGCGCCTAACTGCTACCCCTTGTGGTATCGTAGCTGGAGGAAGAGTGAGATAGCAATACTTTATCGACAGAGTTGCGAAACAGAACCTTTATAATTATGTCGCATACCAAAATTATCCATAATTTATATAAGAAGGTTACGACACTCGCTCGGGCTGGAGTGAGTATTGTGAGAAATTATCTATGATTGCGAGTAATCGCCTGCTGCACAAAAGCACTCGCCTAATGCCGAGCTTCAAAGCATCGAAACTTTTCACCCTGCTCTAGCGCTCAGCTACTCGCTGCTCGCCAACTCATTTCGAGTTTCAAACTTTACTCGCCACTCGCTGATCTAAAATTCAAAAAATTAAAAAAGCGTTGAAAAAGGGTGCCCCGGACCCCATACATAGTTGATGGATGCCAATTAAGGATTCTCGGATTCTCGCTGGCAACACTGGCACTGTTTACATTCCGCGTCTATTTAAATTTCGTATTTTATTTTAAATAAATGTCTAAATGTTATAAATAGCAAAGAAACCGTGACGAAAAAGTATTATAATTAAGTGATAGTATTGGTGACAATTAGTGATAAGTGACTTACAACATAAAAACAATTTTCTGGACTTGGCAAGTGATGTGAGTAACTTTCTAAAAACATTACATTCAGTGTTAATATCATCACAATAACATTGACGCAATTAAATTGACTATAAATAATATAGTTAAAGTTTTAATTTAAATGATTTTGAGTGAATTTATCTAAAAAGAAAAACCATTTTTATAAAGACATTTTGAACTTAAAGTTTGTACCCGACTACTAGCACCAAGTGGGGAATAGATGCACTAAACGACAGTACTACTACCGCTATAACAGACCCTAGTGGTGAATAGACATACTAAAAGCAGTGTTACCATCCCTAATAAAGACCAATTTGACACTAATCAAATTAACTAATTGGACAACTACCGCCACTCTAGACCCTAGTGGTGAATAGACGAACTAATAAAACAGTGTGACTACGATCATCCTCATCATAGACAAAAGGTGGTGAAAAGTTGAACTAAAATATAAGTTCTCTTTTATGATTAGTAAAGTGTACATCATGAACTTTCAGAGTACTACACTAGCGCAGTAAACAACTAAAATCAAATTGAAAATATAGAACTGCATAAGTGACGGTGTTGGTGACTTTTAAAACTAAGTAATATCCCATATAAATTAGTGTCAAGTAAAACAAGCAAACCAAGTGGTATGAGTAACTTTCAAAAAACATTACATTCAGTGTCAATATCATCACAATAACATTGACGCAATTAAATTGACTATAAATAATATGGTAATAGTTTTAATTTAAATGATTTTGAGTGAATTTATCTAAAAAGAAAAAACCATTTTTATAAAGACAAACTTGAACTTTGTACCCGACTACTAGCTCCAAGTGGGGAATAGATGCACTAAACCACAGTACTACTACCGCTATAACAGACCCTAGTGGTGAATAGACATACTAAAATCAGTGTTACCATCCCTAATAAAGACCAATTTGACACTAATCAAAATAATTAATTGGACAACTACCGCCATTCTAGACCCTAGTGGTGAATAGACGAACTAATAAAACAGTGTGACTACGATCATCCTCATCATAGACAAAAGGTGGTGAAAAGTTGAACTAAAATATAAGTTCTCTTTTATGATTAGTAAGTGTACATCATGAACTTTCAGAGTACTACAGAAAATCAAATTGAAAACATAGAACTGCATAAGTGACGGTGTTGGTGACTTTTAAAACTAAATAATATCCCATATAATTGTCAAGTAAAACAAGCAAACCAAGTGATGTGAGTAACTTTCTAAAAACATTACATTCAGTGTCAATATCATCACAATAACATTGACGCAATTAAATTGACTATAAATAATATGGTTAAAGTTTTAATTTAAATGATTTTGAGTCAATTTATCTAAAAAAGAAAAACCATTTTTAGAAAGACATTTTAAACTTGAACTTTGTACCCGACTACTAGCTCCAAGTGGGGAATAGATGCACTAAACCACAGTACTACTACCGCTATAACAGACCCTAGTGGTGAATAGACATACTAAAAGCAGTGTTACCATCCCTAATAAAGACCAATTTGACACTAATCAAATTAACTAATTGGACAACTACCGCCACTCTAGACCCTAGTGGTGAATAGACGAACTAATAAAACAGTGTGACTACGATCATCCTCATCATAGACAAAAGGTGGTGAAAGGTTGAACTAAAATATAAGTTCTCTTTTATGATTAGTAAGTGTACATCATGAACTTTCAGAGTACTACAGAAAATCAAATTGAAAACATAGAACTGCATAAGTGACGGTGTTGGTGACTTTTAAAACTAAATAATATCCCATATAATTGTCAAGTAAAACAAGCAAACCAAGTGATGTGAGTAACTTTCTAAAAACATTACATTCAGTGTCAATATCATCACAATAACATTGACGCAATTAAATTGACTATAAATAATATGGTTAAAGTTTTAATTTAAATGATTTTGAGTCAATTTATCTAAAAAAGAAAAACCATTTTTAGAAAGACATTTTAAACTTGAACTTTGTACCCGACTACTAGCTCCAAGTGGGGAATAGATGCACTAAACCACAGTACTACTACCGCTATAACAGACCCTAGTGGTGAATAGACATACTAAAAGCAGTGTTACCATCCCTAATAAAGACCAATTTGACACTAATCAAAATTAACTAATTGGACAACTACCTCCATTCTAGACCCTAGTGGTGACTAGACGAACTAATAAAACAGTGTGACTACGATCACCCTCATCATAAACAAAAGGTGGTGAAAAGTTGAACTAAAATATAAGTTCTTTTATGATTAGTAAGTGTACATCATGAACTTTCAGAGTACTACAGAAAATCAAATTGAAAACATAGAACTGCATAAGTGACGGTGTTGGTGACTTTTAAAACTAAATAATATCCCATATAATTGTCAAGTAAAACAAGCAAACCAAGTGATGTGAGTAACTTTCTAAAAACATTACATTCAGTGTCAATATCATCACAATAACATTGACGCAATTAAATTGACTATAAATAATATGGTTAAAGTTTTAATTTAAATGATTTTGAGTCAATTTATCTAAAAAAGAAAAACCATTTTTAGAAAGACATTTTAAACTTGAACTTTGTACCCGACTACTAGCTCCAAGTGGGGAATAGATGCACTAAACCACAGTACTACTACCGCTATAACAGACCCTAGTGGTGAATAGACGAACTAATAAAAGTGTGACTATGATTATCCATATCATAGACAAAAGGTGGTGAAAAGTTGAACTAAAATATAAGTTCTCTTTTATGATTAGTAAGTCTACATCATGAACTTTCAGAGTACTACACTAGCGCAGTAAACAACTAAAACCAAATTGAAAATATAGAACTGCATAGGTGACGGTGTTGGTGACTTTTAAAACTAAGTAATATCCCATATAAATTAGTGTCAAGTAAAACAAGCAAACCAAATATGAATTTCTTAGAAAATATCACGTTTAGACGTAGCCGCTCAAAGTCATACAACTACTAATGATACAGATGAGGACATTCTATTGACAAACTCACCGATAGATGGCACCACAACCAGCTTACCAGACATTTCTGACGATGAAGATGACCAAAGTACCAAGTTGAAACAACAATTAGAACAATTAATTTTGGAACTCAATAGTGCACACAACGAAATAGAATCCTTGACTCTAGAAAATATGAAGCTCAAACACCATAACCAGGAACAGCAGAAACAGAATGCGCTGTACAAAAAAGTGGCATGCTCCCCTGCAAAATTAAAGCCACAAACACCAATAAATAACAAAACATCTGCAAAAATCAACCAGTATTTGAAAAAAACACAGAAAAGTCTAGTGAAAGTAAAGAATTTATCACTAGATCTTCAAAATCCACATCGCCCAACGATGTGCAAAATCATCAACAGTTGGATAAGACGATCACAGATGGCGTTATTAGCAGTATAAGCAGTTCTGACATTAGAGAAAGAAAAGCAGAAGTACAAATTACACAATTAAAATATAACAGTAAACCGAAAGAAACTACCTTAGTAAATTATGTATTTTAAGTTGTAATAATAATAATAAAATGTTAGAAATTGCAGAAGATGTATTTCCTAACTATAAAATTTGCCATTACCTGACTCCCAACTGTGGTGTCAAGTACCTTATCTCTGACTTGGATCTCAAATTAAAGGACTACATTATGAAGGACTACTGTTTGATATTTGTAGGGGAAGAAGATTTCCGTCGGACAAAGAACTATGTCGAACTAACTATTTGTATTCGTGAAACGCTATCGAAATTACAGCACACAAATATCATATTATGTGCTCCTACGTTAAAACTAAATGACTACTCTGCAATGTTTCATTCGAGAATTGAAACCTTTAATAGTTTTTTATATTTGGATGCTTTTTCATATTATTATGCCTACTTATTTGATTCTAATTATTATCTTGATTATAATTTTAGTATGTTTGTTAAATGTGGTAGTTCTGTAAATAATCGCGGTATGGCCAATATATTACATAGGTAATATAGGTTTAATGATTAATGAATTTACACTGCACAATGGCTTAAATTCGTGTAATTTAATTCCTATAATAAATCGACAGATTTGCCTCACGCAGTACAAAGAAGTGTTACTGATGAAAATGAACTGTTTTTTTTCTCTAATAGATATATCAACATATTGCATCAAAATATAGCAGGTTTGATAAATAAAGCAGATGATCTGTTAGTATGTCTAGAGGAGCTATCAAATAAAAAGAAAAATGTTGATGTCTTGTGTATTACAGAGCATTTTATCATGGAGGGGTATCAGAATTTATTATTTTTGCCTAACTATAATTTGGCTGCACATTATTGTAGAATTGAACAAAAAAGGGGTGGTGCATGTATCCTTGTAAAAAATGGCTTGCAATGGAAAGAACTGCCAAAAGTATCAAAGTTATCAACTCCTTGCATATTTGAGTGTGTGGCGTGGAACCGACTAGTTATAAGGTAATAATTGTGTGTATATAGTATGTAAGTATATAGAATTCCGAATTTAAGTAATCTAAATTATTGTTTCGATAAACTTATAATGCTCTTGCGTGAAATTTCACGTTCATGCTGTAAAAATATTGTTATCTGCGGAGATTTTAACATTGACGTACTCAAGAAAAATAGTGCAACTAATGACTTTGAATGTATTTTAATGAGTTACAATCTGAAACTGGCTTTTAAACAACCAACTCGCATGGCCGGTTTATCGTGCATTGACAACTTTGCGCATAACTTTAATGCATGTAAGACTGAAATATTAGAATGGACATTATCGGATCATACAGCACAGCTGCTTCAGTGTCCAGTACAAAAAACTTGTTCTATTAGGTTTTGGTACGCAACTAGAAGGGACTATAAAACGGAAAATATACAAAAAATTTAAAACCATTTCATGAATCTTACCTTTTCGGAACTTTATGACATGGATGACCCAAATGTTGCTTATAATTATTTTATTGATATTTTCAAGCTGTTGTACGATCTGTGTTTTCCATTGAAAGTGGTTAAAATAAATACAACAAGAAAAACTAAGTGGTTGTCAAAAGGGATCAAATTGTGCAGCAAGAAAAAAAGAAAACATCTATGGCAGTATAGACTTAATCGTAGCAATATTAATAAAAACCATATTATACACTGGTCAGCAAATAAACCGAGCCACCCGCTACCTAGGAACTCTGATTCGATTTTCTCAAAAAGTATAAAACTTAACTACTACTATCAAAGTTATACTTACAAAAAGTGCGTTTCATGGTGATTAAAATGACTACAAATTAATTCGAAAGTACCGTCAACTCACATTGTAATCAAGCAACAAACACAATGCTAACGATTTGCTCTGTTTTCACCAGAGTTTGAAATTAGCGTTATTTTTTTCTACAATGAGGGAAGTCGGATATTTCTTATCATTTCTTTAGTTTTTGTCCATCGTTTGCTCGGACGCGTGTGTTTTTGCTACTTTTTTCGATTAATAATGGATACAACACCTCAGGAAGCAGCTCAAGCTGTAGCATAACTTCAAGCAGGCATTGCGCAACGTGAAGTCGCTCGAAGGCTTCGAATCAGCAGATCTTCGGTGCAACGAGTTTACAGACGATACCTAGAGACTGGAGCATTCGATCGCCGTCCAGGTACGGGCAGACCTAGGGCTACATCAGCAGCAGATGATCGTTATATCCACCTTACTGTTCTGCGAAATCGCCACCTCAACGCAGTTCAAGTCCAACAAAGTCTGCGTGACGAACGCCAAGTGGACATAAGTTCAGATACCGTCAGAAGGAGACTTGCTGAACGGAACCTGACCCCAAAAAGAGCTGCAACAGGCCCAGCATTAACGGTAGCACACCGTCGAGCACGACTTGAATTTGCTCGAGAGCATAGGGATTGGACATTAGAGCAGTGGAGTAATGTACTCTTCACTGATGAGACCAGGGTGAGTCTACATGGAAGTGATCGACGTCAGAGAGTATATCGTCGCCCTGGAGAACGTTATTCTCAGTGTTGCATCGAGGAAACTGTTGCTTATGGAGGAGGATCTGTAATGATCTGGGGCGGCATCTCGTTAACAGCACATACAGCGTTAGTTTTCATCGAACCGACGGGCCGTACACGTGGACTGACTTCTCATCGCTACATTACTGAAATCCTCGCAGACCATGTGGTACCTTACGCAGGATATATCGGACAGGATATGCAATTGATGCATGATAATGCACGGCCTCATGTTGCTCATGTGGTGACCCAGTATCTACGCGACGTCTGCATTCGTACGATGGACTGGCCAGGTCGAAGCCCGGACTTGAATCCGATAGAACACTTATGGGATGAGCTGAAACGTCGGGTTCGAGCCCGGGTTCGAGCCCGGGTACCTGCTCCAACAAGGCTTCCAGAGCTGCGAATCGCAATTGAAGAGAAGTGGAATACAATTCCTCAAGATTTTATCGTCAGGCTCGTAAGGTCGATGAATACAAGGATGCTGGCAGTTATCCGAGCAAGGGGAGGGAATACGGAATATTGATCAAAAACTTTATTTTTATTTTATCTTTGTTTTTGGCTTTAATTTTTTTTTTCACTTTTCATTACTAACGATTGTCACGACTGGAAAACGAATCTTCTTTGTAAAATCCTTAATAAACACTGAAATATTGATTAAACTCATTGAGTTTCCTTTCATTTTAATCACCATGAAACGCACCGTCTGTAGGTACAACTTTGATAATTGTAGGTTTTTTAGTTTTCGAGAAAATCGAATTAGAGTGCCTAGGTAGCGGGTGGCTCGGTTTATTTGCTGTCCAGTGTATAATTATTCTAAAATGTACAAAAAAAATATCCACTTAACACAAAAAGCAAAAAACAAGTACAATATAAAAACATCTAAAAACAAATCAAAAACTGCGTGGCAAATTATCAATCGTGCAAAGTATAACGTACCTAAATCTCACATAAATAGAATTAAAATGGGTGACTGCGTCTTACCTCATCCCAAGACGATTACAGAAGCATTTAATATTTTTTTATTGATTAAATACAGCCAAAACTGGGTGTCGATGGCAGACCTAGGGCTTGTACATTAGACTACAATAATAAAGCTATGTGTATGGCCCCTAGTATACCAGACGACATTAAAAAAATAAAAATGTCTGTGCACAATACAAGCAGTGTGGGATATGACGGTATTACTACTCATATTCTAAAACATGTTGCGGATGAAATCAGCGGTCACTTGAGTCATGTCCTCAATCTCAACATTAGTGCAGGCGTTTATCCTGATGCTCTAAAAGTTTCCATTGTCAAAACACTATTTAAGAAAAATGATAGGGAGATAATGGACAACTATCGGCCTATATCGCTAATTCCCATAAATTCAAAAATATTTGAAAAATACATATACAAGGAATTAAATTCATTTATAGAAGAACATAACATTATATGTGAGGAACAGAAAGGATTTAGAATTGGTAAAACTATTAATATGGCCATTTATGATTTTTAATATAATGTTACATTAAACGTTGATAAGAGGAAACCGGTCTGTGGCGTTTCCTGACTCAAGCCTTTGACTATGTGCACTATACTACACTAGATTTAATTTAAATAAACTTGAAGCATATGGAATTAGAGGAAATGTCTACAATCTTATTTAATCTTACCTACTTAACAGAACTCAAATAACTCATATAAACCAAATAAATATAAAAAGTAAACATGAAATTGTATTTCAGTCCTCAGAACGTATAGTTTCGTTTGGTGTGCCACAGGGGAGTGTTTTAGGGCCGCCTTTATTTATATTATACATAAACGATCTACCGAAAGGCATCCCTCAACCTCAGACACTATTTGCCGATAATAGCACCATAACGATACCTTGTAAAAGTGTTGATACTTATGAAAGAACATAAATGATTCTATAAATTTTATGGTAAAGTGGCTAGATGATAATAACCTAAAAATTAACCTGACTAAAACTAAATTAATACATTTTAGGCAACGGATTAATAGTAAGAGTAATTTAAAAATATACTACGACGACCAGCTTATAGAAGAAGTAGAAACAACAAAATTTTTAGGGCTCCACATTGATAAAAAACTGAATTGGAAAACCCATATCGAAATCTTATGCAAGATAATCAGTAAAACTGTCACATTGTCTTCTATAATAGAGGTAGAGGCATTACTTACAGCCTACTATGATTCGGCAGAATCCCATCTACGCTATGGCGTAATTTTTTGGGGCAACTCAACAGAAAAAGACACGGTATTCAAGGCTCAAAAGAGATGCGTTCGTTCTAGATTTAAAGTTAAACCTACTGATAGTTGCGTGCCTTACCTTAAAAAAAATAAAATTCTTACTTTGCCATGTCTGTACATTTTAGAGGTAGCTGTATTTGTCAAAACAAATCCACACCGATTTAAACGACTAGATGAAGTTGTACCACGTAACAGGCGAGACAACAGTACGATATGCTCTCATACTGCGAGAACATCACTCATGCGCAAAAGTGTTTTCTGTATGGCTCCTATGATATATAACAAACTGCCTAAAAGTTGGAGAGAACTGCCCTTGTCGCGTTTTAGAAATATGCTGAGAATTTTTTTTAGTTAATAAAGCGTATTATAATGTTTTAGATTTTTTGAACGAAAAGGACTCTTCTATTCCGACTTCTATTAAATATAGTTAAAAATAACGATTTAATGTTGTGTTTTTTATTTTTTTCTTAATGATATTATTTGATTGCATGATAAAGAATATACAGCGTTACTTTTTGATCGTTTTAATCCCGTGAAGGTTCGATCCGGTCCATGAAACACTATCGATTTGTAAAGATAAAATAAAAAAATAAAGTACTTTTTTTATAAACTCGAATTAATTCTCGCCGAAGTGAAAAAGCAATGCGAACCATTAGTAGTCACCATTCGGTACTAACAACAATGACGCGTAAGCGCAGTCAACGTGGACTCACAAAAATTTGCCAATCCTAGACCAAACCCCGCCCCCAAATCTCATTTGATTGGCAGTGCAAAAACGCGCGCACCCCGCGCACCCCGCGAGCCCCTCGCTCCCGCTCAGTGCAGCGCATGACCTTGACCAAGTCATGTAAACAATTCAGTTCTCCTAAGACGTCATCGGTGTGTTGTTGTTACGAGTATCCTTGTCGCGCGAATGTAATGGCGTCTCGTAACTACGTGTACTCCAATCTGGAATTCGTTGCCATGGTGCAATTGTACGCGATCGCGGGTTTTGATGCGCAAGCGACTCGTCGTCTCCGAGATCCCAGGCGTTACTACACGCCAAGAACGACGGGACGGCTAGAGTCGCGTTTTGTCAGTGGCTATTAAACAATAGCGAAGCTAATATTCTGTGGGGACCAGTTGCTTGACCAGCAAGAAACCCGGACCTGACACCGCTGGATTTTTATTTGTGGAGTGAGGTGAAGCGATTTGTGTACAAAAATGAGCATCAACCTCGTGAACAAATGAAAAGTGCGATAGTGGACGCGTGTGATGTTTTAAGAAGTGACAGAGACACATTACTAAAATTAAAAGACAATTTAATTAAACGTGTAAGATTATGTATCGAAAATTACGCTATCGTGAAGTGTAGCCCTAAGTGATAGGTAATTCAGAGGTTACAAATTATTAGGTTTGTTACAAAACTCTTTTTTCAATCGTAAATAATTTTGATTCCATATTTTTATGAACAATTATTACGTATCGCAAAGTGTCCGAAAGTGGCAAATAAATAGGAGTTGATTTAGGTAAGTAACATAACTTTTTTTAAATCGTGTAATGAGCACTTTTTGTCTTTTCAAATCATTGTAAATAATTTTGATTCCACATTTTTTAATACGCCATAACTAGCAGGCCTGTTGGGGCTTATTTTTTCATTTTACAGCGTTTAGCATAAATCTTTTAGTTTTATTGTATGGTATGTCCCGAAACCTAGGCACAAAGCAAATATGACGGTCCTAAACCTTGAATTTGGAATTATTTAATACGTGAACATCAGCTGACTAGCAGAGTCAATAACCTTAGTTGATCGGGCGGAGTGTAGGTAGTTAGGTATGCACCGACGACAACGCAACGCGTCGAAAGCACGCGTAGGTAACTAACTCGAGGCGCTACTACTGGTTTCATGCATTTTGCGAATATTACGTTATCACTTCCTGTTTTTTTTTTATTTAAAGAGATACCATGCTAGGCAGACTTTTAATGAATAGTATTTTGTGAGTAAAACCACCCGTCCAAGGGATTAAAACGATTAAAAAGTAACGCTGTATACTGGACAGAATATAATTTTGTGTGGACGGTTATATCTTGACATTTGTTTCCTGTGTAAATTAAAAATGACTATATTGTTATACCTACAAAATTTGTACGCCACTATTGGCAAAATATGGACGCTCACAATATACTGTTAATACCTTGCATGTCTGATTCGACAGTTCATGTAAACGCATATTTGACAAATAAAATATCTTTCTTTCTTTCTTTCTTTAAGATAGTCCTCTGAGTTGTATGGCGCTCATAGAATTTAGAGGATTAGCTTAATTTGCACCAACCTCGAATAAGGTAAATAAATACCAATTTTATTACGGCGGTATAATCGGTAGGTACGGAACCCTCGGCGCACAAGTTCGTCTTGCACTTGACCGGTTTTATTTATTTAAATAGAAGAAACTTTTTTAACAAATGCACAAAAGTTTACGCTCTTGAGAGTGTAAAATGCAAAGCGAGCGAAGCGACCTCGAAAATTATTGCACCCTGGATAATTTGTCAACCAGGTTGTAAGTAACAGTTTTCAGTAAGAGCCGACAAGACAAGACAGGACGAAGAAGAAGAAAAAATGCTTAAAACAACAATTTCTAACTTTTCGAGGCAAATTTCCGATGTTTGAAGAGCTATCGACGCCTATACAACGTTGATACGACAGAGGGGCTTTCCTTTAAACTGCCTATACTAGGTACCATTTCCAAGCTCTGTACCAAAAATAAATTAAATTGGAGCAGTAGTTTAGTCGCAAATGATTTTTAAAGTTTTTGCACCGTTTGAACACGATGTATCTTTTCTAACAGCTGATTATCGTCTAAGCATAGGTCATGCACCTTACAACGATAAATCTACGATGCGTTGTTGCCGCTCTGACGCATGTCGAAGGACATTCACTAAAAATTGGCAATGCAAACAAGGAAGCAATCAATACACACACACTTGCACTTTCACTACGAAAGCGACATACGTAGCGCGTTTGAAAGAAACAGAAATAGGTCAGTTTGTTGCATCCTTGTTTTTTGCGATCGGTAAGTGGGGCCTCTATTCAGTGCGCCGACGCTGTCTTATCGGAACGTATGCTTTGTGGAATTCGCGCGCAAACAATTGTGATTTTATTTTGTTATTGTATAGGACACTAAATAAGTTTAAGACAGTATTTCTTTTGTTTTATTGTGAGAGGACACGTAACTTGGTATTATTATTATTTAGTATTAGTGTTTTTTTTTGTGATTGACTGTTTTTTATGGTGATAGGACACGTAACTTGGGATTATTATTATTTAGTATTAGTATCTCCTCCGGACCTCACTCCCATGAATTTCTTTTTGTGGGGGTACATTAAGGGTGAACTGTAAGAGGTAAATAAAATTGATGAGTTAAAAAATAGGATTATTTTAGCATTCCCAAATTAAAGTGCTTAGCGACGGACAGTGATCTGATTAGAAAAATAAGTAACAATATTCTCCGTCGGTATCATTTGTGCATCAATGTGAATGGAGGACACATCGAAAATTTAAAAATTTAGTGTGTTTGTTTTTGTGCGCGTATTCGAAACGTTACCTAACACAAAAGCCAGTGCGAGCGGAGGCCTAAGTCGCCGGCCGCCACCCCGCCCCGGCCCCTGCCGAGCACACGAGATACCGCACACCGGCACACCGCGCTCCGGCGCGCGCGCGACCTTGTCGCTTTATTACCTAGCGGCCTAGGTATCTAAGGTCAGTGTCATTTTTTTACAAAGGGTGGTTGCGTTTTATTCGGATTTGCAAGCTATTTAGTTTGTTTGAAAAAAATATTTTCTCATTTATGGCGCTTTTTGTTTTTGTACCGTATCGAATTAATACTGAACACGTATAGTATAGGTACGTAGTTTAATTTAATGCCCCTCTGTCGTATCAACTCTGTATAACCTACGCAGATACAATTTATGATGGAACTGAAGCAAGTATTGTCTACTTAAAAGTATGCGGATTGTTTTTTACCTACTATGCCGTTTAAAAGTTGAAGTTTTCAGAGCACTAAGAAGTGTAGGTAGGTACACCTATCTATACACTATTGTATTGGCATCTTTCCTAACAATAACCTAGCCGCCCAGTGGAGAAGTTGGACAAACCTGGGAATAGGAACAAGCAATGTTGCCAGAACTAATTAATGGCTCTTGTAAATAATTTTGTTAGTGTGGACGACTTGTGTTGACACAAGTTATAATTTATTATAATTATCCAACTTTTTGGCATTTCACTACTCTATTTTTCTATGTTTACTGGCATTATTTTGGACTAATATCTTATAACAACAATAAATAATGTTCAATACTTTAACTGTCCATACCCCAACTTTATGAACATACTAAATCAATAAATAGCTCAAATGAAACAAAAATGTACTGTGATTTAATAATATTTATCTGAAAACATATTTTTCAAAAAAGATATATATGTTGGAAATAAGTCAGTCAATTGAAACAATAGGACGTCAACGCCATCTAGTAACGCTCGACGGAGTCTAGGATGTTGTACTAGACAGAGGCTGAGCTCAGTCTACTGGTGGCGGTCTAGCAGTGCGCACTGTCTAGAAACCGCCGCGTTTTCTGAATACTTGTTCAGTGTACCTACCTATTGCGTGAAAATATTAATATTGAGACTGAGTGTGAACAATAATTTCATTAAAAGCAAACGGTTTTTCTATTGCTCAATAACCAACACTTCCCATAGTACGCCCACTGACGTTCTATTCGAACGAGTTACATCATCCTGGATATTGATCCAGGATGATGTAACCTAGAGAGTTGTACCATCGCCGACATTTATAATTAAAAATTATTAATTACAATATGTGTACAAATTTACTATTGGTAATACCTACAAAAAGTACAAATTTTGTATTAGAAATAGAACATTTGTATAGGTACTTATACACTTTAACAAAGATTAACACATCTCAAATTGAATTACTAAATCTTAATTAAAATACTGAATTGGTACACTCACACGGCAATGCAATAGACTGCAAAGACCTTGGGGTCACTGAGGTCATTGAAGGTGTTATCAGTTAGGCTTAGGTATTATTTATGGAAATGGTGAATACAGTGGAACACGAATGAGTGGTGAATACAGTGCACAGAAATTTTGACCATGAATCTACCATACCGAATGTTATAAAACAATAGATACAAATTACAACAGGTGTATGGATTCAAGTTCAGATTTCCGCAAACATGTGATTGAAGATCGCTTTGATTACAAGATCCATTTTGTACAGCCATCCTTTTCTAAAATATACAATCTTAGTCTAACTTATCTCTGGGCTTACCTTACATGTATTTTGTAAGTAATTTGAACTGTTGCCATCATTTTGTATCAAGTTGCAACATAAAAACGTTCTCTTAAAAAGGTGAAAACAATGTGGGCAATCGCACAAAGAATGAAAGGATTATAATGCGCATGGCTTTAGTACTAGACTAGCAACAGGAAAGTAGAACGGCAAATAGTTAGAAGAGATCCTTACCACTTAAACTGAAATAACTATAGTAAAGTGATAAGTAAGGACGTTACCAATAAAATGTGTAGTTAATTAACTGATTAAGGGATAACATTGGGGGTACCCGCGGAGCTGAACATGTTTTGTATCTAGAGGGGACCCCAAGACATGTCGGAAATGGTAATTTTTTTATATAGCTAAAACAAATATACTAAAAGTCTTTAGATTCGAACTGTTTGCAGGCGGGCTGACCCCTTCCGCTTATAAAGTTTCCGTCCCATGACTGCTCCCTGAGCCTATTCGCAGCCTCGCGCAGACAAAACGCGACTGCGGAATGGTTCAGGATGGGGTCCAGGTTGATTTCCAAAGAGCATAACCATTCGCTCAAAATTTCCCTTTCCGACACCCTGGACCGTTCCGCCATTGCAATTCCTGCCAGCTAACCGTCCTTGAGCAGGCAGAAATCAGCCTTAGAAGCGAATAATTTGCAGGGGGAGACGCTGAAACGATTCATGGAGACGTGCGTTATTTGTCACTCGCTTGCAAATGGTCCACCTCCCCAATAGTCTGGGACTAGTTTGGAGGGCTGCTCTATATTCCCACAGCGACACGCACAGCCACAGCCACATCAGGTGCTCAGGTACACTGCAGTCCTCAGCGACGCCGAGCTGCTGCGCTGTTCGACCTGTAAATGAAGAAATTGTTTAGTAAGAGACATGACGGGTTTACATCAATAGAAATATTCTTACCTTTAGTCCGTTTACATTTTACTGCCCCGGATCTGCTTTGCAGGCGGTTGTTGGAATCTCAAAACGAAGCCTTACTCGTTGTGGTTCCATGCTGTGAAGCTGTAATCAAATAAAAAAAATATATATATATTGAATCGAAGTACTTAGTTCAGCAAATAATTGTTGTTAAATCATATTTAGAGCATTTATTTTATGTAGGTACGAGTAGGAACTCACCTGACCAATACCTCATAATCATATTGGCCGTATGATGTCCTCACTGCGACACGCACCGCTACAACCCTCAGGTGCTCTGTGTAGTTCTCAGTAAAGAGGATTGGTGAGCTGTTCAACCTGAAAATTAAGTAATCTATCAGCGTAAGTCACGGGTTTCCAATCAATAGAAAATATTCTTACCTGTAGTCCTTGGAAGTAGCAAAGGTAGATTTGTGTGGGTGATTGGTGTAAGCAATGAAAAGCAACTGTAACGTTTACAATAGTGTTTATTCAAAGAAAAATATAGGGTTACAGGGAAAATTAAGGCACATTGCCAATATTGCCATACATAACATACGTAGGAGGAGGGAGTCAGATATAGTTTTGGTTTGCATCATCATGGTTTTGAATTCTTGCAAGCCTTGTTATCTGCAGGCTTTGCCAGTATTGTACTTTCTTTATTTGCTTAAATTATGACAATACTAATTTATTTTTGAGGTACTGAACTAGGTTGTCCAATAAACACTTACACACTATATCACAGTCGCGTGCAGCATTGTCAGAGCGTATCTCAGTCTCATGGTTTTCGTGCGAATGTCAACCGTTAAGAGTTATCGCCTCCACAAAATACGTAACTTTGTTAAATAGGCATTATAACAAAATCAAGATCAGCACCTTTTTATCTGGAGTTCAGTTTCTTCACAGCATGTCTTGAAGCGTGCACATCATATTGGTCAAATCAAATCATCTTAATTTTCCATCCAATAATTATGAGTGTAGTTGGATCTTACACTAGTTCACGTTTCGTTCAGATCAAACTGATTAAAGTGCCAGTTCATCCAATAGTCGGGCTCGTGAGCAAGTAACCGTCTCTCGGGTTGATTAATGAAGAGGAAGCCGTGGCTCATACGTAGATGACCATACATGCTAAGCCATAATCTTTGCTTTCCGTGAAAAGCATGTAATGCTGCAGTTTCTGGATAGCCTAGTAACCAAGCTGATGACGATTACCTATTAACAAAAGAAGAATATCAGAAAAAAAAAGAAAAGCAAAAGCTTACAACCTTAACCTCTTCAAAGTTAGAGTAAACAGGCTCCTTCTGGGTAAGCTCGCTCCATCGTAGGATTTGTCTCTGTCATCTCTGACATAGACTAGAGTCAAGCGCAAACCCATCAATAATAGTAATAATAATAATATGTATAGTTAAATGAATAAAGGAGATAATAATAAAAAAATAACAACGTGGCAGCTGAGTAATTTGTACTAAGTATATTTATTTACCTTCAGAGCTGTATAAGTTGCAGGTATATGAAGGCACGCCCTGACGCTTGGAGTTGCCTCTTCTGTCTTCAACAGCAGCCCGACAATACTGTTGATCATTTCATTGGGTTGCGTAATCAGTTCCTTATATTACTCCTTAATTTTCAAACCATATTAACTTTCTGTCTCGGCCACTGTTGGTAAACAAAGATGATTAAAATATATCTAAGTAAATACCTAACAGCAAACAGCAATAAAAAGTCTATGATTTCCGGAGGTTAAATTACCTGAGGGTCAATGGATTTGTGTTTGACTAATTATGGTGCTCGAAAGGTTTCACATTTGCCCTGTTGAGTCTTCGTTGCCATTGCATGTTTCGGATAGTCAGTCATTTCTTTTAGGGAGACCAAAATTAGTTCACTTACTATTCGAGACCGTTACATCTTCGCTGTAGTACGAATCTCTGCCGAATACTCAGTTCACCTTCTTTTTTTCAGTCAACGTTTACACTTATTTCGAGATTGTGCTGGCTTCGGGCCCACACTTCTTCTCTTCATTGTCACTGATGGTGTCAGCAGAACTCATGTACAGGACTGTGAGTCGCTCAATCATATTTTTTTTGTGTTTCTCTAGTTTACCACTACGCTGTAAAAAATGAGAACAATTAGGTTTTGTGATTCAGAAGTGCTATAACATATGAATGACATTACATTAAAGAAATAATTAGAGTATCATACCTTCATCCCCCCCAACCCATGGTGCGTATGAAAGAGTCTCCCAGAGTGTTGCCTTCTCCTTTATCCTTTTGCCTCCATCGGTTACCACCCCTAAATTCCTCGTATTTTTTTTTTGTTTTGGGATTCTCTGGAAGTCCTGTTGGTGCCGACGCACTCTTTTAGTTAGGAAGAAAACACGTTGCCGGTATTTCTTCCTAAGTAAGCGAGAGCTTCAGTACCTACCGGATTGTCATTAGCTCGTGCTACTCCTTTTCGGAGTTTGTTCTATTTTATTGATTCCTTAGTTCTATTTTCTATCGATCTCCTGTTAAAATATGAGAAGGTAATATATATATGTACTTATATTTTATTTGAAAACGTATGTGAAGTTAATGACACGTAAAATAAAAAGAAGATTTCATCAAATTACCTTTCCTACATCACTTCCTTGTGCACCCCTCCTGGTGTTTGTGAGTCTTCAAGAAGAGTGTCATCGATTCCTTTAATTTAGCCACCATGGGTCTCGCCTCCCGTGACTTCCTTGCGGTAGTGGCCCACCATTTGCTGACTCTGGTGATCTTTTTCCACTCTACTTTTTACCTACAACTATTATTTGGCACTTTCTTTCTTCTTATGATTTAGTTGGCAGGGCTCTAGGTTCGGACTGACGTCATAAGTGACAAAGTAATAATTAATTTCCGGCTTAAATAAATCATTTCTTTGTCGGAAATCAATTATTTCTTTGTCACCGATGAGGTGAGGCCGGACCTACCAGACTTTTTGTAGCGTGTAGGTACTAATCAGCTTCTGAATCACTTTCACTTATTTTTAGCTTGCTATTGATAAATAATTCTGTATCTGTTTTGCCAGCTGGAGCAAGGGCTTGATTTAGAAAGCAGTACTTCTGGACACTGGTGGGCTACAATTTGTTTCTTATCTGAATTTGTTAGAAATAGATTAAATAAGTTATGGAAAATAGAGAATAATAACATGCGAGTTAAATAAAAACATACTATTGTACCTGACAACTACTGACTTCACACATTGTGTTAAAGTTTTTCCAACACGTGCGAGTACCTTCTGCAGCCTTTTGTTTTCTTCATCAATGGCAGCGGGGATGCAGCGGAGCTATAAAGAATTCCCAGCAAACTGAAACAAAGCTTCATCTTATTACCTTCACCTTATTTGATCAAAGACGCTACCAATCTACTTATTTAGTTTTTGTTTTAGTGTATGTTTTTTATCAGGTGCACCAAAAATTATTTACCCTGATTTCTTATAAGGCACACATGCTTAAATATAAATATACAGAGTAACAATTAGAAGTAAATAACACATATTACATAAAATATGAAATTCGAAAGTTAAACTAACTTACATAGTAATAAGCGCAAATCAACATACATTTTTAATAATACTGATACAATTAAAATTTAAATTATTATACATTCACATTTACATTCAGATATTGAGATTATTTTTGAAGTGATCAAGTTAAGGTACAATACAATTGTCTTTTTTCAGACTAAAATAGATAAGAATAACATGTTAGTTTAGTATAATAGTTAATGTTTGTATTTAAGAGGTTACACACAAATTGTGATCGATACAACGTTGAGTTTTACGCATGAACTATTCATACAATATTGACCAGTCTAGCGGGCATCGACTAAACAGCTATCAGACGGCTAACATCGGTATGTTAAGAGGAAACATGGGCGGCGAGACTTTGTATGTAAAAAAGTCCTAATTCGAGGTTTGGCTCTCGACTGTTTTCTCCTCCAATATTGGACCAATATTTCACAAATTGAATAAATAATATATATTGTATCCCTGTTTTTTTTTATTCCAATATTGTAGGAGAATATTTTCTAGAGCCAATCCTCGAATTATGACTTTTAACATACAAAGTCTCCCCATGTTTTCTTTTAAACACTAACACTGTAAAAACAGCTTCATTTTAATACTACGAATTCTTATACAAAGAACTGCTTTCTAAATTGCATATTTGGAGTTAAGAACCACTTCAATGACACAAGCTATCAGACAAAAACCGAGATTAAGAAATATGTAACTTCAAATTCTAAAATCGGGGTCGAGGGCATAATTAAATGACTGTAGGGTTTTCCAAATGCAGGTAACCCATGAGTATTTCTTAATTTTATAACACTTACACCTTAACATTACATTAGAGATTACTTTTCGTCGTTTGGTTTTTTCATTCTACTTTTCATTCATGCACAGGACTGCTTTTAAAGGATTTCTTTTTTTCGTTCCCATAGTTTACCACCTGAAAGGAGAACGTCGCAGTTTATTTTCGAAGCTGTTCTACGAGATTTTGAATTGTCAAGGCGCACGTAGTCATCCCAGCTGAAAACAAAATACACTTAATGTTTGCCGGCCCTGTAGAGAATTTTCCTATAAAACGCCTTCCCGTGTACCTGTATCGTGGTTTTCCTGTTCGGTTGGCTCTTAGAGCGTTTTCCTGTGTACCGGCCTGTATTTCTGCCTGCTTACACTATTTCCTTTCCTGTTGTTGAAGTGAACCACACACCACAAACCTGAGAAAGTGTACGTGTTTTAACACCCACATTTTCTTTGGTATGTGAGCTTGTGGCAAAATAATCCAGCGTCGATCTTCAAGGTTAAGCAACGCTTGCCAAGGTTGTTCAGTGAATGGGTGACCATCTTAACATGTCGAGTTTCCTCCGTGCCTCGGAAAGCACGTTAAGCCGTTGTTCCCGGTTGTCATTTGTAGACCTTTGGCAGTCGTTACAGATTGTCAGAAGCCAGTAAATCTACTCCAGTCTTGCCAAGAAGTACCGTGTTACCCTGTTAATGGGTTGTGGAGGTCTGGTAGGCAGCCGCTCCACGTAAAATACTAGCTGAATCCGATTTGACTGGAAGCCGACCCCAATTGTTGGGAAAAGGCAGGCAGATGATGACTTTCTTTGGTATGTGGTTGTTATATACTGCGAAGCTGCGATGAGTAGAAGTAGCCGTTTGTCCTGTAATGTCATTTTTAATCAGGCCTTGAAGAATTGTTAGTTTTACGTTACAAAGATTGGTGCTGTTTAAATGATAATATTACAAGTATTGGAAAAAGAACGCACCCAGTTAGTCGCTTATATACCACTATTGTACATTAAGTTTAAATATATTTTTTTTTTGAAAACCTATTCTTACAAATGAACAATAACTTAGTACATTTTTCCTTGCTACGCATAAAATGTATGGAACCGTTGAGGTCTTAGTTCTTGTTTAAGAATCAATCTATAAATATAAAAATCAATTGCTGTTCGTTAGTCTCGCTAAAACTCGAGAACGGCGGGCCGATTTGAATAATTCTTTTTTTGTTAGTTTCGCCAGAATACAGGGAAGGTTTAAAAACAAAAAAAAAGGTTAAGTAGGTAGGGTAGGTAGGGTAGGTAGGGTAGGTAGGGTAGGTAGGGTAGGTAGGGTAGGTAGGGTAGGTAGGGTAGGTAGGGTAGGTAGGGTAGGTAGGGTAGGTAGGGTAGGTAGGGTAGGTAGGGTAGGTAGGGTAGGTAGGGTAGGTAGGGTAGGTAGGGTAGGTAGGGTAGGTAGGGTAGGTAGGGTAGGTAGGGTAGGTAGGGTAGGTAGGGTAGGTAGGGTAGGTAGGGTAGGTAGGGTAGGTAGGGTAGGTAGGGTAGGTAGGGTAGGTAGGGTAGGTAGGGTAGGTAGGGTAGGTAGGGTCAGCTAGTCTATAATAATTATGTTGACAAATAATCAATTTTAGGCATAGAGATATATCTTTGATTTCAGGTAAATATCCGATTATCCGATCTCTATTTATAACGACGTATTTGCCATATAAAAGTATTACTTAATTACTACAACTATAATGATTGTTAAGATTGGCTTCCCCTAAGAAGGGAAAGAGGCCGTGCTCCGCCGTCGCACGGCTCTGTAGAGTCCCTCCACCCTCGAAGGGCTGCTTGTGTCGTCACTCTCCCACCAATATTAACATTTCAACACATCGTCAAACGAAATACTATCTCCATTTGTTATCACAATTGTACATAAAAAAAAAACAGTTTAAAAATAGGTATAACCAATGAATCAGGCAGAAAAATTAAAAACATAATAACTAAAGGCTTCGACCGGCGCTCGACCAAGTATGTTACATGTGCTGGTGTATGAACAAAAGTTAGTGTTTGAAGATAAAGTTGGTAACCAGTTAATTTTAAAGTGAGCACTGCCCTGAGGACATAAAGCATTGCAAATTAACGTATTTACCATAAAAAGTATCAACTATACATTTTAGATAATTTGACTTAAATGACTGTTAACATTGGCTTCCCCTAAGGAGGGAAAGAGGCCGTGCTCCGCCGTCGCACGGCCCTGTAGAGTCCCTCCGTCCTCGAAGGGCTGCTTAACGTCGTCACTCTCCCACCAATATCAACATACATACACATACATCGTCAAACAAAACCAACTTTACCTATCATCACAATAGGACATAACATTTTAAATACTATACCTAACGAAACAATCATAACATTCAATATATTTTTTTAGTACTCAACAGAATATTTAAATATTAACTTTATAGCTTAGTTAATATTTACCTGCAATTCAACATTTGTCACAAAAAGCTTAATTTAAGACATATATATTATGCCTTAAATGTATTATATATTATTAAAATACAGTACAACTTTATAACATGTCATATACTTCTACATAGTAAAAATGCATTTTGTAAATAGTTTTCTTCAATCATTGTCTACGTTGACTAACATCGACTAAAATTACTACCAAAACTCATTTGGTCTTTCAAAAAACCCATCATCGCTATCTTCACTGGTTTCTTCTCGGTAGCGACAATAACGTTCTCCAGAGAATACTGAAAGTTAAGATACCGTTATTACAAATACAGATATAGAATACCTGAAACTTGTATAATTATATATAGAAAAAAAATGGCTTCCCTTAAGGGGAAGGGGCCGTGCTCCTCCAACGCACGGCTCTGTAGAGCGCTTCCCGCCATAGGCCCAAAGAATTGATAATTTAAATATTTATAAATAAATAGCCAAATTATCTATACCGTGCTACTCTCCCACCAGAAACTTCAAACATTTTAAATGGATAAGCTTCGGAAAGTACTACTACTACGGATCAAGACATTATGACATTCATAATCATGACATTATTAATAGTTATGCTTTTCTTTAAACTGTCCTGGAACAAGAAATTATTAGCTTGATATCGCCCGAAGACGAAGAGATGACGGGTGCCAGGACTGCCGATGACTTGCTCGACTTATGCTGATATAGCGTTGAGGCGCTCTCAACTCCCCTCAAACAACACCCCAGTCAGTCCCATCTACGATGACACCAAAAACACACCCAAACTGGGCCCCAAGCCTGCTATTTTTTAAAAATTCGTCATTCCAACACGATCCCATTGTCATTTTGCTAAAAGTTCGTAATCTGCTAATTCATAATGGTCGATCACTGGTCGATCAATGGTCTCGTAATAGAATCGTGGTAGAAAGACTTTTTTGTATTGCCATTATTGTAAAACCCGTTAGTAGAAATGATTTTCGAAAAACTAGTACTAAATATGAATATTAATTTATGCCATATTTCTTATGTATATATTTTTACATATTTTTATTAATTTGTCATTATGTACGAGATTACCATGCCATTTCTTTCAATGGAGTGTCAATGGTTGACCATTGGAAATTCATAATGACTTTCAAATGGTCAACCACTGCTAAAAATAAATAACACTCAATCCCAAACATTTTGTTAGTGAGAAAGTCAGGCTTGACAGATCTGTGGGATCTTAGTCCATCGCAAACCAATTCGTTTCAATTCACGTCAAGGCATTGGAGACGTTTCGAAAAAGCATGATCGGTCATACTTCGTCTTTCTATCCTTGTCTCTCTTAAGTCTGTCGGCACCGAAAGGATGGCCGATTGTGTGGCCATCCTTTCAGTACCGACTAGCATTAACTGTGTTTTAGAAACGCTTCCTTTGAATTTGTTAATACTGTAAAGAGAAAATGATGCTTGATAAATAAAGTATGACACATGAGCACAACAGATCTGCGTGAAAGGTATTATTTTATCTCACCTTAATTTATGTATGCTGAAAGTGACGTCAAGTGGTCCGGTGTGACACTCAGATGCATCAGAAGCGTCACGCAGAGCCCCAGCTACTTCTCCGCCGGCCTGCAGACTGCTGCAATGCAGGCATGTTGTGTCCACCGCTCGACACCTGTGAAGATAGTTACCTGTCATCTCCGATGACAGTGAGTGCACCAAACTATGCCTAACATTTACATTTACCGTAAAACTTTATACCTATAATAACATTTATCTTACCTATTACCTTTCTCAACCTCAATTTTTCAATTTCAAAACAACATTAAAATAATATACCGTAATATTTGCATAAATTCATATGTAAAAATAAAAAATTAACGTTTGTCAAACGCTCACTGGTTTGCAAAATGTCAAGGGCATATTGATGATGCATCTAATCGCTAATTTTGTCATTTCACAAAAATGTGTCATTTTTATTGAAGGTACAAATAAAACAGCTGTGATTTTTTGTATATCATCTGCTTTTTTATTTTGTAAATCTATACTAATATGTAAAGCTGAAGAGTTTGTTTGTTTGCTTGAACGCGCTCATCTCAGGAACTACTGGTCCGATTTGAAAAATTCTCTCAGTATTAGATAGCCCATTTATCGTGGAAGGCTATAGGCTATCATCACGCTAAGACCAATAGAAGCAGAGTAGACGAAGTTGTGCAGGTCAACTAGTAGTATATAATGCGTATGGGTAAGGTAATCCAAAGATATTGCAATTTGATCAGTTTTTTATTTCTGTCTATATAAATATGTACACACAGGTGTTGTGTAATTTTTAATAAAGGGGCAAATAAAACAGGTGTGTTTAAATGTTTATCATCTGCTTTTTATCTTGTAAATACATAGTTCATAATATGCATGGGTTAGGGAATCCATAGAAATGGCAATTTAATCAGATTTTTTATTTTTGTCCGTACAAATATGTACATGTACACATGTGTTGTGTATTTTTTATTGAAGGGGCAAATAAAACAGCTGTGATTAAATGCATATCATCAGCTTTTTACCTTGTATTACTTTTATGAGTTAGGGAATCCAGGGATTTTCCAATTTGATCAGTTTGTTTTATCTGTTTAAACAAATATGTACATGTACCTACACAAAAATGGGTATAATACCTACGCTAACATAAATAGCTTCCGGCATATAACTAAAACAAAAAAAAAAACTGCCGTTTGCACATGTAAGTATTCATAAATTAGCGGTTAAGCTGTCACAATAGGTAATTGACTACAATTTAAAATGCTCATGACTTTTCAACAAACTTTCTGGGTCATGTCCAAAATAAAAAAGCAGATGCAGCAGCTTTTCGAGTCGATGGTGACCCTTAAATATTCTGTAACCAGTAGGTGGCCACGTTATGGTACATGGTATGGTACACGTATGGTGGTTACGGTACATGGTAAACCCACATAACAAAAAGCAGCTGACAATGTGCCTGTGAAATAATACAAACCGACGAGTATTTGCCGTTCGTATAGTGACGGATAACAACAACTTAGCGAACCATTAGCGTTTTTATTACCATTCCATTTATTACCATATTTAACTTACCATACTTACGATATTCCTTATTCTGTGGATGTACCTGTGAATGTAAATGTTAGAACATATTATTACCTAGGCTACACTCACCATTTCACTTCAATTGACTCGAAGTGAGAACAACACTTCACGGATAGCTGCTGCTCTTGGCCGCAGCGTTGGCGAACCGGACAACCGGAGACTGACTCCAGACGGGGCGAAGTTGGCCCGAAGACCGGCCGTAGACGGACTGCCCACACACCGCTAAGGAACTGCAGCTGGACCCCTATGCAGTGGTGACGGAAAAGTGTGACGGTAAATTTATTTGTGAGATTAATTGTTAGAGCATAGCTATCTCTTAAACTCACATTATGCCACCCTTTAGACTTGAGTTGAATTAAAGTGTGCCGCGCGAAGTAGCTTCTCTGGACGTGTTGAAGTGTTCCTTCTTTAGTCTCCCGGACGCTGTGCAGGCAGACCGGTGAATGACCCCAGACGAGCTGAAGGCAAAGACCGGCCGTAGATGGCCCGAAGACCAGCCGTAGACAAACCACAGACGCAGCGCATAATATAACAATACGTGTGCATGAATAAATTAAGAACATAATTAAAACTGCATTATACGAGTATGTCATTTATGTCATTTTATCTTTAGAGTTGGACTGACTTACATGTGTTCCGAGCGGTGCAGCTATCCTTGTTGAAGTGTTGTGCAAGCTCCTAGACGCAGCATTGACCACCTGAAAACCTGCTGCAGCTGCAGATGGAAAAAAGACGCACAGCCACGCACAGCAACGCACAGCTAACACGAACTGCGGACACGAAATAAGCAGGTGCGGGGCAGCGGCGGCGGCGTGGTAACGCGTTTTAATGTAGGTATAGATTTACATGGAACTGACCAAGAAGGCCACTCCGCGTCCACTGACTCATGTCCGCGAAGGGTTTGCAAAAACGGTGACACTTTTGTGTTTTGTGTCGGATACAAGCAGCCAATGTAAACATTTCTATATAACCAGAATGAAATCAGCCACTCCCTGCGCAGACGTTACAAGAGACAGCAACTACGATTTCCTGTGATGGTGTGCCGTGTCGGCAACAAAAAGTGACTACGTTTGCGCAACTCCGAAAGGATTCTGCCGTGGATATTAACCGTGCGAGGCAGCTTCTTCATCTATGTTGAAGTATTGTTTAGCCACCCGTACGCAGCGCTAGCGGACCCAGACAAGCTGAACACGGACCGCGGAGACAGCGCCAAAAGACCCCACCTGTAATATGGTGACGGATATCGACGGCGGTGATATCTGTGAGTCAAATTGTTAGAAAATACATAGTTGTCACTACAGCGGTGCTCACCTTTAGACTTAGTGTAGATAGCTTGTAGTTGTATGCGGAATAAGCCGCCTCTGTTCCCCTTTTAATGAACCTCCAGTGAAAAGAGGGGAACTCTATCTCTCTTCACAGGAGGTTGATTAATAGGGGAGGCACATCCAACCAGTCGGGATTATGCTGAAGGCCAGTGTGCCGGAGCGGAGTGACTGTGCGCTGAGAGACCGCTGAGGGACCCCTATGGGATGTTAATGGAAAAATATAGCGTTGAATATCTTGTTGGTCTGATTGTTAAATCAAAGTTATCTTTCTCGTGCTACACTTACCTGAAAAGTATGATTCCGACTTCCGCGGCAGAGGGCAGACGGCTGACAGCAAATGCTGTCGGGCTTCAGTTCGGAAACTATATGACGGCAACCTAATACAGGTTCCGAAGCTAGCAGCAGTAGTAGTAGAAGTTTATAATGCTGTGACGACAATCAGTGTTCTGAAGTCGTCACAGCATTACTAACTTGCTGTTAGATCTCCGATAAACTGTTATGAATAATCAAATGTTGCAAGTTTTGTTGAAGTAATAATAAAACGAGATGATTTATTATTGTTTTATTGAGTATTCAACGAACCAATATTTTTCAGAACATAAAATTCAGTATGTGTCTTCATAATTAGGATTTTTGCAATCAAATAAACACGGATGTTTTGACACTAGATTTATAAAATCAACACGTCCGGTCGTCCATAATGTCGAACAGCAATGGCAGTACAGTGTTTGCGCGGTGGTGCCGTAGCCGCCGCGCATCAAATGAAGTCACAAACGGCGGCTGTTGAAGTCGTATGTCGGACCCGGTGTCATACAAGATACAATGAATACTGCAAAGTAGTGCCGTCAGCCGTAGTGGCAAATGCCGTCGCCGTCTGCCGGTGCCGTCTGCCGTCTCATTTTACACCTTTAGACTAGAATTGAGCTAAAGTGTGCTTCGCCAGGCAGCCCCTCTCTCCATGGTGAAGTGTTCTGTGCACACCCGCAGACAGGCCGAAGACACATCGCATACTGACCGCAAACGGACAGCAGGCGGACCTGAATAGAATAATGGCTAAGAGTGAGAATGTATCGATCTGTAAATCAAATTATAAAACCACTTTACCGTACACTCACCTGAAGAGACTTAAAGTGCGCTGCGCGAGGCATCTATCCGTTCTAGCCAAACGGACGGATTGCAGGAGGCCCGTAGCCGCACGGACGAGCCGCGGCCGTGACATAGCCTCGCCGCAGATGCAGGGACGACCAAAGCTGCTGCAGCACGCACGCAGCGCCGTGGCCGCGCCACATACGCACTCCACGTGACCCACCTAATGGCAAACCCATTGCCTGTCATCTCGGACAGTGAACACTAACACTGTAATTATTAACTACCTACCTACCTACTTTTAATAAAATGGACTTTTTTAAATTCAAATTTAATAATATCTTAAAATACCGTAAGATGAAGTACGATACCAACCATAACGTTTTTTTAAAATGGCTGGGTATCATCCTATAATTAAACTAATCTGCAGTTCCTCACAGTTGGGATCTGATTTAGTGGAAATACTATCCCATGGTAAAAATAGGATTTGTAATTTTGAATATGGAATGCAATATTTGTTACCGGGTGTGTTATGTTGGTTTTAACTACTTTTTTCGACGAACGACATGATTTTATTTGTCATCCCACCTCCCATTAACAACATACTCGTATCTATCTATATATATATATAAATCTCTTGTCCTGTCGTGAGATAAACTCTGAAACTACTGAACCGATTTTGATCAAACTTCGTAACTATATGTTATTTGATGTAACTTAAAAGATACGAGTAGGATAGTTTTATGGAACGGAAAAAAAACGGGAAAAAAGGAGTGGGTATGCGCGTACAAAGTCGCAGACAAAAGCTAGTTTTCTATATTTTTTTATTTTTATCAATTAGGTTATTGAATTACTGATATTGTAACCAACTTGTGCATTTTTTTTTATTTTACCGATCAATTTATGTTGAAATTTTATGCATTTTTCAGTTTTACCAATGTTATTTATTTTATACATTTTAACTGGGGCTATATTGAATAGCTAGGCTTCACAAGTACCCGGAGACCAAAACATGTCGAAAAAATTACTGGTCTGGAATTGTGAGCGGAAAAGATTCACAAATATCTAATAAATAATAAAGATTTACATCATTTGTTTTTCACAGCTAGTTTCCACCCATTTCTTGGGCCGATGTACTTGAAAGTTGGTACAAATACAAGCCTTAATAAATAATTAAGGTTGTAAATATTCATTTTTCACAAAAAAAAATACGATTAAATAAAACACGATTTAGGGGGTGTCAAAGTATTAATGGATGACTCGTTAACAAAGAAACTTTGCACTTATGTAAAATACAATGATTTTCATATCAACACCCAGGTTATAAACTCTTGGACCCAGAGAGCGAAAGGACTATGAAAGAAGTATCTCACTTATTATTACTATCAAGTACTAGCTGTCCCCCGCGGCTTCTTAAATTGCGCGGCTATTTAAATCGGGCGACAGCAAAGACACCAACAATTATAGACCTATATCTGTATTGCCGGGTATTCAGCTGAATCCGGTTTGACTGGAAGCCGACCCCAATATAGTTGGGAAAAGGCTAGGCAGATGATGATGATCTGTATTGCCGGTTTTTAGCAAAGGTTTTAAAAAAGTAATGCTCAATCAGATGCTCAATCATTTTAACATCAATAAAATCTTACACAATCAACAGTATGATTTTACCAGGGGTCGTTGTACGACTGACGCTGGAGCCACGGTGTTAAAACACATATTCAGCGTGGGAAGAGGTGCAAGATGCCATAGGAATCTTTTGTGACCTCTCCAAGGCATTTGATTGCATGAATCATGAAACCTTGCTCCTAAAGCTAGGACATTACGGACTAGGTAAACTTGCACTCAGTCTAGTAAAATTTTATTTAAATGATAGACAGCAGCAAGTTCAAGTAAATGGTGTCAATTCACGGGGCTTAAAAGTCAAAATGGGTGTACCACAAGGCTCTATTTTGGGTACTTTCCTCTTTCTAGTATATATTAATGATCTACCCCATCTTTTAAAAACAACCTCAAATGGTATTATTTGCTGACGATATGTCCTTAATTTTTAAGATAGATAGACGTTCCATAAATCTTGACGGCTTAAATAACGCCCTACAGTAGGTCCAAAATTGGTTTACTGCTAATAATTTAGTATTAAATGAGAAAAAACTAAATGCATCAGACTTGCCTTACCGAATGTTAAAAGTAATAATTGCGACATAGTATTGAACAAGGAAAAACTTGAATTCGTCGACGTCGTTTGACTGGAAGCCGACCCCAAGATAGTTGGGAAAAGGCTAGGCAGATGAACATCATGACGGTACCTTGTCAATACATTTACGAAAACATTATGTATGTTTGAAAAAATCTTCATCTTTTAGCAAGATTAGTGACATGCATAATTTTAGTACTAGAAATAGGAACAAATCAGATCAACCCCGATTCAGATTGGCTAAATTACACACTTCTTTTATGGGGTGTGTGAAATTTTATAATAAAATATTAGTTGGTATTTTCGAACTGAATGAGAGAAAATTTAAAGCATGCATAAAACGCACACTATGTCATGTAGACAAGCGTATTATAAACTGGAAGATTATATCCTTGATAAAAACGCTTGGCTAAATGTCGGTTTGCTCCACAGTCACAGCTGCTTGGGTCCACTTGTTATGTTTTTATATTTGAAAGAGATGCTCACCCTCTTTTTTTTATAGGTACTTACATAATTACTATAATCATTTATTTATTATTTTTGGTGTAAGAACTTAATCGTTGTTTTTATTCATTTATTTTTCATTATTGACAACCATAGTTTTGTGTAAAGTAGAACCATATTTTTAAAATTTTGTAAATGTGAGTACCATGAAGCCTTTTCAATATTATGTGATTAGTTTTACTTGTTGGACATGAACGAGTATGTTCGTTGTCATGCTTACTCAAATGTTTCGCTCGAGGCGGCGCGTGGGTTGGATCATTCGGTTCCCTTCGAAATGGTTGAACTGAATGGTGCCGTTACACGCGTCATGTTCGTGAACGGGCGCCGTCGCTTGAGACTGGTCATCTCTTAACTGCCCTTGGCTTATTTTATTCTTTATATTTTAAATTCTTATAATAAGCTTCTTTTTCTTTGCATTGTCCTCATATGCAGAAGCAACAAGTTTATGTAACTTAGAATTTTATAAAACAGAAAATGATTTAACAGAAGATGATTTAAAGTCAGTGGAGTTTCTTGCACGTTTTTTTCCATAGAGATATACGCTTGGGAACGTGCAAATAGCTTCCATGTTTTTGACTGACCGACCTTGATGTTTCAAAAGTGCCTATAAATGGTTTATTTGAAACAAAAAAGAAAATGCTTTGAATCTTCGCTCTCGTCAAATGGCTACCTATCTACCTACCCTACGCTTCCCACCTACCTACCATCTCTACATATCTACCTACCCTAAATACCCTACCCTACTTACCTACCCCGCAACTTTCTCACTTTTTTCTTTAGATTTTTATGTATCTTTTTTTGATTTATTTCTCGTGTATTCGTATCGTGGGTGCGGCCCCAAATATACAAACACACAAAAACACCCTCACTACACAAACCCCAGATACACAAAATGACCCAGAACAACTACATAATATATTCTTCTGTAGGCCATACAAATATTTGTTCCCGGCGTAATCGAATTCGCGACAAGCAGCGCACGCAGCGGTTATAATAGGTACTAAGACACTTTGATCTTAGTATAAAATATTAAGCCTACTGTATTTTCCCTTTATAAATATACTAGGCAAAACAATATAAAGGCCTTTTGTTTTTTGTTTGAGATTTAACTTATTGAGGACTAAAATATAAGAAGCAATATCTTTATTGTTACGAATTATTTATATTATAGCTGTTTTTGTTGCTTTTGATTCTGTGCTTAATAATGTAATGCTGGCCATAATTTTGATTAAAAATAGTTTTTTTTTTCTATTTTATTATACTTTTCTTTCTTGAAGTTTTAATTTGTTCAAGATAAGACGTGTCACTTAAATAGGTACTAAAATGCCTCAAACACAACACTGACAGACTGGAAGGATCTAAAGAAGGCCTTCGCTCGCTGCATAACAATAATAAATAAATTCTAATTTATGGGGGCTAAATCCTGAAAATAAGATTAGTATTAGTCCCAATTTTTTATAATTAAGTGTTATTTAATTTCTATTTTTTTTTTTTGGTATGCGTCATGCTTGGCGCAAATAAACGCTTTTTCTTTCTTTCTTTCTTTCTTCTATTACACATAAATTACATTGTTAATTATATTTCTGAAAGAAAAGATTATTTTTACACAGAATATAGATTATGCGGGTAACGACCCACACTCAAAAGTGGCATAAAAAACCTGCTGACAGACAGACGAACTGAGGGATGTGTGGACGGACGGACATCGGAAGCTTAGTAGCTACCTTGAATGATTAGTAATGATTGTTTATTCAAAGTTATATGTTTAATTAAGTTCCTGAAAGAAAAGATTATTATTACACAAATAATATGATTTATGCGGGTAACGACCCACACTCAAAATTGGCATAAAAACCTGCTTACAGACAGACGGACAGAGGGATGTGCGGACGGACGGACATCGGAAGCTTAGTAATAGTAGTAGACTCTGTAGGTTATCCTTTGTGTACGAAACACTAAAAAAAGTAAGCTCCAGCGATGACATACACGCGAACACGTAGCTATCTTGAACGATTAGTATTGATTGTAAGTATAACCACATGAATAAAATTTTAATTAAATTCCTGAAAGAAAAGATTATTATTACACAAATAATATGATTAATGCGGGTAACGACCCACACTCAAAAGTGGCATAAAAAACCTGCTGACAGACAGACGGACAGAGGAATGTGCAGACGGACGGACATCGGAAGTTTAGTAATAGTAGTATTCTCTGTAGTATTAGGCCCTTTGGGTACGAAAAAGGAAGCTCCCGCGATGCAATACCAGCATACACGCGAACACGTACCATATTACTTGTATAGAAATTCCAACACAGAGCATTGGATACATTTTAGATGTGCATTGAGATGGCACAATGACGGCTGAGAACTGAACACAGCCCGCTAAACCTGCTGCGGTAACAGTGATTAAGGGAATATAAGCAATTAAAAAAAATACTTGGAAACCGATTTCCCGTGTAGGAGAGGCATTTTGCAGTATTTTTTTTTAGTATTCAGTGACTTTGCATGATTTTTTTTATTCACATATAAATTAAAAATGGCCAGCATGATTGAATTTTAAACAATTTAATTGTTTTTATTATGGAACAGCGAAAATACCTAGAAGGCGATATTTTATTATGACTAGTAAGTACACACATGGATAACTTGAAAAGCCTTGTTGTCTTGGTATGGTCATGTGAAGAGAAGGGATGAAACGCATGTAATGAACAGTTGTATACAACCTGTACAGAATATACGCAATACCTCTTAACCCTGGGCATGCTTAGTAGGGTCTGTCAGACCCACCCTTCAACTTAAACCGTTGTATTTAATTAAATATGATGTTTCTGCGTCACCACTCTCAGTAGCTGAACATTATCAACCAACCGACGCCGTATAGACACTACTTTAGTCCGGAGTCAGCTGGGATGGTGAAAAAACACAAAAAATTCCCCGAGCGCCAAGAGTGACAAGGTATGATTATTATAGCATTATTATAGTCTTTGTCTTGTGCCTCCTATTTTCTTAAGTTTAGTTGAGATTTCTTTTATTTTCACATAAATGTATAAAAGGTCTGATTTTTGTTAAAAGCATAACCTTTTATTACGATTTTTTATTTTTTTTTAGTTTATATGGTGGATTTGTTTTCTTATATTTTTCCCCTACTATATACCCCTAGTACAGATGAAAGTATGTTTAGATACACCAGTTACCACAACTATTAAGAAAAATAGTCACTTTAAATTCAGGACTGACAGACCCAACAGGCATACCGCGTAACATTTTGCCACCAGGCAGACCAAGGGTTAAGGTGTCATTGTACGCATCATTATGAACAACTTTCATTATGCCCCCTTAAGATGTATCGCGTTTATTCTGTTACACGTTGTATATAAATGTGGATGGATGGCGAGGGTGAGAGAGGCCGAAGACAAGATGGATGGATTGAGTGAGGGGTGTTATGAATGTTAGTGACAGCGTGCCGACTGAATGAATGAAAATGACGCGCGACGTGTTGCACCAACACCATGTAACGTGGCGATAAGGGCAGGAAGATAATGATGGTAAATACACTCATGGGCTGCGGACTTTTTTTGAAAGATTTTCCGCGGCCCTGGAACGCAAAGGGCACTAGGAGGAACAAAGATGAGTTTTAGTCAGTAAGAGTCTGACACTCCCTCCTGCTTGACCCAGAGCGGGAGGTCATTTGATGGTTTCCCATCTTTAAAAAAATTAAATTAATACACTCATGATACTGAAATCCTTGCCAATCCTTTCACCGTATTTGTACTTTTTAAATTAAGTATTATTTACTAGCTACCGAGTTTCCTCCGTGCCTCCGAAAGAAGCCGTTGGTCTCGGCTGTCATTTGTAGATCTTTGGCAGTCGTTACTGACAGTCAGAAGCCAGTAAATCTGACCCTAGTCTACCATGAAGTATCGTGTTACCCAGTTAATGGGTTGTGGAGGTCTGGTAGGCAGCCGCTCTTTAAAAATTATGTATCTCATTTAAAATTATGTATTTTTGTTTATCTATTAATTTATAAAATTATATTTTTCCATGTATAATTACCAATATAAATATAATGTAATGCAATTTAATGTTATAAAGATTGTTAAAATGCATCCATCCATACGAACCAACTTTTTTTCGTGATTGTTTTGTCATTATTTTGTTTTGCTCCTTAATTCACCCACACCTTAATTCTAAGCAATGATCATAATTTGTTAGTTATAAGCAAGGAATAGTTTTGCGAATATTTTTTTTGGTGATTATGATTATGATCAAGCAATGTTTTTTTTAACAAAACCCATCAAATACTAATGAATTAAAATGGTAGCAAATAAATAATACAAACAATGATTTTATGCACAAAAAGGAGTTTACTAAACATTTTTAATAGGTTTACTTAGTTAAAAATATAACTACTCATAAACTAATTCCACCGGCCTGCAAAATATCTACTTCTTTATAACACCCTGCATACTGGAACTTTATTATTGGAAATGGGTGTGGACGTACCAGCCAGGTTTCAATTTAGCATAAAGTCTGAGGGCACTCAGCTATATTATTCCTAATGATAAGTACTCGCACTTAAAATCCGTTTCTGAACCCCTTTAGGTATTATTCGAAACGGGGGTGCAGTCACACCTACCCGCCAGGTTTCAATTTAACATAACTAAAAGCACGAAGACTAGTTCTAATTTCGCTATATTATTACTTAAGATAAGTTCTTTGACGTTCGGTTGACGGTTACTAACAATTAAAAGAAAATAGCAAAATATTTTGCGGTTTCATTACTACACTTTGCCTTATTTTTACCAAAATTTGTCTCCGTTTGTTATGTATCTACCTACCTACTATAGTAAATCTAAAGAAAACATAATCACAGTGCTGTATTCACCATTGCATTAGGTATCCTCAACTGGTCTATGTTGTTCGAAATCCGCTGAAGACTGTTTTTCTTCGTAACTCCTTGTCCCCATTTATTAGTCCTGCAACAAAAGTATAACGTAATGTTATAACTACTTATATTCTATTCTACTAACATTTCAATTATAAGGACATATATCTCACCTTTTTAGAAGAAATAAACTGCGATGGTTTTAGTCCTGACACAGTCGTGGAGTTACGTTCGCGTCCGATTCGTGCATTTTAAACACAAAAACGACACCTTTATCGTGAAATTATTTGTTATATTTACTACATATTTTGGGACCACAACACTGCAGGAGTGTCCGCTGAACTAAACACTGATTTTTCTTTTACATCTCCTGTGAGTCCTGCAACAAAAATGTAATAAGATATGATGGATTCTCGAATTGAACATGTTAACATCAAGATAAGTAAGGATGGGAAATCATCAAATTACTCCTCCCGCTCCGGGCGGAACAGACGTGAGTGTCGGACTCTTAAAGACTAAAATCCATCCGTCTTCAACCCATTGCCCTTTACATTACAGGGCCGCGGAGAGTCTTTCGATCAAATTCCGCAATTAGGTTAGGTACCCGCAGCCTCGAATGCGAGTGTACGAGGGAACATTGGAGTGGTTTTAGTCGTTAGGAGTCTGGCAAACCCTTCTGCCGACCCCAGGGCGAATTTCCACCTCGAAAAAAGAAGGTAAAGTTAGGTTAGCTCACCTTTTTGGAGGAATTTAGCTGGCGTTGTTCTCGCTCCAGACTCGGATCGAGGCAGTCGTCGCACGGACACTCCTCGTTTATCCGACGAAAGAGCCACATCATCATCATAAACACAGTGCCTAGGACTATATCGTAATAGTCCATTTTGATATTGGTCGTTTATCTCTTTTCTAAATGTTCCTTGTAAGTATCACTTTCACAACTCATTTTTTAGAGAATACGCATGTAATTCATATTCGTGTATTTTCTGATATGTACACTGTAACAACGTAAGGAGGAGCTCGTGGCTGGATAATAACAGCCGCACGGGCCGATCTTCAAGGTTAAGCAACGCTTGCCAAGGTTGGTCTGTGGATGGGTGACGATGTTAACATACCGGGTTTCCTCCGTGCCTCGGAAAGCACGTTAAACCGTTGGTACCGGCTGTCATTTGTAGATCTTTGGCAGTCGTTACGGATAGTCAGAAGCCAGTCAATCGGACTCCAGTCTTACCATGAAATACCGTGTTACCCAGTTAATGGGTTGTGGAGGTCTGGTAGGCAGCCACTCCTTGTAAAATACTGGTATTCAGCAAATCCGGCTTGACTGGAAGCCGACGCCAATATAGTTGGGAAAAGGATCTGACACTGTAACAACGTATGATAACAAGTTAACACAAGAAAGCTTGTGGCTGCTTAACAACAGCCACAAGCTTTCTTGTCTTGTGGGAGAGATCTTCGAGACTCCAAACTCTTTCATTAAAGACTTTTCCGTGCTTCGGCACTTTAAGCCGTTAGATCCGGCTTTCATTTGCACATCTGGAAGAATGTTATAAAAAAACAAAACATAGGTACTAATAAATATTAAATAAAGGGTGCCTTCCTTTTTCCAAGTTTCTGTTCTTATTATACAATATACTAACTGTGCCCGCGACTTCGTTCACTCGCATGTAAAATTTATACGAATACATGGCGTTGTCCAGTTTTGATTTAGTCCAAAAATGTATGTAATACCTAATAGTAAATAAATGTAAAATGTAATGACCGTGGTCAGACACAACATGATCCGGGCTCGGTCAAAATCGGACGTGTCTGGACGAGTTCATATAATCCGTAAACTCCGCAATATTTTTTGAGCTCCGGTTTGTTATATCTGTCTGTCCGTCTGTCGGCGCCAATTTGCTTCGAATCCACTGGACTGATACTATTGTTTAGCGAAAAAAACCAAGAGATAAGTTTTCATAGCACAAAAAATGTTTCAGAGCCATCTGTAGAGTCGGACCGCTTGAATCCAGTAGACACCCTTTTTAAGAAATTCGGTGCACTGACTCTCCCTATTTTTATACATTAGAAGTAGGGTTATTTGTTAAAAAGTAATCTGAGCTGTACACAAAACCCATTGAAAATAAGAAATTCATCTGTAGAGACCCTACACGGCTAGCGGTCACACGATGAACAAGCAAACTATTCCAAAGTAAATCATACAATAAGTCTGTCAAAATATACATACAATCAAACACCAAAACAAATAATAGAACTACCATTACATTCCTTATTTATAAACTAAACTGAACAAGGGGCGCGCCACAACAACGTGCTCTATATTTCAAATATGCAATGACGAAATAACTAGACGATAGTAAGTACTAATTAGATTATGCACCAAGGGGATAAAGCAGTGTCTTTTGTCATGGCCGTCATAAATATTCCCGATCTTAATGAAGGATTTGAAAGTTAAGTCACCCAAGGTAGACACTTTATCCCAGAGGAGTGTACTCTACTTTTCACACCTACTGCAAGAAAATTGTTCATATATCAAGAAGCAAGGTGGCTAGCCGCGAGCGGTTCCTGGCAGTCTCCAAGTTTTTTTTTTTTTAAAAAAACGTTGTCCACACTAGGAATTTCTCCTGTATCGTGGGTGGGTTTACAAACATACAATGTCACATACACACACAGCCAGACCCGGAACAACTATCTGTGGGCCATACAAATATTTGTTCCGTGCGGGAATCGAAGTTGAGTTCAAAATTCATATAACATAATTGTACTCCGAGCAATAATATTGTACTGAATTTCATTATGATCCGCCAAGCAATAATGTCTTTATTTAGGTTGAGTTTGCATGCCATACAATCTGACGTTTTCGTGCAGGTGTTGTGAAAACTAATTATATTGCTAGTAAAATAATAATAAGATAAACTTTCAAGTTAAATAGGTACCTATCTAGTACCTATTTAACTTGAAAGTTTATCTTTTCCTTTTCTTTTTGTCATGCGTGATCTCAGAAAAAAATAGTAGTAGTATTATTATCCCGGAGGACACGGTGGAGCATTCGGTTGAGGTCTGCCCTGCTTGGGGACACGGCGGTGCTCCCGCCGTGTCCTCGCCGAGGCGATCGGCGGCGGCGATCTCTCGCGTCCGGCCCTGGTTCAAGCTATGGTCCGAAGTGAGGAGACATGGGAAGCGGTCACCTCCTTCTGCGAAGCAGTAATGCTAGCAAAGGAGGAAGCCGAACGTGTGAGAGAAAGGGAAACCTCACGCCCCAGCCGCCGCAACAGAAGAAGACGCCCCGGGCGTCGGGAGCCGCAGGGCGATTTTCGGCCACCGTAAGCGCGAGCCTGCGGACGGCGAGCATTGGGTGGCTCGCCGTCTGATCAGAACCAGGCCCGGGTGGACGGCGCGCTGTGTTTCACGCGTGCCTCAAAGAGCTGTCAGCAAAAAAGACGGGGCCCACTAGGGCCAGTGCCTGCTGGGGCTGCGGACTTCGTTCGAAAGAGGCATCGTACCCTGGAACGCAAAGGGCACTGGGAGAAACGCGGATGGGTTTTAGTCAGTAAGAGTCTGACACTCCCTTCTGCTTCACCCAAAGCGGGAAGAGTCATTTGATGATTTCCCATCATTAAAAAAAAAAAGTAGTATTATTATAAAAATATAATACAATAAATTCTTATTTTTTCTGAGATCACGCATGACAAAAAGAAAAGAAAAAGGTATTTGTAGTTGTCTTAATTTTCAGATTTTGTTTTTTGCGTACTGAAAATGAGTAAGCAAAATAATGTACCATTATTTTGCTTACTAAATAAATATTGTTATATTATATTCAACACAATATGAACTTTGACTCAAACATAGACTCAGGCAGTTTTTGGTTTTGTTCAACTTTTGTTAGCTGTCTCGGAAAAATATGAATTAGGTATCCATAGATATAATAATTTATATTTCTGTGAAGGTATCTTTCGATCCGGAAGAGCAAGTAGATGATTTAAAAAAATAAAAGCTCCGCTCGGAAAACTTGAAATTTACTGAAGAAGTTGTAAATTTGTAAATATCTCAAATACTTGTAAAAATTATAAATCTAAAAAAGATTCAAAAAGAAAAAGAAATGTGCTGAAAAAAAATAAAAAAACCGGAACTGTAGGACCAACATTTACAATTTTCCCAAAGGGGTGAAAATACGGCTGAATCCGTGGACTCTGACTTGCCCATGCCACGCTCGCTTCGGGAACTTCAACAATAAAACTGGCAAACATATTAAATACTTTCAAATAAAGAAATTCAAAATTCAGGCACTTACGGAAAGATGCATGAACCATAATCCGCCGGCAATTTCTTTTTAACGTGATTATTCAATTCGTTAGTTATGTTTCCTAGAAAGGTTCTTTTGCATTTGCTGTGCAAACGCGAAAGACCTGTGCTACGGGAATTTTCCCGTGGCACACTCATCAAGTTACTTATACCGGCCCTCTTATGAACGCACAGTCCACGCAAATCCCCCTTTGAGTCTAGAATTGTTTACCATTTTTGGCAGTCAGACGAGACAAATCAGAATCCTTCAACGCTGCTGGCGCGGATCAGCTGCCAGAGCTTTAATCGGCGGGTGGCAGCTGATCCGCGACCATAATATTATTAAAATCAACTGTGGCTCATCCATTGGACATTAGTTGATTAGCATTTTTTCTGCTTGAACATAAACATTGCAATTGTGATCATTGTTAAACTATAAATCTGAGACGTTTTTTTTCAATGGAGCTATTCTTAAAAAGCTTCAAAATAGATCCCCGTTGAAAAAAAAACAGTTTTTTGTTAGTAGTAGTAGTTGTTTGATTTTGTGTTTGTTTTTTTAGTAGTTTTCGAGATATTTCCGAAGAATCTCTTATTTTTTTTTTAATTTATCTACATGCTTTTCTAAATTAAATGATATCCTCATTCGTAATTTTCCGATACTGCTGGAGAAAGTTGAACAAAGAAGCCCTGGGGGTCTCAAAAGGCCACTTTAGCAGCATAAGAAAGCACATCACGCTACCTATCACTGTCTAATTTTCCTAATCAACCTTGAACCTAAAGCGATAGCGATAAAGATGAAAATTAAGTTTGACAGACTGTTGTGTGGTTAATATTATGATTCTGCTAAAGTAGCCTTTTTAGACCAGCTGTACTACACCAGTAATGTTACCTAAACGTGTATGACTATTCTTAAATTACCCTAAGCTGATAAAATCTTCGTTTTTGGGATTCCGAACAAAAAATGGAACCCTTATAGGATCACTCGGGTGTCTGTCTGTCAGTCCGTTTGTCACAGCAATTTTTCTCCGGATCCACTGGACCGATTCTGTTGAATTTGGTACACATATGGACTTTTGTGACCCAAACACAGAAACGTTACGTAAATTATATGTTTTTAGTTTGGGTGTCACTTTTGGGAGTCAAACTAGAAAATTTCAAAAAAAGTTTTTCAATAATACGTGTGACTTATCAAATGCTTACTGTGAGGGTTTTAAATAAATTTTTTTTCATAATTTGAAAATAAATGGTTTTGAAGTTATTCAAGACATTAGACGTCTCCGAAACAACTGAGCCTACAATTTTGAAAAAAATGGATCTTATAGGTTTTTACCTATAGATTACAGGAAAATCTATAAGAATTATATAGTGTATGTTCTATAACATGTTAAAAAAAAGAAATTCGTTCGGAACCCTTTGCACGCGAGTCCGTCTCGCACTTGGCCAGTTTTTTTCCTAAATTATTCTAGATTTAGTGATGAGGTTGGTTTCCCCCGAAGGGGAAAAGGCCGCGCCCCGCCATCCGCGCGGCCCCGTAGAGCTCGTCCCAGACTGGTCACTCTTCCGCCGTTTATGAAGTGAATCCCAAATTATGAAATAGTCCAATACCTTAAGACACATATTAAGACAAGGTACGGATTGAAAGACGTAGTATATGTATACGAGTAAACCTAGGAATTAATAGTTAAAAAAAAACATTACAAGTGGTTTCTTAAAATTAAAATGTAACTAAGGGATACTAAATTAAATTCTTGTACTCGTAATTATTAACAGATAGCGTAACAGGTCAATAGGTTACTCAAGACACAGTGATTGTATCTGATCGAATCATTGGTGAGAATATAAATTCAAGAATTAATAGAAATAGGTACTACAATCGAGAGTTAAACTCAAGAAGTAAGCAGAGTTGAGGATTTTAACTCTGTTGAAAGCCTGTAGACAGCGTCAAAAGCGCCCATCCGTCACCACTTCCTAGTATTTGAGCTGGGGAGAAAAATGGCGCAACAAATTCCCCAGCAACAAGTCTGTCTGTATTAAGTTATAAGATTTAAGACAACTAGCTTACCCCGCGGCTCCGCTCAGGTGAGAAATCGCCCTATCGATAAGACTGCCCATATTTATACAAATTTATAGATGTTACAATTTTATTCATAATGATTAAAACATCAAGCCATACCACGCGGTGCTGAAGAGTTCATAAATTTTCGGGCGTCCTCGAGCTTTAGCCCTTTGGTTCAGATACAAAGTAATTCTGAAGCTTGGAGACGCCCCACAACTTATGTGCCCGAAGTTTCACGACGACGAGACTAAATCTTCCTGTGAGGCAATAAAGTCCAAGTTCTTGTGCTGAAATAGAGAGAGGCAAGTCCAACAACGCAGGGGCGTCCATCGCAAGTCGTGGAAACGCCTGCGTTGTTGCACTTGCCTCTCTGACTTGACTCTTGCGGTGGCGGACTTGATCCGCCACCGCAAGCAATACGACATCGAAGACCTCAATATTTTCGAAAAATACAGATAAATTACTTCTTAACTAGTAAAATACATGATATACTATAAGAAATGTGGTATCAAATATACATGTTGAAAAAACATTTCTTTTCTGTTGGAACTCTGTGTGGCTCGCACTTGACAGTTTTGTCGTATCTTTCTTTTCTTCTTACTTTTGGCGTTTAATAAGAGCTCCGGTTAACAATTTTGTCTGATACACGAGCTGACATCACTTAATGTACCAGTATCACCTCATTAACGGTGTCCCCGTCACGAAGACAAAAAAAAACTTTACGCACATGCGGGCAACGGGGACAACGGTCAGTATAATATAAAAAAATATTGACAAAATATTTAACGCAACGGGGACAGCATACGGGGACAACGGAAATACACGAAAATATACTATGTTAGCTTGTTTAATGATTATTGTTATTTTAATACCAGTTAGCCTAATAGGCTTCTGTTACTTATTAAAAAATAGTTTAGAAATAGATCGGTATAAGATAAATTGTTATATATAATTTCTCTTACACAGTATTTAAATACCAGTTATCCCAATAGGCTTCTGTTATTTAATTAAAATAGTATAAAATAGATCTGTATAAGACAAAATGTTACATAGGGTAACAATATTTATCTTATACAAATCTATTCAGTCAATAAAAGTGTTAAAAAAATGAGCTTCTTCTTCTTCTTATCGTGTGGGCAGTAAGGTCTAACGACCCCACACACTCTGGTGTCAGAGTTTCCAAACCGACTCAAGGGCCACTGACATATGGTTTATTTAACGACCGCCATTTGGCGGCCGGGGCCACGGGCTTATACGTGTCGTGCCTTCCGAAGCACGGAATCATCCTTTTATCTGACAATCAGTTGATTCAAGCCTGCAATGTCCTAACCAAACTGGAAACAACTTTACAAAGTATGCTTTCCGTGGGAATCGAACCCACGACCACCGGATCACAAGACAAACGCCTAAACCACTCGACCACGGAGGCAGTTTGCAAAATGAGCAAGCGAACCACAAAAATCTTCTACTGCATGTTTCTAAAACAAACCGTACGCCTGGTTAGTACACAAATGATTCTACTGAACCCAGGATCACCTTAACTAGGAAAACAGAAAATTAATTGACCGCATACAGTCAAGTCATTAACTAGTAGATACTAGTTATATTACAGATACATAATACCAAGTTAGTGTTTTAATTTCGTACAAATTACTTTAAGTTTTGAGTTTTGAGGATATTTCATCTAATATTACCTAAACGTGTTTGACTCTTCCGAAATTATCCTAGGCTGATATAATTTTAGTTTTTTTTTTGTTTTCTAAACTGTCTTAGATGTAGTGATGAGTTCGGTTTCCCACGAAGGGAAAAAGGCCGCGCCCCGCCATCCGCGCGGTCCCGTATAGCTCGTCCCAGACTGGTCACTCTTCCGCCGTTTATGAAGTGAATTCCAAAATTATGAAATAGTCCAATGCCTTGCCACAAAGTTAAGACAAGGCATGGTTTGGAAGACGTAGTAAATAGACCTAGGAATTCATAGTAATGAAAAACATTAGAAGTGGTATCAGAAACTTAAAGTTTAACAAAGGGATGCAAATCAAATTGTGAGAAACCTTTACGCTAGCGTAACTGGTATTTAGTCAATAGTTACACTTCCTTAAGTGAACAAGCGGCTTTTCATCGGCAACATGATCATATGGAGACATGATCCCTGGCAGTCCTTGGACGGCATTATATGTGATAGATATGGTCAACCTGACGCCAGGAAGCGCCCTCTATGTACAATAAGTACATCTGCAAGATACAGTGATCGTATCTGACCGAAAGGTCGCAGATAGAGAATATAAATTCAAGAATGAATACAAATAGGAAGTAAGTACAATCGAGAGTCAAACTCAAAAAGTTAATAGAGCTGAAGATTTCAACTCTCTTGAAAACCTATAGACCCGTCACCACTTCCTTGTGTTTGAGCTGGGGAGAGGAAGTGCGCAACAAACTCCCCAGAAACACGTCTGTCTGTTTAGTTATAACATTTTAGACAACGAGCTTCCCCGCGGCTCCGCTCACGTGAGAAATCGCCCTATGCGATAAGACTGCCCATCATCATCATCTGCCTAGCCTTTTCCTAACTATATTGGGGTCGGCTTCCTGTCAAACCGGATTTAGTTAATTAAGAGTATTGATAAGATAAGATAAGACTGCCCATATTTTTACAAAGTCATAAATGTTACAATGAACAAATAAAAAATAATTATTCATAATCATCAGAATGGCTGTATCCCGCGGTGCTGAAGAGTTTATAAATTTTCGGGCATCTACGAGCTTTAGTCCGTTGGTCCAGATACAAGGTAATTCTGAAGCTTGAAGATGCCCTCCAACTTATGCTCCCGAAGATTCACGACGACGAAGCTAATTTATCCAGTGAGGCAACAAAATCCAAGTTCTTGTGCTGAAATAAGGACAAGTCCAACAACGCAGGGGCGTCCATCGCAAGTGGTGGAAGCTCCTGCATTGCTGCACTAGCCTCGGATCTGATTGTGAATGCAAATTAAGACATTGAGGATCTAATAGTTTGGAAAAATACAGATAAATTACTTCTTAACTTGTAAAACATAGGAAATACTATAAGGACTATGGTTTCAAATAAACATGTTGAAAAGACATGATTTGTTCCTGTTGGAACGAATAATGTGTGTTTTAACGTGTTTATTGTGCGGCTCGCACTTGGCCGTTTTTTCCTATCATTCTTCACTTCTTACTTCTGGCATTTAATAAGAGCTCCGGTTTAGCAATGGAAATAAAATTTGTTTTGCTGTTTGAAGAATTTACGTGAGTTCTCTCACAATGAAATTTGTCCCATAATCAATATGAGGCTTTAATGACAGTTGTCTGTTACACGAACCGACATCTAAATGAGACTTAGAGTTTTAGTCAGTAAGAGTCTGATACTCCCTCCTGCTTGACCCAGTGCGGGAGGTCATTTGATGGTTTCCCATCTTTAAAAAAAATAAATTAACACTCATGATACTGAAATCCTTGCCAATCCTTTCACCGTATTTGTACTTTTTAAATTAAGTATTATTTACTAGCTACCGAGTTTCCTCCGTGCCTCCGAAAGCACATTAAGCCGTTGGTCCCGGCTGTCATTTGTAGATCTTTGGCAGTCGTTACTGATAGTCAGAAGCCAGTAAATCTGACCCCAGTCTACCATGAAGTATCGTGTTACCCAGTTAATGGGTTGTGGAGGTCTGGTAGGCAGCCGCTCCGCGTAAAATACTGTTATTAAGCTAAATCCGGTTCGACTGGAAGCCAACCCCAATATAGGAAGGAAAAGGCTAGGCAGATGATTATTTATTAGCTACGCACAACCATGGGGTCGTTGTGGGGTATTTATTTAAAATTATGTATTTTTGTTTATCTATTAATTTATAAAATTATGTTTTTTCCATGTATAAAGATTGTTAAAATGCATCCATCCATACGAACCAACTTTTTTTCGTGATTGTTTTGTCATTATTTTGTTTTGTTCCTTAATTCACCCACACCTTAATTCTAAGCAATGATCATAATTTGTTAGTTATAAGCAAGGAATAGTTTTGCGAATATTTTTTTTGGTGATTATGATTATGATCAAGCAATGTTTTTTTTAACAAAACCCATCAAATAGTAATGAATTAAAATGGTAGCAAATAAATAATAAAAACAATGATTTTATGCACAAAAAGGAGTTTACCAAACATTTTTAATAGGTTTACTTAGGTAAAAATATAAGTACTCATAAACTAATTCCACCGGCCTGCAAAATAAATTACCCTAAGCTGATGAAATCTTCGTTTTTGGGATTCCGAACAAAAAATGGAACCCTTATAGGATCACTCGGGTATCTGTCTGTCAGTCCGTTTGTCACAGCAATTTTTCTCCGGATCCACTGGACCGATTCTGTTGAATTTGGTACACATATGGACTTCTGTGACCCAAACACAGAAACGTTACGTAAATTATATTTTTTTAGTTTGGGTGTCACTTTTGGGAGTCAAACTAGAAAATTTCAAAAAAAGTTTTTTCAACAATATCGTGTGACTTATCAAATGCTTACTGTGAGGGTTTTAAATATTTTTTTTTTTTCATAATTTGAAAATAAATGGTTTTGAAGTTATTCAAGACATTAGACGTCTCCGAAACAACTGAGCCTACAATTTTGAAAAAAATGGATCTTATAGGTTTTTACCTATAGATTACAGGAAAATCTATAAGAATTATATAGTGTATGTTCCATAACATGTTAAAAAAAAGAAATTCGTTCGGAACCCTTTGTACGCGAGTCCGTCTCGCACTTGGCCAGTTTTTTTCCTAAATTATTCTAGATTTAGTGATGAGGTTGGTTTCCCCCGAAGGGGAAAAGGCCGCGCCCCGCCATCCGCGCGGCCCCGTAGAGCTCGTCCCAGACTGGTCACTCTTCCGCCGTTTATGAAGTGAATCCCAAATTATGAAATAGTCCAATACCTTAAGACACATATTAAGACAAGGTACGGATTGAAAGACGTAGTATATGTATACGAGTAAACCTAGGAATTAATAGTTAAAAAAAAAACATTACAAGTGGTTTCTTAAAATTAAAATGTAACTAAGGGATACTAAATTAAATTCTTGTACTCGTAATTATTAACAGATAGCGTAACAGGTCAATAGGTTACTCAAGACACAGTGATTGTATCTGATCGAATCATTGGTGAGAATATAAATTCAAGAATTAATAGAAATAGGTACTACAATCGAGAGTTAAACTCAAGAAGTAAGCAGAGTTGAGGATTTTAACTCTGTTGAAAGCCTGTAGACAGCGTCAAAAGCGCCCATCCGTCACCACTTCCTAGTATTTGAGCTGGGGAGAGAAGTGGCGCAACAAATTCCCCAGCAACACGTCTGTCTGTATTAAGTTATAAGATTTAAGACAACTAGCTTACCCCGCCGCTCTGCTCACGTGAGAAATCGCCCTATCGATAAGACTGCCCATATTTATACAAAATAGATGTTACAATTTTATTCATAATGATTAAAACATCAAGCCATACCACGCGCTGCTGAAGAGTTCATAAATTTTCGGGCGTCTTCGAGCTTCAGCCCTTTGGTTCAGATACAAAGTAATTCTGAAGCTTGGAGACGCCCCACAACTTATGTGCCCGAAGATTCACGACGACGAGACTAATTCTTCCTGTGAGGCAATAAAGTCCAAGTTCTTGTGCTGAAATAGAGAGAGGCAAGTCCAACAACGCAGGGGCGTCCATCGCAAGTCGTGGAAACGCCTGCGTTGTTGCACTTGCCTCTCTGACTTGACTCTTGCGGTGGCGGACTTGATCCGCAACCGCAAGCAATACGACATTGAAGACCTTAATATTTTCGAAAAATACAGATAAATTACTTCTTAACTAGTAAAATACAGGATATACTATAAGAAATGTGGTATCAAATATACATGTTGAAAAAACATAATTCGTTTGTGTTGGAACTCTGTGTGGCTCGCACTTGACCGTTCTGTCGTATCTCTCTTTTCTTCTTACTTTTGGCGTTTAATAAGAGCTCCGGTTAACAATTTTGTCTGATACACGAGCTGACATCACTTAATGTACCAGTATCACCTCATTAACGGTATCCCCGTCACGAGGACAAAAAAAAACTTTACGTACATACGGGCAACGGGGACAACGGGGACAACGGTCAGTACCCATACAGTATAATATAAAAAAATATTGACAAAATATTTAACGCAACGGGGACATCATACGGGGACAACGGAAATACACGAAAATATACTATGTTAGCTTGTTTAATGATTATTGTTATTTTAATACCAGTTAGCCTAATAGGCTTCTGTTACTTATTAAAAAATAGTTTAGAAATAGATCGGTATAAGATAAATTGTTATATATAATTTCTCTTACACAGTATTTAAATACCAGTTATCCCAATAGGCTTCTGTTATTTAATTAAAATAGTATAAAATAGATCTGTATAAGACAAAATGTTACATAGGGTAACGATATTTATCTTATACAAATCTATTCAGTCAATAAAAGTGTTAAAAAAATGAGCTTCTTCTTCTTCTTATCGTGTGGGCAGTAAGGTCTAACTCTGGTGTCAGAGTTTCCAAACCGACTCAAGGGCCACTGACATGGTTTATTTGACGACCGCCATTTGGCAGCCGGGGCCACCGGCTTATACGTGCCTTCCAAAGCACGGAATCATCTTTCTATCTGACAATCAGTTGATTCAAGCCTGCAATGTCCTAACCAAACTGGAAACAACTTTACAAAGTATGCTTTCCGTGGGAATCGAACCCACGACTACCGGATCACAAGACAAACGCCTAAGCCACTCGACCACGGAGGCAGTTTGCAAAATGAGCAAGCGAACCACAAAAATCTTCCACTGCATGTTTCTAAAACAAACCGTACGCCTGGTTAGTACACAAATGATTCTACTGAACCCAGGATCACCTTAACTAGGAAAACAGAAAATTAATTGACCGCATACAGTCAAGTCATTAACTAGTAGATACTAGTTATATTACAGATACATAATACCAAGTTAGTGTTTTAATTTCGTATATAAATTACTTTAAGTTTTGATTTCAATAAATTGTGCATATTCCTTACTAAGTTACATTTGCATAGCAGCAAGGTTAATGTGAGGATATTTCATCTAATATTACCTAAACGTGTCTGACTCTTCCGAAATTATCCTAGGCTGATATAATTTTAGTTTTTTTTTTGTTTTCTAAACTGTCTTAGATGTAGTGATGAGCTCGGTTTCCCACGAAGGGAAAAAGGCCGCGCCCCGCCATCCGCGCGGTCCCGTATAGCTCGTCCCAGACTGGTCACTCTTCCGCCGTTTATGAAGTGAATTCCAAAATTATGAAATAGTCCAATGCCTTGCCACAAAGTTAAGACAAGGCATGGTTTGGAAGACGTAGTAAATAGACCTAGGAATTCATAGTAATGAAAAACATTAGAAGTGGTATCAGAAAGTTAAAGTTTAACAAAGGGATGCAAATCAAATTGTGAGAAACCTTTACGCTAGCGTAACTGGTATTTAGTCAATAGTTATACTTCCTTAAGTGAACAAGCGGCTTTTCATCGGCAACATGATCATATGGAGACATGATCCCTGGCAGTCCTTGGACGGCATTATATGTGATAGATATGGTCAACCTGACGCCAGGAAGCGCCCTCTATGTACAATAAGTACATCTGCAAGATACAGTGATCGTATCTGACCGAAAGGTCACAGATAGAGAATATAAATTCAAGAATGAATACAAATAGGAAGTAAGTACAATCGAGAGTCAAACTCAAAAAGTTAATAGAGCTGAAGATTTCAACTCTCTTGAAAACCTATAGACAGCGTTAAAGCGCTCACCCGTCACCACTTCCTTGTGTTTGAGCTAGGGAGAAGAAGTGCGCAACAAACTCCCCAGAAACACGTCTGTCTGTTTAGTTATAACATTTTAGACAACGAGCTTTCCCGCGGCTCCGCTCACGTGAGAAATCGCCCTATGCGATAAGACTGCCCATCATCATCATCTGCCTAGCCTTTTCCTAACTATATTGGGGTCGGCTTCCTGTCAAACCGGATTTAGTTAATTAAGAGTATTGATAAGATAAGATAAGACTGCCCATATTTTTACAAAGTCATAAATGTTACAATGAACAAATAAAAAATAATTATTCATAATCATCAGAATGGCTGTATCCCGCGGTGCTGAAGAGTTTATAAATTTTCGGGCATCTACGAGCTTTAGTCCGTTGGTCCAAATACAAGGTAATTCTGAAGCTTGAAGATGCCCTCCAACTTATGCTCCCGAAGATTCACGACGACGAAGCTAATTTCTCCAGTGAGGCAACAAAATCCAAGTTCTTGTGCCGAAATAAGGACAAGTCCAACAACGCAGGGGCGTCCATCGCAAGTGGTGGAAGCTCCTGCATTGCTGCACTAGCCTCGGATCTGATTGTGAATGCAAATTAAGACATTGAGGATCTAATAGTTTGGAAAAATACAGATAAATTACTTCTTAACTTGTAAAACATAGGAAATACTATAAGGACTATGGTTTCAAATAAACATGTTGAAAAGACATGATTTGTTCCTGTTGGAACGAATAATGTGTGTTTTAACGTGTTTATTGTGCGGCTCGCACTTGGCCGTTTTTTCCTATCATTCTTCACTTCTTACTTCTGGCATTTAATAAGAGCTCCGGTTTAGCAATGGAAATAAAATTTGTTTTGCTGTTTGAAGAATTTACGTGAGTTCTCTCACAATGAAATTTGTCCCATAATCAATATGAGGCTTTAATGACAGTTGTCTGTTACACGAACCGACATCTAAATGAGACTTAGAGTTTTAGTCAGTAAGAGTCTGATACTCCCTCCTGCTTGACCCAGTGCGGGAGGTCATTTGATGGTTTCCCATCTTTAAAAAAAATAAATTAACACTCATGATACTGAAATCCTTGCCAATCCTTTCACCGTATTTGTACTTTTTAAATTAAGTATTATTTACTAGCTACCGAGTTTCCTCCGTGCCTCCGAAAGCACATTAAGCCGTTGGTCCCGGCTGTCATTTGTAGATCTTTGGCAGTCGTTACTGATAGTCAGAAGCCAGTAAATCTGACCCCAGTCTACCATGAAGTATCGTGTTACCCAGTTAATGGGTTGTGGAGGTCTGGTAGGCAGCCGCTCCGCGTAAAATACTGTTATTAAGCTAAATCCGGTTCGACTGGAAGCCAACCCCAATATAGGAGGGAAAAGGCTAGGCAGATGATTATTTATTAGCTACGCACAACCATGGGGTCGTTGTGGGGTATTTATTTAAAATTATGTATTTTTGTTTATCTATTAATTTATAAAATTATGTTTTTTCCATGTATAATCTATATATATAAAAGAAAGTCGTGTTAGTTACTTCACTTATAACTCAAGAACGGCTGAACCGATTTAGCTGAAAATTGGCAGGGAGGTAGTTTAGAGCCAGGAGAAGGACATAGGATACTTTTTATCCCGTAGGGTAGGTAGGGTAGGTAGGGTAGGTAGGGTAGGTAGGGTAGGTAGGGTAGGTAGGGTAGGTAGGGTAGGTAGGGTAGGTAGGGTAGGTAGGGTAGGTAGGGTAGGTAGGGTAGGTAGGGTAGGTAGGGTAGGTAGGGTAGGTAGGGTAGGTAGGGTAGGTAGGGTAGGTAGGGTAGGTAGGGTAGGTAGGGTAGGTAGGGTAGGTAGGGTAGGTAGGGTAGGTAGGGTAGGTAGGGTAGGTAGGGTAGGTAGGGTAGGTAGGGTAGGTAGGGTAGGTAGGGTAGGTAGGGTAGGTAGGGTAGGTAGGGTAGGTAGGGTAGGTAGGGTAGGTAGGGTAGGTAGGGTAGGTAGGGTAGGTAGGGTAGGTAGGGTAGGTAGGGTAGGTAGGGTAGGTAGGGTAGGTAGGGTAGGTAGGGTAGGTAGGGTAGGTAGGGTAGGTAGGGTAGGTAGGGTAGGTAGGGTAGGTAGGGTAGGTAGGGTAGGTAGGGTAGGTAGGGTAGGTAGGGTAGGTAGGGTAGGTAGGGTAGGTAGGGTAGGTTGATGGACGGGAGCGAAGCCGCGCGGGTCAGCTAGTTACCAATATAAATATAATGTAATGCAATTTAATGTTATAAAGATTGTTAAAATGCATCCATCCATACGAACCAACTGTTTTTCGTGATTGTTTTGTCATTATTTTCTTTTGTTCCTTAATTCACCCACACCTTAATTCTAAGCAATGATCATAATTTGTTAGTTATAAGCAAGGAATAGTTTTGCGAATATTTTTTTTGGTGATTATGATTATGATCAAGCAATGTTTTTTTTTTAACAAAACCCATCAAATAGTATGAATTAAAATGGTAGCAAATAAATAATAAAAACAATGATTTTATGCACAAAAAGGAGTTTACCAAACATTTTTAATAGGTTTACTTAGGTAAAAATATAAGTACTCATAAACTAATTCCACCGGCCTGCAAAATAAATTACCCTAAGCTGATGAAATCTTCGTTTTTGGGATTCCGAACAAAAAATGGAACCCTTATAGGATCACTCGGGTATCTGTCTGTCAGTCCGTTTGTCACAGCAATTTTTCTCCGGATCCACTGGACCGATTCTGTTGAATTTGGTACACATATGGACTTCTGTGACCCAAACACAGAAACGTTACGTAAATTATATTTTTTTAGTTTGGGTGTCACTTTTGGGAGTCAAACTAGAAAATTTCAAAAAAAGTTTTTTCAACAATATCGTGTGACTTATCAAATGCTTACTGTGAGGGTTTTAAATATTTTTTTTTTTCATAATTTGAAAATAAATGGTTTTGAAGTTATTCAAGACATTAGACGTCTCCGAAACAACTGAGCCTAAAATTTTGAAAAAAATGGATCTTATAGGTTTTTACCTATAGATTACTGGAAAATCTATAAGAATTATATAGTGTATGTTCCATAACATGTTAAAAAAAAGAAATTCGTTCGGAACCCTTTGTACGCGAGTCCGTCTCGCACTTGGCCAGTTTTTTTCCTAAATTATTCTAGATTTAGTGATGAAGTTGGTTTCCCCCGAAGGGGAAAAGGCCGCGCCCCGCCATCCGCGCGGCCCCGTAGAGCTCGTCCCAGACTGGTCACTCTTCCGCCGTTTATGAAGTGAATCCCAAATTATGAAATAGTCCAATACCTTAAGACACATATTAAGACAAGGTACGGATTGAAAGACGTAGTATATGTATACGAGTAAACCTAGGAATTAATAGTTAAAAAAAAACATTACAAGTGGTTTCATAAAATTAAAATGTAACTAAGGGATACTAAATTAAATTCTTGTACTCGTAATTATTAACAGATAGCGTAACAGGTCAATAGGTTATTCAAGACACAGTGATTGTATCTGATCGAATCATTGGTGAGAATATAAATTCAAGAATTAATAGAAATAGGTACTACAATCGAGAGTTAAACTCAAGAAGTAAGCAGAGTTGAGGATTTTAACTCTGTTGAAAACCTAAAGACAGCGTTAAAGCGCTCACCCGTCACCACTTCCTTGTGTTTGAGCTGGGGAGAAGAAGTGCGCAACAAACTCCCCAGAAACACGTCTGTCTGTTTAGTTATAAAATTTTAGACAACGAGCTTCTCCGCGGCTCCGCTCACGTGAGAAATGGCCCTATGCGATAAGACTGCCCATCATCATCATCTGCCTAGCCTTTTCCTAACTATATTGGGGTCGGCTTCCTATCAAACCGGATTTAGTTAAATAAGAGTATTGATAAGATAAGATAAGATAAGACTGCCCATATTTTTACAAATTCATAAATGTTACAATGAACAAATAAATAATAATTATTCATATTTATCAGAATGGCTGTATCCCGCGGTGCTGAAGAGTTTATAAATTTTCGGGCATCTACGAGCTTTAGTCCGTTGGTCCAGATACAAGGTAATTCTGAAGCTTGAAGATGCCCTCCAACTTATGCTCCCGAAGATTCACGACGAAGAAGCTAATTTCTCCAGTGAGGCAACAAAATCCAAGTTCTTGTGCTGAAATAAGGACAAGTCCAACAACGCAGGGGCGTCCATCGCAAGTGGTGGAAGCTCCTGCATTGCTGCACTAGCCTCGGATCTGATTGTGAATGCAAATTAAGACATTGAGGATCTAATAGTTTGGAAAAATACAGATAAATTACTTCTTAACTTGTAAAACATAGGAAATACTATAAGGACTATGGTTTCAAATAAACATGTTGAAAAGACATGATTTGTTCCTGTTGGAACGAATAATGTGTGTTTTAACGTGTTTATTGTGCGGCTCGCACTTGGCCGTTTTTTCCTATCATTCTTCTCTTCTTACTTCTGGCATTTAATAAGAGCTCCGGTTTAGCAATGGAAATAAAATTTGTTTAGCTGTTTGAAGAATTTACGTGAGTTCTCTCACAATGAAAGGACATTGCTCGTCGTACAAACATAGCTCGTCTAAGATCCAACAGGGATGTGTATTTACTCTTTGGGTTTTAGATAGTGTATATATTCGATTAAACCTAAATTAAAACAACAGACACTTTTGAGAATTCTGAAAAAATCAAAACACATTCGGATTTTGAGGTTATAATTTCGTCATTAAAAACATTCGGTATGTAGGAAAACTTAGCATTTATTACTGAATGTAAGTACGACAGATGCGCGCTTCTTGACATTGAACTCTAGGAGTCGGGAGTCTTATGGACATGCAAGGGTTTTATTAAGGATTTACTTTTTCATTTTCGTGTGATTATAAAGTAGGTATAGCATATGTAGTACATACGCGCCAAGTGACATTACTACCAAATGTCAAATGTTGTCATCTGTCAATTCGTCAACTGTCAGTGTCGATATTATTGCTCGTTTCAAACAGCGCTTTCAATCGAATTTTTTGATAAGGCTTATTATGGTTCCGCGACATCATAGCGGACTATTTGTAACTAAAAATCATTATCGTATATCAAGTGTTGAGAGTACTGACGCTTGTCTGTGTCAAACTCCTATTAAAAGTGCTGTTACAAAGACTTGGCTGTATGAGTTACAATACCTTTGCCTATTAAAAACCTCAAATTGAACCAAAAAATAATAGAACTATCACCGAGGATTATGACGGAAGCTAAGGACGAAAGTGAATACTTTTTAAAATGTTTTCGAAATTAAGAAGTGTCCGTTCTATTAAAATATAAGTAATGTATATTATTAAAAGAACTAGTAATTATTTTTACAATGTCCTTTGTCCCATAATCAATATGAGGCTTTAATGACAGTTGTCTGTTACACGAACCGACATCTAAATGAGACACGACGCAACATGGCGTATGCATTTATATTACAGCTAAGGTCAAGTGACCTAAAAGTAAATTAAGTAATTTCCCTTATTTAACAGTAACTAATTAAAAACGAACTAAAACAAAAATACGCGCAAGAAATTCTCGCTGGCCCGTTAACGGCCAACGGGGAAAACGAACAGATTTTACAAAATTAGTATAGTAACTACCCATACAGGATAATGACAATAATATTTTAAAAAATATTTGTCAAAATATTTAACGCAACAGGGACAGCGTACAGAGACAACAGGAATACAGGAGAAAATACTATGTTAGCTTATGTCTCCAAGGTCGACTTCTGAGCGAAGCCTGATTTGAAAGTGATTATATACATTAACTACTTAAAAGGATGCACAAGAATAAGTTATTTAAGTTACTGCAATAAACATTTTTATTTATTTGTTTTCATTTTTATTTTGAGAGAAGTTTCTTTAACCGTATGATACCTATGTCAAATTCAATAACTTCTTAGGGTTTCAAATACTTGTTTCATAATTTTAATATATTTGAATAGTACCTAAATTACGCCGAAAATGGGCTATTTTTGCAATGGTTCTTAACTTTTTTTATTCTTAAATTCATAGATTTTTCCCGTTAATATTTACAGTAATATACTTAGGCAGGGAGTATGTTAAAATGTATCCCGCAAAAAGTTAATTCCCCCATATTCGTTTTTTTTTTTTAATAAAACATCTACTTAATTATATATAATAACCTGGCATATTTCTTTAGACGGATTTGCATAATTTAATTCCGCCAAGCCCGTTCCATCATCGGACCACAAGACGAACGGCGATGCGCTACCGGTACCTACATGGTGGACATCCCACCCACACGCACAAAATCTTTTGGGAACACATTCATAGTACGTACAGCTAAGGAGTGGAATTCCCTGCCGGAGTCTGTGTTTCCTGATAGCTACAACCTGGGAGTCTTTAAGTCAAGAATGAATAGGTTACTTCTAGGCAAGCGTGCTCCGTCTTCGACCACATCATCACATTATCAATGGTAAAAAAAAAATGACAAAAATTGATCATACCTCTGAAACTAATGAGCTAAATATTTTGAAAAAAATAGAATAAAAATAAAATAAATAACATTTCATTATTTTCAAAAATTCAAGCTAAATCACTGTGCCGCCCTCGCCAAACTACAATAGAAGTAGACAAGACAAAAAAAATCTTTTTATCACTTATTTATACTTGCTTATACTATATTTTACTTACACAAAAACTCTTACAAACTAAAAAAAAAGAAAAACTAAGATATGGCATTGACGAATAATAATGTTATTCTTAACCTAATTACTTAACAAAGTGAACATATTTTACTAAGTTAGTTACTTTAGCTGGGGATCTAATTTGCAGCAATCTTACAATTAAAATACATCTTTTTTTAGTTTCATAGAATAAATAAGTCATCACTTATTTCCATCTAACTCATACTATATTATCTATACTTACATTAAAACTCTTAACTAACGGAAAGAAAAAATAATCTAAGATATTGCATCGATCAAACAAACAATTAAACAAATAATTTATTTGCTAGAATGCCAATGAGGTCGACAAATTCCTCAGCATGGCTGGCCACTCATGGTACCTACCTAATGTGCCCAAAATGCTGGATTTTATTTCATTATTTTTTTTATTTGCTGTGGACAAAAAACAGTTCCTTGCCAAGCTTATCTAAAGATTCTTAAGGTGAATGCTCCAGGGTAGCCCGCGAAATTCAAATATTTTTATGTTTTTTTGCAATTTGCCGGTCAGTGTGAAGCTGTATGTGGACCAAATACGATCCGCGACCGTAACGCGTATTTATCTAAAGAATTATAACCATTTTAATCATCAATATAGCCCTCTAAGTTCATGTAGCTCGACAGAATGATTATTTCTGAAATATTCATTCTTTGATTCATAAATACGCGTTACGGTCGCAGATCGCATTTGGTCCACATACAGCTTCACACTGACCGGCAAATTGCAAAAAACATAAAAATATTTGAATTTCGCGGGCTACCCTGGAGCATCCACCTTAAATCAGCACAGTTCTTAGAAATAGGTACATAAACTATTCCATATTTATTTTACTACACATTTATGCCACACCTTGTCCACAAATTCACAAAAAAAGAAGTTTAAGAAAACAAACACACAGTGTGCACCATAAAAGACTATTAAGAAGAAGAGGAAGAAAGAATAAATATACATGAGAATTTTTAGTTTAGCTTGGCACGGAAGCTTTAAAACGATGTTTAGAAAGAGTAAATACGTACGTCAACACATACTCGTACTTTATTGAGCTTGACCTCCATAAAGTGAGTGTTGTACGCATCAACGAGGCGACGAAAAGGCGCGCGCACCCTGGCGTTATTCTTGCACGCATATTTGTGTTTAATTTAGGATATACGAAATCCACAATATAAAGCCATTCGCTTCTTTTCAAAATTGTGTAATTTATAGATATAGGTAGATATGCCTTTAATCGATATTTGTTTATTAACCAAGTGTAAAATTATTTTTACACTTAGCGAATATAGGTAGGTACTGTGGTCCTATCACTAAGCCACTTCACAATTTGTTTTGTGTAAACTTGATGATTTAATTTTTTTTTTGTTTTTTAAGAGACACTAAACAGCTACAATATACAATTTCAACACAAAAAATATCCGGTACAATAATAACAATATTGCAGCCCACTACATTATCCATGTATTAATAATCAAAATATTTGGAAATTAGTGCCACCAGAAAGCATTATTAGAAAAACAGTAGATTGAAATTATTGCATCATCACAATAAATCTGTAAGTACATATAATAACTTATAAATAAATAATTTAGTAATAAAACAAAAAACATTAAAATTATACCAAATAGGTCTACATTCATTGTACATTCATCGTTATACATTCATTAATTCATTATACATAAGTACTTACATTCATTTCATAATCATTATTATACATGCATTAATTCATTATACATTCATTTCATTTTATTCATTATTATTACTATTAGATAACAGTTTCATAATATTCCATTTTAATTTTGATTTAGACCATACAAAAATGAAAAAAAAAAATATATACTTAGTGCGTGTCTACCATTCGGCGAATAGGGCAGCGCAAACCAGAGTTAGTTCGACAGCTATTTTGGGCAAATAAGGTACCAGCACAGACATCACGTTTGTTATATTTATAATGTAAAACAAATAAAATAAAATAAAATAATGTCTACAAGATGTAATAAAATAATAAGATAGTTTATTATGATTACTCATTAGTTAGATTATGTCTTTTATGGAGCATTTTAAAATTAACTTTTACGTAATCCGGAACAGTTACGTTCAAAAATATAAACTGTCAAGAAGCGATTAACCTGGCGGACAAGGTATAGCTAATCGGCTTCCCTTAGGGGGAAGGGGCCGTGCTCCGCCAGCGCGCGGCCCTGTAGAGCGCCTCCCGATACCTACACACTCTCCCACCACTCTTAACTGAAAATAATTTAAAATATGGCGTCGATGAATTTCTCCGCATCGCTTTCTTATCAAAATATTAAAATCTACACGATCTAAACTTTACCTACGTTCATGCACAGGGCAGATACTGGTGTTCTACTATCCATAATACTCTCAATGTCCTTCAGATTAAACCATAGACATCCACAGCAATATTCTCCCGAAAGTACGGAAGAACTTATTCACGATAAAATAGAAGTTATATCGTGAATAAGTTCTTCTTTTCACAAATAATTGTAAATAGCCTTTGTAAATAAACTCGATAATTTTGGAAAACACCACAACTAAACAGATATTAGTGCCACTGGTCTTTAGCAGCTCAAATTATTATTTCTTAAGCTTGGATACATTTCATGTTCAATACATAATTATATTAGTAATGTGTTGAGTATGGGAGAAACTATTGCAGATTTTTTTACAGAACTGCTACTTATTCCATCATGACCTGTGTTTTGGGTGATTTAGTCATTTTAAAGATCTGGTGGTGTGGCAGGTGGCAGGAATATTGAATTGGGATGACTAAAAGCAAGAGTCGCTTTATAAATTTTATTAGTTGCGACTGGTTGTAAATAAATCAATATTAGAATCATTAAAACTTGAGCTATTTCTTACTTAGCTGAAGAACCGTGTTTCAATACAAAAAGAAACTAATTCTTAAATGTGTAGTAGGTAGCATATATACCTATGTATTTTCCCAGAATTTTCTAAAAGTACTACATTTATAAATACCCTTCCCTTTTGAGCAGATGCTTCCAATGGGAAGCCACTCCGCATGACAGCATTACAGAACAGATTTGCTCATAGTCTTAGGTCTGACAGCAAATATACACACAGAGAGAAAAACAAAATCTCACAAAAAAGGTGGCAATCCTAGCCTGCACACAATGCGCCGAAGATCTTGAACGCCATCATGTCTTCTCATCCCACGTTGTTCGAAGGCGAAGAGGTAATTGTGAATATGTGACAGGCATTATATAAGCAATCGATGTAAGTATACTTCGAAGTATAACGTCGATTAAAAAGACTGTCGCTGATTCACAAGAAACCTCAACACCTGAGGATTTCTTCCCTCCCTTATTAAATCGAAGCCAACCACGATATAGTTGGGAAAAGGCTAGGCAGATGATGATGATCCAGCTAAATCCTGTTTGCAACAGAACACACGCAATACCTACTTAAGGAGTCATTGTACTCATAATAATATAAAGACCAACAATCGAGAAATTTTATCCGCTCCCTATTCACAGAGAGTTTATAAAATATCAAATTTTAATATCTACCTATATACTTAATATATAAAGCCGAAGAGTTTGTTTGTTTGCTTAAACGCATTAATCTCAGGAACTGGTACGATTTGAAAAAATATTTCAGTTTTAGATATATAGCCCATTTATCGAGGAAGGCTATATAGGCAATATATCATCACACTGAGACCAATAAGAGCGGAGCAGACGAAGTCGCGCGGGTCAACTAGTTATGAATATATCTATAAAAAATATTGATTATGTTATAATGTGTTATAAGCTCTCTTTATAAATGTGCGGCTTGCCTTCTTGTTCTACTTGCCTTTAATTTATTGAAAGTGAACCAGATTAAACGCAAGATCTGAAACGGGTCATTCTGAATAACTTTTACCATGGGACCAACCTTATTTATTATATCTAAGGGAACAACCTTCAAAGCGCGTAAAAACATCAGTTGTTCAGTGCATTTTGTCGAGATGTGCAAACACAGATTATTACTAACCCTTAATTGATTAGTTATTGTTGTAATAACCATTGGACCACCGTTGTCAAATTAAATAAATAAATTATGTATTATATTATAAATTTATGAGGCAGTTGAGTTTTCCAAATTGAGCCCATTATAAAAGTTTTTCTTGACGATAAGTTCACTAACAACTTTTCAGGTTTAGCGTTAAAACTATTACTCTCTGTGTTCTCTAAAAACTCGGCTCTGTATTGGAAGTTTCAACAGCTAAACCATTTTTAGGTAACTAAATGAACCTCACAGGATCAGTTGTGTCGCTGTATGTCCGTCTGTCACAGCCAATTAGCCTTGATCCTGTAGACTATATCTACAGGACCATTAAGCTGAGTGTTACACATAAAACGTATAAAATAAAATGAATATTAAAAAATCTCTTAATTTTGTCGTAAACTATCGTTTAATGCACGGTGGTCTTATAGTATATTTGAGCTGCTGTAGCAAGGAAAGTCTGTAGGCTAACTCCTCAGAAACTTATAGCAAACATTCTTTGGTGGAGTTAACTACGGTCATTTTTGCAGGTAAAGCAACACAAACGTCAAAACAAGGGACAATAAAAAAGACTGCTCGCACCGCCCGCGATCAGCTCAGCACAGCTTGTTGGGGCTCACTGCCTAGAAAATCTATCAACTGAGCAGGCCATGTTTTCACTAGGTACATATTTTAGGCCATACTTTGATGAAAAGCTGTATTTCCTGTTAACTCGCAGCGGTAAGTTTCGCGTCTTTGAGACCACTAGAATTCTTTGAGTCACTCTCCCATCAAAACGTCAACTTACAGAGATTTATTTTGTTTTCTTATTTAATCATTATCTCCAAGAATGGCACACAGTCATAACACAATAATAATATTTGTATTTACTAGTTTGTATTTTAGTATAATGTTTATGTAATTATGCTTTTGTGTGTTGTTCCTTCTATTCTTGTGGCGAATCAATGTTTTCTCGAGGTATCTATTTTACCGGAAAATGGCAAAAACAAAGACTGTAAAATTTCGCGTGAAATTATAGTGTAGACTAGGTATTTTTAACTTAAGATAAAAAAGTATAGCTAATAAACTATCTTAAGGAAATAAATGTTACCTATTGGAATAGTAACCTACTAAATTTTAGACCAAAATAAAGAAAAACGACGCTCAATAGTGTGCAGACGATGACGCAGAGATGTTTATTTTCTTAAGGTGGATCAACGCAGCCCACGAAATTCAAATATTTTTTATGTCTTTCGCGGGCATCCCTGGCGCAACCATCTTAGATGATAACCTCAACAGATCTAAATATAACTAAGAGGAGAAAATTCTGTCTAAAACTCCGAAGAAGACCTAACTAGAGGCTTTTCGTTGGATTCCCTCATATTGTTGTGATATAAGATTTAAGTGATTCCTTCCACATACTATTAGATATTAAAACTTTATAATTAAGAGATGTCTTCCACATACTATTACATACAGAGACGTAATAATAGCTGACCCGCGCAACTTCGTCTGCGTCACAGTTTTCATTACTGCTCCGCTCCTATTGGTTGGTTGGTGGACCTATAGCCTTCCTCGATAAATGGGCTATCTAACACTGAAAGAATTTTTTAAATCGGGCCAGTAGTTCCTGAGATTAGCGCGTTCAAGTTCAAACACTTATTATGTGACTCAAATACAAGGTAGATAATAAGACTTAATAATAATGTTATTTCCTCCAAATAATATAAGGTGTAATAATGAAGTGATTCCCAAATACTAGATAATTACAATTAGACTTATTATCCAAATATAAACAAATACAAACACGTACCTACTGAAAATATAATAAGACGGAATAATAAAGCAATTCTATCCAAATAAAACCAGAAATTAAAGCTACGCTCGAAAATTACTAAGGGAAAAAAATACAAGTTTTGTTTTCTATAGGTACGTGTAAAGTAAAGGATTATTTTTCTGTTATTACAGACATAATTATCTACAAAATACACCATGAGTTTTTCCCGGGTGAGTCGGCTGAACGAGCCGCCACCACACAAAACAGCTGACTCATGGCATTATGTAGAATTAGGCAGTTGCAATAACGTTTATTTTAGGGTTTATTAATAATTTGTTTAAATTAACCAAATTTTAATTGCTTATGAACTATTGAGGAGCTCGTGGCTAAATAATAATAACCGAACGGGTCGATCTTCAAGGTTAAGCAACGCTTGCCAAGGTTAGTCTGTGGATGGGTGACCATCTTAACATACCGAGTTCCTCCGCGTGCCTCGGAAAGCACGTTAAGCTGTCCGTCCCACACAGGCGAAAAATCAATAAAAGTCGGACAAAACCTAAACATTCATTATTATTCTACAAAATGGGTAAACAAGGGTTGTTACGTCATTAAAACACATATATATCATTTTTAGACATTTTTATTATTCATTATTTGGTTCATCTAATAGATTTAAAACGTCTGGGGACATAGAAATATTTTTTTTTTGCGATAAGTTTCCTTGGTCCCGTTATAAAAGGATCGGAAGACACCATTAAGTCTATTAAAAGTGTCTTCCATGGCTAATTTTCTTGAAAACCGCTCTCTGTACTTTCGAACATCCTTGTTTCGACTTTCTAGTGCATTTTCGCTCATAAACCCTATGGCTATTTCAGAATTTGTATTAATATTTTGTGAAGTGTGTTGACATATAATACCATGGGTAATTCATCACATAAAAAGATGCTGTTTTTATAATATGTTTTGTTTTACGTAGACTGCGTCCAAAACAGATGTGGTCGACTAAAAAGACAAATTTGTTAAAGCGTCGCTTACGGTCGCATAAAACTATGATTGTATATTGATAAACAAAGTCCACACTTTCTAAAAACACTAATAACAAGGCCGTATCTCTCGGGAAGTCATACTTTACCCTTTTGTGAAGTTTAAAAATATGCAAAACAGTACAATGTCACAGTAAATATTTTTTTTAATATAAAATATCAAGCATTACTATCAAAAGTAGGTGTTAATAATTGGTTTATTATCTCCTGGAAGTGAATCCATCGAAAAAACAAAGACTTTCACGAAGCAAATTATAAAAATCGTAATAATTAAAAGCAACACTTTCACTTTTAGACACATCCGCTGTTGATCAAGTCGAACTTTGGACTGAGACCCAGGCGCGTAGATAAAAAAGGGTCCGCGCCGCGTGCGCAGGTAGCGTGTATCGTCTATCAGACTTGTCGGTAAAACATGTTTTTATTCATTTGGAGTACTTTTAAGTTTTTTGGTTTTGTCCGACTTTTATTGATTTTTCGCCTGTGTGCGTCCCGACTGTCATTTGTAGATCTTTGGCAGTCGTTACAGACTCTCAGAAGCCAGTAAATCTGACTCGTTATGCTTAGAAATATCGTACCTACCTATTACCCATTTGCCGAATCCGGTTGACTGGAAGCCGACTCCAATATAGTTGGGAAAAGGCTAGGCAGATGACGAATTTCTTATGTCTTAATATTAATGTAGGAGAAATTCAAAGTTAATTCTGAGCGTTTTCAATAGTTTTTATAGATTTGAAAGGGATTTTTTTACGGATATTCCATTCTTATTTCAAGTTTCTGAGACCGCTATGCACGAAACCACCATATCCTAATATAATGATAATAATATTTTTTTCATTTCATTTGTTAAGTAGGTAGGTAGTTCAATCCACGAGCTCGAAACACTGCCGTCGCGCTTTTCATCAGAAACTTTTTTTCGGAATTTTGGCTTTTTACAAATAGATAAGAGAAAAGTGCAAAAAGTGAGGTCGCTATAAGTAGGTACACTACACTAATAACTATTCTCAAATACCCAATAAGACAAAGTTATCTAAATATTTCAGTTTCTGAGAATAAGAAAGTCAAAGTTGGTCATTTTATGTAAAAACACAGTCAAATATATCCGCTGATCCCTATAGAATGCTTATTTCATGAAAAAGTCATTCATTAAGGCTTTATGAACTTAGAGGGTTTTATTGATGATTAAAATGGTTATAATTCTTTAGATAAATACGCGTGCGTACGGCCGCGAATAGTATTTTGTTCAACATACAGCTTCACACTGACGCAAATTGCGAATAACATAAAAATATTTGAATTTCGCGAGCTACCTTGGTGCTTCCACCTTACAATACTTTTATTAAAGTTGCAAATGGAACCTTTTGGTTCCACCGGCGTCTACACCGGTTAATTTTTAGTTATTAACGAATAAATAAGTAAATTTATTTGAACTAGGTAATAGTTATTTATTTCGCCGTTGGTCAAGCTAAATATTGGAAACGCACATTATAAAAAAAATCACAATAATACAAGCAGTGAAACGGTTCATAGCGATAACTGAGCCATCTAGTGGCACACGTCTGCGTCTAATAGGATAAGAAGCATTCCTACTACGTAGAAAGCAAACATATCGCGGGAACGCGATTGTTCGCCTTACACGAACGCATCGTCTTGCCGATAGATGGCGCTTTTAGATTTTACACTTTCGGGCCGAACGGAGCATGCCTTCCGGTTTATTGTACTATGCTAGCGTTATAGGTATGTATAATAGATATAAGTGAGTGTAAAAGGTAGGTACGAGTCGTTCCATAAACACACTACAACGAAAAACTTTATTATTAAATCGTACCTACCTTACGACTTCATAAATGTTTTTCGTTCCAAATACTAATAGGACCATAGACGCATAGAGGACTTTATTTAACTGACAGTGGTTCCTTCTAGAACTGACAAAGTGATACCTACTATATAATTACTATACCTTTTTTCATTATTAACAAATTTTTATAATTAAAACTCGTTTGGTTAAGTATGCGATGACTGCGCCATCTAGTGATGTTTATCTGCGTCTATTAGAGTAAGCGGCATTCCTATACCATACAGCACGTGCAGAACGCATCGTCTCGCCGATAGATGGTGCTTTTTGATGTTATACTTTTTGTTACGGGCCACCAGAATATGCCTTCTAGTTTAATTGCTAGCGTTATAGGTATATAGTTAGAAGTCAATGATTAATTTCTCGCACTATATTTCACTTTCTCTATCAACCTAAAGATTGCAGAAAAAGTCAGCTCACAGACTGTGAGTTGATAACTCATAGCCTCAGACACTAGTCGCGACTAAGTCTGATTTGACAGTTCTGTAGAGGGAGATAGAAGATCGCTTTAACACTAAGGGCGCCTTCAAATTAGTCGCTAAGTGCGCGATTGTTATTTCGCACTACTGCCATAGCATTAGGTACAACATTGCTACGATAGGTCCTGCTGCCAAATCCTCATTTGATTATCACGAGTATAATTTGTATAGTCCTCTTAATAATCATGATCAATCTGACTAAGAAAACTCTCTCTGAAGTCTGAGTCTGTGACCATTGGGTATGTTTCAATGTTTCTTCTCAGATTGGAAAAAGAGACTCCAATCTCATCCAGTTTTAACGTATTTTCTTGGACTCAAGTGTTTATTGAAAACAAAATGATACTTAGCCCAGGAATCGAATTCAGGACTTCAACTGACTTCAAGGTCAGTAGGGTTTGGAAACACGTTACTACATCAACGCCACAGACATTATTACTTACATTGATTTTTCTATGTGGATAGGTTTTACCTCCGGTACCCATACAATCTACAAGCCACGTGTCAGTTCCAGAATCATAGATGAATAATAATATAGCATAGGTACCTACCTACCCAATTATCCTTAATCACAAAGTCCAGACTCAAGCTTTTGAAGGTCAAAAGACAGCCCCCTCGTCCTCTCCATTTCTAGTTTCCATGGTATAAAAGAATTGGCGTAACCAACTCCCCAGCAACGCTTCTCCGTCAGGTATACTGTAAGTAACTATAGGAAGTGCACCATCTTGCAGAGTCAAGGAATAGGACAGTCGCTGTGGCTGACTTACTGAATATGTCAGCCAAGTTATTCGTGTACCTAAGTAAACGGCTCTCTTATCGCTTAACCTGTATCGACCGATGATTAAAGCCTTATTATTTATTTTATACTTAGATAGATGATAGTATCTCAGCAAAGCAGCCACCGGAATAGAGTCCACAGTCATCTGGGCTCAGGTATAAGATGATCAGAGGGCCTAGCACGAATATTTTTGACGTATAGTAACGTAAAATTTTACCATAGCTACAATACTTGTTTCGCACATAATAAATATTTATTTGAATCAGTTATTCATAGTTTTGAATGATATAAATTGTGTATGCCCCATAAAATTAAACCAAAATACTATCGGGTTGTAGTTTTTCACATTCAAAAATCACTTACGTTAACGTTACTATTCGTCAACATATTCGTCGTTCTAAGAAACGAAGTACCGAAGACCTAAATCAGGCTAAAACGCGTTAACATTGCACCTGACTCGACATATTTCAAATGACGAAGAGCTTCACTGTTACCGTTACTTTTATATTGTTTTCATCGAAATCGAATCGTTAAATTTAAATTATAATATATAACGTTAAACGTTTTGGGAACACATTCATATTGCGTACAGCTATGGAGTGGAATTCCCTGCCAGTCTGCGTTTCCTGATAGCTGCAACCTGGGAGACTTTAGGTCAAGAGATGGAGCAAGTTTGCCTAAAAGTAAACTATTCAAGTTTACTTTTAGGCAAACTTGCTCCATCTTCAACCACATCATCGCTTAACATCAGATGAGATAGTGGTCAAACGTAAGCCTATTAATAGTAAAAAAAAAAAAATATGTCAAAACGTAATTCGAGCCAGGTGCCAAGGTAATGCGCTCCGGTGTTGCATTGTCTGGGGGGCTACTCTTTAAGCCCGTAGTTTCGGGCGTATTCTACTCCGTATTACCTACGAACTTGAGGTTTGTCCCAAACCCGAACTAAAATTTGACAATGACTGTCAAATCGTGTCATCATTCGTTCTTGTATCGTGTCGTCATTCATTCTTAGTGGTTAGGTGATACGGAGTAGTAACTGCCTCCGTGGTCGAGTCGTTTAGGCGTTTGCCTTGCGACCCGGTGGTCACGGGTAAAGTTGTTTCCAGTTTGGCTAGGGCATTGCAGGCTTGAATTACCTGATCGTCTGATAAAAAGATGATTCTGTGCTTCTGAAGGCACGTATAAGCTGGTGGTGCCGGCCGCCAAATGGCGGTCGTCAAATAAACCATGTCAGAGGCCCTTGAGGCGGTCTAGAAACTGACACTAGGCTGTGTGGGGTCGTTAGACCTTACTGGCTCTTACGATAATAAAAAAAAACGGAGAAGAATACGCTCGCAACTAAGCCGGAAACAACGGACTTCGGGCTTAGAGAGTAGCCCGTTGAAAATTTGTATATATTTATGAATTAGAGACACGACTTCGACACAGGTTTATAACCACTCTGGATTTACCCCTCGGGTAAGGAATCCTACCTCTGTACAAGTGACTACATAGTTTCGAACAACCTAGTAGTAAGTTCTAATATATTTTATCTCAGAGTGTAATTATGGTTGTAAAAATGTTTGTAAATAGCATTACATTCGTAAAGAAAAACCTTAGAAAGTAGAGGATAGGGTTCTTTATAAAATGATAAACAATTTATAATTATTATTTTTTATAATGCTGTAATTATTTCGTGCTGATTATTCACTTATGGTGATGACAGTGCAAACATTACAAGTATGTAGGTACATTATAGCCCTTTTACAAATTTTTTACATAGCACATTGACATCTTCAAATGCACATTGCAAGCCAACTCATGCTGTGTTGTTCATTCATTAGGTGCTGTGTTTTTGTCATTAGATGTTATGGCGATTCTGCTCACTAAGCGAAATACAAAAGCAACTGTTTCTAAAATATCGATGAACATAACGCATAATATTTCAGGATGTCAACCGATATGTAGGAGAGAATTATTCTTCTATTAAGCAGCACTAAGAAATGTCATTTTGTGATGGAAATAATTTCGTAGTCAAGGGAGTCAGTCGCAAGAAACACACATAAGACTTGGACAGTAGACAACCACAACAGAAGAACCCAAATGGAGTTAAGAAGTGCACAAGATAAGAGAAACGTTCCTTGCACACGGTTTTGAGTTATTACATTTTGGAAGAGACAACCTTTTGTTTCTGTGTTAGGAATTTAAGAATGGAGAAGGAACAGTCGCATGACAAAGGGAGATAAATTTCAATAGGAAAGTCATCCTGAACGAAGGAAAGTGGAATTACGAGAAGGGAAAAGAACGAGGGAAAAGGAAAGAAAGAATCGCCAAAGGAAAATGTGAAAACTGAAGAAAGAAACCGGGACAAAATAAAAAATTGAAAGGGGGAAAAAGAAAGGGAGAATCACCAAAGGGAAGTGTGAAAACTGAGGAAAGAAACTGGGATAAGAAAAAAAAATGGAAAGTGGAAAAAGGAAAGGGAGATTCCCCAAAGGGAAGTGTGAAAACTAAGGAAAGAAACCGAGACAAGATTAATTTTGGAAGTGCATACAAATAGACTAGAAATTTCTCATGTGGTAAAAGAGCTGAAGGATCGCCGAACTAAAGTGGCAGTGGGCAGGACACATTGCGCGCAGCGCACATGGTCGATAGGGCCGAAAAGTTCTGGAGTGGCAACCGCGTACCGGAGGACACAACGTTGGGAGGGCTCCCACAAGGTGGACCGACGACCTGGTGAAGGTCGCGGGTAGCCGATGGATGCGAGACGAGCAGGACCGGTCGTTGTGGCGTCGCTTGGGGGAGGCCTATGTCCAGCAGTGGACGTCTTTCGGCATATATGATGATGATGAAAAGAGTTGAACTCAGATGAGAGGAGATAGTTTTCCAAGAAAAATAGATGAAGAAAAATGGCATCTCTTGGCAGCCCGGCGTGACAGTGAAACCTAGGAAGTGTATCTGGCAACGGTAGTAAAGAGGTGCCACACAGAACACTGATGATAGCAAACGGGGAGCAGGGAGATCTTAAGTTTTAGTTTAACGGCCGCTGTGGCGACGCTTGGGGGAGGCCTATGTCCAGCAGCGGACGTTTTTCGGCTGATATGATGATGATGATGATTAAAAGAATTGAACTCAGACGGAAGGAGCTAGTTTTCCTAGAACAATAGATGAAGAAAAATGGCATCTCCTGGCAGCCCGGCGTGACAGTGACACCTAGGAATTGTATCTGGCTACGGTAGTAAAGAGGTGCCACACAGAACACTGAAGATAGCAAACGGGGAGTAGGAAGATCTTAAGTTTTAGTTCTACGGCCGCTGTGGCGACGCTTGGGGGAGGCCTATGTCCAGCAGCGGACGTTTTTCGGCTGATATGATGATGATGATGATTAAAAGAATTGAACTCAGACGGAAGGAGCTAGTTTTCCTAGAACAATAGATGAAGAAAAATGGCATCTCCTGGCAGCCCGGCGTGACAGTGACACCTAGGAATTGTATCTGGCTACGGTAGTAAAGAGGTGCCACACAGAACACTGAAGATAGCAAACGGGGAGTAGGAAGATCTTAAGTTTTAGTTCTACGGCCGCTGTGGCGACGCTTGGGGGAGGCCTATGTCCAGCAGCGGACGTTTTTCGGCTGATATGATAATGATGATGATGAAAAGAGTTGAACTCCGATGAGAGGAGATAGTTTTCCTAGAACAATAGATGAAGAAAAATGGCATCTCTTGGCAGCCCGGCGTGACAGTGACACCTAGGAATTGTATCTGGCTACGGTAGTAAAGAGGTGCCACACAGAACACTGATGATAGCAAACGGGGAGTGGGAAGATCTTAAGTTCTAGTTTTGAAAACCAAATGCCAAATATTTTGTTCGTTGAATACCAGAGATGGTGAGAATGCCTATATTCGACGTGTTATATCTGGGCAACGGTGAGGAACAAGAACAATACTTGATTTTGAAGGGCTCCTTAAAATCAAGTATATTTATACTGGTGTAGTGCCTATGGTCTTGGGAGTGCTGGGTCTAAAGAGGCAGCTTCATTTGTATTCAGTAGCCTAATGACTCAAGGTGGTGCTGAAGACCTTAGTGGCCACGAACTCTGCGTAAGTTGATTGTAAGTACCTAAAATGCATCTGTATCAAGTGTATCTGAAGTAAGAAGTGATATTTCCAGGAAGAAGAAACAGTGATTTTATGTATAGTTTACAAAAAGAGCTAAAACGTACATACTTATTCTGTTTGGTATTATATCAGAACATAGATATGGTATAATAGCTCAGTGGTCAGTTAAGAGACATCGTCTAGAGGTGGTGTGGTGCGCACCTTGCTAGGTAGTGTGGCAAACTGGACCTAGCTGAGTGTACTGAAGATGTAGTAGCTAAATTCAAAACAAACGATTGTCTCGTTTGGAATACAACCTGTAACAGAATAAACGCAATACTTCATGAGTCATTGAAATCATCTTTCTGAACAAGTTTCACTATGTGACCAATACTGAAATCGCAGGCAGTGTTATTTCGCGATTTCGTGGGTATTCCCGTAGTGAAAGTTCAATGACCTTTTACGATGTATTGCGTTAATTCTGTTACACGATATGTAACTATTTACATCATGTAAACGACGAGAGGTATAGTTCTTATCTGGCACCGAGTTACAAACGTCCTTTAAATAAATTAAAACATTGTAACGTACACAATCAACAACGTAACAACACAAATTTAATCCTTTTACATAAAGAAATTAATTTAAAAATAGTACATGCTCAACTAAACCTAAATGATACAATAATATTTGGTAACACTTTAAAAACAAACGCTTTTTACTTGTAATTGGTAACCATATAACTAAAGTCGATAACAATTAAATAACATTCAAACAACATTTCACCGAAACAGAACAAAACATTCAAATTCACCAAAATACATAACATATTTTATAGTAAATTATTCAAAATTCAGTTTATTTAAAGGCAATAATTGGGATTGTATTGGGTAGTAAAGTAATTAGTAATGGAATTTAGAAAGAAAAACCACTTAAGGTTGACGCATCGACGTGGTAGGGAAACTAAGATTTGTAAGTGGCGACTTGAGACGAAAAAAATAAACAGCTGTCCGTAGTTTTCACTCGCAAGGACTCGCATTGTCTGAAGACGAAGATTTAGACAAATCATAATAGACAAGAATAGAAGGCAATTTAGAAGGAAGAAGAGACTTTGCAGCAGTCTTAAACCCTCGTCGGATTTGAGACTGTTGCATAGCAATGAAATTAGATGAGTACTACTGATTTGCTCTATTTTTGACGATTCCAACGTCGCGTTATCTTTATAACTTCAATCGGCAAATTCTATTATTTTTGTGGCTACGTTCGCATTCTATTGCAGTTCGTTCTCTGTAAAACGCAACACCATAATATACTGCGCTCGCCAACCCGCCAGCCCAGCGTGGCGATCATGACAATGCCCCCCCCCCCCTTTTGGAGGAGGCCTATGATAGTTGATGGATGGATATGATATTCGCATCTCAGGTGCAATCTGACAAAAGTGGGACATGACACTTTTGACAGATTGCGACTTAAATACGAATGCGAACGTTGCTTGAAATGAGTAGAACTGCTAAAGGAAAAGTTATACAGAACACGCGATCGTCGAAAATCGAACAAATCGGTACTATTTTAGTAACCCTAGTCACAAGCTGAAGCGTCAACATTTAGTTTTTTAACCTAATTTGTTTACGGAACCGAAAAGGTTAAGGAACGAAAGAGATCCATCAACACTGCATGGAAGCAGGGTCCCCGAGCCCGCGTGCCTCCCGTCTGCTACCCGCAGTCTTACAACCGTGAGTACGTATCTTGCGCTTACGTGCTTGCAGTACGGCCGTTGATTTCGCACATCAGAAGATCAAATTCCCATACTTAAAAGATCCAAGTGCCGCAATCTCATATCAGAGAAGATGGTTCCAACGCCATTGCTCTACTGGCTCGAAATTCTAACACTGACATTAGGTTGTGAACGTTCTTAAAAGTGCGGGTTTGTCTTCGTTTCAGAAAAGAGTCTTTCGGTAGAGAGAAGTCTCTGTCGACAACCTTTCTTATCGACAGTAAAAAGCCATCGCTCTGCAGGGCGGAGCCTTCTGAAACTTGATGTGCCATTTCAACGGACGGATACTTTAATGTGGACCGGCAGCAGCCGCGTCTGTCGCCAGCTGATTTTGCGAGAGCGTCGCTTGCACACGACGGCGTACTCAAAGATGAGTTTGACCGACCGGGGTTATTTAGACTGTCGAGTAATTCTCACTTACGAGAATCATTAGTTAGAATCACCCCACAGTCGAAGTAACCCTGCCCGGCCCTAACTAACTAACACTAACAAAAAAAACACCAATTACTGCCTTAAAAAAACTGAAGAATTTAACTTAAAGAATGAAACAAAATTATACATAAGACGTAGACGTCCACATCTAGTTAGGTTCTTGTGTTGATTTTAACTATTTCATTATTATTAAGTTAATTCATAGACGAAGAGGACAGAAAACGCCAGCACAGCGCAGAGACTAACTATGAATTTCGATACGATTATCTATCAACACACTGCGAGGGGCACTATGTTGATAGATGCCGCTTATTACAAAAATACTCGCCTCCTACTGTCCCTGGGCCGCTCTAGCCTCACGGTCGTGAACTGAGGCAGAGCGACGAAAAAAAAACTTGAAAGTCACATGAAAAAATACATGGAAATCTTAACGCTACACTTACAACTAAATAAGATAGCAACTGGTAAAAGAACATACCACTAACTCAACAGAATAGATACGTGTGTCCCATTACCGTTCTCCGTCTAACGGTAACAGAAAGAAACCCCCTGTGATAGAAAAACTCCACCAGGCTATCGGTCGATGAAGTCTTACTTTCATCATCAAACGAGCGCAAATAAAAAGATATAATGCATTAGCGCCGAGTTACTAATTTTAGCCCAATAACTCCGCCCCTCCCCACCACCTATCTGACGCACGGTGTACACTGGCCGCCATTTGAACCGTCTTACTGCAGAAACTCTGGAGTATATGCCCTGGTATTACGGGTTGATAGGTGTTCACAATCCTGACCAAGGCCTTCTGGAGAAACACGTACATACTCGGGGACGAATATGCAACGCTGTCACATCCAGGCTGCATTATGAGACCTTTCTGGCTGAACCAGGAAAACCTCAAAATGTACGAATATAAGCGTGTTCTGCGAGTCGCCGCACAAAACAAGTACATTATAATCGAACTACTTACCGAAGAAACAAGAACCAGCAACCGCATACTTGTGTCAGTGTGCTTGCTCTGACCGCCTTAACATGAAACCATCAAGCCAAACAGCAAGCACATTGAACACACTATGGTGCTGCCCAACTTGCTTTTTAAGCAAGCTCGTTTTATTTAAATCAGACACGATGCGCGTTTCCACCTGGCCCTAACTGAGGGCACGCGCGTAACCGCGTCGCACTGATCAGATCCAGCAGAGACCAACGCTAAGGATACCTTTATAGCAAAGACGTACCGATAACGACGGCTATCTAGACCTGCATACGGCCAGAGTTCCTGCCCAAGACAAGGCCGTCCAAAACATACGTGACACTACTAATAGTTACTCGGCATGGTAACTGGGCGCTGTTTGAATAAGGGGGATTACATTTTCATGTTCTTACGTGTCCGGAAAGACGCACATCAACAGTAAGGCGCAACACCGCGCAGTCTCCACTGACAAACTAATATCAACATCATTGCCTTGAAAATATACATCCTTAATCCGGGATGAATTCAATATCTATTCATCTCGTATTAGGCACTGCGGATTATTTAAAATGAACAGACTTCCCCTGGACCGAACAATGGGACGAATATGTTATGCATTTCGGATCTTGGGATGTTTATTTATTTTCAATATTATTTCGAGGCTTCAATGTAGATAATTTAGTTTGATAGATTTGATAGAGCACGTGGCGCTTCGTCTCGGTTATACGCCGGCCCTGAGGCACTCGGAACATGAAGATATAATGGGGCATAGATAAAAACTGAAATCCTAAAATATCGGAAAACAGTTCATATCAAATTATCGAGCATTCAAAATCATTGACAGAGTCGCATGAAATACGCCGTCCCATATAAATAACGCATTGCATGACACACCATAGTACGCAGCTTTCCCAGCATGAAACTAGAAATGCTGATGTTAATCTTTAGATGACCTTCGACCCTGGTCAAAGATACTGAACGCCAAAATATAAAACAGTTGCAACGCCTATCGTAAAGATATATAGACAACGATAAATTACACAAAACGTTCACAATGACCTAAGAAATACTGCGAGTAATATTCCGAAGACCGTTGATGAACGACTATCTTACTTGTAATATTATTCTAGAATAAAAAGGCATATAGCTATCACCATCACGCACAAGAGCTGTTTGAGGTCGAATAAAGAACGTCTAGCTTCACTCGGTGACCGATTTCCTGACTCAAAGCTGCGGTCATACACGACTAATGCGACTGCGGTGTAGGTAAGGCTAGTCGCGCAGCGGACGTCGCGTAGACGTTGCCGATGTGTTGAAATGTAGCCGCGTGCTTTAACTTGTCCTCAACCTTAGTCGGTGAAATCGGCCACCACCTAAACGCAGCCGTTTTCTGCCAGTCGTTGCGTATGTTCACTTGTACGTCAGCCCTTGTCCTACACATACAACCGATAACAATGTGATCGGTTCGGCAAGAGTCATCTGTTTGGGACTTGTTGATGTACGTCCTATGTTCTTTTCTCGCTGACTATCTGACCGATTGTGATCGGTCGTATGTGGTACCTCTACCATAGCTATATGTTACGTACATATCTGTCTATGTACGGCCTATCGGCCGTAACTGCCAAAACACGCTGAAAAGGCAGTTACAGCCAACACGGAAATAAAATAGATCGTAAGTCAAGCGCAAATGGAACTGCGCAGTCAGAGAGCCGATTCTATTAATTTTCAAGTTTCGTTCGCATTCGCATGTCAGTCGCAATCTGCCAAAAAAGTACGGACATTGAGGCTTTTTGGACAGATTGCGAAAGAGATGTGAAGGCAAACGTTGCTTAAAAGTTAGTAGAATCGGCCCTCTGAGTTAGGGACTATACTCAAAAATAATACTTGTAGAAGAGCCTAACACCAAAAACTATATTTACAGTACATACATTACACCTTAATAAATTATACAATAATAAACAAAATATTGCAACAAGAGGTATTGGTAGGGTCTTCTGCGTTTAAACATCCAAGGCTTGATGATAAAAGGTCAAAGATGAAATACTCCTGAAAAAAAAAGAAAAATAGGTTAAAATAGATAAATAATTTCGAGAATGTTTGAAGTAAATATTCATTAGCAATGGCAGTTTACACATCGACATGCCAGGCCAAAGGAAGACACACATTTATGACAATAGCTTAGCATAGTGTTTACAGACAATAGATGCTATACCATATAGATTACAAGCTGGTGAAGTAGTCGACGTTGATACTGACCCAGCTACTGATGTTGGCTCTCGACTATCAGCATGATGGACTGGTGCTGCTGAGGGTCCGCGTGGATGGTGGGCACGGAGCGTAGACACTCGATCTGATGTGCCGCCCAGTCCTTCTTCTGACAATACGTAGAGCAGTACGGCGTTCGGCGACAGAGAGAGCACTCCGCTGATGCTTCCCGGTTGCAGTTCGCACACTATATGAACAAACTCTTTTATATAGAAAGGGCACTAGAATACTCCTGAATTTCCAGTGACTGTAGTACATGGGTAGTGATTTCTATGAATGTCAAAATAAAATAAGGTCTTACAAACTTGTCCGCAAAATATTTTAAGAGGCAATTCGGTCGGCCACATATAACAAACATTCGCTTATAGTACTCGGACTCGAGTATTCGCAAAAGCTTAAGAGATATTTAATAATTGACGAAGTTAAGTATAGCACAGCAATAACGTTTTCGTTTTATAGCTGGAATATAATTGTTGTATTGCCATTCAACGTGACAATGCTGGCGATTTTTTTTTATGCCCAGTGAAAAATTTCATTGTTCCCTTTTTTTTTCCAATTTGTGTACCGTTATTACGAGTATAATGATTTTGTATCGTAAGTTCCGAGTCCTACCTAATCTACCGTTATTTGACATCTCTTAAGATATTTTACATTATTTTTATAAGACCTCATAAATAAACATGTATTAGAGTTTTACCAACGATCGAGCTTTCAAATGTGTTCAAAAGCTGAACACATTTTATTAAAAAAACTGCGTTATGCTTTATTTTGTTTTTTTTTTGTAACTGTAGGTACATAAAGATAAAGCATATCGCAGTTTTAAAAATAAATCAAGATAAAGTTAGGTCGAACTGTTGCTGGAAATTAATTCGAAATATTACTAGGAAAATTGTCTTTTTACTCTTACTTACATCCCAAAAAAGAGAAAAGTCAATTTTCTCTGGGCACGCTCGTTCCATCATAGACCTCATCTATCGCTTTCCATCAGGCGTGATGAACAAGAGCAAGCCCATTCCTCAATAAAAAATAACATAATTTTTTCACAAAACATAGGTACATAAATTCTACCAAACTACATGGCAGTTTGCAGTTTTTACAAACGTTTGTTTCTATTACTACTTATCGAACTTACAACTTTAACTTAACTTTACTAACTTATGCAATTTTTATTATAAACTGGTACAAAAAGATATATAGGGACACAATGACTATTTGTATTTTACACCCGTTTTCAACTTCAAAATATTCCAATAGTTGGGTTATGGATTATGTATCTATTTAATTGACTCACTGATTTTACTTTCATTCCTTTTTTTTAAAAAAAGCTTAGATGTATTTGCCATATTATCTCTCCACTGCCTTGGTGAGTGGCAGAATATGCCATGCGGACACAAACACAGCAGTGCGGCGGCCGGCGCGGGCAGTTTATACATCTCTGCATTTGACGCTGCAGCGGCCGCGGCCTTACCACCCGTATTCACAAACAATACTTTTCTCAGTAAAGTAGCAACGCTATGCGAAGTAAGGCATTTCTCACTGCGTTGCATATGGCAAGCTTTTCAATTCATAAACATTATTCAAACGACCCTTGACATAGCAAACGCACAGCGTTAAATAGAGGTCTGTGATTGGTTCTTTCGTGTTGCGTAGTTCACTTCGCTGCTTGACGTTCATTTCTAGGTCTTGATTTATCACTGGCAAGAGTATAAAAAGTACCACGTCTTTGGAAAACCTGTAGTGTCGTCTAAAGTCATCCGAACTGTAATGATTAAAAGGATTTTGGAAATCCTGTATCACTTCTGGTATTTATTGTGCTTCTCTAATTGATATAATTATCAAATTCTTCTTCACAATATAATCCATTGTAAAAGGACGCTATTAAAATAGAAAGTTATCACAAAGCGTAAAATCCAACCCTGAAAAATACGAGTATTTCTCGTAACACATAATAGACCACAGAGAATCGAGAGACACTAGCTATATATGCTTTGCTTAAAACAGCTAGCAGGCTACCTTAGCTGTGCGTTCATTCTAAGGGACGCATAGTGCTAGCCGCCACTCAAGTAATGTCTATGAATAAGTTTTAGGGGCCCTGTGCGCTCGCGCGCACTTTGATACCTCATATTAACGTTTGTGAATACGTGTGTAAGTGTGCGTCCTGAGTGTAGCCGGCGGCGCACCGCGTATGGTGGATTGCGGAGCGGATTTGCTTACTAATGTAACGGTGTGCGCGCGCCCGCTCGTCGCCGGACATGTTCAAACGTGCCGAACATTTGTCTAGAATTATGTATAATGTGATAAATGTTTGTACAAATTAATCTCTCTAAGTACAGATTCGCAATTCCACACCCTAATTAGAAAACATACTTTCTAACACATACCTAACAATCTGAAGGAAGTAAGTACCTAATGCTTTAGGTATAATACCTTAAAAAGTCTGCTCGATACCTAACGTTAATTAGGCAATAAATATTGTTGAGTTGCAGAAATGCAACGCATCGCTATTCATTTTATTTGAAGCATTTACCTAACCCACTTTTTGCGTAAATAATTTCATCTGGTATAGGCCACACGGGCAAAACCGCTTGAATATGAAAATAAAATGACTTTCTGCTACTGAGTGATAACCTTAACATCTCAAAAAATAGTATTGTACTTCTGCAAAATACGCAGTAATCATTATGTGATGTCGTTTTTACCCTCTAGTGCAATTGTCTTCCTAGCGTCGTAGAGATGTCTGGCAAAGTCGAGGCACGTCGGGCGATATCGAAAACGATACCTACATACACTAGTTCGTGAGATAATACCTATGAAGTTTTTATTCCGCTTTTCTCCATCCATAATAGTTGACCATGTATGTGCGTTATTTTGTTTTTTTGAAGTGCAATGTGTGTTAAGATAAGACATTTTTGGTGCATGTTAACGTCCACCAAGATAGCTAGTGAATGACCACTATTCATCCTTTTCATTACAATTTCGGTCATTCACCGCCCACCGGTGACTTATCATAGACCACGACGACTTGCTGATATGTTTAATTGAAATTAATTAATTATCAATCATTATTTACAATTACCGGGTTTTTTTATATATCAATGTAATTACCTCATGGTTTCTGACCATACTTAATCACATTTAAGCATTTATGACAAAAAAAAAAAAATAATGCAATAACTTGCTTTTCGAAAAAAATAATAATTTACTTTACTGGCTGTTAACATTCACAAAATTTGTAAATAACTGAATCTAAGATTCTCTATATCTCCTCTGTGTATGTTAGCATTCGCCAATGGATGTCCGATTCAAGTACTTATAAATTAAGAACAATTTCTGAGTAGCACAACCGAAATTGGTGATTGTCGACATCACAGAACAGTAAAAACAGTACAAGTGCAAAGGAGGCGTGGCACGCGTGCCGGTAAATACGCGTAGTAGGAGGCGTGGCACGCGTGCCGGTAATTACGCGTAGTAGGAGGCGTGGCACGCGTGCCGGGGTAAATACGCGTAGTTCGTACCTCAACCCAGTCGTGTTCTAACATCACGACGAACCGATCGTCTCGCTCACTCTCGATAAAAATTTATATTTTCTGACCCATGCCGTATTGTTCCATTTTGGAGTGCAAAAATGATAGGAGAATAAATCTTAAAAATGGAGGTGTTTCATACCATCGGTAAGTACGATTTTATTTGTTTTCTAATAAAATCTTAGCAAATTGCATTTTGCCAAAAACTTAAGTTCAAGTCTAGTTAAAATCCACCTTATCCTATTAGCATAGAGTTTATTCTACATCGATTCAGTTACTGTTTCGTTCTCGAAAGTTCTTCGCTATTCAAATAGTGATGTAGTCGGGTCGGACACTGGACGGATAGATATCGATAAAAACATTTTTTTGTAGTTCGTCTAGAAATTTTATTAAAATCACTAAACATTTTTTTTTTTTTTTTTTTTTTTTTTTTTTTACTATTGATAGGCACGCGTTTGACCACTATCTCACCTGATGGTAAGCGAGGATGTGGTCGAAGATGGAGCACGCTTGCCTAGAAATAACCTATTCACTCTTGATTTAAAGACTCCCAGGTTGTAGCTATCAGGAAACACAGACTCCGGCAGGGAATTCCACTCCTTAGCTGTACGCACTATGAATGTGTTCCCAAAACGTTTTGTGCGTATGGGTGGGATGTCCACCATATACCGGTGGCGCATCGCCGTTCGTCTTGTGGTCCGATGATGGAACGGGCTTGGCGGAATTAAATTATGCAATTCCGTCGCACATTCCCCAAAATGCAACCGGTAAAAAACCGACAGGCTAGCAACTCGTCGTCGATGTTCAAGACTTTGGAGCTTCGACGCGACGAGCCTCTCATTGCCGATGATCCTCTTGGCTCGTTTCTCAATTGACTCAAGGGCATCAAGCTGGTATCTGGCAGAACCATCCCAAAGATGAGAGCAGTATTCCATACACGATCGAACTTGCGCTTGATAGAGTTTGAGCAGCTGTTCCGGCGTGAAGTACCGTCTCACCTTAGCCAGAATCCCCAACTTCTTTGCAGCCACTTGAGCTTTTGCCTCTATGTTAGGGCCAAAATTGAGAGTAGATGTTAATGTAACCCCAAGAAGCTCAAGATGGTCGGTTATCGGCACGGTTTCACCGCGGAAAGATGGAGCTGGGCGGAATTGGCTCCTTTTGGCGGAAAATAGACACGCTTGGGTCTTAGCAGCATTGAACTTGACCAGATTGGCATCGCCCCAATCAGAGACCGCCTGTAGGGACACGTTCAAGCGCTCAACCATTGCCTCCCGGAGAGACCGGATCTGCGACCCACCAGCTCGTGCGTCGGACACGTATCTTTCAGCAACAGTGCTGTCGTCTGCATACCCAAAGGTACCGGGTTTAAGCAGATCATTAATATGCAGCAAGAACAGTGTTGCCGAAAGCACCGACCCCTGAGGAACCCCGGCATTAATATCCAGCAGTCCAGACGAGCAGCCATCTATGACCACTCGGATAGACCGATCCCTCAGGAAATCTGCGATCCAATCACACAAACCGGCGGGCAGACCGAAGGAAGGAAGCTTACTAATAAGGCCATCGTGCCAGACCCTGTCGAAGGCCTTCGAGATGTCAAGGGAGACCGCCAGTGCCTCCCCGTGCTTCTCTATGGCCTCACTCCAGATGTGAATGGCATACGCTAGAAGATCCCCAGTTGACCGATTTCGGCGAAACCCGTATTGCCGGTCACTAAGGATATCATTCGCTTCTAGGTACGCCAGGAGCTTATGATTCAGCACGCGTTCCATAGTCTTACAGAGTATGGACGTTACCGAGATGGGTCTATAATTCGACGGGTCAGCTCGACTACCCTTCTTGGGCACGGGCTGCACGTTAGCTTGCTTCCAAGCCTTCGGCACTTTTCCAGTCTCAAACGAAAGGCGAAATAGGCGTGTCAAGATCGGAGACAACTCAGGCGCACAAGTCTTCAGAACAATTGCCGGTATCCCGTCGGGACCACTAGCCTTGTTCACGTCTAGGTTACGCAGTACCCTACGGACGTCCTTCTGATGAATGCGAATGTTCGACATACTCGACTCGCATTCACCAGGAGAGGCGGAGGGCGTCGCGCCACCAGGATCCAGACGTGAAGATTCCGCAAACAAAGAAGCAAACAAGTTCGCTTTCTCCTCAGCGGAGTGGGCCAGCGTCCCGTCGGGTCTTAGCAGTGGTAGTAGTGAGGGGCGGCAGAAGTTCGATTCGACCGACTTAGCCAGGGACCAAAAAGCCTTACTACCTGCTGGGTATGAAGCAAGTTTGTTCCCTATTCGGCTAATGTGGTCAAACCGAGCCCTCCGCAACACCTTCTTGCAGGACTTAGCAGCCCTGTTGAAGGCTCTCTTCTTCTGACTCACGTCATTTGCTTTGCGCGTACGAGCGTCGACCCATGCTAGGTACGCCGCGTGCTTAAGCGCATCGGCGCGATTGCACTCGGCACCAAACCAAGGACGAGCTTCGCCAGATATTGCTATGTTAGAGAACGGAATGTAGTACTCCATTCCCCTCCGCAACACATCCGTCACGGCGTCCGCGCACGACGTAGCATCAGTGGAAGAAAAGCAAGTAGGCTGCCAAGGGTAACATGCGAAGAAAGATCGCATGCCATCCCAATCTGCTGACTTGTATCGCCATACCCGCCGGGTGCCTCTTGGGCTAGGATCGGGCGGAGAGTAGACAGACACAGACTTCACCAGACAGTGGTCGGAACTACCCAGTGGTGATGAAATCGACACCGAATAGCGGTCTGGATCTGTTGTCAGCAGAAGGTCCAAGCAATTGGCAGTGTGCGAATCAACATCCGGCACCCTCGTTGCCCCCTGGACCAGCTGGGTAAGATTTAACGCAAGCGCTAGCTTTCGCGTCTCACGTCCAGCATGGTCTGTGCACTGGTATGGGAAGAGCCACTCCTGATGGTGGGCATTGAAGTCCCCCAGTAACACCAATTGGGCAGAAGGGTACCGCTGCTGAGCCGCATCCGCCGCCTCACTCAGGTGCTGTGTAAGCCCAGTTGTCTCCAAATCACCGCTGTGCGAACGGTAGACGCATGCGTAGACAATTTTGTCTAGACCTGTGTCCACCATAGCCCACAGCGTTGAGAACCTGGAGTCTTCAAGGTAGCGGAGACGCCGATAGCAGATGTCGTCCCGGGCGTACATGCATACGCCCGCGCGGGGTCTAAAGTGTTGCTCCAGGGTAAACCCAGGGTAAGACAGGTATGACACGTCCGACGGACATCCGATCTGCGTCTCCGACAGGAACAAGAGCGCTGGTTTCTCGGTCTCAAGATGGTGATGGACTGCGGCGAGATTTGAGTGCAGACCTCGTATATTAGAGAGGTGCACTTTATGCGAAAGGACGTGCTGCCGCTGTACAGCTTTTCTCTTTTTAATCCTGTTCATTGATAAACTTGAGTGATGGAGGTTGAGGAGAAGGAAGTGAAATGAGGTTCCAAGCTGCTAACCTTCAGGCACGCCCTGACAGGACGACATCTTTGGGGGACTAGTCTGGAGACTGCGGGGACGCCCGAGCCCCCCCGGGAATGTCCATCGGGCCCTTTCATCTGGTCGCCAACCAGCACGATGGTGCATTCCGGGATTTTTCGTCAGATGGCGGGGCAGCCTTTCATGTGTGGCTAGCACACTACTTGGGCCCCCAACTATCTGCGGTCGGCCAGCGGTGCACCGTGCCTCGGATCCCGCTACCCTCCAAGACTAGTCTCCCGATACGCCCATGCCAGGGCTAGCCTGGCTGGGTCTGCCTGCATTGGAACAACTATTTCGACCCAACTCCTCTGAATTGGCTACACTGAGCATCGTACCGGAACACAGCTAAGCCGCTTGGCGGTACGTCTTTGCCCAGTGGGTGGTCACAAGCCAACGGCCGAAGCCTACCACCAGTTAGTGTCACCTGATTAGCACCACCCGGGGACCACGTGTAGGGTCTTACATTGGGTATTCTCCTACGGACGCGGGTGACTCGGCCCCCCGTACAAGTACCGTTAACATAACTTTAAAAATATTTTTAGGTCAGCCAAAGACGCTGTCGTCAAAGAAAAATGAATAGATGCACGGGTAGAGCTGATTGGATGCCAAGCAAAACAAGCACGATATGCTCCGAGCATTTTTTAGAAAGCGATTTTTTTATTTAAAAAAGGGTATAGATATACAAAAACTTTGTCTGCGTTAAGATTCTGTACCAAACTATGTAATGTAATAAGATATTATCGTAAGCCAATTGGCATAGAGAGTTCACGGAACTGAAGTGTAAATAACACCCCTTTTTTTGGTCGGCAGTCGAGTAAGATACCCAAGGCATGATTTCGAAATCTGGCCAAGTGCGAGTCGGACTCGCGTTCAAAGGGTTCCGAATCAATTTCATCTTTGTAAGGTTTCCGTTTCTTACGGATGTTCGGAACACTAAAAATATATGATGTGTGTTATTTTTATTGATTAATGTGTAATAAGGTATATTTACATAAATAAAATAAAAACCTTTGAAATAATGTTTTTTTTTTTGTTTCTATCTACTTTTATACAATAAAGTGGCAATATTTCGCTTACGCTGTTTTGAAAGTAGAACTTTATTAACAATGTATTACAAAGAAAACCCATGAGCTCGGGTTTGCTTTGTAATATTATGCCATTATAAATGTGATAGCTTATTTCATAACGATTCCAACAACAAGTTTCATGTATGGCTCCCATACAAAACTCCAACACCAAGCGAGTCACATTTTTTGGAATTAATTTCGGAAAAAGGTATCTTATTTATCGATATCGACTATGTAAGTCATAGTTCATGTGTCGCAGCCGTGATCGAGTGGCAACTGTTACTATCCAAACATAGAGTAATGAACCTTATTACTAAGTAGTTTAAGTTTATAATTGCAACCATTGAAAATACCGCCATCTATGGTCGAATAGCGGAATTTACTCGTAAATTCAACTTAGAATGAATTCAGAAAACGAAACGCCGTGAGTACTTTTTGCCTTAAAACAAAATAAATCCTACATGTAAGGCCGAAGATATATTTTCAAATATAGGTTCTTTGACTTATTCTTGTCTTGACCAAAATTTAAACGACCAATCAATCGTATCCTTGATTTGTAGTGAATTATATGATTATCGGTATAGTTGTGTGAGTGTGGCGACACAGGTTCCGATATAAATTTCGTCGCATAGCATTTCCACCCGTTTTTTCTGTTCCGTGGTCGACATGCACCAGTGCATCTTAACATTCACCAATATTGGACATTCACAGTATCATGTATAACATTTATGCGGCCTACCAACAATAAAATAACTTATGTTTATTTCATTGGTTGGTATTGTTCGTATGTTTGCGCACACACTTGTACACTCGTATAATATACTTACGTAGGTACCGAACCGATGGTTAGTCACCGTTGATATTGGCCGACAGTTTTATTGTTCGTAGAGTCATGGATCTCCTAAATAGTTCTGAGTTAAGCTACACGATTACTGAGAATTGCTTGCCCTGAGTAGATCGGTCCACTCGGTGTGTCGTTCCGTCACAGTAAAACCTTCCAGACTCTTGTCTGCATGGTCCACTTCGCGTCACGATAATGTCCGGACTATAAAAAACTGGCCTCTGAGTTTGTTTATGTGTTACGTCTAAGAGTTATCAAATAGGAAACACGTAGGTACATCTATTTATTTTTCTTTTTTTATTTCTTATATGCCTTGGAAGTGTTTTCTTAAACCATCTTCAATTTGAAGGGCCCACTGCAATAATGATGAGTGTCATTTGTCTTTTGTTTTAAGATAATTGGGTTTTGAACTTTTAAACGCGGTAAAAATACTCAGAACCGAAGATAATAAAATGTTGTTTATTAAAGTTAAAGTATATGTATCTTATATTATTTCTTTGTAAAATTCTAAGGGTATTAATTCTTAGGGTATTATTAATTAACTAAAAATGATCTAATCTTAAGTACCTAAGTCTTTAAAAATTAAGACTATGAGCACTGTCCACACTGCGTTGACAGTCAATAATGATAGGTGTCCAAATGACTGTTTTAACTAACTTCTGATTCTTTAATATTTGCAGCATGAGGAAGTTCATCGTAATAACGTCTCGTTTCAGGCCTACAGAACTTTTTCAGGTCGTTATATTTTGCTGTTAATATAGGCAGCTTCCTTTATAAGCCAAACCCACTACTTTGAATTCGCCCTCATTAACTGCCTTCATAGACCGAAAAGAAACTGGTGTGCTGACCACACTTGATTCCCATGTACTATCTATTATTAAAATTTTTGTGAAACATGAGCCGTGGGCGTTCTTTCTGGACTCTAAATTCACGCACAAGTCTTATGGAACCATAAGACTTGCCCATTCATAAGAAATTTCAATCCTAGCCTTTTGATTTAAGTAGATGCGAGGCGCCCGCGCTGGTCATTTATCGTTATTGCCGTGAACACCTGTGACGTTGAGCGATCTATCCGTGAAGCCAAAATATTCAAATCATATCTATCTCGGGACTGCAAGCGATATTGCTAAATTTGCCACAACCAATGGCATTAATGGTTAAGAATTAAATGGTTTTGGACATTCATCATTATTGCAATGGACCCTTCATTTGTAATTTACCAGTTGTAGTTGATATTGCCCGATGTTACCAGACTAAGTCTGACATCTCTCACCGCATTTGTTACCTAGTCAACACGAAGCTTCATTCCCATTTAACTCGGTCTAAAACAGAGCATTACGAATATTCGCATCCGCATCCAAAAATGCGGAACATTCGGATTGGTTCAAACTTTCACAAATGAGAAAAGAAATAAACGCGACTGCGTGATCCACTGCTCCACCAATTCGCTAACAGACCAATAAGAAAGCAGAACAGACGATAAGTTGTTTGAACAACATAATTTCTATTGAATATCAATCCAAAAAATTGAATCAAGTTTGCTTTCAAAGTATGATTAAAAAGGACCCCAAAAGTTTGCAACCATATAAGCGAGTGAAACCCCTTATGTCTGCATCCCCATAAGCGAGTGGAACCCCTTATGTTTGCACTCTCATAAGCAAGTGGAACCCCTTATGTCTGCATCATCCTCATAAGCGAGTGGAACCCCTTGTCTGCATCCTCATAAGCGAGTGGAACCCCTTATGTTTGCACCCTCATGAGCGAGTGGAACCCTTTATGTTTGCACCCTCATAAGCGAGTGAACCCCTTATGTCTGCATCCTCATAAGCGAGTGGAACCCCTCATGTCTGTATCCTTATAAGCGGATGGGTATCTTAAAGTCCGCATCCACATAGCAAGTGAGGCCCCTAAAGTCCGCATCCACATTAAAGTATGGGGAGCCCAAAAGTCCACATCCACGTTTGCAGTTGGGGCCTTTTAAGTCCACATCCACGATTGCAGATGGGGCCCCTTAAGCCCTAATCCTCATAATGATGCCCCTAAAGTCCGCCTTTACGCCTGCGGGTGTGGGTCCCTAAACTACACATCCATATCTGCTGATGTGGGCCTTATATCCGCATTGACATCTGCGGATGCGGACCCCTAAAGACTGCATTCGCATTATAGGTTGGGGCTCCTAAAGTCCACATCCGCATTAAAGGATGGGGCCCCTAAAATCCGCACCCGCATTAAAGGTTGGAGTCCCTATAGTCCGCATCCGCATTAAAGGATGGGGCCCATAAAGTCCATATCCACTTACGTTTGCAGTTGGGGCCCTTTAAGTCTACATCCAAATTTGCAGATGGGGCCCCTAAAGTCCACATACACGTTTTCAGTTGGGGCCCTTTAATTCCACATCCAAGATAGCAGATGGGGCCCCTTAAGCCCGAATCCTTATAATGATGCCCCTAAATTCCGCATTTACGCCTGCGGATGTGGGTCCTTAAGTCCGCATCTATATCTGCTGATGTGGGCCTTAAAATCCGCATTGACATCTGCGGATGCGGGAACCTAAAGACTGCATACACATCTGCGGTTGTGAGACCCTAGCGTCCACATCCGCACCAGCTGATGTGGGCCTTAAAATCCGCATTGACATCTGCGGATGAGGCCCCTAAACTCCGAATCCTCAATTATATGGTTGCACATTTTAGGGGCCAACATCCGCAGATGTGGATGTCGGCTTTAGGGACCCCAGCTGCAAACGTGGATGAGGGCTTTCGGGGCCCCATCCTTTAATGCGAATGCGAACTTTAGGGGGGCCACATCCACATATAAGAATGCAGACTTTACGGGCCAACATCCACACATGTGGATGTAGAATAAACGCATACGCGTTCCCACACCCGCAGATGTGGGCTTCAACATTCCGCATCCGAAAACATGTTTTAGAATAGTACTCGTATGTTTCCTTTGTCTTTCTTCCATGTCAAGAACTATCAGCTATGACAACAACCAAAGTATTTTCCGACACTAATAAAGGGTCGAAAACAGAAAATAATTATGATGAGGATAATTCAAATCGAAATAAATTTAATTATTGGCATCCTTCTTTGATTAGAGTCTAATTTAAAAAACAATTGTGATGAAATTTTCAGATTGTGAGATGGTGAAATGCCCGTAGGCGGCGCCGCTGGTATAACACCTACTTATATAATTATATCGTTATCACTAACACTAGGCAATACCTAAATAAATGCTCAAAACCGCGAAGTTGCATTATCAAGTTATTAGACATGTAGGCATTTATTACGTGTCGCTTACTAATAAAATAAACCATGAATGATCTATGATCATGTATATTTTAATGAAGATTAGTCACTTGTAACGTGGATAGTGATGGTACAGTTGTGACTTCACAAAATGTTAGATATTGAGTATATGTCAGTATGTGATGTCACTAATTGTCACTATCAGTGTGAGTCACTGTTAGTGTCTGTCAGTGTGAGTATGCCACAAAGTGTAAGTCAGTGTTAGTGTATGTCACTAAGTGTCTGTCAGTGTGAGTATATGTCACGAAGTGTCTGTCAGTATGAGTGTATGTCACTGTTAGTATATGATACTAAGTGTCACTATCAATGTAAGTCAGTGAGTGTCTCTCGGTGTGAGTATGTCACTAAGTGTCTGTCAGCATGAGTGTATGACACTGTCAGTGTATGTCACTAAGTGTCACTATCAGTGTGAGTCAGTTAGTGTCTCTCAGTGTGAGTATGTCACTAAGTATCTGTCAGCGTGAGTGTATGACACTGTCAGTGTATGTCACTAAGTGTCGCCATCAGTGTGAGTCACTAAGTGTCTGTCAGTGTGAGTATGTCACTAAGTGTCTGTCAGCGTGTGTATGTCACTGTCAGTGCATGTCACTAAGTGTCACTATCAGTGTGAGTCACTGTTAGTGTCCTTCAGTGTGAGTATGTCACTAAGTGTCTGTCAGCGTGAGTGTATAACACTGTCAGTGTATGTCCCTAAGTGTCACTATCAGTATGAGTCATTTAGCGTCTGTCAGTGTAAGTATGTCACTAAGTGTCCGTCAGCGTGAGTGTATGTCACTGTTAGTGCATGTCACTAAGTGTCACTATCAGTGTGAGTCACTGTTAGTGTCTGTCAGTGTGAGTATGCCACTAAGTGTGAGTCAGTGTTAGTGTATGTCACTAAGTGTCTGTCAGTGTGAGTATGTCACTGTCTATCAGCGTGTGTGTATATCACTGTCAGTGTATGTCACTAAGTGTCACTATCAGTGTGATTCAGTTAGTGTCTGTCAGTGTGAGTATGTCACTATCAGTGTCAGTCAGTTAGTGTCTCAGTGTGAGAATGTCACTAAGTGTCTGTCAGCATGACTGTACGTCACTGTCAGTGTATGTCACTATCAGTGTGAGTCACCGTTATTGTCTGTCCAGCATGTATGTCGGTGCCTGTATACCTGAGGCTGTGTAAGTCAGTGTGTATCTATGATTGTTTGTCTGAGAACACTATGTTTGAAACCATGTTTGTTAGTTAAATAGAAAATATGTACTAATAAGATATCATTAGACAAGCATAATGGATAAATTCAAAATGTCAGCATGTGCCTTTCACCTAAAATGGATATCAAAATGGCGGTGGTGGCGTCATTTAAAATGGCGGCGATTACATCGGTCATGCGCAGTGACGACATAAAGTGGCGTCATCATGCGCAGTAACTATACCCAATAACGGCGCGCATGCGCTGTTTGGCGATACGTCACCTAACACAAAATGGCGGATGGCTGAAAATGGCGTCGTACAAGTGCAATCGCTAGAATGAGCACCTAACGCGCAGTAGAAGAACAAATTGTCCCTACCTATTAAAATCACATGTAATTTCATTAAATTAACAAAAAATCTAGAAACTTAATTCTACACTGACCTTTTTCGCCTCGGTGTCGTCTACGTTGTGAAGAGACACTTGCTCGGAGTCGACGTGCGCGTCTACACTCGCGGCAAGCAAAGCGGTTGCTCGCTCCTGCTCGAGGCGTTCTAGTTGCCGAGCATTAACGACCCGCACATCTTCGACGCACTGTTTGAGATCGTTGGCCAGCCGCACTAGAGATTGACCTATGTCGTCCAGTCTTTTGAGAACACCGCTCAAATCGGGTAGCCCTAAAACAAATTATTCTTTAGATACCGCACTCCGAATTTGCAGTGATTCTAATTCGAAAATTTTGAATTTAGTCGCGAAAGTTACTACTGTACCAGCGCCGAAAACAAGAAGACTATACGGCTATCCACGGCTAGCTAGGGCCGCGGATGGCGAAAGCAAGACACGACCGAACGCGACGACGACTGACTCGGAAATGAACACAGCCCCGCAGGACCTAGGGCGCCTAACCGGTGCAGCGGGGCGGAGGGCAGGCGGTGGGCGGTGGGTGCAGGTCAGTGGGCGGTGGGCGGTGGGTAATGGGCGCGAGTGGGTGGTGGGAGCGAGTGGGTGGTGGGAGCGAGTGGGTGGTGGGAGCGAGTGGGTGGTGGGAGCGAGTGGGTGGTGGGTGTTGGTAAGCTAGTGGGTGGTGGGCGTGGGCCGGCAGGCAGTGGGTGACAGGCGGTGGGGTAAGGATATCCGGTGCAAGGGATGATAATTTGGGATTAGGAGCCGGTGTGGGAGGACTGGCGATGTATAATGATTTGGGGAGTTTTATACTTACTTAGACAATGGATAGAACGAAACTTGAAGTGCTTCCTCAGGAGAGAATATACGGTAACGAACTAATTGATAGCGTACGAAAAGCAGAGCTCTATGAAATCGAACGTTTTCAAGGTACTCATTATATGAAACGTGACCCATCGGAAATAATTATATTTTCAGGAAAATTTTCATAAATTTGGAATAAAACGCGACACTCCCGCATTTAACACAAGAAAAACGCGAACTAGAGAACTAAACACTGATTTGAATCACTGAGGGAAGTAAGGCAGGCCCAATAAAATATAAAGTTTACCCACGACCGAACCGAACAACTGAAGGAACCGAATTGAAGCTGCCGGGCGCTCTGCTGGTATTTATAGGCTGGCTGCGGAGGGCGCGCATGCGCGTTGGATCTCTGGTCTAGATCCAGGCAAAAAGGGACCCTAGTAAGCCTAGGTTCGGTTGTTTTCATCCTGTATTTCCTTCAGGGAAAGCCGATCGATACAGCTCGTCCGGGCTGCGCGGGACGACCTACGCAGTTCCGAAACAAAGAAAGGCCTAGAAATTGTCAAGAATTCTGGACTCCCAAAGAAGCTCTTGTTTATAAACATATAAGCGTATAGGAGGCCACGGTCACATTAGAATTAGGCTTAGGCTACATTCTCCGACAATTTTTGCGAAAATTTTGGCATTTTGTATATAGAATCAACGTGTCTTGAAAAGGCTTTGCCCCTAATTAGGTGCTCACACCGAACCTACTCCTTTCTATCAAAGCGCGGGTGATGAACCTACCGTACCTACTTGTGTACCTGTTTACAATAAAGTACTTTTAGGTATTCTATTCAATTATGTTCGATAATTAAAAATATTCTATTATAAAGTATTACCAACAATGGTAAATTTAAGTAGTAATATTTGACAACGGCCTCGGTCTTTGTTTTCGTTTCCCTAATGTTAGTAAATTTGGTGGTACCCTCCGCGACCTCAGGGTAAGGGTCGTGGAGGGTACCACCAAATTTACTCACCGCACACTCTTAGCCATTACGCACCGTGGGATAGGTCCGGGACGAAGTAAGGAATGTTTCGTAAGGAACCAAGGACATTGGAATATTTCGAGGTCAAACGACTTTTTATGACCGTGTCTATTTCGAGTGATTGGGACGTACAGACGCATGTTTGATATGATGCATAAAGATTGTTTTTTTTTTTTTAATTCTAAATTTTGTAATCTCTGCCCATCCTAAATACCTATATACGCAATTAACGCCAGGGCGAAGCTATAACTCACACAGATAAAAGCAGGGGGAGATTCGTCTGTGTGTGGGTGTAGCTATCGATCACCTCTGGCAGGTACGTTGCCTAGATACGGCCCGGGACAAAGAGCTGTCGAGAAGGGTGCACTTTCATCCGTATATTAATGCACTTTGGAATGGGGAGGGTGGTTAAACCCTCGCACTATTTTCCGGAATGTTCTATAGGGGTGTATTTATTGACCAGTCCCGGGCATCCGGGGCTCAGCTCAGGTACTCAGCTCAAGAACAAAGAAACATGTTTATTCGTTAATTACGTTTCAAAACACTCTTAAATTTTAATTTTATAATTTAGCATTGGGAATAGATGAACGGAAAGCTAAATTTTATATTAAAAATAAGAGTAACCTAGTTTATGAATCAACCAAAATTAATATTAAATCAGCGACTTAAATAATATATTTCACTAGTTGACCCGCACAACTTCGTTTGTGTCACAATTTTCATTACTACTCCGCTCCCTATAGTCTTGGCGTGATGGTAGGTATATAGCCTATAGCCTTCCTCGATATATGGGCTATCTAACATTGAAAGAATTTTTCAAATCGGACAAACCAACAAACAAACAAACTCTTCAGCATTATATATTAGTATACGATAGATTTAAAACTCAAGAAATTTACAAAATATTTAATTAATTAACTAAATAATATAAGTCGCCTATTACATTTAGACCGTTATATTTACAAATAGTTTATAGACTATGAAACTATTCTTACATACATTTTTTTCTTATATTGGTATATTTCCGGAACGCCCAATTTTTTTTTTGCATAAGATACACTGCATTATAATCGACCCGTGGAAAATAGCTAGAAATTGGTTTGTTCTATTTAAATCTTATTTGTTTGGCTTAATTTTGTTCATACCCTTTGTCAGTTATTAGTAAAAATTTAATTATCACTTTTCATAATTTCCATTTCCCCGAACTGTCTGACGCAGGCGTGAGGGAAATTCAGACAGGTAACATCGCTTTAGAATCCCTAGACGCGCCTCGCGAATCTGTGAGCGTACTTGTGCAATATTGTGAAAAAGCGATTGAATGCACTTCTTTCAATAACAGTACGTTGCTTTTGCATTTAGATCGTCTTGCTAACTTACAGAATTTGAAAAAAAAAAATCATGAAAACCCGGCTTTCAATATCACGTTACAAATCCTAAACGACTGCACAAACAAAATAAAAAATTAAAAAAAAAAATGCATCACTGCATTACACTGCATGTTTTCAGGCGCATCAACCGAACGTAACGTAAACCGTCAGGCTCCTTAACATCAATGAAAAACTAAGTGTTTACACCCCCTCACCTCCCCTTACTGAACATAACATTTTCATCCTCCCCATCCCTAAGCACGAAACCCCCGCAGAATCAACAAGTTTTCAACAAGACATCATTCAGCCACGTGCTAAAAGTCATGCAAAACGATTCCACCCACATTCCTGTGGATTGCCACCGCTTCTGGTCCTAGGGGGACAAGAACTTGACCTTGTACCCTGGCAACCAGAGGCGTCAGCTGCGTCGTCAGTGACGTCATACTACGTAGGTCGGGGTTGGTGTCTAGGGGAACTGAACTGAAACGCTGCTGACGTCATCGTTTTTTCAGTCACAACAGAGCGTTGTGCCACCGGCAGCCGGCTCATTCATGGCAATCATGGTTGATGTGTGTCAGTAGTGCGCATGCTTAGTAATGCGCTCATTCGGGATTTAACAATGAGTAATGGGCCTGTAACTCTTTCCCCTAGGGTGAGTAGATACAGAGAGTAACGTTCTGGATGATTGCGTGCTCAGAATGTTTCTGTCTCGCTTGTGCGTCACGCAACAGGCGTTAGATACGGCGGCCGAGTTCGTTGTCATGGCAACTGTGCGTTGTTGCGTTGCTTGTTATGCCAACAAAATCAGTTTTGAGTCAAACTTCGCAAACAACTTTTTTTTTCTACTTTTTTTATTGCGGTGCACTGATCTCTTACACCAATAACGTATGCGTCACTAATTAACCTAATTTGATGATAATTTTCGATTTTAAAATTGAAAAGTCATAAAAATATTTTAATTCGTTGACGCGTTGTGTAGCTCTTAACTCCTTGTCAGAGCTGCGCTGCATTCCGCGTGACGCAGCCCTGTGGGAGGGCGGATCAATAAATGAATAGTTGGACACACCTTTGCCCTAGATACCCTAGTTCCGCCCATAGCAACGGCAAACAAAATACCTACCTTAAGACAAAATTATCTATTATGGTGTTTTGGGATAATGAACATCAGTGTAATTGCAATAGATAGGTACAATTTGAAGGAAGCCCATGTCCAGCCATTTATACTTATTTATTTATATTCAACAGGACTGCTATGGGCGATGAGAAGCTCGTGGCTAAATAACAACAGCCACTCGGACCGATCTACAAGGTAAAGCAACACTTGCCGAGTTTGGTCCATGGAGGGCCATCTTAGCATACAGAAACCCCTCCGAGCATCGGAAAGGGCTTGAAGCTGTTGATCCGGCAGTAATTTGACAGCCGTTACGGGTAGTCAGAAATCATGAAATCAGACACCCTAGTCTTATTACGGAGTATCGTGTTACTGGCTTTAACAATAATCGTTTCCTTTATTTCCAGTTGGTCGAGATAGAGATTTAAATACCTAGTGAGGAGGCGTTCAAACCAGGATTCGAAGACAACACCGAAATTATATCGCTAGAAGGTCCCCGAATATGCTTTCGCAAATTGTGAAGTCTAACGTAGGTCCAGTATATGAGTTTTGTGATGAGGGTTCTTAAAGAATCTTGTCTCAAATATCAGTAACAGAGATCATTACTATAGCTCTGTCATCACTTTGTCTTCATAATTAAGCAGATCAATTATTTGAAAATGCTCACTAAGGTAAACAAAGAGCCTGCGTCATACCGTATTCAGCGGGGATGCGGCGTGAGGATCGGAGAGGGGACTCACTGCAGCGATTCAGTTCGGGGAACTAGAAACTGCAACGCACCTCATGCGTCAATTTTAAATGGAAATAGAGTAATTTTCAAACAAAATAAATTATGAGTGATATTTTGAGATGGGACAACAAGTACTAAATCTTAAACTATGGACTTCAGTTGTGGTCAAAGTACCATCCACCAGTACATTTTTGTGTATATTTGGTAGGTCTGAGAATAGGTGATACACTATTTTTTTTTTTAATATGGCAAAACAACGTTTGCCGGATCAGCATTGTATGTCATGTATAGTTTATACAGGGTAATTTAAAAAATACCCGAAACCTCATAATCTTGACTTCGTATCATGACGCTGAACAACATTTGTTCTACGACTTTTCAAAATTCGAAACATTTTTATTCCATACAAAAAATATAAACATAGTTTAAATTTTGCATATTCTTTATAAGGCGGCCTACGAAAGGCCGACAGGCTGGCGGCGCGTGACTGAGTGCGCGCGCGCGCGTAGTATACGCGAAATAAACAGACTTCAAATAAATGAAAACAATTTGTTTTTGGCTACATTGTTTAGTTGAGGTCAAAGTCGTAGAACAAATGTTGTTCAGGGTCATGATACAAAGTCAGGGTTGAGAGGTTTTGGGTATTTTTTCAATTTCCCTGTATATATCGTTGTTTTTATAGAATATCTATTAATCGCGTTTCTTTTTCAAAATTGCACCTACCACTAATTGTCTCTGCATCACCCAAAGTTTGACCGGTAGAAAATGCCTGACTCATTAAATCCGCGTTTGTCGATTTGTGTGCATAAAGTAAAAAAAAAATAAAAAATAATAATAAGTAATAAATCTTCTAATATAATTAATTAATTATATATAAATCTCGTGTCACAGTATTTGCTACTGAACTCCTCCAAAATCGCCTTTTGCAATAATTATTCATGCACGGGACGACAATGTTGCTGGTCAAGGAGCCAATCTTTCAAAATTATTCTAATTCTTTGTCTATCTATTCTACGAGTACATCCTTACCAATATTGTAAATGTGGAAGTAACTCTGTTTGTCGTTTTGTCTGTCGCGCCTTTGCGCCAAAACTACTGAACTGTTTCAAATGAAATTTGGCACGCAGATAGTCTTGAGCCTGAGAAAGGACATAATCTACTTTTTATCCCGATAGTTTGATCGATCAGGGAATCAGTATGGCACTCGAATTTGGCGATTAAAAAAGTGATCGGCTATGATAGCGATCGAACTATCAGTCAACAAACAGTCGCTAGTGCGCGCTGGCTCTGTAGGTTGTTGTCTGAGGGGTTCTTTTAAAGTGAGAATCATACAGATTTGAATTGACCGGTCTAGCCCGTCTATTCGTTCAACATCTCACCGTCAAAACATAGGTGGAGTGAGCAAAATGTGAACTGTCATTTTATCTTGTTTGTATGCATTGACAGCTCACTTCTTGTTCACTTCAGCTCAGTTTACAAGGCGACTTATTTCCAGAATCGCACTGCAGACAGTGCTACTGAGGAAACGATGGCTTACTGAGATAACGAATAATAAAGTACTTGATGTTACTTGTTGTTGTTACTTTATTATTCGTTATCTCAGTTAGCTATCCGCCGCCAGCCGGCGCATCCAGCCGTTACTTGGCGCAAAATGTCAGCCTAGGAGGCTGAGATTTTGCTCCAACCACAAATAAAGTAGGATAGGGGTAATGACGATGATGACAATTTCGACAGTCAATCAATCAATCTCCTGGCTTTTTCCCTCTTCGGGGTCAGCCGTCCTGAAACATTTTCGAACTCTTGGCGATTTTTCGTCATTTCGTGACAATTTCCAAAGTTTTTAGTGAAACTTTGAAAAGTATGTTTGACCTTATTTCAAAGTGAAAGTAAATTCTATCCCCGTCACCCGCGCTGCCAGTAGAATTGGCGCGTTGCCAACTGGAGCAAGTTCTGGAGCATGATGGCAACATAACGCCGGGTAGTGGGTATGTTTAGCATAATCCATTCACCTACAGTCGTTTGGACGCCCGACACCCTACCAGGGTTCACAGACTGAACTTGAACTGACTTGAATGAATGGAACTTTCAGCCCAGTCGGGGTGTGGCGACTGGGTCCCTGGACATGCTCAAGAAAATGATTGACAATGACACCAAACATACGATTTTGTGTGGGATATCTTAAAGAATCTTGCATCAATTTAGTGTACGGGTAACAGAGATCATTAAGGTTTATTTTGATCATCTTTTTGTCTTCACAATTAAGTAAATTAATTATTAGAAAAAGCGCACTAAGGTAAACAAAGATACTGCGTCATACGATATTCAGCGGGGGTGCGGCGTGAGGATCGGAGAGGGGACTCACTGCAGCGATTCAGTTCGGGGAACTAGGAACAGCAATGCAATATGATATTGCCACCCCACCCCTACCGCTACTCTGCTCTCAAAGCCGAGGGGTATGGGAAGGGTGAGATGAGCGGCCATGTTGCACAGCATCCGTGTACATAGAGCTGAATATTATTATATACTCGCCCACCCTCGCCCGGGCATCAGCTCGAGAACAAAGGAACTAACTATTCGGGTTATCAATATCAATAATTTTTGTAAGTAGCATTATTTATTCTTTTTTTTTTTAATTTTTGTAATGGGTTTGCTCTTGACTCTAGTGTATGTCAGAGATGCCAGAGACAAAGTCTACAATGGAGCGAGCCTACCCAGAAGGAGCCTGTTCACTCTAACTTATTCACATAAAATCAACAAGATATTAATTACTAAATGGTAACACATGAATAAAAACTTTTATTTCCATACATAGGTCTAATTTTATTGTAATGTTTTATCGATTTCCCGTTAAAATCCTTAGTAAATAAAATTATTCCGTTACTGAGTGACTGGCAGACAACGCAAAGACAAAACTACTCGTCGTTGAAAGCTGAAATTTGGCATGTAGGTTCCTTGGGGAGTGTAGGGAAGCACTAAGAGAGTATTTCCCGAAATTCCCACGAGAACAGGAAAAAACGAGATATGCGTGTGCGAAGTCGCGGGCAACAGCTAGTTATAATCTAAAATACTAGCACACGGGCGAAGTGAAATTACCCCAATAGCATAGGTGCTACAGGGAAAAAAGTATTCATGTCGTATTCCGGGACATGGTCTATCCGTATAGGTTCTTCAAATCCCTTCAGCCGACAAGTAGTGAAAAGGTAACAGATAGACAGTTACTTCATGGCGGATTTCATCAATTAAACAGTACGCGATCAGCAAATAAACCACGTTTACGACGATTAAAGTCATACACTTTATTATGTGTGTATACTGCTTTGTATTGTGATTTTTGTTGAGTATGCCACTACGCCTATTATGTCCGGTTGCAAATTATATAAGCCGGTCAATTCTACAATTTTTAAGTCTTATCCCTAAAATATCTAGAGCAATTGAGGGTTCTTTGACTGATTACGACTGAGACGCGAATGAGAACGGTACTTAAAAATTACTAAATTCGCCACCCTGTATTGTATTTTAAATCGGCTTACTTTTATCTTGTTTATTAATTTTCTTACAATTTAATGTGTACTTATTCCTATCAGTTTTTGCTCTATTTTCTACTTTGGTATTAAACTACATATTTTTAAGTTTATAAATTACTCTACGACGCTTTAAATCCTCATATGTAATGTTGTGCATGTTCTCGTAAATAAAATAAATTAATCTCATAAAAAAACCTAACCGAATTTTTGTCAATGTACGAGTTGCTACAACTTTCATTCTCCATTCTACTGTACTCTTCATCACGTGCATTTGTTTTTAAAGTGAGAGTAGATCCCATCCCCGATGCCGAGGAACATTGGCACGTTGCCAACCGAGCCAAGTTCTCGGGCGCGCGGGCCATGGGTGCTTTAACATAATATATTGCCTGCTCATGAACACCCGGCTACCCTACTTGGGGTTCAGGGAACAAAGAACCTTGAACTTGTGTCGCTAGTTCGCAACAGGTTCAAGCGAGCGTACGTGACGAGGTCAGGTTTTGTGTGAGAGTAACCGATTTCTTTAGTTTCTCTGTCTTCGCGGCTTAAGTTCTTGGGGTGTGTGACCCAGAATGTGTCACATTATACTACTTATTTCACATTGTCGTTTAACGACCGCGTGGTCGTCATCAAGTTGCACCCTAATTATACCGTAAAAATACCTGCTAAAAAGTGGTCTCTTCGAAATGTTACAACAAATCTTATCACGGTCATCAAGATATTATCATGCTTTTGTCTTCGCGTTTAGATAAAGTAAAATTTCAAAAATTCATGGAATTACGTAAACAAAGAGCGTATGATACCTATGTAATGAAAGTCGCCGTACATAATGTTAGGTACGTAATAACACTAATAACAAACGGGCGTTGGCGGTGCAAGAGGGGTACAGCGCGGGGGGTGCATGATGGAACAAGGTATACTGCAGCCACCCTGACGTTGGCGAGAAATGCGTGGGATGACGTTGCCACCCTATTGCCGTATCTATGTTTACTAAAGTGCATATATACGAGTACCTATGTTTGCTCGCCCGGGCAGAGCTGAGCCATCATACAATTAATTAAGTACAAAATATCACGACGGAAATTCACGCTGGGTTAAGCAGAGGCGCATTTATAAGTACACCCACATTTCTCCAAGAGTCACAAGTTTGAGTCCCATTAAATAGGGGGCACGTATTTTTAAATGAAATAATGAAGGCTACAAGACCAAATTACAAAAAAAATAATCATTACTGTGGTAATTAAATTATGCTTTAAAAGCAGAATAGATTTTAATGATAGTTGTAATGTATTTTCTTCCAAAAGGCGAGTTTCCGCAAATGGGAGGTCCCGCGATTTTGGGGGGGGGGGGGCATAAAATCTGCCCTAAAAAGAAAGACATAATCAGGGGGGCTACTCTCTAAGCTTGAAGTCCGTAGTGTCGGGCTTAGTTTCGGGCGTATTCTACTCCCTATTACTAAGAATGAATGACATCACGATTGGGCAGTTACTGTCAAATCGCGTTGTCATTCATTCTTAGCTCGGGTTCAGGACTAATTGTAAGTCCGTAGACGATACGGAGTAAAATACGCCAGCAAGTAAGCCCGAATCTATGGACGGGCTTAGAGAGTAGCCCCCCAGGTGTTCCAAACATTTTATAGATTTATGCATTTCTGTTTCTTCAGTAAGATGAACAAATCACTTGGAATTAAAACGAAATGTTAGTACTACCTACTCAAAAAAATCTGCCTAGTTTTTTTCGAAACTCGATCGGCTTCCAGTAGACCGCATGGGTCTGAGTATATATATATATATTGTTGTACCACCCCGGGCGGGGGCAACGTAAGAAGCTAGCTCGAGAAGTGAGATTGAGGTATGCAAGTTGGAATGTTGGGACTATGACTGGAAGGGCCAGAGAGTTAGCGGACGTATTAAGAAGAAGACGAATAAATGTAGCGTGTTTGCAGGAAACTAAGTGGAAGGGAACAAAGGCGAGGGAAATTGGTGAAGGATACAAGTTTTTTTTCCTATTGTGGAAGTGACGGTAAAAGAAATGGCGTGGGAATAGTGTTAGATAATAAATTTAAAGAAAGCGTGATGGAAGTAAAAAGGATTAATGATAGATTGATAGTTGTGAAAGTTATGATGGATAGTGTGATGCTGAATGTAGTTAGTGTGTATGCCCCGCAGGTAGGATGTGATGAAAGGGTAAAAGAGAAGTTTTGGGAAGATTTTGATGCTATTATAATGACCATCCCCATGCATGAGGAATTGATAGTTGGAGGTGATTTTAATGGGCATGTAGGTAGAATGAAAAATTTTTATGAAAGAGTACATGGCGGATGGGGTTTTGGAAGTTCCAATAACGAGGGAGAGACGTTGCTGCAATCCGCTACTGCATTTGACCTGGCAGTAGCCAACACTTGGTTTCAGAAAAGAGATGAATACCTTGTCACATACAAAAGTGGTAACCACAAGACCCAAATAGATTATTTTCTTGTTGGGCACAATAAGATAAAACAAGTCAAAGACTGCAAAGTGCTGCCAGGAGAAGACTTGGTCTCACAACACAGACTCCTGGTTATGGTATTGGCGATAAAACACAATTTAAGAAAAGCAAAGAGCGTCCTCCCCCAAAAATAAAATGGCATATGCTAGAGAAGAATGATTGCGCGAAAGAATTTAGAGAGCGAGTGGTAGAAAAAACTATACAAATGGTAGACATGAAAGATCGAAGTGTGAATGAAAGCTGGAATGAGATAGCTGGATGTATAAGGCCAGCAGCGAAGGATATTTTGGGAGAGACAAAAGGAAGAGGCACAATAGAGAGGGATACATGGTGGTGGTCGACAGAAATACAGAAAGTGTTGAAAGAAAAAAAGAAGATATTCAAGGAAAGGCAGAATGTGGGATTGTAAAGCGTTAGTTTAAAAGCTGAAAAAAAGAGTGAGTATGATGCTTTAAAGAAAAAAGGTTAAAAAAGCCGTGGCAATAGCAAGAGCAAAAGCTCTGGACCAATTGTACGACACACTGGACAGTCCAGCTGGCCAAAAAGACCTATACCGGCTTGCTAGAGCCAGAGAGAGGAAGGCGAAGGATGTTAGTCAGATAAGATGTGTAAGGGATGAAGCTGGAATGCTACTATCGGAGGATGAAAAGATTAAGGATAGATGGAAGGGCTATTTTGAAAGACTGATGAATGAGGAAAATATCTGGAGTGGTGTTTTAAAGAATAAACAAGTGAATGAGGGGTTACTGAGAATGATCAGTGTGGATGAAGTGAGAATAGCAGTGAATGAAATGAAGAATGGTAAGGCAATTGGTCCAGACGGAATTCCAATTGAAGTGTGGCAGTTATTAAGAGTAGATGGATGGACGTGGTTAGCTTTATTCTTCAATAAGTTGTTGCTGGAAGAAGCCATACCTGATGAATGGTGCAACAGTTTGTTGGTGCCCATCTTCAAGAACAAAGGTGATGTGCTGGAGTGCAACAACTATAGAGGAATAAAGCTTATCTCACATAGTATGAAAGCCTGGGAAAAAGTTATTGAAAGGCGGTTGAGAGAAGAGAGTGAAATCTCACAGAACCAGTTCGGTTTTATGCCTGGTCGGGGTACAACGGATGCCGTTTTCGCTATCCGCCAGCTGTGCGAGAAATATAGAGCTGTGCATAAAAACCTGCATATGATATTTGTTGACCTCGAAAAGACATATGACCGGGTGCCTCGTGAGGTTTTGTGGTGGGCCCTTAAGGAGAAAGGTGTGCCTGGGAAGTATGTGCAGTTGATCCGAGCGATGTACAATCGAAGCAGTACTCAAGTCCGGTCTACAGTAGGCACCACTGACAGCTTCAGTGTAGCAGTCGGTTTACACCAGGGCTCGGCCCTCAGCCCTTATCTCTTCCTGATGATAATGGACGCTCTGACGTCGGACATCCAGGAAGAGGCTCCCTGGTGCATGCTGTTTGCTGATGACATTGTGCTGGTTGCAGAAAGCGGCCTAGAGGTCCAGAGCAAATTGGAGACGTGGTGGCAAAGACTGGAGAGTGTTGGCCTGAAATTGAGCAGAACCAAAACAGAGTACCTGTTCTGCGATTTCGGCGGTCTCTCCAGTCCGATACCTATAGCTCTCACCGGAACGCCTATACCGATTTGCTCCGACTTTCGGTATCTCGGGTCGCTTGTCCAGGGAGATGGCGATATAGACCGATACGTAACGCACCGGATCAACTCAGGATGGATGAAATGGCGACAGGTCACTGGAACAACTTGTGACCCTCGGATGCCCCTCAAATTAAAAGGGAAAATATATAAGTCCGTGATAAAACCTGTCGTAATGTATGGATCATAATGTTGGGCTGCGAAAAAGACGGATGAAAATAGAATGCATGTAGCAGAGATGAGAATGTTGAGATGGATGTGTGGAGTAAAGAGAGTGGATAAAGTGAGAAATGAGTACATTAGAGGCACTTTAAAAGTGGCGCCAGTGACGGAAAAGTTGAAAGGGAATCGCTTGTCTTGGTATGGTCATGTAAAGAGGAGGGATGAAACGCATATAACTAGAAGAGTTATGAACATAAATGTGGATGGATGGAGAGGGAGAGGAAGGCCAAAGAAAAGATGGATGGATTGTGTGAGGAGCGATATGAAAGAAGAGGGAGTTAGTGATAGAGTGACGACTGATAGAACAGAATGGAAGAATAAAACGTGTTGCGCCGACCCCAAATAACATGGGATAAGGGCAGGAAGATGATGATGATATAAAGCTGAAGAATTTGTTTGTTTGTTTACTTGAACGCGCTAATCTCAGGAACTACTGGTCCGATTTGAAAAATTCTTTCAGTGTTAGATAGCCCATTTATCGAGGAAGGCTATAGGCTATATATCTCATCACGCTAAGACCAATAGGAGCGGAGCAGTAATGAAAATTGTGACGCAGATGAAGTTGGGCAGGAAAGTCAGTACATATATATATATGTAAGCTTTATATACTGCATGTTGTGTACGTAGCCCTATATACGAATATGTGTACGCCGCCTAACAAGAACGACAATGACAGCTGATGACAGCACACCCGAGCTATAGAGTTTTGCCTGCTCGTGAAGTGATTTGTTTATTGTCTAAAAGTAATAAGGAAAAGAAGTAAATTTCATACAATTACTAGTTTAACTAAGTAAAGTAATACAGTGTCGATCTACTAAAATATTGGAAGTAAAAAACCTTTAATTGTCGATTTTTCTATTTTTAGGTTAGTAGATCATAATTCACAATGTGTAAATATTTGATCTCAATTAATTTGAGTGTTTTAATTCTATAATAAAATTAAAACTTTATATTTTTAGATAAATCAAATTGTGCGTTATTTACTACCATATCATCAAACATATTACAAATCGACAATTTCGAAAGTTTGATTGGATAATAGTAGATCATGGCAAGATTACAATTTGAAGTTGAGCTGGCAGCAGATGAAGATCCAAAGAATAATATCATAATTATAAAATCAATTACAAAAGAGGATGGTATAACGTATCTCATACCGCCATGTTTCCAGGCAAGGAAACATCACCTTCAATTGACAAAGTTACCAGAATTTTTGAAAATAAAAAAAACATTACAGAGAAGAGGTCATAACAGAAAAGTGTGGATGTCCGTGCCAAGTAATGTTTTAGCACTACACAAAGATGATGTTGGAAATATGGCGTTTAATGATTATTTATTACAAGAAATGACTCAAGTCACAAGCCAATCTATTACAGATGGAAAATTATTGTAAATTTTGGAGAAATTAAGTGATAAATCCAATGTCAACAAAGAACAACATAACAATTTAAGCAAATCAAATGAAAAATTTGTTTTAAAGAAGTTTGATAACAAGATCACTAATGCCAAACAATGGTTGCAAAGTTTTGAAAGTGAATGTACAAGATTTGATATAAATGGTGATACAGAAAAAAATTATGCTTTGAGATTATTTTTGAATGACTCAGAAGGTGACTGGTATGAGTCTATGTTAATTAAACACGGTTTAAACTCGCTGTGGAAAATATGGCAAGTGAGTTTTCTAAACACATTTGCAGATAAAAGTTGGTCCTCTGTAATGTATGCACAGTTTCAAACATTTAAATGGTTCTTTGCTGGAATATGCATTGAAAAAGCAGAGATTGTTACTAGAGTATAATAGTGATATAGATACCAGAACTCTTACTGACTTAATTGTCGCAGGATTGCCAACTTATATTACAGGTAAACTAGATAGACAAGAGGTGACAGATCCAACTCTTCTGTTTAGTGCCCTACGGATGCATGCCAGAATAAAAATGTATAAAAACATTTTACTGAGAAGAAAAGCTCCACTAAATGAGAAGCGGAATGTAAAAAAAGAACACCTTGTCAAATATGTTACAAGATGGGAAAGAAAAACAGATTTCACTCTGAAGATTTGTGCTGGTTCAAAGAAGACAAGAACAGTAATGACAGTGTAAAACACTGCAAAAACTTGACGTTGGAGATTGATCAATTTCAGAATACAAAAAACTAAATATTCCTCCACTAATAGAAGTTGAGGTTATACTGAATGATACACTGAAATGCACAGGTATTTATGACCCTGGCTCAAATATAACCTTAATAAATTCCAAATTAATAAAAGTAACAAATTTAAAGAAAATCTACTTTGAAAATAAATTCAACACAATTGGTGGTGGGGGAAAAACTACAGGTTTAATAAGATTAAATGGGGAAATACTGAATATTGAAAAGGAAATAAATGCATTTATTTGCAATGATAAAAAAATCACTCATGATTTGCTTTTGGGACTGGATACAATAAAGCGGTTTGGGTTGACCCATGATGGGAATATAAACATCCAACTTCAAAAAAATGCCAACCCAAGTGCAAACCAATATCGTCGGTGCTCTGGCCAAATCTGACATGTGTTTTAATGCAACTTTACAGAAGGAAGGAAAATCATTCTAATTTATTGATTTTTCATCTAATCAAAAAACGTTAAATGTCGTATTATGGTAAAAATTATGTTTAATTTAGTGACAAAAATATCTTTGCTCTGTTAGGGAACAATTTTTGGTTTTTGTTGATTTCGAGGCACTTAAAAAATTGAAAATCCAATTGTTTGGTATAAAAATCAAACATTATTACATTAAAACCGACTTCCAAAAACAAAACACTACAAAGTAAAAACTCAGTGTTCAAAAACGAAATATCCAAGAACACCGACTTCCGAAATTAAAGTTATTTTTTACTTTGTGGTGTTTTGTTTTTGGAAGACGATTTTATTTTGTACCGGCGTGATGTTATGTTATGAACTGGTGTAAACAATCAACATACATGCGATTTCAGAAATCCCGATCCATTCCCATCATTTATTGAAGAGTTCCGTTACCTACCTCCGAAGTTCTTCATCAGATCTTCACCAAATATATATGGGACCAGTCCGGGAAAATACTCTTCCAAACACAAAAGAATCATCCAAATCGGTTAACAATTGGCAAAAATATCGCTGAACAAACTTTTTTCATGGGATCTCATCATCAGATCCTGACTTATACCTTCCATCATCGGCTCAGCAACATGAGATGATGATTACCAGGCACAAATATCTGAATTGCGTTAGAAAGTATAAATTTTCTAACGCGTTCTTACGAACATTTTTCATAAGAAAAACATTGTATGTGCTTATAAAGTTTGAGGGTTTCCCTCAATTTTTATTTGATGATCATCATCAGATTCTGACTTGGTGACAATGGGACCACCTCAACAGTATAGGCTTTTAAATAATAAAAAATCGTTCCAGAATTGGCGGAGAAATCGATGAACATACATAAAAAAATACATACAGCCGAACATGGAACCTCCTCCTTTTTGAAGAAGTCTGTTAAAAACGAAATATTTTGTGTCATAAAAATACAAAAAAAAAGTCTCTTTTCAAATTAAAGTAGTACTTCAAAATCTAGTTTTAGCATAAATAGGAAAGTGTTTTAAACAGACTTTCTAAGCAACAATGAGATCACATAATTTTTATAATAAAAAACATATAAAACATCTTCTTTTCTTAGAAAAATCTTCTTTAAAAAAAGGAACACTTGGTTTTCCTTAACAAAAATGTTTATTTATGCAATTAACAGAGGCTCTCAGTAACCTGGAGATGACATAATCTGCGGCAGGTTATACAGAAGACCTAAGAGAATAATCTGTCACTCTACTTAGCGTTTGTGGACCACGAGAAAGCCTTTGAATCGATCGAGACTTGGGCTGTGTTGCAGTCTCTCTAATGGTGCCCGATTGACTATCGGTTCATCGAGGCGCTGAAATGTTTATACGAAAACGCCACGTCCGTCCGACTTCAGGATCGGACCTCAAAGCCTATCCTCCTGCAGCAGGGTGTGAGGTAGGGAGATGTCATTTCTCCGAAACTGTTCACGGCCGCAATGGAGGATGTCTTCAGAGTTTTGTACTGGAGAAGGCTCGGCATGAATATCAACAGCGACTACTTCACTCACCTGGGTCTGCCGACGATATAATGGTCATGGCTGAGACTACGGAGGACTTCAGTACAATGTTCGATTACCTGAGTACAGCTTGAAAGAGTGAGTCTTAAAATGAAAATGACAAACGGTCCAGTTAGGTAGGGCTAACTTCGAGAAAGAGTTCAACCGTTGAATCCGACTCAGCTGAATAACGTTCGCGAAGTTGCGTGGTATATTCTCGTCCCACATACCAGTGTCTCAATACGTAAGTCTATGACCAGTGCGTGTTGCCAATGATGATTTATGGAACTGAAACGTGGTCACTCACAATGGGCCTCATCAGAAGGCTTAAAGTCACTCAAAGGGCGATGGAGAGGGCAATGCTTGGAGTTTCCTAGCGTGATCGAATCGGGAATGATGATATTTACAAGAGAACCAAGGTTACCGACATAGCCCGAAGGATCGCCAAACTAAAGTGGCAGTGGGCAGGGCACATTGCTCACAGAACAGATGGTCGATGGGGCCGAAAAGTTCTGGAGCTGTAACCGTGTACCGGAAGACGCAACGTTGCAAGGCCTAACAAGGTGGACCGATGACCAGGGTGAGAAAACGAGACGCACAGGACCAGCTGTTGTGGCAACACTTGGGGAGGCCTATGTCCAGCAGTGGACGTCTTTCAGCTGATATGTCGATGATGATGATGAGGTGCACTTGATTGACTATGAGAGTACTGGGGACGGAGCCGCCTGTATTTAACTCACATAATTATAGTAAGGAAGTTGGCATTTCCTCCCTATAATTATGTGAGTTCTTCCCTCGAAAACAAGTATTCATCAGTGATGAATTATGAGGTGATGTAAAATAAGCATTGACGCCAATGTATTAAAGGTATTATTAAAATCAACAGAAATATTTCCAGTGCTCAAATCGACAAGCAGTTTTCTCGGCCAATTATTTCGTGATGCCATGTTAACTATATAATAGTCAATCTGAAATCGAAAAAAAAAAGTACTATTTGCTATGAATATTTTATACAATGTTCTAAATAAAAAGAAATGTAAATTTTGGCCATCTAGTGTTAAGAGTACCTAAATCAAACAAATGAAGTAGGTAGTGTATGCACCTATCTACTTAAGAAACTAATATTATCATTCGGATTTGAAATAAGAGGAATAGGTACTTCTACGAGTATAAAACTTTGTGCTATGTGACTACTGTTTACTCTGCCTATTCTGTTAAGTGTTTTAAATTCACCAAATTATAAAAAATGGCAATCGGATGTTTTGCACATAACAACAAATGTAAATCATGAACCAGAAGGTTTAGACTCGTGAAAGTTTTTGCATTCGATGAAGCGTAGAAAACTAAAGCTCATTACGCTAAAAACGAAAAATCGAAAAAATGCACATATCAGGTTTGGCAGGCACACCGACGATATATTAGCCCCACTGAAGACAAAAAATATAGTAATCAAGAAATTGAAACCAGAGAGTTTAAGTCAGAAATATTTAACTATGAAATAAATTTCAACGAGGGCATAGATGTGAATAAATTTGATATATATACTACTTACTTGGAACATGACCAAAGAATGAAAATTAGTGCATTGTTAAATGATTATAAACACATATTTGCCAAAGATAAGTATGATGTAGGCCAAGTGAAAAACTATGAAGCATTTATAGACCTACAAGTAGAGAAATATTGCTCAAAAAGATCATATAGATGTTCCTTAGATGATAAAGAAGAAATCGAGAAGCAAATTGGACAATTCCTAAAGAATGAGTTAATCGAAGAATCTTATAGTCCATTCGCAGCACCAGTAACATTGGCATTCAAACGGGATGAAGGAAAAAAGTCAAGATTATGTATCGACTTTAGAGATCTTAATAAGATTATTATCCCTCAGCCACAGCAGTTTCCTCTAATAGAAGATCTAATGGTAAAAACGATAAACTGTAAGTATTTTACTACTCTCGACATTAATTCTGCTTTTTGGTCTATACCGTTGAGGATCAGCGACAGAGAAAAGACAGGTTTTGTTACACAAGAAGGTCATTATCAATGGACTTGCCTTCCTTTTGGACTAAAAACGTCTCCGGCAATTTTCCAAAGAATCCTGACTAATATAATAAGAAAACATAACCTGTCAAATTTTGTGATGAACTATATTGATGATATTATGGTGTTTTCGAAGACTTTTAATGAACATATGGACCATTTATCGAAACTGCTAGATGCAATTACTGAAGAAGGATTCCGTCTGAAATTAACAAAATGTAAATTTGCAGCAGAGTCTGTAAAATTCTTGGGACATATAGTAAAAGGTACCTAATACAATCACACCTTTGAAAGATAACCTCAGATCTATAGCAGAATTTGCAGCACCACAAAACAAGAAACAAATAAGACAATTTATAGGTAAAGTAAATTTTTATCATAAATATATTCCTAATGCTACAATAACTCTTGACCCAATACACAATTTACTTAGAAAAAACGTCAATTTCGATTGGTCAGCTGATTGTGAAAAAGCTTTCCAAACAATAAAAAATAATTTATGCTCTGCCCCAATTCTGGCTATCTTCGACCGAGATGCGCCAACTTTTATATACACTGATGCAAGTATAAAAGGAATTGGTGCAATACTAAAACAAACACAGAAATGTGGAGAAATCAAACCAGTGGCATACTTTTCAAAAAAGTTGAATGAATCACAGAAAAAGAAGAAAGCCATATTTTTAGAATGCTTAGCCATAAAAGAAAGTTTAAAATTTTGGCAACACTGGCTAATAGGAAACTCATTCACAATTTACACGGATCACAAGCCACTAGAAAATTTAAACATAAAAACAATAGAACAGATGATGAACTGGGAGACATGACTCATTACCTATCACAATATAACTTTGTAATAAAATACAACCCAGGTAGAAACAATACAGAAGCGGACTGCTTAAGCAGAAAACCTGTGTATGAAAGCCACGAAAACGAAGAAGATAACTTGAAAACAGTAAATATTGTAAGGATTGAGGAAATATTGGAGGACCAGAACAAAAATCCAAACATAAAGAACAAACATGGTTTTACTAGAGAAAACGGTATTTATTACAAATTGAATAACCAGAAAATAAAACCGTTTTGTCCGAAGACTACAGTATGATATTAATAAAAAAGGTGCATGAGCATTTCTGTCATATAGGAATAAATCAGATCGAGTCAAAAATAAGACCTTTCTACACAGCACCAAACCTACTGGATAACATAAAGTTGATTTGCCGTCAATGTGAAGTTTGTATAAAAAACAAATCACGATTAAATAGAAATTATGGACGCATGTCACAATTTTATTAGGACCGGCAGAAAAACCTTTTCAAATCATGTCCATAGACACAGTAGGAGGATTCGGTGGCAACAGGTCTTCAAAAAAGTATCTACACTTGTTAATGGATCATTTCACACGTTATGCTTACATTTCATGCTCGAAGACACAACTGACTAAGGACTTTATAAAACTAGTAGATCAAGTGACCAAAGACAATGAAGTTGAAATATTGCTCTCCGATCAATAGAAGAGAATAAGAGTTTAAGAAATATTTAAAGGACCACTCTGGTAATTTAATTTTTACAGCGGTGGATGCTCCTTTTTCAAATGGTCATAATGAGAGGTTGAACCAAACGCGAGTAAATAGGATTAGATGTGCCTTGAATAGCAAAGAAAAAATAACAGCTTGGACAAGCGTGGCAATGGATTGTGTGAAAGCCTACAACTCAACAAACCACTCAGTGACAGGTTATTCGCCTCTATATCTGTTAAGTGGAGAAGCAACCGATGTACTACCAATTGACCTAAAAAAAAACAAATGAATCCTGGAGAACTGGAAAAAGACCGACACATAGCATTTCTCAGAACCAAAAAATCACATGAATTGAACAAAGCCATTTATGACAAAAATAGAATAGATTACAAGTTTCAAAAAGGTGACATGGTTTTTTAGTTAAACAGATCTAAAATTGATGAAATTAGAATTGGTCCTTTTGAGATTGAAGAAATGATATCAGATTCAATATGCAGAATTAACACTGGAAAGAATAAAAAGTCCTTGGGATTGTACCATGTAACAAAGCTCATTCCCCAGTTTGATTACTCAAATTAACCCCAGCTAATTTGCGCTTTTGAGGGGGGGAGATGTAAGCTTTATATACTGCATGTTGTGTACGTAGCCCTATACATATACGAATATGTGTACGCCGCCTAACAAGAACGACAATGACAGCTGATGACAGCACACCCGAGCTATAGAATTTTGCCTGCTCGTGAAGTGATTTATTTATTGTCTAAAAGTAATAAGGAAAAGAAGTAAATTTCATACAATTACTAGTTTGACTAAGTAAAATAATACAGTATCGATCTACTAAAATATTGGAAGTAAAAAACCTTTAATTGTCGATTTTTCTATTTTTAGGTTAGTAGATCATAATTCACAATGTGTAAATATTTGATCTCAATTAATTTGAGTGTTTTAATTCTATAATAAAATTAAAACTTTCCATTTTTAGATAAATCAAATTGTGCGTTATTTACTTCCGTATCATCTAACATAATTATTACACATATATTTGACCTCCACAACTGAGGGCCTAGCACGAATATTCAGCTAGATGAGAGTTGTCGAGAATCGAGATGAGTGACAGGCAATAGGGGACACCATATTCGCAATGCTCTAGGTTGACAATGACAATGGGGGCAGAACCCGCAATGGATTTGAAATTTGAAGATTTTTTTATTTCAAGTCCCCATTGTTGGGTATTTTCTTTATAGCGCTCCTTCAGTGATTGGTTCAAGGCCGCGCCGCCGTGGAAAATTTACCTCCACCCACGCCGCCGTCGTCAAAAATCGCCACGACGCTCATATCTACCCCATATTACATACACAATTCATGAGGAGCGCGTGGCTAGATAATAACAGCCGCACGGGTCTATCTTCAAGGTTAAGCAACGCTTGCCAAGGTTGGTATGTGGATGCGTGACCATCTTAACATACCGAGTTTCCTCCGTGCCTCGGAAAGCACATTAAGCCGTTGGTCCCGGCTGTCATTTGTAGATCTTTGGCAGTTGTTACGGATTGTCAGAAGCCAGTAAATCTGACTCCAGTCTTGCCAAGAAGTACCGTATTACCCAGTTAATGGGTTGTGGAGGTCTGGTAGGCAGCCACTCCATGTAAAACACTGGTATTCAGCTGAGTCCGGTTTGACTGGAAGCCGACCCCAATATAATTGGGAAAAGGCTAGGCAGATGATTACATACACAATTCATAATAATTCAAAAATATGAATGTACCTAGTATCTAATTCAAATAAATATTATTTTGTATATGTTTTTACCAAAAAAAAAAAAAAAAAAATTCGGTATGTGAATGGTTGGTTGCCCATCCACGAACAGACCACGGCGAGCGTAGCTTTACCTTGAAATTCGACCCGCACGGATGTTATTAATTAGCCACGAGATACCTACTCAGAACAAAGAGTATTTTTAGGGTTCCGTACCCAAAGGGTAACCAACGGAGCCCTATTAGTTCGATTCCGCAGGCTGACGGGAATAAGATTATGATGCGGTATGGATTCACGATTAGCCATCAACTGGGCAATAATCTAGATTCCAGATCGTAGTGGGAATCGAACCAGTTTGCTTAACAGCTTTTGCGATTACTAGGCTACTTCTACAATCCATACCAGGAATGTTATGGATATGATATTTCGGATTCTGAAACGGATATGCATAAAGGAATAAAATTATATCGGTTTCGGATACGATTACGGATTTGTAATAATTTCGGATTATCCGTTAGTTTCGGATAGTTTCAGTTACGGTTATTAGACTGAAGTAAAATATAAACACAAATAGTATGTAATAAATATCAACTCTTAAACAAAAACCTTATGAAAGAGGTTATAGTCCGGTCAATCTAGAGCAAAAAATTAGAGTGAAGGTACATAAAATCCCAACAAGCTGAAAATCGGTAAAATTGTTCAAAACATAATTATAAATAATATTTAAAAGTTCTCATCATTCCCGTGTGTGGAAAAAATTTTATTCAAGGTCAAAGGTAAAAAAAAATAAGTTTTACCCGATTTTCAGCAAAACGGTAAGTTTTATCATAAAAGTACCCTAGACAAAAATTGTAGATCATATAATTATCTATAAAAATGTATCAATACTTTTTTTCCTCCGAGCCACCGTTTCTGAGATATAACGATTCAAAAGTTATAAAATTTGTTTTTGTCATAATATTCATGAGTACGCCACGTATATACATCTCTAGAGTTGTTCAACTCACATAGCTCAACATCAATATCAATAGATATATATTCATCAAAAAGTTTTATCTACTTTTGAAAAATGTCAAAATCATGTACTATTTTTACACGCAATAACTGGCTGTGATACGACATCTGCATTTTACAGGAGGGGTAAAACAACAGTTTTCAAAATGTTTGAAGAACAAGATTTAGTTCAATGTGCTGAAGTTTTTAAAAAGAGTAATTCAACTCAACAAAGAACAATGGCAGTCACCCATACATTGTTTTAGCTGAGATTAAATTCCTACGTATTTAAATGAAAAATATCTTGTTCAACTCATCGAATATAAGAATTTTTGTCCGAGAAAGCCAAGAATAATAGATATTCAGTCATGAACTTTTGTAGGTTATGTCTATGGTAACTTTTATATTCAAATTCGAGAAATTTAAAGGACAGTATCGCATTTGTATTTGCCTAACCTAGTTATTTCAGAATGAAATGCCTTGTTAAAATATTGTCAAACCTGTCAGTTTAAAAACAAAATATATACAACTAACACCATCTTTCTATTATTGTGATTGACAACTGTTTTTGTTTATGGGTCTGTGGTTCAGTCAACTGAAAGTGTGAGTTTTAATAAAAGGTAGGTTATCACAATGGTTATAAAATACTCTTTCGTAGACTTTACATTAGGTATACAACGGATATCTACAACATGAGAATCACTATCTATCAACTAATCAACACTCGTCAATAACCATGCACTTACTGTCACTTGACAGAATCAATATATTAAAATGGCGAAACTAAACGTATAAAAAGTCAAATTATTTTTCTTTTAGTATATTTTTTTATCCGGCCCTAACTAGTTAATGTGATAATTTGAAAAATCGTAGACAAATTGTGGAATTTCTTTCGTAAATAAGTCAGTTTTAGACGCTCAAATTTATGTCAGCTAAGATTTCGCCATTGTTCTTTTATTTAAAAACATTTAACTCTTTATCCCAAGGGAACATAATCTAAATAAATTACAAATACTTAATTAACATACACTAATTAGCACGAAATTATGTACAAACGCGTATAAAAACAAAATTAATCATTGGGCATCAAAAAAATAATCCACATCGCTGTCAATGGCAAAAGTTCCCAGAACACTGGCAGCATTGCCGCGTTGAATCGCAATGCTGATTCTTTGGCCGAAAAAAAGCCCAGCCCTCTGGTCACGTGAACAGTCGACAAGTTTGTTTGCTAATATCCCGAAAGACTCGATGCGCACTCGGATCCCATGGGCCTAGTGTTTCAACGCCAAACGGCTCAAATATGTAACTTCCAATTAAGTTGTTATATTTGCGCCGTTTGAGGTTTTCTGCACCTGCAGCAGCCGCCCCAGCGCAGCCCGCCGTGCTAAGAAGATGGGATGGCGCAAGGGTGTCGACACATGTTGCATCCCACACCAAAGGCCTACCCACCTTCGTCGTGCTCTAATGTTGAATCACAAACAATGGAGGATTCGTTTGATTCCGACGAAGTGTCATGCGATACATCGCTATTGACGCAATCAGGCGAATGAACAGGATCACAACTGATCCGTGGAGTAGGCCTACTGGGGAAACAACGTTAAAAAAACGCGCTAAGTACACTACCTCATAGGTGGCGTGGAAACGTGTGCATATTATGAAGATAACAACTTTTATAACTTTTTGAATCGTTATATGTCAGAAACGGTGGCTCGTAGGAAAAAAAAGTATTGATACATTTCTTATAGATAATTTTATAATCTTCAATTTTTGTCTAAGGTACTTTTATGATAAAACTTACCGTTTTGCTGAAAATCGCGAAAAACTCATTTTCTTGACCTTTGACCTTGAATATTTTTTTTTCCATACACGGGAATGATGGGTTATTTGAAATATTATTTATAATTATGTTTTGAACAGTTTTATTGATTTTCAGCTTGTTGGGATTTAATGCACCTTCGAATGTCTAAATTGACCGGGCTATTATGTTATGACTAGAAATAACAAACAAACTGCAAGATTCACGTCGTGCGCGAGCGGTGAAACAAAAACCGAAACTATCCGAAACTTGTGAAACGGATACGGTTTCGGACATATTTTTATTTCGGATATCCGATATTTTCGGTTACGGTTACGGAGCTCCATATCATCCCTGATCCATACTAAATAATAAATACGAAAATGACCTGTCTGTCTGTTTGTTTACTTATAATCTCACGTCTTGGATGTAATTTGGCACACGGATGGACTATGTACTGGTATCGGAGTTTTTATTGGTTGTTTCGAATTTGTCGCGGACGAAACCGCAAAAAAAATCCGAAAAAAGTACACCAGATGAGTTCAAAGATAAATTTCGCCCAAGATGATGGTGTTATACAGAATGAATTCTTTATGTGTTCCTGGGTGACCAAATTGCATTATTAGATTTTTGAAAAATCTGTATTTCTAGTGATTTTGAAAAAAAAATCACACCATGCACATGCATGGTGTGATTTTTTCGGAATCAATAGTAAACTCAGTGATGGAGTTGTAAAATCTACTCGTATCTATCATTCAGTATAGTGTCAATCGCCATCCAAATGATCGTTTAGTTAGGTTTTTAGATCTTTTATTGCAATCAATCCGTGTGCTGAGACTTTTCCTACCCATGGGGTCGGCTTCCAACCTGACCGGATGCAGCGGAGTGCCTGTAGCTTGACCTCCACAATCCAGTAATTGAGTAATGTGACCTCATGGCAAGACGGCTGCCACATTTTTTCGGGCTTCTGTCTTTCCGTAACGACTGTCAAAGATCTTCAAATGACAGCCGAGAACAAAGGCTTAACGTGCTTACCGGGGCACAGAGAAAACTCGGTATGCAATGGATGCTCGCCCATATATGAACCGTCCTCAGCAAGCGTCGCTTAACCTCGAGGACCTGACCCGTGCGGCTGATATTATTTAGCCACGAGCTAACATAGTCCAAAGATATTTAATAAATACATGCAAAAGCCGAAACTACTGGTCGTAGAACGCTGAAATTTGGCATGTAGGTTCCTTGGGGAGTGCAGAGGAGCACTAATCTAATTCTCGAAATTCCTACGGAAACGCGAAAAACGAGATATGTGCGTACGAAATCGCGGGCTAAAAATAGGTTAGTAATAAAAATATTTGGAAACATACACAAATAGCATCACGATTTGGTCGAGACGGTGTTGGTAGAGAATTCAGCAGGTAAGTACGGTACATCACCAGCGCTTTGATTGCTACTTAAGGGGTCCTGGGTAAGTACTAATTTAATAAAAAAAAACCTTTGAGATTACACAAATAGTATCACGCTTTGTCCCAGATGTTGTTTGCAGAGAAGTGAGTACTTTACCTGAGCTCTGTTGACTATACGAAATAGTGAGAGTAATTATACACCAACATTACATAACCTCAAGTTTAAACAAAATCAGGTTGCGACCATCGAAATAACCTAATATTACCTTTGCTCTTTAACAAACAAAGATGAAAGGTAGCCGGGAAGGGCGAGGCCGGACGCGACTGCGCACTGCATCGAGTGCAGGGCGCAACCCCCGACCACTCGCGAAGGGGGAAATAGGGTTCGAAAGTTCTAGAATTTCGCCCCCGGACTCAGCTATACATTGACCTGTTACCTCCAACACGAATGCACTGATTTATCATGCTTGATACTTGGGCCTGGGACCGGATGGACTCGATTGGTTTGATTCTTTTGGGTTCGATCTCCGAGGTTCAGTAACGCTTGCCGAGTTCGGTCTGTGGATGGGTGAATATCCATTCCATACCGACAGTCCGCCGTGTCTCGGAAACCACGTAAATACGTTGCTCCCGGCTACCACACGTAGATTTTTGACAGCCGTTACGGAAATGTAGAAGCTAGAAAATCTAACACCAGTCTTGCTATGTGGTCGGGTGTTACCCAATTACTGGACTGTGGAGGTCGGATGTATGAACAAAAAAGTATGAATGTAAAGCGAGAGACACACTGGCCCTACGTACGCAACGTATGCAACGCATTATGATATCTGGACTCATGTTTTTCTATGAAAATCTATGCAATAGAAACACACTTACCTATCGTATGTTACGTTGCATATGATAATTAGTCCCACGTACGCATACGATGCGTACGTGGGACCAGTTCGTCTCTCGCTTTTTAGTATTGTAACGCCATATTGAACAATGGAATCCTTTTCGGCTGAGGATAAATGACGCTAATTAAACTACTGCGAATAAGTCCAAAAAGAGGGTAGTGATTTTAGTAGCCATTTTCCCTTCTAGAGGCTACAAGAAATGAACTGATTTTAAGAAACTAGGCAATGGAAATTAGGCTATTTACATTTTTAATTTATTTTAATGAAGTCAAGGAGCAGCCAGCAGATGACAACAATATTCTGGCAACTTGAAACCTTAAGAACATAATATTTAAAGACCCGTTAGTTAAATATCAAGGATCAAAATTATTTGTCGCTGCGTCGTAGTTTGCTCTGTACGAATTGAGTAAGTACACCCGACGCACACTATTTCATTTTTATTTATTTATTTATTTATTTAACACTTTACGCACACAGATGTACAGAGGCGGACTTAATGCCTGAGGCATTTTCTACCAGTCAACCTTTGGGTGATGCAGAGAATAATACTAGTAGGTGCAAATTGTGAAAAAAAAAAAACAGAAACGCGATTAATATTTAAATTAATACAAAGATATATATATATATATATATATATATATAAACATATATATAAACTATAAATACAATAAAATACTATAATATATACTCAAATTAATAAACTAATACACAACTATACTTGAACAAGTGATGCAAGCAAACAATGAATTATAACTAGCGCTGTAACGATACTACTGCCAACTTCTTACGGATGTGCTCTCGAACCTTGACTTTGAAGGTTACTCGGCTGGTTGCCATCCTGATTTCCTGGGGAAGGGCATTCCACAGAGAAATGGATTGTATGTATTCACGTTTGTGAGCGATGGAGGTGCATTCCACCCCATCCCTTTCGTCAATAGGGCTCACGGCTTTACCGGCAGACGTTACCATATAAGGTATGATGAAAACGGACTCTGCTATGGGGCCGCGGGGGTTGCATCTGTGCGTTTGATGTGTGCGTACAATTTCAATCAGACAACATAATTGAACCACCCATTCCAAACGAGGGTGTAATATCGATCTACTGCCGGTCTGCACAAGGTATATTAATAAATACGATTTCAATTTATGGCATCGGAAGTTCGAACAAAGAACAATGATAATGATGTTTTAAGGCATTTTTTGTGTGAGTGAACTAATTATGGGTTTGTTTTTAATGAGGCGCTAGTTATTTGCTGAGAATGAGAGTACTTTTAGAACGATTTAATAATTTTATAATTGTGTTAATTTTGTTGGCAGCGTTGTGGCAAGTCATTATCATAAGTGAGGAACCTCCTCACAATGCATACCCTGCCCGAAACAACCTGTGCGCCTTCTGCATCAGGACACAGCGATAATTACTGTAATTTTTGCTCGTGATTAACTGAGAATTTACCTCTTCAACTGTCCATGTTAGAATGGGCTTCCAATTTACATGACGGACGGTAGCTGAATATCATCAACAGAAAACTGACTGTCTGACTGACATATTAACGCTAACCGAAACTACAGGGACTAGGAACAGGACGTTTTTCTAAAGGCTTCCTTGTACGATGTATAGCCCAGTAGAAATCGACGCTAAAAAAGTTTAAATTCGCAAAGCTGTATGTAGTTCTGATTTTTTGGTATGTTGTATGGACCAGTGAGAAATATGTGAATCCCAATTTTTAACTTCGAAAAACTTGTGCTCGCTGCGTGCCACGCGATAATTTGCAGAACTTTGGTACTTTTTTCACTTTTTGCTTTATAAGTCCAAAACTAGGCACTTTCGACCATTCAGTAATCATATAAAGACACTTGCAATAATTTAAGCCCAACCGCAGCTCTTTGAACTTTATAGGGACTAAGATATAAATATGCTATTTTTATTCACGATAATTAGCAAAAAAGCATTTAAGCAAAATATTGACAAAACACTCGTCCTATGAGAAAAGTTATCAAAAAAAGCTATAGTACATTTAATTCTCCTTTGTGTAAGCATAGAACGAAGTATGTGAGACTAAAAGTTCACTCACAATCTCGAAAAAACGAAAAGAAGGTAAATTAAATTAGCCCCAGTGGAAAACATTAAAATCGCAAAGCACGATGTAGTTCTGCACTATTGATAATTATGATGTATAGATCAGTCAGAGTGATGTAAATGAAAATTTGCAACTTCAAAGAGCTTGTGCACGCTGCGCAGCACGCGATAAAGTGGGTAACTTTTCACTTTATGCTCTAAAAGTCAAGAACTGTAGATTTTCAACAATAACATTCTGCAATTGTATAAAGAAACTTAAATTTGCAATAATTTAAGACCAACCGCAGCTCTATGAACCATGTAGGGATGAAGATATGGCTCTTCAAAGATGGTTAATTTTTCTCTAAAATTTACAAGTTCTGGAACATTATTCACTTTTTGATCTACAACTCTAATACTATGCATTTTAGACCAATAACATTCAGTAACCATATAGACACACTTAAATTTGCAACAATCTAAGCTCTATGAACCTTACAGGGACCAAGATGGCCCTTCAAATATGGTAAATTTACAATTTTAAATTTTGCTCCCGTCCTTACCATATTGGCAAATCGCTCATCATATTATGAATAATAACACAGTCAGACCAGCAATAGAGAGCATTTCAAATTCGAATTGGGTCCTTACTTAATGGCGTTATTTAATGAAGAGGGCATGCGAAAGGGGATCAAAGTTTTACGAAGCTAGCATCGAAACTCATATATACAGGCAATTGTGGCTTCACGTCACGTACACGATTTGCTAATATTTTGCTACAGACGGGAGCAAAACTTAAAATTGTCAATTTGCGATAAAAATTAACCAACTTTGTAGGGCTATCTATATCTTGGTCCCTATAAGGTTCATAGAGCTGCGGTTGGGCTTAGATTGTTGCAAATTTGGGTGTCTTTTTATGATTACTGAATGTTTATTGGTCGAAAATGCATGGTTTTTACTTTTACACAAGTTTTTTGAAGTTGCAAATTTGGTTTCTCACTATTCTAACTGGTTCATACAACATGCTAAAAAATCAGAACTAGCTAGCTTTGCGAATTTAATGTTAATTCCCACTGGGCTTAACTAGCCCAGTAGAAATTGGTGAGCACTAAGGACTCCAAAGAATCAGCCCTCTAAAAGTAGTTTCGGCTGTGCGTTGTCTGTCAGCACTCACTCAGCACTCAGTAAGTAACGGAAGGATTTAATATATTAGGATAATAATGTGCCTGTCTCGTTAACTTTTAATGCCTCCTTAGCTGTGACAGTTTTCCTTTTAAATTCTTTATACTATATGCTACTACCATTTTTTTTTTCATTTCTCCAAAAACAACCGTTTAAATGGACTCTAACCAAGATTAAATATAATTATTTTGCAAACGATAGGTACCTAAATGGTTTTCGCACACCCTCAAAATTTTTTCGCATTACACTTTTTAGATTTCTATTTTTACTCTGAGATTTATTGTCATAGTTTTGTAGTTTATGCACCGAAGTGCAACAAACAATGTGGTTTGTAACAAAAAAGTCTAAAACTATTATGCTGAAAGTTTAAAGGGTTATAGCCATTTCTCTACGATAAGATATTTGTTGCACCACTCGTGTGGGGTACTTTCGTACAGTAGGTAAAATTTTGTTATTTTGTTGTCTGAACGATAACGTAATTTTCCAAATTTTATACTATCTTAAGGACTTGTCTCACCGCCGGCGAGGAAGCGAATAACTATCGACCATTTGCTCGCTGAGGAAAGGGACAAAATCTTATCAGCTGGCTATCCACATTGCCGGCGAGCGGCTCTTACCTCTAGTTGGTCGCAGCGACTAGAACTATTAAAGATTGTACTCGCTCAGTGACCCCCGCTCGGCAATGCTCGCTTGGCGGTCAGAGTAACCGAACTGCGGTCATTTCTACAGCGCGGGTCGGAGCGAGTATTGCGAGTAAAAGCCCGTCGCACAAAAGCACTCGCTGAAAGCCGAGCGTCAAAACTATTGAAACTTTTCACTCGCTACTCGCTGATCGCCAACTGTTTCGAGTTTGAAGCTGTACTCGCTACTCGCTGATCGCCAGCGGTGAGACAAGTGCCTTACCTTCTTCTAATTCTGCAGAAGAAATAAGAAAATCAAGTTACAATTAATAAAACCGACTACATTAAATTAAATAAATAAATTATTATTATTATTTTTAATGTTTTTTAATTCTCGGCTCCCTAGAGACCCGGTCCTGCGAGGGGCCGAAGCCAACTCGCAGAGGCCTCTTTAGACATTTCAAATGGAATGGGACACCAACCGACGATTATCCCTGTATGCACTGTGAAAGTATACCCGGTTGGAGCAAGACTATTGCAGAATATGGAAACAAAAGATGAAACACTATGGGTTTGGCTGGTTTAGTGGATTAATAATCGTTTACTATGGAAGAACTATTGGCCCCTGCATGACCATTGACAATTAAAACGGCTTTAAAATAGCAGGGAGTGACTTGCACACTCAATAAATGCGGTCATCCGTGGTAAGTATCACAGGTTTGCGCCAGTTCTCCTTAGCCATGGACAACGGGGTGAGACCCTTGTCCACTGCGACCACATCTCGGTGCATACCCACATCAGCTTCAAAAGCCTCGACCTCCACACTTCCGCGGGATGTAGTCTCATCACCGACGATCATGGGTGATGCATCCGGTTTGCGGTCAGCAGTGTGCGTACCCTCTTATCCAGGGCGTCAAGCTCAGTTTGAGTCCATTTGAGTATGCCGAAAGAGTACATTAATACCGGCATGACCCAACCGTTGAAAGCGCGCACCTTATTTCCGCCCGACAAAAGGCTATTCAAAACCTTTTTCAGTCGGCCACAGAAGCGTTCCTTTAACGATTGCTTCATATCAGTAACATTAATGCCCAACGCTTCTGACATACCCAAATACTTGTAGGTTTCAGTTGAGCTGAGGTATCTAACCTGTATGGAATCCGAGAGTTGAATTCCCTCAGATTCCATTATCTCCCCTTACTTTACATGCATGACTGCACATTTATCCACACCAAATTCCATCCTGATGGCACTACTGAAGGTTTCAGTTACCTTCAGTAGCTCCATCAGTCGCGAATTGTTGGGGGCAAAGAGATTCAGATCATCCATGTAAAGAAGGTGAGATATGACCACCTCTTCTCAACCGATAGCCTAGACCTGAATTCTCCAGCAATGTGCTTAGAGGATTCAAAGCTAAGCAAAACCAAAGCGGACTCAATCTGTCGCCCTGAAATATTCCCCGTTTAAACCATACAGGCTCTTCGTTCCCCTGAATCGCTCGACATCCTGGATAGCGAAGGACTGTCTTCCATTGCCTCATAAATGACTCAAGAAAGGTGCGTACAGTTGCATCTATTTTGTACAACTCCAACACCCTCATGAGCCATGTATGTGGCACAGAGTCGTAGGCCTTCTTGTAGTCTATCCAACATGTCGACAGATCCTTGCGAGATTGACAAACCTGTTGGCTTATGACCATGTCTATGAGGAGAAGCTCCTTAGTGTTGCGGGACCCCTTCCTACATCCATTCTGAGAGGCGGACATAATTGAATTAATTTCAATGTGCTCATTGATCTTCACTCTCAGGATGGATGTGAGAAGTTTATAGACCGTCGACAAAAGTAATCGGTCTATAATTCTTGGGTTCCGCGGGACTACCTGTCTTATGGAGCAGGTGGGTAACGCCAGTTGTTAGAAACTGTGGTAGCGAACCAGACTCTAAGGAAGACTGGAATTGAGATGCCAAAATCGCGTGTGAGCTGCTATACCACTTAAGCCAGAAGTTGTGCAGCCCGTCCGGTCCCGGAGACTTCCAGTTCGGTAACGGACGGACTGCTCTGGCTACATCTAGTGAAGTGATGGTAATTTCATCCATTTGTGGTATAGCTTCACACACGCGCTCGACATCGCGCATCCAGCCACCCTCGGCATGACAGACGGGCACCGACCAGATGTTTCGCCAGAATGTATTATTATTTATTATGAAATCTGAACTGAAAAAAAAAACGTTTTTACAAAAAACACAAGCGACTTCCGAAATTAAAGTTTTTTTTTCTTTCTTCCGAAGTTATTTTGTACCTTGTAGTGTTTTGTTTTTGGAAGTCGGTTGTATTTTTTGTAAAAAAGTTTTTTATTTGCACTTTTTAGTGGTACCTAGGTACCTGCGTACCCATTAATAGCGTACCGGCGCAATGTGATGTTAAGAACTGGTGTAAACACTAAAAAAACATGCGATTTCAGCTATCCTGATCCCTTTGCTATCATTTATTGAAGATTTCCGTTGCCTACCTCCGAAGTTCTTCGTCAGATGTTCACCAAATTGAAACGGGACCAGTCCAGGTAAATACTCTTTCAAACAAAAAAAGAATCATCCAAATCGGCTGACAATTGGCTAAAGTATCGCTGAACAAACATTTTTCATGGGATCTCATCATCAGATCCTAATTTATACCTTTCATCATCAGCTCAGCAATATGAAATGATGATTACCAGTCACAAATATCTGAATTGCATTAGAAAATTCATGAAAAACATTGTATATGCCTATAAAATTTGAGGGTTGCCCTCGATTTTCGTGGGATCCCATCATCAGATTCTAACATGGTGACAATGGGACCAATCGAGAAGTAACCCTTTCAGATGCAACAAAAATTTAAAAACAAGGTTTTCGATCGACATAAATAAAAAACGCCGTAATTATTGTAACGTGTTTTTTTACATTTTTTTTTACCACTAGGTCGGCGTCATTAAAAGTATTTTAAGCCCATACCAAATTCAACTTTCTAGTGCTAAGCGTCTTTAAGCTAAACCGGGGGTATGCAGACTGACAGACGGATATGGCGAAACTATAGGGGTTCCTTGTTTACTATGGAACCCTAAAAAGCGTCTGGGTTTAATCACTATCTTACCTGGTGAAGCTATGCGTAGATGCGGCGATGGTATGCCGTAGGGGTCCGGTGACGGCATTCGGTGATGGCTGGGACACGTGAAGCCATGATGGCTGGGTGACGGGATGCCGTGATGGCTGGGCGATGGTACACCGTGAGGGCTCGGAGATGGTACTCCATGAAGGTTCGGCGATAATAGGCCATGAGGGTCCGGCGATGGAATCGCTGATGGCTGGGCGACGGAACGCCATGAGGGTTCGGTGTCGGAATCAATGATGGCTGGGTGACAAGATGCCATGATGCCTGGACGATGGTGCGCCATGAGGGTTCGGCGATGATACGTCATAAGGGTTCGGCGATGGTATTCGCAGACGGCTGGGTGATACATTTAATTGAAAGTTCACAGGAATAAAAAACCTCTTTCTACGCGTGAGACTTCGTTACCACTTCGTTACCACCAAGGTCTAAACTCAACTAATGAAAATGAGAGATTGTGACTTAATTTATAAGTGTTCTCACAACCAATTAGCCTGATCTACCTACTTTGGCATTTCACAACCAAGAAGAACTTTTTCTTTTTATGACTTCTTTAATAACTGGGGGCCTGTAGAAGAACTTTTCCTTTTTATGATTTCTTTAAAAGCTACTGGCATCTTTAGAAATTTACGTAAGTTTCGTGTTTCGAAACATTTTTTTACAGGGGTTCGTCTGAACTTGTACCTACCGAGTTACGCAGGATGGAAAATCTTCCTAACTAATCGAGGGGTTAGCTTATTGTAATTTTTCCTTTATGTTTATGTTTCGTAAGGTCGACCTGCGTCATTACCCTGAACTACCCTTTTTGGGGTGGCGAAATATGAAAACATTAACAAAAGAACATGGTTACGACAGTAAGTTGAAATAAGTTATTATGTTCTTCTACGGTATCACAAGCCATTTTGCATTTTGTGAAATCGTTTGTTTTTTCTTTTAAATGTCACCAATTTCATTTTTATTGAAAAGGGGAGTCTGTCAAGTCAAAAGTCCAAAGCCGTAAATAGTTACTTAATCAGAATCCGAACGTGTGATTTTCCGATCATTCATGAAAACTCATACATCAAAAACATTTCAAAAGGCATCTTCTGGAAATATACCTAGACAAATAATTTACAAAGATACTTTATAATGGTAGCGCCTACACCTATCGGGTAATTAACCAATTACAAAAAATATTCCTAGTTTAACAGGATCATCCATAGAATAGAATAGAATGCGCTTTATTAATTCGAACTGGCGACATTCGATAGTTTTCGACGCACTACAGAAACTATACTTTTCTCATTCAGGCAGATGACACTTTGCTTTTGTAAAAAGGAGACGAAACATGCTCGCAAGTTTTATTTATTCATTTTATTTGGCTCCTCAACAATGAGTACACCACAACATTTACAACAAATCATTCTATAGTTATGTTTAAATGCCTCATCAGTTAAAGAGTACTACATGAACCATACTGTACGCACATATGAAAAATTACAACTTATAACAAAACACAATTACACAGTGACAGTAACTAAGTTCACGACAGCTAGGTAACTATTTTACGAAACACACATTTCATGGAAGGTACAGAAGTAAGAAACAAATTCATGTCTTTATCGTGTTCACCGTATACAGCACACATTCTGGAAAGTGAGCAATGCTGCCTTAAATTGGTTTTGCTTTTTGGCAAGGAAAACAGATTTCTTGGTATATTTCGTGGCACATGAAAGGATAAGCAACTAAGCAACTCAGGGCAATTCAAAGAGCCTGTTACTAATTTTTTGAGGAGCTCGTGGCTAAAAAATAACAGCCGCACAGATCGATCTTCAAAGTTAAGCAACGCTTGCCAAGGTTGGTCTGTGGTGACCATCTTAACATACCGAGATTTCTCCGTGCCTCGGAAAGCACGTTAAGCTGTTGGTCCCGGCTGTCATTAGTAGAACTTTGGCAATCGTTACGGATTGTCAGAAGCCAGTAAAATCTGACTCCAGTCTTGCCAAGAAATACCGTGTAACCCATTTTATGGGTTGTGGAGGTCTGGTAGGCAGCTGCTTCACGTAAAATACTGGTATTCAGCTGAATCCGGTTTGACTTGAAGCCGACCCCAATATAGTTGATGATGACAAGGAGAGGTATACAGAGTTTTCGGTGGATAAAGTACTTGCCGAACATGGGCACACTGTGTTGCTATTGCCACCACATCATCCATTTTAATCCAATTAAAAATATATGGTCTCAACTGAAAGGCTATGCAGCCTCTAGAAATGTGGGTATGAATTTAACTACTTACAGTAAAAACATTATCGACTGAAAAAGTAAACATGATCGGGGCTGAAGAGTGGAAAAAGGTTTGCGATCATGCAATCAAATGTGAGAATGAATATAGAAGCATTCAACACGGTTTAGACAATTACACTGATAGACTAGTGATAAATACGGCTGACAGTGAGTGATATTGACCTCTTTGAGAGCACAGATAGTGAAATGGAAGTAATTGAGAATTAGAATTATTATCATTTATATTACAATGCCTCATTCTAACAATAGGTATCATGGTGTTTATTATGTAAACTACAGCTGTAATTTTCCAAAATAATTAAATACATAATGTGAACATGTTTTTTTTATTTTATTTTACCCCAACCTAAAGCCATCACTTATAGAAAAACTGGGTATATTTTACAAAGAATAAAAAGAATTATCAAAAGAAGCAAATCATAATTGTTTTAACAGCTCCTAATAGATACCGGACAGAGGGCTTAGTGTAAGTTTTTTAACGCACTCGAACGCGTTAACGTAAACGGTCGCTTATGTCAAATTGTATAGAAAAAAAAAGGTTTCAATTCAATTCAATTCAAAGCATTTTATTTCAAATAAACCATTCACAGGCACTTTTGAAACGTCAAGGTCGGTCAGTCAAAAACATGGAAGCTATTTGCACGTTCCAAAGCGTAGATCTCTATGGAGAAGAACGTGCAAGAAACTCCACGGACACTCTTTTAAATCATGTTCATGTTTTTCGTTACTGTCACCAGACGGCGCTTATCCAGTTTCAATACAAATTGTCGTTTACGCTAACGTGATCGAGAACGTTAAAAAACTCGCACTAAGAAGTCCTCTGTTTGTATTTCGTGCGACAGAGATAACGCTCTACGAAGCCGAAATTAGCCGATTGTCTCTTTCCAAAGGTTGATAAGCAATATATGTTATCTCAATAAATGACTTAGAAATTGAACTGAATAATCGATATATTATTGTACTAGCTGCCTCGCGCGACTTTGTCTGCGTCACATTTTTCGTCGTAGCGTGATGTTTAGTTATACACTGTGAAATTTTAATGGTTGTTTTCCCGCAGCGATATGATTTTGTCTTAGTAATACAACCGAATTATATTTAAAAAATATGGAAGATGCGTGCGTGAGAGCTTATTTTGCTCTGAACTTTTATGATGGTGGTAACAATAATAATGTTTAAATTCGAATCAGTAGTTCCTGAGATTAGCGAATTCAACCAGACAAACTCTTCAGCTTTATATTAGACAATTATCCAGCACAACAACCAGCGAAGGGAAGATCGTACCTTGAGAGAGGCCATGGTAGAGCGAGCAAAGTTAATAAATTAAGTTGAAGAGGTTTTTTGTTTGTTACTAGTTCTTGTATATAACTATGTATATACTAGTTGACCCAGCAACATCGTTTGCTCCGCTCCTATTGGTCTTAGCGTGATGATAATATAGCCTTTTAGCCTTTCTCGATAAATGGGCTATCTAACGCTGAATTATTTTTTCAAATCAGACTTGTAGTTCCTGAGTCTAGAGCATTCAAGCAAATAAACAAACCAAACTCTTCAGCTTTATATATTAGTACAGGTATATGTATAATCTGAATCTCGGAAACGGCTCCAACGATTTTCATGAAATTTAGTTTGCAGGGGGTTTCGGGAGCGATAGACCGATATAGCTAGGTTTAATTTTTAGAAAACGTCGTAAAAAAAACCGGCCAAGTGTGAGTCGGACTCCCACACGAAGGGTTCCGTACCATAAACCTTAATTTTATTATTTGTTGTCATAGCGGCAATAGAACTACACAATCTGTGAAAATTCCATCAGTCTAACTCTTACGGTTCTTAAGATACAGCTCGCTGACAGACAGACAGACAAACGGATGGACTGGCAGCGGAGACTTAGTAATAGGGTTCCGTTGGTTGCCCTTCGAGTACGGAACCCTGAAAAAAACGGGCAAACCTCGGTCATCACTCATTATAATACGCCAGATGTACCTACCGTACCCACTGCCCAATTATTACAAACTATTTATAAAAAAAATTCGCAACAAAAAAATACACCCTAATTTACATACATGCGAATCGCATAACATGATCAAAGCTGTCAGTATGAACAAGAGACTCTCTTTCATGCTTGAGCTATTATAATTCCAAAATAACGACATGATAGACGAGGGGACAACGCGGCAACGTTGGTATTTTTTGGCTACACGAGGCAACTTTAACCTTGAAACAAGATCTATTGACCTCTGTATATGAGGGGAAGTAATAAATAATGTACCTGGAGCAGACACATAAGGGTGCCACCCGTGCCACACAGGACGATCGGATATCAAGGCAGCCAACATGATTTAATTCTCCCCAACTTCCCTAAAATCTGTCGCTGCCGGTATAAAGCCGTGAGGCCCCGCGGTGCACGCTATGCATGGCCACGCGGCGCACTTTAGCTGCGTGAGTTAATTTGTTTGACAACGTGGGTCTACGTTTGCACTGCAGTACACGCTACACGCCCACGACTATACAACTGTAGCGTGGCCCACCGAGGCACACGGAGAGGCTACGCACGTTTTTTTGCAAGAATAAGGTTTTGACATAGTCGTGGGTATACATATTAGTATACCGCGTGCACAGCGTACATGGCGTTGACAACGTTGAGCTACGTGGGCGCATATGCGAGCAAGCCACGCGTGTGCCAATGATATCAATTGATGCGTAGCGTGTCTGTGGGTTGCAGTGGAAACAATCTCATACATACGTTTTCATGTAAAGCGAAGCCTCACACACGTGCGCAGCCTCCCCGTGCGCCGCGGTGTGTTTCCGCCTTTAAATGCGGAGTTGCACAAAGGGGATCTTAGAAAAATCTGTTGGTGGAAACGAATATAAGTTTTGTTGTAGAGTTTGCGGTACGTAAGGAATAGAGCAAGAAAACGATGAGTAACTCGTTCGCGATGCTCAATAGAAGTTTATCGAATGAAACTATTCGTAATATATTTGTAAATTATTTCAGTTAGTGTTTGCTTCAAGGCAAAAGAGTCTTGACTCTGCAGTCAACTTGGCAAGCCAAGGGCGTGTTAACCAGTTAATGGGTTGTGGAGGTCTGGTAGGCAGCCGCTCCTCGTAAAATACTGGAATCAGTAGTATTCAGTTTGACAGGAAATCGACCCCAGTACAGTTGACACACGTACAAACGTTACTAATAATTGTGGGGGCGCGCGAAATCCTCGGGTGAAGCTAATCATTAATTGGCTTCGAAATCCACGTCGGAAGTCACGACATAAATAAATCCCCATGGCTACAAGGATGTAGCTATGGTGTTTTATTTATGTCGTGACTATCTTCCGCCCGCGTGTATGTCGAACATTTTCCCAAGGGAACATACTACCGTGACAAAAAGTAAACAAGTGCTATTTCAGAGTATAATCTATTATCATCATCAAAACAGCCGAAAGACATCCACTGATAGACATAGGCCTCCCCCAAAAGGGGGGGTTTGCCATAATCGCCACGCTTGGCAGGCGGGTTGGCGATCGCAGTGTATGATGTTGCGTTTTACAAAGAACAAATAATAATAATACTATAATCTATGTCTGTGCCAAATTTCATTTAGGTCCTCAGCCGTTCTGGTGTTGATAAGTAACAAACATCCATTCCAAATTTCGCGTTTCGCGTAACATTTATTATTTTAAAAAAGCTTTTATTGCCGACAAAAAGTAACAATATCAAGGCAGCATAACCTACTTACCCGTGCCCATTTCGTTGGGCAGTATTTTTCGGGTTAATGTATAGCCTTTGACACTCACAAATAACGTGGCTTTCTAATGGTGAAAGAATCTCCAAAATCAGTTCAGTAGATCCGGAGATTACCCCCTATAACTTTACCTCTTTATAATATTTTAGTAGATTAGTATAAATATAAAAATGAATCCCTATTTTCCTTGACCACGGCATCACGCGTGAACGGCTGGACCGATTTCGCTAATTCTTTTTTGTTGTGTTTGTTATCGCCGAAAGAAGGTTCTTACAATAAAAGGAAAAACTAAGAAAGTTGCCAGCCAGTTGACGGGGGTGTGAAGCCGCTGTGGCAGCTAGTATTATGATAATAATGCTTATCCGTAAGGAAATCAAATTAAAATATTTTAGAATGAATTTAAAAACGAATCGAATCCTTGATTCGCTTTGACGATACATCGTTATTGCAACCAAATAATGCGAGGGTTATGTTTGAGCCGATTAGAAATAAGTACGCGAGACGAATCGTTCAGGACAGGATGGTCAGGATAAGGAAAAATAAGTCTTAAATATATGCAGCACTAAAGCTGTTCCCGTGAAATCTTAAGAGTAGCGTTCATTTCCAAGAACTCGTCGAAATTATTAACGTAGGTAATATTGTATGCTTTGATTATACAATGGCTAGACAGAGCATCATGCGCGCAAACGTGTCGAAGAATATCAGCCAAATGTTAGCTTATAAGTACGCACACAGACATAGACGCACTGTATAATACACACCGGCCGCATGCTGCCGTACGCACACATGCTTACAATTTGTTGGGTCGTTTTTTTTTTGTTTTTTTTTGTAGGGCGACGATCCATACAGTATACATTATATAATCTAAGATTATATAAATATCTAAGATTGTAAGTAACCTAAGACGCTAGATAAAAGTTACTTCCTAAGGAATGGATCGATCGCGTGACAATTCGACGGCATTTGGCAATGTCATACATTTTTAACGTTTCGACAAACGCCTTCGCCACGCTACTACTGACAGATGTCACTTTTCCGACAAAGTTGTGGCCATTATCACCCAGTAACGCCCAGTAATTGAAAACGGTAACATAAAAAACAGTTATCCATGATGATGGTGATGCCATTTAGCCGATTTCAGCTACATCGACTGCATTTCCGATTTCATGGTGTTTGAGGACTAAGTTGCAGCTCTTTTAAAACTCTCATGTGACTGGCATTATCACTATTGGAAGTTATCCATCTTATACATAGAAAAGAAGTTATTTAATAAAGAATCTACATAAAAGGGTCCGTCGGTGTAAAAGAAAAACACGTAGAGCTGCGCTGATATAATCGCAAAAGCAGATAGCGCATAGCGTAATGAAAATCGCCCAGGCCAATGTCCTTTTCAATTTGCCAACAATCAATGGGATATAATTTATGTCATGCGCACTGCATTTAATGCCAACGACTTCATTTCATGGTGTTTTATTTTCTGTTAGTGTTTGTATTTTTTGCGTAGATTGAGTGGGATTTCATTGCAAGTCACATCTAGCTTGCGGCAAGAAACAGACCTATGCTCCTCAAAGTCTTTACGTTTGACAATTAATCAGAATATCTTTTAAAACTACTTATCAGATTAATTTGTTTTCTCTATCTCATAGCTTGCCCACACGACAAGGACTTTTGTAAGCGCAGGCTTTGAACTAAAAATGTCAAGTCAAATTAAGCTAATTTATTTCAACTAGACCATTAAGCGGCACTTTCATCTAAGTTTGACAGACTTATAAAAAGTCTGCACAAACAATACCATTTTTATTCAGAATTCATAGTCGGAGCTGACTAAAGTTAATGTCGTGTGAACGGTCCATTATAGCTGAGGCATGTTGTGCGAGAGGCACTGCAATGTGCAAAGGTAAGACAATCGAAAAGGCATTTTATAGCAAGAAGATTTCGCGCATTAGCAAGCCATATTGAAATACTAATACTAGCTTCTGCCAGCGGCTTCGCCCGCGCGGTCCCTAGAGAACATACTACCGGGATAAAAATTAGCCTATGTCCTTTCTAAAGCTCTAGACTATCTCTGTACCAAATTTCAGATAAATCGGTTCAGTAGTATTGGCGTGAAAGCGCGAAAGATAGACAAACAGGCAGACAGACAGAGTTACTTTCGCATTTATATTAGTAAGTCTAATCTTGGGAGGCAAAGATTACATCCGTGATTTTGAGGTGGAACTTCAGAACAGTGAGTCTAAAAAGGCCACTTTAGTAGAATCAAAATATTAATCATAGAACAATCTGTCAAATTACATTTTCATATTTATCGCTGAAGCACTAGGTTCAAGATTGATTGGGAAAATTTGACAGTGATTCTGCTAGTGGCCTTTTTAGACCAGCAGTTAATACCTACGTAAATTCGCTGATGACTGAAGCTTCAAGTGGATAAACTTATGTATAATCAATTGCATCATAGCTAAGCTGTTCTCGCCAAGTCGCGTTTTATTTTCACACCTCGCGAAGCGGACAAAGACTTTTGAATCGAACTCTACAAAATCCAGAAAAGCTTAACTTGAGATAATAAAGCTAGCATAGCGCAATCTATACATTTAAAGTGGAAAATGACTAACATATCAACGCACAGCCGAAACTACTGGGACATGAAATTTTGCACAAGATTTTGTTTTATGACGTAGGTGAGCACTAAGAAGGGATTTTTGGAATATCAACCATAAGGCTGCGTTTCCTGTGATATTATGTTTGTTAACAACGACTGAAATCAAGTAGCTCTAAAGAATACTAGCCGCACGGGTCGATCTTCAAGGTTAAGCAACGCTTGCCAAGGTTGGTCTGTGGATGGGTGACCATCTTAACATACCGAGTTTCCTCCGTGCCTCGGAAAGCACGTTAAGCTGTTGGTCCCGCCTAGCATTTGTAGATCTTTGGCAGTCGTTACGGATTGTCAGAAGTTAGTAAATCTTTCACCAGTCTTGCCAAGAACTGTCGTATTACCCAGTTAATAGGTGTGGTAGGCAGCTGCTCCACGTTAAATACTGGTTTCAGCTGAATCTGGTTTTACTGGGAGCCGACCCCAACATAGTTGGGAAAAGGCTAGTCAGATGAACAACGACTAGAATCGTTTCATTTACCAAGCCTCGCTCAGCGCAAGCGATTCATTCGGATCTTAACAAACATATTCCTCGCACATCTCTGGGGATCCAAAAAGGCCACTTTAAAATAATCAGAAAGCACATCACGCCATCCGTCATTGTCATATTTTCCCAATCAACCTTGAATCTAATGCGTTAGCGATAAAGATGAAAATGAAATTTGACAAATTGTGGTGTGATTAATATTAATATGATTATTTCTAGACCCGCTGGTGGAAACACACTCTTAAGGGCTACTAAATCTGCGCAGATAAAGTCACGGGCAAGTGCTAGTCCGCTATATGGCTGACTGATTGAATAAAAATTTACTAGCTGTCTTAGCTCATGTTCATCATATTTATTTCCAAAGCCTTGACATATACTACATTAGCGATATCCCTTTGATTTTTCAATAAAAATATTATATAAGAAGATTCCGACGAATTGAGAACCTCCACCATTTTTAAAGTGGGTATAAAAAATAGGTCACCGCACTACTTTATGTACTACCAAGATATATTTTACATAATCGATAAAATGAAAAACAGGATTCAAAAAACATTGTCGCATGGGTATATTCACAGAAAAAGTAACACAGTTTTTTATTATTTTTTTTATGACATCATAATAGGAACAATACAAGCTTGCAACATTAATATTAAAAAATGTAATAGCTCTTTCTCTATTGGTTTGTTAGATCGCTTTTAACGAGGGGACAAGTGTTACTTCTGTTCTAGCAAGCTTTGGGTACATTTTTTATGTTATCTAAAACGCCCCTCAGTTAGAAAAAAAAAGTGATAAATACCACTTTTCTAATTGTACATAAATCACATTCCAAATACCCCCTATATCCCTTAACCCCTATCTATTGATACATAGACTACTTCCCAAACAAATATGTCATTCTCCCCCAACCCTTATTAAACATGACACGCTGCAGCGACTCAAACAAAATTTAAACAAAGAGAAAAAGTGCACCCCAATATTTTAATCTACCCTATGTCTGTCTATGAAATGTTTATTATTAAATACTTTTTTGAATGACCCGTACATGGACGGACGTGAATTATTTTCCTACATGACGGACCCTTTTATGCAATTTAATCCCCTGACAATGGAGACTTCTCGTTTGTAACGAGGCAGGATTAATACGGAAAATGCGTTCGGTGAAAGTAGAGTCAGCAAGTTAAGTACTTGGTTGAATCCAAATATTACAGTTTATTACAAATGATATAGGTATTGTTGGCCACTTCTTCTCTACAGCTAAAACACTAGGAAGTGGTGAAGGGCGGGCGGTTTGGTGGACTGCCTATTTGTAAACGTTGACGTTCAAAAAGTGCTGGCACTCAGCCTAATTTGAATAAACGACTTCTGATTTTTGAAAACAAAAGGTTCCTGCAGACAGGCATGACACTTTTGCTAACTACAACGCTCGGACTAGTATTAAGATTGGACTCGGACAATTTCTATGAAAAGCACGATGTCGCCAGTCTGCTAGTCAAAATAAATACAAAGTAGATGATACTACTCTTGAATGTTTTATAACTGACGTTTTATAATATTGATACTGATGTTTTTATTTAAAATTCATCTCGTAATAAATTAACTTAGGTGCTGATCATACAAAATTGATGTCTACAAAATAATATGTCATTAAACTTATGTACTATAAAAGGGGTAAATAGAAATGCAAGCAAGGGTGAATGAAGCAAAATTTTCAAAAGGAATTCAAAGAAAATTATTTTAAATCTCTCAAAGAATTGTCCATATTCCCCTGGCATGTTTATTCTCCCCATTTCACTCTAGTATAATAATACTATTTGGAAATGAAAGAAAAGTTGAGCTGACCATCTTATACCTACCTTGTTAAGAAAATATAGGCCGGTGCTAATTAGATAGAACCATTTTACAAATTGCAATAATTAATTTCAAGTAATAAGCAAGTGTATAAGTAGATAATGGGTTGTCTGGTCTGGTAGGCAGCCGCTCTACATAAAATACTGGTATTCATATGAATCCGGTTTGACAGCTGGACGCTGACCCCAATATAGCTGGGAAAAGACTAGGCAGATGATGATGATTGAGTGTGTACTAGGACGAGGCAGTAGGTAGTATTCTAGGTATCACTATTAGTTGTAGTAATTGTGGCATGGTCTGTTAAATCCCATGGGTTCTGGCATTGTCATCCTGAGCACAAAAAAAGCCTTAATTAAAAATCACATTTCTTGTATTGCCTGCTTTAACTCTTAATTTTAATTATTTTTCTTGGTTTTTGTTATATTAATTCAAGTTCTTCAAACTTAACAGACAGTTGTGTTGCTGAGGAGTTTGTTGGCCACTTCTTCTTCCCAGCTAAAACACTAGGAAGTGGTGATGGACGGGCGATTTGGGGGACTGTCTTTATATAAATTTTGACATTCAAAAAGTGCTGATTTTCAGCCTAGTTTGAATAAATACCTTTTGATTTTGATTTGATTTGTTAAAGGGGCTATAGAAATGCAAGTTATTTAAAAAAAAAACAACTGCGTACCTACCTATTTATGGTTCAAGAGATACATCCCACTGTCAAACAAACACTTGGAAAGAGTAGGCTTAATAATAGGGTTCCTTGATTCCACCTTACAATGATAGAACCCTTAAATAATTTAAAAAATTGCCTATTTATACAACTAGGTTACCTGCCAACAAAGATTCAGGTCTAAACAACAAATCTACAATTCTTTAGTTCCTCAGCTAATACGTGCTAAAGCTTCGCCAACCGAATTCTTTATTTATTTTTAAAATCTGTATGCCCAAGTCAAAAACATGTTATGTACAAAGGCGGACTTAATGCCTGCTTTAACAGGCCTTTAGGATTACTCCTACAGCTTCTTTACCAACTTTTATAATTTTAAGTCTGTCCGTCATAGACCTTCTCAATCCAACCAACAACAGCCTACTTTATAAAGACTAATCTTTCAGCTTCTGCATCAACTTTCCTTACTATTCCTTCTATGAATAAAACTTACCTGAAATTGATTCATTATTGGTGTCCGGGTTCTCGAGTAAATGGTAGTCAGCATTGGTGTCCAAGCCCTCCGCAATAGTCTGCCATGCTTCCTTGGAGTTATTGCTATTATTACTACTCTGGTGTATGTTGTCCACGTCTCCATCTCCTATGCTGGATTCCCTCTTCAATTTGGGCTTCTTCTCTTCCACTTCTTGATTTTGACGTCTCCGTCTCTTGTAGGGTGTGAACAACCGCACGGGGCCCATTGCTGGAAAGTGGAAATTCAGATTGGTGTGATTCAGGCTTTTAAAAGCTGGTGTGCAGTATGTAACAGTGATTAAATTTAGGTGAGCTGCTTTGACTGTGTCATGGGAAAGGTAGTGAGAAAAGAACTGTGAACCAAAACCTGTAGTGCTATTTTGTAACAACATTTTTGTGTCTCGACAGCAAAATCCGAGGTGAGTATTAAATTACGTCAAACGCAAGACCTTTATGTTGTGTGTAATTAAGTCCACTTGTGAGGTTTGCCTTTCAGGTGAAGATCAATATCGAAATGGTTATTTATATTTACAGAATAGACTAATTGAATCTTTTAGAACAGGTACCTTTAATTATAAAGCTGCTGATCAGAAAATCATCACTTTCCCTTCACTTAAATTAGCTGATGTAATGTACAGTCAGCTTAATTAATTGTATACCACTTTTGATAACAATCTTCTATCAGTAACCTAAATATCTATACTAAAATAATAATAAAGCTGAAGAGTTTGTTTGTTAGCTTGAATGCGCCAATCTCAGAAACCACTGGTCCGATTTGAAAAATCCTTTCAGTGCTAGATAGCCCATTTAACGAGTAAGGCCATAGGCCATATATCATCACCAGTGATTGGAGTAGGTAGATTGATTTTATGTACTTGCATCATGAATAGTCATAGAAATCATAGCATGGATAAGCCTTTTTCCGGGATTTCATTTTGGTAAAGTCTACTATATACAAGTGGGTTTCAAAATAAACTTAAACGGTTCTTGTTAAACAAATGTCTTTATTCTATTGGTGAATTATACATTTTATTGACTTTAAATGGAAATATTATTGTATTTTATTTAAGAATTTACTTGACATTAATTTTTATTCTGAATTTTATTAAATTGGATTTGTAATTATTTAAATATGGATTGCAGGAATCATGATTATTATATATGTATTTAGCTATAGAAATTCAGACACGATGTAAAAATCGTTATTTAATAAATGAATTGAAATTGATTGAATCAAATATTGTGAATGTAAAGATTTTTAAACTACTACATTCTAATTTATAGAAAGCGATAGTTAAACTTTTAAAATTGTTTTATTCTTATTTATTTATATGAAACTTACATATGACTAATTTAGTAGTTATTTCTTGCAAGTTTATTATCTGCTGCTTGTAATTATTACATATTTTAGTCTTGAATAAATAAATAAAAATAACTTTTACGCATTCAGTATAATGACTATTTATGAATGTGAAAACAGATAAAATTAAATTAGGTTACAGTTTTTGAAATTCCTAAAAAATCTTAATTATTATAAAACCCCGAAACCCCGGAGGCATTTCCATATTAATATATACGTGCCAGTTTATTGATCCCAAATCAATCTACCTACTCCGATCACTGATCATCACGCTAAGACTAATAGGAGCGGAGCAGACAAAGTTGCACGGGTCAACTAGTATCTGTCATATAATGAAATTAACTGGTTGACCCATGTAACTTTTCAAATTGGACCAATAGTTTCTGAGATTAGCATGTTCAAGCAAACAAACAAACTCATCAGCTTTATATACTAATATAGATAGACATGGATGTAGATTCAAACTAAAGTTTAAAAATACCTATAATTGGCTATCCCCTAGTTTTTCATAAATAATAATATACAAATAAACAGCTATTAAAATGTTTGTACCAATGGTTTGCATGTTACGCAGCTAACACAGCCCATTTTGCAGAAGGGTTTGTTAATCCTATTTATAACTCATGACACATGTCATGACGTTCATGCCCTTAACATAAACTTTTCACCATTGGAGCACCAATTACCAACTCAAAATAATCTTATACTCTTATGTTGGTGTGTTTCTAGAAAACCACATATTTTATTTTTTATTTTATTTGGGAGACTTAAAAAATTTGCTGCGTTGAAGTGAAATGAATATACAAATATCACCTACAGAAATGTGTAAGCTGTAGAAATTGTTGCATTTTAGAAATGAAATGTTTATGGTCATTAAATAGTAATCCATTTTTAGTGAAAATATGTGAAATGAGCCCTCATTATGTTTGTTTGTAGGTTGAAGATAAGGAATCAAACTTAAACTTCTAATGTCCAAGAAATTTTATCTAATTAAACTAATATAGGAGGTCTCATTAATATTTTTAGATATTATGTTTACCGTATACTCCTGTCATTCATGTTTATCATTTTTGTTGTCAATGTGTGTTTTGATATTGCTATCAACACAAGAATGTGCATATTTAACCTGGTAGACTGATTGTTGTTTGCATGCCTACAACCTACTAGAATAATTAGTGAAGTACTTCTTGGTATTTTTGCCTGGCTAATTACAGACTTACTGTATCATAACAAAGTACTGTCACAGGCCCCACCTGACTGATCATCACAGCATGCGCCACAAGTACAGCTTGTGGCATGAGGGGTAAGTATTCCCTCATCTATCAGAGCCTGGATACTTCGCCCTCCAAACCTAATAGATCTCTTCCAGTCTTTACTAGAAGCCCTTCCACAAAGGGCTTCAAATTCACTTGGTGTGTACCATTCCATTCCGTACTTTATACATCTGCCCCTGCCGCCAGAGCCGAACCTCTGTTTGTGTAGCTCAGCCGGCGTGTTCTTGCAGCGGATGGGCAGGACGGGCATGTTCGCCGTCTCCGCCCATGAGCGGGCGCTCGAGTGCCGCGCACTCGGAGCACTCGAGCTCTCCTCCTGCCGACTTGCAGGCGACGGAGGATTCTGTATCACGATGTGAGTCGGCTTAATGTCATCTGTCACTGGCCCACCTGATATAAACCCATTATCAACACAAATCATTGGCTTGAAGTGCGGCAGCTGATCTGACGTTATCACGTTAAATGTAGTGCCAGTAATAAGTGTGCCGACCGGCAGGGACACTGGCACCGTGATCACGCCATTAGATTCACTAGACAATCTTGTATTTTTGATTGCAGTCGACAAGACAGCCCCGCCATCAGATCGGGCGGCGTCGTGCTCGGCCCCCGCCGACAGGGGATCGGCTTCGGAAACTTCGGTAATGTCCGGCATAACGACGTTGTCCGAACCTCTATTCTCCGCCATATCTTGTTTCCGCCCACCCAGGCATACACCCTTGCGGTGCGGTTGATTTTTAACTATCACATGAACGTTATACAACTTGTATGCACTCACACTAAATAATTATGAACTTCGTTCACCCAACAACTGCGGTCCGCCATAATTAAATCGAAAAATGAAAAAACCATTTCACGTACGCTACATAGGTTATGGCGGGAGTTTTAAATTACAAATGTGAAATTAATAATCCACATAAATTTATATAGATACCGTATTCAAACGTATTAATATAGTCTTCCGTTATTAAGTAGAGTTTATAAATACAGCGTAGTCTTTTATTTGTGTTTTAAACAGTAGCAGACTATGGCAAAAATTTTTTTTTTTGTAAAAGAAAGAGTTTTTATTCAATATTGTTTTCGTTCAGCTGAGCCCAGTGGTATTGCCAAATTTTGTATTGTATGGTATAGCATTTAACAAAAAAGTTAGTTATTTGTAGATAGATATTATAATAATTCAAAATTTTAATATTCTATACTAAAATATTATGATACCATTTCAATATTTTGTTAAGGTAGTCTTCAAACATATGTTTGAAGATCAATAGATTTTTAATCTAGCACGGTCTTTTTCATAGAAATATCAACTCTAAACGAAATAAAAGGAGCTATTTTTGCAGTTTTTGTTTTTATTTATTCAGCGTTTTATTCGGTTTCACGATCTAAGTCTAAACTGTGGATGTTAGTAAATGTTGCAAGAAACATTTTTGATACAGGCACCACTGCTTTGGTATTCCTAGAATTCATGTGTCATGTGAAAGGCGCGAAATTTAAAAGAGCTGCGCGTCTCTTTCATCCATCCGTTGTTACAATTTATGCTGAAAGTAATTTTAATACGACTGTGTGTTGCTTAAAATAAAATTAAGTAAGTATGTAACAAATTCAGACTATTATTTTTTGCAGTTTTGTGCGAGACTTAGTCGAGTTCCGTATATTTGCACACTTGAAAAACTAACTGAGTGGTTAGACTGATTTAGCAAAGGTTTCTAAGCGAATAACAACTCTGTTAGAGTACTTGACACTTTAAAACTATAATTATTATTTGTCAAATTACGATCGTAATAAATAACAAAGTATCCATGTATGATAGACTCTTTGGCAAAGCTCCAAAGAGTAATAATCACTTCATAGTATAAAACAAAGTCTCTTCCCGCTGTCTGTCCCTATGTATGCTTAGATCTTTAAAACTACGCAACGGTTTGATGCGGGTAATAGATAGAGTGGTTCCCGAGGAAGGTTTTAGTATATAATTTGTCAAGGTTTTGAGTAAATTGACTGATATATGAAGATTATTACTGATGAGGTCGGAAAAAAAATATCTAAAAATTCTTTACATCGCGTGCTTCGAAAACTATTGATAATAGAACAAAAAAAGGAACCACAGTTTTAAATAACACATCAAAACCTATAAAAAGTCCGCGATGTCTATCTTTTATGGTTGACTCACAATAATAACCATTTTTATGATATTCAAATTTGATAGATTTAAAAAACTGCTTCATTTTCCGAGTTGTTTTTACCAATATAGTACTAATCCTAAATATGTTAGTCATCTTGATTGTTTAATTTAGAGCAAAATTGCTGTTCAGATATCGAGATATCTCAAAATTAAAGTAAGTCGCGCAACCAAATAATAGGGAAGATGCAAATACAGAATTTATGAGAATTTTGTGAGTAAAATGATAAAAAAGTATAAAATAAAGACCATTGCAACGTTTTTATTTTGGTTAGTATCGATTTTTAACAAAAATAATGAATTAAAGTAACGTGAAACGTAACGTACCTAAAAACAACAATCATCGTTTGGTGACGTATCTGCTGTTATGCCAACGAAAAGGCACCCTTATGTCTTTGAGTTAGGACAGTTCTTGACCAGTGATAGACACGAGTGACGTCATCGTCCGTTTTCGAGCGAATCTTAAAACTGTCGGTTTCAAAACGCAATTTTGGCAATAAATTAAAGCGTTTTCATTTTTTATTTATGTGGTGGTCTATTGCACTTTTTATTTCAGCCTGAACCACAGTACTTATTATAGATTCTGGTAATTAGATGTTCAATTTGTTATTTGGGCTAAATAAACATTTGCACCCATGCGAAGCCGGGGCGGGTCGCTAGTATAATATACCTATCTTATACTAATATATAAAGCTGAAGACTTTGTTTGAACGCGCTAATCTCAGTAACTACTGGTCCGATTTGAAAAAATCTTTCAGTGTTAGATAGCCCATGTATCGAGGAAGGCTATATATTATCACGCTAAGACCTATAGGAGCGGAGCAGTAATGAAAATTGTGACGTAGACGAAGTTCCGCGGGTCAGCTAGTTGTATAATATATTGCAATGCTCTCTCGAAAAACATAAAAACAGCGTGTAGATGTAGCAGTTTTTCGTCAGCATTAACTGAGAAATTACATCTGAAAAAAATTGGTAGTAATATACATGATATGGTACGTAATTTGGGCTATCCATAATTTATGTATCCGTATCAAATAATGAGAAAAAAAAAACATAAAGTCACCTCCAAATCTTTGAGATGAAACCATTTTATTCCTTAATTTTTTAAACAAAAGACTAAAAATATATCTACTGCTTTGCAATACAAACGAAAATAATTTGGTTACGTTACTTTTTAAAAATACGAAATAAACGAACAAGCGGAGACGAGAAGAGATCTGAAAAACATCTGTTCTGTGGATGTATCCATCGAAGATGCGGAGATGCGTACTGGCTATACTGCAGCGGAGATGTGAGTTGCCTAGGGTGGCGATGTGTGCTGACTACACTGAACGTAGCGAGGTCGCCAATAGTTCGAGCAGTGCCGTAAATAGCCTTTTTAGCGCCCTGTGCGAGCTATAGGTATAGCTAGTACCTTAGCCCTAGCTAGAGCAATGCTATGTATAGGCCTACTTTATTTCATTCAGGGTGAGAAAATAAAGCACAAGGACCTTAGTGTTGTTGAAGCAATCATATAATATTTTGGAAAAAAAACTATTTTTTTAAAGAACTAAAACCGATGTGGGCGAAAAAGCAGAAGAGCTCTTTAAGTGGACCCTTCGCCTATTATACCACCCACTCTGTCTCACTCACTTAAACTCAAACACTAGTTCACTAGTGCAAATGCGTCACCAACCCTTAAATTTTGGGCTACTTTGGTCTTCATACTTCTATAATAAAATATCACCCTGCAAAGTTTCAGTAAACTGTAAATTAATTTAATTTTAAGTACTTGGTTGCAGTAGAGTTTTGAATAAGGAAGAAGAACATAAATTGCGTTAAAATAAGAATTGGTGAAAAACGTAAATTCGAAAATATTTGCAAAAATTACTCACAACTACACAATACACAAATGAATGAGATCACAAATGAATGTTTTTTTTTTATTTATTTTTTTAACTAATAATAGGCACGCGCTTGACCACCATCTCACCTGATGGTAAGCGATGATGTGTTCGAAGATGGAGCACGCCTGCCTAGAAGCAACCTATTCACTCTTGACTTAAAGACTCCCAGGTTGTAGCTATCGGGAAACACAGACTCCGGCAGGGAATTCCACTCCTTAGCTGTACGCATTATGAATGTGTTCCCAAAACGTTTTGTGCGTGTGGGTGGGATGTCCACCATGTACCGGTGGCGCATCGCCGTTCGTCTTGTGGTCCGATGATGGAACGGGCTTGGCGGAATTAAATTATGCAATTCCGTCGCACATTCCCCAAAATGAATGTGTTTTTGATGGTAGGTACTGACATATAAGTAGGTACGTATGTGTTGGAATCGAGCACTCGGGCCGCCGCGGGAACTTATCAGGAGCAAACCGGAAAAATAATAGTCCTGCCTGGTCTGGTCATTCTTGCGCACCGGTGGCACCACCCTATTTATGGAACTGAGTTCGAGGGACTAAATAAGTCTTTCACCCGAGGTAAACACTGAGCTTTTCATTACGAATACAAGAAAAGTAAAACTAAAAACACGAATTAGCTTAAGAAATAATCCATATCTAAATCTGATGAACACAACTTGAAAAAAAAAAATAAGATCGGACTGTTATTTTCCTGCAGATTTTGTTTTTTTTTCTGTGACCGGCCCGCTATTCAGCCATTATTTTACATTTTCATCATTGAAAAAATGGTATATATTTTGCCCAAATCTATGTTATTTTAAAGAAATAGCTGAAAGTAAATTATAAAGTCATTTTAAAAATATAATCCTTAGTTAATAGATACTTGAGACATGGTTCAATAGAAATGTTCAACAAGTTTTTATAATTTAACGGCTTTCATTTGAAAACAATTCACCCTAGTACTGAAAAGTAATACTTTCAACCCGCGGCTCAGGCAACTTCAGGCCTGGTTTCCAACTATGAGTTATGAAAAAATATCAACATACTTAACTGATAACCAGAGGTCGGAATTAGGTAGAGTTATTTATGTGCTTACACTGATTACAGCGAAAGAATAAAATGGATATGCCTCAAAACCCGAGACTAATTTTAAAGAGCAGAAAAATCCCGTGATTTTTTTTAAATAAAAAATTATTTACTACACAATTTAAACCACTGCACGCGCGAAGTTGCCAAAACATCAACGACATCGGATGTCCGAAGTTGCAAAATGCCAATGCGCACACGCGCGATGATGCCACATTTGTAGTTTGCACAACATAGCTTGTGAGAACAAAAGAAAACAATAGCGGAATAATGCGGAGCACGATTCCTGGAAAAGCCATATGATCAACATAACTACCTAATTCCGACCTCTGCTGATAAAAAAAGAGAAGCAAAAAAAAGACGTGTGGCACTCGGAGACTGCCGCGGTAAAGCTATTGCATAGCATTTTTTATCAACTTATGCAATTATAATTATATATTTATTTTATTTATGCAGTATTTTTTTTTTCTTTGTTTTTTTTTTCTTTGATATTAATTCAAGTTACACTTTGAGCTAAAAAAAAGTAAAAAGTAAAACTAAAAAGTATCACCGCTGTGCCGGTCGGAGTGGGGGGTGTTAGGTTTTTTTCGTTACGGAATTTCTGGATTCGGTCTCCACGCTGAAGGCCCGCGATAGAAGCTATGCAATAGCTTAAAAAAATGGAATATACTCTGTAGTGTGTACATTTTACAATTGTTGCATTTGTTTTATTTGAATAATTAACGCTCCATATAATCCGATGCTCGTGACACGTCGCTTCTGCCAACACGGTGGGTCGCTAGTGTGACGGGAGAGCCACGCTTTCTTTTGATCGTTCCTTTGAGGTATTCAGTCCATGGTCTGTTTGGGAATGTGAGACAGGACAACCTACCTGTCTCACATTCCCAAACCAGAGACAGGTAAGTGTAGAGACTATAGACTAAGCTGTGTCTAGGGACAAACCTTAGCACTATTTTCTATCCCTCGTTTCATGTAGGGTACTTGGGTCGGGTCAAAACCTTTTTCTCTTCCATTCAACTGGTGACAACCTTTTCTTTGATTTCATTCTCACAAAAAGCATCATTTTTCTATTCCGCTGCTGGCAATCTTTCATATCATTTCCTACACGCATTTTTAGACCTGCTGTTCTTTGAGCACACATTGCTCAAAGAACAGCGGGTCTAAAAAAGCGTGTAGGCTGCTCGCTGCCACTTCATTTTGGCGACGCGTTTGCTTACGGGTGGGACAAAATTACTTTTATCCCACCCGTAACAAACGCGTCCTTACGGACGCTCGATGATTAGTTAGGTACCTTGGTTATTAAAAAAAAATCATATTCATATTGACCTTCTCTTCGTTTTTTTAATTGTATACGATGTCTTCGACAAAATGTAACAAGTTTTGGAATAGGTCATTAAAGCGCCATTTACACGATGCGAGTTTCTTACCTGGACCATATGGTTCACGAAAGTAAGAAAAAAAATGTGATCATGTACATCAACATCAAAAACATCGTATACGATATTGTACGTGAAAGGGCGATTATCGCATCGCCGTTGAATACTGGATTTCTCCGTGTAAACAAAATTGAAGCAAGAAAATCGTACTTCGAGTTCACGACACGTGACCTCGAAGTGCGAGTATCGCATACAGATCGGTTCCAACTGATTTGTTCGATACTCGCATTAACTTGAAGTAATTAACTTTTAAGCCGCTCCGATCGAGGTCCTACTCAACGCCGGCTGTTGCTGGAAGCCATCGCTGTAGCTCTGTCTCGCATACTCATATAGCTCATAATCGCCTCAAGATTATCGCCTCAGTTAATCGTATACGACTTTTCACCCCAAAACGTTCGAGTAACTCGCATCGTGTAAATGGCGCTTAAGATTGATTCTTAAATGGTCTCATTCAGGGTTTGAAATATTCTACTTGGCCAAATCGCCAACATAACTGTAGTTGTTGTGGCAGTTGGTGCGGAGCCCCGATTATGGTAGCAGTAGGAACTGTAGGGTGCGGGTTGTAGAGGGTAAAAGTCCAACTTTACATTCCGTTCTCCTCAGGCCCCAGACGATGAGTATCCTTAAACGATTTCCCTAGAAAAAAGGTAGGTAGTTGGTAGAACTTTTGTCCATCCCTGAGCAAATCTTGTCGTGATTGTATGTTATACTTATACCTATTAGCTGGTAGCGTAGCTAGTGGGGGGACACACACTTCCCTTCCCACTTGTGCGCTGTGAGGTGTTTATTATATCACTCCGTTCTGTAAATTCGGAATTTGGATTGTATATTTATTCTAAGGCTTGTGAACTGTTCCTAGCTGTGCCATAGTGTATTAAGTGCGTGTTTTGTAAGTTTTTAAAGCTGTCTGTCTATTCATTTATTGCATTTTTTTTTTCTGTGTGTGGGTACCGCGAAATAACTTAATCGATCGGTATTTATTTGTTTAATTCATTAATTTCATTAATTCGCGTTCTAATACGTTTATTTATCGTATTCTCCGTCAATGATGATGTCAACAAATGATGACCCACCAGATTGCGGCGGAGAAATATTTCGTAGAAATACTAAAACCCAAAGGTCGCCCGTGGCGACCTCCGCTAATTAAAAACGTTTGTTCAGCGAAATGTCTCCATCATACATTTCGCTCGAAGATAGGTCCAAACGGCTTCATCAAACATTCGAAACAGTGGAAAAATCCTCGCCGATTTTAAATATCAGTAATGTTAGCAATACCGACTCAATAGTCACAATTGACTTAGTTTCCGAGGCGTCGTCATACCTGTTTAAAATTAACGACCTAGTGAATAATCAGGGCTCTCGAATGAATGTTGCAAATAAATCAGCTATCATGGATCTGACACAGCGCATCACGGCCATTGTTTCTATGCTGGCCATAAAATCATCATGCAACGAGACGAAGTTTTTTTTTTATTTATTTATTTATTCATTCATTATTATTATAACACCCTTACAGACACATCCAAGGCGATGTTACAACATACACATAACATATAAAACATTATAAAACAATACAACAAACGTCACAAACACATTACATTCCCAACAATCATTATTTAAACGGCCAGACCTCTTTCCATTAAACTTTGCGCTACTTTAATGAATCTCGGCAGGTTTTGACAAAATATGTCTTCCGATACCGTTATAAGATTTATTAAACGTATGGCTCGTGTCATAGGGGTAAACTTTAGCAAGTTAGTCCTTGCCAACGATACTTCTAACAGAGCGAGGCGGCGGCGCGCGCCCACGCACCCGTCCGGCGCGCGCAGCCGCAGCGCCTCCAGCACGTCTGAGTGGTGCAGCAAACCTACAGTACGCTGGTCACATACTTGACCAGCGCCACGTCTCTTCTAATTGCCAGTCTGGTATATCCGACCATGCCCAGGACGAACCAACTCGGGTACATGAGAGGATAAAAAGGGTAACCCCCATATATCTTCAAGTACAGAAACCTGGCAAATTTGTTTTGTATTTTTTCCAACATGAGGCTGTACTTTGCCTCATGAGGATTCCAAATAATGGCACTGGTTTCCAGGTGGCTCCGTACCAGTGCTTTATACAAAACTTTCACAGCCGCCGTATCGCTAAAATCCTTACATTGTCTCAAGATAAAACCGAGATTTCTGAAAGCCCTGCCGCACACCTCAACTATATGTTTGCGGACCGTCAACTCTGGCACCATCTGCACGCCCAGGTCCCGCACCTGTGTGACGCGCGGCATTACCTCCGTGTCCATCTCGTACTGATGGAGCATGCGCACGGCTGTAACTCATCACACAGCACTTCTTAACATTAAAATGAAGTTTGTTGCTCTTGCTCCATCGGACTACATTATTAATGTCTGACTGAAGCCGATTACAATCTGACTCATCTTTAACAGCTAAAACTAACTTTAAGTCATCAGCAAACAGCAGACACTTCGCCTCCTTGACTACTGCTGGCAGATCGTTGACTACCAATATAAATTCCAATGGTCCGATATTACTTCCTTGACTCACCCCCGAGAACGTGTAGTAAGGGTTGGAGTCATGTCCTGCATACTCGACGTACTGACGGCGTCCGCCAAGGTAACTAGCAAAGAATTTAAGCAAGTGCGGCGTGAACCCCACAGCAGCGAGAGTAAAGGATGTTCCATCATCAATGGATGATGGCGCTTTTCTGAACGCGCTTTACCGCCAAAATATTAAGGATGAGCTGCAAATTAAAGAGAATGACTTTATAAAGTCTACCAAAATTATCCGTAGGCGCTCCTTAGATAACGGTCGAAAATGGATTGGCATTGAAATAGAACCCGCGGTACGTAAACACTTAGTAACTACCAAGGATAAGTTATTTATTGATTGGGCTACCTGCAGTTTTATTGATGATGTAGAAGTAGTTCTGTGCTTGCATTGCCAACAGTTCGGTCACGTTAAGAAACACTGCGCTAGTAAGGAACCGACCTGTGCCAATTGTTCGGAGGCACACGAAACAAATGATTGCCCGCATAAGGACGACTTAAATTTTAAACCGACTTGCGTGGCGTGCAAACGCTATAAAAAACCGTGTGATCATCGCTGCGGATCTCAAGAGTGTACTACCTACAAACTGAAACTCGAACAACTAATCCTAAACACTAACTACTAATAATGGATATTTTAACCATAGGACAATTAAATCTCCATAACGATAGGGTGGCGACATCTGAGCTGGATAAATTGATTGTAGATTATAATCTTGACATAGTACCTACTTATACCAAAACGCGCGCTTACGTCACAGGGTGGTTCAGCTGGACTGCAGGGCGCGGGCCGGAATTTATGTAGCGCGTTCTTCGGGCTTTACTGTAACATCTAGAAGTAATCTCATGACGCCTCATTGCGCCATGGCGGAAGTATCATCGCCTACCTTAAAGGTTTACGTTACCCAGTTACTCCACATAAACATAATCTCCGTCACGTCCTGCGGTCGCTCGCGGGCTGCAAAGTTATAGTAGGTGCTGATGTAAATGCATCTTCATCCCTGTGGTATGGCAAAGTTCGATCCACTGATTCCAAACGACGTTGTGCTGTTGAAGATTTTATTGCTGAGATGAATTTATCAATTCATAACACCCCAGACGCACCACCTACTTTTTGTAGTCCAATGGGCGAATTTGTTCCTATGTTTACTCAAGGTTCATCACACTTAATTGGAAATTTTAGATATAAAAGTAGGGGCGCGAATTGGGAATTCTTCGGCTCACTTTTTTCTGGTCATGTCAAAAACTTAACTCGCGATGGACTGTCAGCTGTGGAAAGTGCTGAGATAATGTCGGATGCCTTCACTTACTGTGCTGAAATTGCTATTGGTCACGCATCCATGACCAATATTCGTAGATGTGATTGGTGGAGTGACTACCTTGTTGAACAATGTAAAAGTTCGTAGAGCTCGTAGACAGCTTAACAAGCTAAAAAAACGTAAGGTTACCGGGGACCTCCTTAATCTTGCTTCAAGTACTTTTAGAGTTGCCAAGTCACGCTACAGAGCATATGTTGAAAAATCTAAGGGTAATTTATTGCGGAAAATTGTTGATAAACTTGATAGGGAGGGTCCGTGGTCTCCTTTGTACCACGAGTTCAAAGCTAATAGATCTGTCGACCTTGCGTACGTTCAAAACATTAAAGTAAACCATAAACATACAACTGGTATTGAAGAAACAACTGATGCTCTGCTTGATTCCCTTACACCAGACGATTCATCAGTAAATGATAATGAATACCACCAACAGATCAGAGCGTGGGCCACGGTGCCACCTGAATCACCGGAGTCAGATCTTCTATCCACTGACGAATTCATAAACGTTGTCAAGAGACTACCTCTAAACAAATCATCCGGTGAAGATAAAATATCCAATAGAATGATTATAAAAGCGTGTAAGACAGCGGGAGACGCGATCTTATCAGTATATAACCGATGCATTACGGAAGGTATTTTTCCTCGAATATGTCGACAAGGCTTTATACGCATTATTCCGAAGAGTGGCGATAAGCCCCCGGATGACCCTAAGTCCTACCGGCCCATAACCCTACTTCCATCTTTGGGAAAACTCTAAGAACGACTAATCGTTCCGCGCTTACTACCGAATGGACCTAAATTTCATAATAATAAATTTGGTTTCACTATTGGTAAATCCACCGTCGACGCGGTGCTCTCTGTTCGTAAAATTATTAACTTATCGGAACATAAATATGTGGTTGGAATCTTTCTCGACATTTCTGGCGCTTTTGATAACGCATGGTAACCGATGCTACTACTTAAAATGAAAAAGCGTGGTTGTTACAAAAACATCTAACTATAATCAGATTCTTGCTTACTTTCTAAACGGCTCCGTGAAACTCAAACTTGGACATCATTCCATTACTAAGTCTCTAACCATGGGATGTCCTCAGGGCTCAGTTATCGGTACATATGTTTGGAAAATAGGTTACGATGATTTCCTCGCGCTTCCGCTCCCATGCGGCTGCTCATTAACCGGTTACGCGGACGATGGCTTGCTTCTCATTTAGGCAAGTACTCGGGCTGGCCTCGAGAATTTGGCTGACACATGCCTACGATTAATATCTCAGTGGGGCGATCGAAACCGTCTGACCTTTGCACCGCATAAAACCTATCAACTTATTTAAAAGGAAACCTTAAATCCTGGCCTAATATTAAATTTAATAACGTACCCGTTAAAAGAAAAGAATTCGTGTGCTATCTCGGTATGCTATTAGAAAATAACTTTTCATTTATTGATCATATAAAAACAGTAGGTGAGAAAGCAATAAAGAACTTCTACGCCTTGACGAGAATATTCAAATCTACTTGGGGTCTATCTTTTCAAACCTTAAAAACTACTTCTGGGGCTACCTACTTGGGTTGTATGTGCTACGGGGCACCTGTCTGGGCCGATAGGGCCACCATAGGTGCGGTACGACGTAAATTGCTTCAAAGCCAGCGTTTGGCTTTGATATTCTTATGCAAGGCGTATAGGACGGTTAGTACTGAAGCCTTACCAGTGCTGGTGGGAAATCTCCCAGTCGATCTAGAAGTGCAACGGCTTGCTGCAATGTACTACTACGCTAGAAAGATTACGGACCTAGAGTTCGTAGACTGATGTCTGGGAGGAACTTTTATCCGAGTGGCAATGTAGGTGGGAAAATTCCATCAAAGGCCGTCACCTCCACCAGTTTTTCCATCTGTTCGTGAGCGGCTGGACAGGACATGGCTGGAGGTGGATCACTGTGTTGCCCAATTTCTCACAGGTCATTGCAATTTTAAGAGTAAATTATTTTCCTTTAAGCTTAAGGCCTCGCCTTTATGTCAATGTTCTACAGCTGACCATGAATACGAACAATCCGCACATCACATCTTATGGGAGTGTAGTCTTTGGCAAACTGAACGCAATATTATGTTAGATAGTATTAAGGTTACATCTGGGGTAGTTTACTATACGGACCTTGTTGAAACCAGAACAAATTTCCGTGCGTTCAAGCGATTTTGCCATACCTATTACTGGAATTAAAAGTAGCTCACAATTTAGGACCCATTAGTTTAAGTGGTAAGATATAATCCGTGGTGCTTGGCAACTGGGCTTAACCCAGTTGTATTTGTCCCTTGGTGCCTATTGGCCTAGTTCTATTCTGTCTCCTGCTTGATACGGAGGGAAGTGGAAATTATATATATTATTTCCTACTCCTCCGCTGTACTTTTCTGATTAATTTCGTTGCAGAATCCAAGACAGTTGAATCGTTTCTCCGGGACTCGTCGAGTTTCATTGGCTCGGCGTTTTTTTGGTGGTCGCCACTGTTGATTCTGGCTTTCAGGAGTTGCAGTGGTTGGGAATGTGAGGCGGGCTTGTCGCATAAAAAAAATAGTGGGGGGACACCGAACCATTATATATCCTATCCTACATATATTGATCCCAGTTTCAGATTGCCAGTACTGATTTGCAGTTATATAATCAAAGGGAACTTACTAAGATACTAACTAATACCTATTTATACATATATTCGATTTAATAATAAGTACACATGTACAAGTTTAAAAAATATAAAGTAAACTAAAAGAAATAAGTAATAAAGTACAATAAATCGAAACGAAAGCTTTTTTGCTCACTGTAGTTACTTTGCATAAACTTTATTCTCGAGTAGTAGGTAGGTCGAGTTAGAGGTAATCTGTCCGGTTTTTTTTTTTTTTTTTTTTTCTTTTCTTTTTTCCTTCACAAACGCCTCCAAGTCGTCACGCCAGCGTTTCCTGGGTCTTCCTCAGCGACTAAATAAATAAGACAGTAAACACACATCATCACTTAAACGTGTAAAATAATAGTGCATCTTAGGGTTGAAAGTATCTGATTTCCCGAGACAGCGTTTGGGACCCGAACGTAGCTATGTCGCCAATAGTTTGAGGGACTAAATAAGTCTTTTACCCGAGGTAAACACTGTCCGTTCATTACGATTACAAGGAAAGTAAAAATAAAAACAAGAATCAGTTAAAGAAAAAATCCATGTCTGAATCTGATGAACTCATCGTGTTAATACTAATCTTTGCTATATATAAAAAGTATGAACAAAACTTAACAATTTGAAAATCAAATGAAGATTTTTTTCTGTGACCGGCAGCTATTCAGACATTATTTTACTTTTTTATCATTGAAAGAATGGTAAATATTTAGCCCAAACCTGTGTTATTTTAAAATAGTTGAAAGTAAAAGAGAGTAGTAGAGAGAAAGTAAAAGAGGAGATGAGTATTAAACTAAAGTTAATACTCATCTTTTTGTTATTTAAATACATCGCGCTGTAATTGACGGCTGTATAGAAAGTTCAATAGAACAACAAGTTCAACAAGTTTTTTTTTATAATTTGACAGCTGTCCGTTGTTCGTCGAGGAAATTGTGGCTAAATACTAACAGCCGCATGGGTCGATATTCAAGGTTAAGCAACGCTTGCCCAGGTTGGTCTTTCCTCCGTGCCACGGAAAGCACGTTAAGCCGTTGGTCCCGGCTGTCATTTGTAGGTAGATCTTTTGCAGTCATTACGGATAGTCTGAAGCCAGTAAATCTGACTCCAGTCTTGCCATGAAGTATCGTGATACCCAGTTAATGGGTTGTGGAGGTCTGGTAGGCAGCCGCTCCTCGTAAAATACTGGCATTCAGCTAAATCCGGCTTGACTAGAAGCCGACCCCAATATTGTTTTTTTTTTTTTTTTTACTATTGATAGGCACGCGTTTGACCACTATCTCACCTGATGGTAAGCGAGGATGTGGTCGAAGATGGAGCACGCTTGCCTAGAAATAACCTATTCACTCTTGATTTAAAGACTCCCAGGTTGTAGCTATCAGGAAACACAGACTCCGGCAGGGAATTCCACTCCTTAGCTGTACGCACTATGAATGTGTTCCCAAAACGTCTCGTGCGTGTGGGTGGGATGTCCACCATGCACCGGTGGCGCATCGCCGTTCGTCTTGTGGTCCGATGATGGAACGGGCTTGGCGGAATTAAATTATGAAATTCCGTCGCACATTCCCCAAAATGCAACCGGTAAAAAACCGACAGGCTAGCAACTCGACGTCGATGTTAGACGTAGACTAGAAAAAAGGCTAGGCAGATGATGATGACAGCTGTCCGTTGAAAACGATTCATCCTAGGGCTGAAAAGTAATACTTTCAACCCGCTAGTCCAACTTCAGTAGAAAGAATTAAAGTTCTTTTCTTTCTACTGAAGTTATTTTGTACCTTGTAGTGTTTTTTTTGGAAGTCGGTTGTATTTTTTTGTAAAAAGTTTTTTATTTGTCACTTTTTAGTGGTACCTAGGTACCTGCGTACCCATTAACAGCGTAACAGCGCAATGTTATGTTAAGAACTGGTGTAAACACTAAAAAAACATGCGATTTCAGCAATCCCGATCCCTTTGCTATCATTTATTGAAGAGTTCCGTTGCCTGCCTCCGAAGTTCTTCGTCAGATCTTCACCGAATTGAAATGGGACCAGTCCAGAAAATAACTCTTTCAAACAAAAAAAGAATCATCCAAATCGGCTGACAATTGGCGAAAGTATCGCTGAACAAACATTTTTCATGGGATCTTATCATCAGATCCTAATTTATACCTTTCATCATCAGCTCAGCAACATGAGATGATGATTACCAGGCACAAATATCTATGTCTATATAGGTATGTGCCTTTAAAATTTGAGGGTTGCCCTCGATTTTTGTGGGATTCCATCATCAGATTCTGACATGGTGAAAATGGGACCAATCGAGAAGTACTACTCTGTCAAGAAAGTACCGGGAAAAGATCAATAATACACAAAATGTCTGTTATTCATCCAAATTTATTTTATCACCTTCAAAGTATGCTCCTTTAGAAACGATACACTTGCGCCAACGAATAATCCATTCATCAAAACATTTTTTAAACGCTGCTTCTGGAATTGAGTTCAGTTCTCGCCGCGAATTCTCCTTTATGTCTTCTATCGATTGAAAACGGGTGCCACGAAGTGGTAATTTGAGTTTAGGAAAAAGAAAAAAGTCAGCAGGAGCCATATCTGGTGAATATGGTGGTTGCTGGATGGTATTTGTTGAGTGTTTGGTTAAAAATTCGTTCACAATGATAGCCTTGTGCGAAGGCGCATTGTCGTGGTGCAAAATCCAAGAATTTTCTTTCCACAAATCTGGCCTTTTTCGTCGAATTTGCTCTCTTAAACGCCGCATAACGCTCAAATAATATTCTTTATTTACCGTTAGATCTTCCGGTAAGAATTCAGAGTGCACAACACCGCGATAGTCAAAGAAAACAGTCAACATGACTTTGACTTTTGATCGACTTTGGCGTGGTTTTTTCGGTTTCGGTTCAGTTGGAAGGCGCCGGGCTTCCGGTTCGGTTGGGTCCGAACTCACTCGTTCTAGCATATCCTCAGCGACTTTCATGCGATTGAGTTTTTGGAGAAAATTCAGATCTTTTGGGACTAGCCGAGCAGCAACATGTTTCATACCCAAATGATTAGTTAAAATGGTACGGATCGACTCGTGAGATACAGAAAGTTCGGCGGCTATCTCTCTCAGAGTTGAATGGGGATTTTAAGTCACTATTTCCTTCACTTTTGCGATGTTAACTTCAGTTGCAGACGTTGACGGCCTACCAGAGCGAGGCAAGTCTTCCATCACATCTCGACCGCTTTTGAACGCTTTGAACCACTCATAAGCACGAGTTTTTGATAAAGTCGATTCACCGTAAGCCTTCTGTAACATTTTCAGTGACTCCGAACACGAAATTCCATTGGCGATGCAAAATTTAAGACAAACTCTTTGTTCGATATTTTTGTCCATTATGAAATTCGCAATACACACTATATATGATATTACTAAAACCAGCACTGTATTTAATATAAATAACAGATGCAACTCAAACTCCGCGCCAAAATGGAAAACAGTTGTGCCAATCTAACAACTACAAAAAAACAAAAATTTGAATTTGGAACCATAAACAAATCATCCATTCCCGATACTTTTTGACTGAATGTATATCCTTTCAGGATGAAACAAAAATTTTTCAAATCGCTTCATAAATGACGGAGTTATGAGGTAACAAACATAAATAAAAAAATACAACCGAATTGAGAATCTCCTCCTTTTTTTAAGTCGGTTAAAAAAATGTAACCGATAAAATAATGAGTGAATCTGAATTAAATCTTTACGGGACCAAACGGCAAGTACCTACGCCGCATCGATCCAAAAATAATCACACTCTCTCAGACTCTGATCAGAAACCTCGGAGTAATCGGTGTATCCACATACATAAAAAATACCAACCAAATTGAAAACTTTCTCCTTTTTTGAAAGTCGGTTAAAAATATTTTACTTCAGTTCATTGTGTTTTCTTCTTCTTCTCGAGGGTATTATTTTTGATTCTACATATTAGATCCTGCCGCTCTCGCAACGCTGTCGCCGCCGCCCCGCTGCCCGCAAAAACTCGAGGCAGGGGCCTAAGTGTTTATGTACCTACCTACGCAGGTATGTTCAGCGCGGCACTGCAGCCGTGCAATTTAGCACTTCATGTTCATTTCACCTCCAGTGAGAGGTAGGTGTACAGAATCAAACTACTGTTAACGTCTCACATATTTATGCACGTACGTATGTATTTACGTACATCCAGTATGTCCTTAGTAGTTATGGTCGTACCTATAAAACCTATCTTGATAAGATATACAAAATTCATGTTAAATTTTAATAACTATAGTAATACCCAAAATTAAAAATCAATTTTACGACGATATAAATGGCCTATTTAAACACTGTAAAGTCTTACCAGTTCATACACAAGTTATTTTTTTTTATTAAAAGAACAATTTTTCAATTTATCTTTAAGGCCTGTCTCGAGTTTTGCAGCCAGCGGGGCGGCGGCGACGGTGGCGCGGGTTGCGGCAGGATCTAATGTATAAATTCAAATGGACCGACCCTCAAAAAGAGCGGCGCGGCAGAGGCGCGAGCGCGGGCAACGAGCGATGCGTGACAGTCAAGCGGTGACCATAGACTAATATATATAACTGGTATATGGCGGTGACCGCCGGTGAGTTTGCATTGCAGTGTTGTACAATTTTTTTCTTCTTTTGCCCACAATAAATCGAGCGTTAACAATAAATTTGAATAAAAAAATGTTATCGCCGTTGTTTAGACATTTCGTTCGCGAATAAAAACAAATATCTCGAAAACGGGTCTACGTTGCCCGCACCGCTCCCGCGCCGCCGCCGCCACCGCCCCACTGCCCTCAAAACTCGAGGCACAGGCCTAAGAAACAAAATCGAACACCTGCACGTATGCGGCCAATTTTTGAGAATAGGCTTCGTACGCAGCGCAACAACATACGTATGGTGAGCGAACTACTGGTTATATTATACCTTAACCCTCAGAAATTAATAATTGTATAACAGATAAGAATATCTTTATGCTTAAAGAATATTATTTAGCGTTTTTATATAATAAATTGATAGACTCTTAGAACGGGTTTAAACCTTGGTGGTTTTTGGTTGCTATTGTGTTTTGTTTAATTGATAAATAAAGGAAAAAAAAATTAACGTCGAAAACAACATCACAAATATTTAAAATAAATTAGGTAGTGGAACGTGAGTTTTCAAGTATATTTATTTTTTAGGGGTTTTTAGGGTTTTTTAGGAAAGAGGAAAAAACGGAACCATTATAATAAGGATCACTTTGTTGTCCGTCCGTCTGTCTATCAAGACCGTTTATCTCGGGAACGCGTGGAGGTACCGAGTTGAAATTAAAACCATATACTCAACTCTATGGCCCCTTGCAGCTGTGAACTTCTAAGTTAACTTTAAAAAAAGATACGGTCGTTTATGCTACAAAAAAAGTATATTTCAACACTCTCAAGGGAATCAAAACGTACTTCATAGGGTACCTACTTCCCGTTGACCTAGAAATTTGGCAAGTTCTACCGTCTTATACTACAAGTATAGGGAGAAGTCTGAAAACTATACATTTTTTATTAAATCATATATATCGGCGCAACCACACCAAGTTTAATCATTTTATTGTCCTAAAATTAGTTTATAAATCATCAGTTGATTACTTTGAGTTTATTACGATGTAAAATTAATGTCAACATTGTAATTTCAATACTTAACCTAGAAATTGTGAACACGTGCTTGCCACACTGTAAATACGGCCGCACAGAGCGCGCTCAGTCAGTCGCACTCGGACCACCGTACAGTACGGACCTCTCTGTGACGTCATTACGCTGCTCGTTGAATAAACGAAGTTTATAAAGTGTAACTGAAGTTTTCCTTGAGAAACCGAAAGAAAACGACAATTGTGACGTCAGCAATGTTGACGTCACACTTTTTAAAAACACTATGGAGATTCTTTCTCCGTCATCAGAAGTGTGTTTGCAAGAAGCTCCTACCCAAGACGCTTCCTCATCAGCTCCTCCACCTGATCAACTGGAACAAACCAACATACAGCATCAAGAACCTGTGTTGGTTACCAATGCACCAATGGAAACCGTACTGGAATCAAGACCACAAGAGTACCCTCGCCATGGAATGCAGTTGGGAGGGATACCACCACAATTCCTGATGCAAATGATGGAGACGATGTAGAAAATGTCGGAGCGCTTATGTGCTCTACCTGCCGAAGCAAAAATAAGGATCAAGGACGTCTATTTACCATCATTCGATCCGGACACCCACATCGGTGTACGAGAATGGTGCCAACATATAGATCCAGCGGTTGAAGCATACAATCTTGATGATTTCGATGTCAGCATGAAAGTCTGCAACCTGTTAAAGGGGCGAGCAAAAATGTGAATTGATGATTGGATGGTGACTACTACAACGTGGGAAGAGTTGCGGAAAAATCTGATCACCACGTTTGAACCTGAAAATAGATACTCCCGGGACATCATCATGTTTAGAGAACATGTTTATGATGCAACAAAAGACATTGCGGAGTTCTTATCACGTGCCTGGATCTTGTGGCGAAGAGTCACCAAAGACAAACTTGGAGACGAACACGCTATGGAAGCTGTGAATGCCAGGGCAACCACTGTCCCTGAGATAATCTCAATTGCAACATCCATACGGAAGAAGCGGAGTCATCCGAGCTCTAGTTCCACAACATACAACAAACATCCACGTTTTTCGGACAATACACCATCAACAACAAGCTGCCGTATATGTAAGAAGACAAACCACTCCACTAACGACTGCAGATTCAAACCTTCGGAGCCTAGACCTGAAGTTAGCAATAAGGATTCGAAAACAGCAGCCGCAAACACGACGAACGAATAACGAAACGAAACAACTTCTTGTACCTATTGCAAGAGACCAGGCCACATTTAAGAAACTTGCTTCAAACGTGAACGTTCATTGACTTCAAACGTGAACTGCGTAGCAAGCCATAAAATGGCCCCTATCACCATCAAAATAGGTGAAAGGACTTTGCAAGCCATCTTTGACAGCGGGGCGAAGTCCTCAATTGTCAGAGAATCGGTTGCTACAACCTTACCTGGTCAAAGGAGACCGGTAGTCAATTATTTGAAAGGGGTTGGTCAGTTCCCCGCACTATCGTTAACCAAACATACGACTGTATGCGTCATAGATACCATCAGTGTTGAGCTTGAGTTTTACTTATTGCCGGACTATGAAATGTCAACGGACAGGTTCATGCCCACTAGGCATGAACCTGATCCATGACACTAATCTTAGTGTGATAATCACATCCAACGGAACGAAGCTAATTCGTGAAACAGTTATCAATCATGTAAGTACAAGTTCTTGTCTCTTCAACAACTTGGACTGTGATCTAACTAATGAAGATGAAGTTATGCAACTACGATGACTTCTGAACAAATACAAACACCTGTTTATCCGTGGATATCTCAAGACTCGGGTGAACACGGGCGAGCTAGAAATCAGACTGAAAACCCCGATAAATTCGTGGAAACAAGACCATATCGCCTCAGTCCAGTGGAACGAGAGAAGGTTCGCACCATAATCCAATAACTTTTGGAACATAACATCATTCGCAAAAGCAAATCTCCCTACTCAAGTCCCATCATCCTGGTCAAGAAAAAGAATGGTGACGAAAGGCTTTGTATGGACTTTCGAGAACTTAATTCAAATACTCTACGTGACCATTATCCACTCCCGTTGATCTCCGATCAGATTGATCAATTGGCAAATGGTAATTTCTATACAAATCTTGATATGGCGGCTGGTTTCTACCAGATTCCCATTGGTGAGACCTCCATAGAGAAGACCGCGTTCGTCACACCAGATGGCCTTTATGAATACCTCACCATGCTTTTTGGTTTTAGCAATGCTTGTTGGTTTACTAACGATGCATCAACAGAGCTTTGACATCATTGCTGGGAACAGCCGCACAAGTCTACGTAGATGTACAGATTTCACTGAGGGAATCTCACACCTGGAACGAATCCTCTTAGCACTGCAAGACTCGGGGTTTTCTATCAACGCAGACAAGTGCGCTTTCTTCAAACAGTCCATCAAATACCTCGGGAACGTAGTTTCCGATGGACAAGTGCGACCAAGTCCACGAAAAGTAGAGGCCCTCGTCAAAGCCCGAGTACCTAAAACTGTCAAGCAAGTCAGACAGTTCAACGATCTGGCTGGATACTTCAGGAAGTACATTCCCGACTTTTCTCGTGTAATGGTGCCTTTGTACGAACTAACGAAAGAAGGAGCAAAATGGGCATGGACAGACAAACACGAAAAAGCTCGTAACACAATCATCGAATGCCTAACGTCTGCTCCAGCACTAACATTATACCAAGAAGAGGCACCCATGCTATTATACACCGATGCAAGCAGCCTCGGATTTGGGGCAGTAGGTACTGGTTCAGGTGACAGATGGACGTCAACATGCGGTTGCTTTTATGAGAATGAGAACCACGGAAACTGAAAGTCGCTACCACTCCTACGAGTTGGAGACACTGGCAGTGGTACGCGCTATAAAACATTTTCGCCAGTATCTATATGGGCAAAAATTCACCGTGATAACTGACTTCTTCTTCCACCTGGCGTTAATCCCGGCTATTGCCAGGGTCCGCCTTCCTACTTAGCTTCCTCCACTTTGCCCGATCTTCAACATCCTTCTCAGTCAGGCCATTGGCTCTCATGTCGGACTTGACGACGTCCAGCCAGCGCTTGCGAGGGCGACCACGGGGCCTAGCCCCAAGAACAGCCATATTCATGCATCTCCGACCAACGTACTCCATAGGGCGGCGCATGATGTGTCCATACCATCGCAGACGACACTCTTGCAGTTTTTCCCCCACGTCACGGACACCAAGACTACCTCGGATGTATGAGTTGCGCATGCGATCGGATCGCGTTACGCCACTCATCCACCTCAGCATCTTCATCTCCGTGACGCGAAGCTCCTGGGTGTGTCTGCTTAGTGCTGGCCAACACTCGCCCCCGTACAGTAGGACAGGCCGAATGATGCATTTATATATCTGCCCCTTGAGCTTCGGAGGCATTTTGCGGTCGCATACAACGCCCGTCACCTCGCGCCACTTCGCCCAAGCCGCGCCAATACGTGCTTGGACATCGTCGTCCACGATGCCAGACTCGTGCAGCACGGATCCAAGGTACCTGAACGTATCGGACTTTCTGATCAGGTCCGAACCTATTCGGATGGTGTTTGTATCCGTGCTGCCACAGGACATGTACTCAGTCTTCGCCACATTTAGTCTCAGACCACCGTTTTCAAGCGTGTCCTTCCAAATGTTGACTTTGCGCTCAAGATGGGCTTTGTTCTGATTAACGAGGGCGATGTCATCGGCATACATCATTAGCCATGGAGGCTGATCTTGGATGTTTGCCGTAACTACATCGAGCACTACGTTAAACAAGAACGGGCTAAGAGCCGAGCCTTGGTGAAACGCCAACAGATATTGGGAAGCCATTCGATTCGCCAACAGCGGTCTGGACAGAGGACACGGAATCGCGGTACATGTCTCTGATAATGTCAATATAGGCCTCGGGAACGCCCTTGAAGCGCAGTGCCCACCAGATGGACTGCCGAGGTATACAGTCGAAGGCCTTCTGCAGGTCTAAAAAGGCCATATGCAAAGCTCTCCTTCTCTCTCTGTAAGCCTCAGCCAGATTCCGTAAGGCGAACACTGCGTCCATGGTGCTGTTACCCGCCCGGAAGCCATATTGACACTCAGAGACAGTACACTCGCTACGGAGCCGTGTGTCAATGATGCGCTCGAAGAGCTTCATGGTGTGGCACATGATCTTGATACCGCGGTAGCTACCACAATCCTGTACGCTACCTTTGCCTTTGTAAACAGGGATAATCAGGCTAAATCGCCACTGGTTCAGCATTTCCTTGGTGATCAGGATGCGGTTAAAAAGATCCGTCAGAAGGTCCACACCATGTGGGCCCATCGCCTTCCACACTTCAATTGGCACATTGTCAGGCCCGACCGCTTTCCGGTTCTTCATGTGGCGAAGAGCAATGCGGGTTTCGTCGGGGGAAATAGGGGAAATAAGCCCGAGGTTAGGAGGCGGTTCCGGAGGAAGGTTATGGGGATGCTGTTTGTTAGACAGCTCCGCGAAGTATGTACACCATCTCTCCTTAACAGAGGGGGCATCGTAGAGCAGCTTACCCTGGGCGTCCCTTACACAAAGACATTTGCTAATGTCCCGTGTAGCTTTCTCCCGGCCACGCGCCAGCTTAAAAATAAGCTTTTGCCCCTCCGCAGTTTCCAGCTTGTCGTATAAGAGCGCCAGACTTTTGCTGCGGGCTCTGGCTACAGCTTTTTTGCAAGCGCGCTTAGCCGCTCCATATGCCTCCCTGTCATCCGGAGAGTTGGACCCTTGCCACTGTTTAAATAAAACCTTCTTCTTCCGAGTCGCCTCCTGCACCCCGTCATCCCACCACCACGTCTCCTTTCCTATGGTGCGGCCACCACGAGAAGTGCCAAGGACGCGCTTACCCGCACCGGTGATTGCTGAATGGATCCTACTCCAGATCTCTTGAGCGGACTCATGCGGAGCACTGATCTTAAGATGCTCGACCTCCGCGATGAAGTCCGACTGCCTAGGACCATCAAGCAACCACCACTTAGTGCGGGGTTTGCGTTTCTCGTTCACTCTCTTCTTCGGTACAACCGCAAAGTCCAGGACAAGGAGGCGGTGTTGAGCCGTTAGGCTTTCGCCTGGGATGACTTTGCAGTTGGTAACCTTGCCAATGTGGCACCGTCGCACCAGCAGGTAATCTATTTGGGTTGAGTAGGCACCACTACGGTACGTAATAAGATGCTGGGGCTTCTTCTGAAAGAATGTGTTCGCGATGGCTAGGTCAGACACAGCGCAGGTGCTAAGTATATTGACTCCCTCTGCGTTTAGCTGGCCATAACCAAAACCACCGTGAACACGTCCATACTCTCCAGCAAACTGACCTACGTGACCGTTGAGATCCCCCCCAACCAAAACACCTTCGGAATTCGGGATAGCGCGTAATACGTCCTCGAACTCATCCCAGAAGGCCTCCTTTTCAGACTCACAGCAACCAGTCTGAGGAGCATAGGCGCTGATTAGGTTCGTTACCGACCCTTCGAACAGCACCCTAACTCGCATCAACCGGTCGCTGCATCGGTCTACTTCAAGGAGTCCATCCTGAAGGTCCTTAGACAGCACCACGGCCACTCCGCTCCTACCCGTTGGTGATCCGGTGTACACTAGCCGGTACCCCTGCCCGATGTCACGTGACTTATTTCCCTTCCAGCGCGTCTCCTGAAGGAAGGCGCACTGGACCCGACGCTTCGCAAGTACGTCTGCGAGTTCTTGGCAACGTCCGGTTAGGGAGCCAATGTTCCAGGTGGCAAAGCGGAACTTCTTCTTGGGTACTATCCTCTTTAGCCGTGCCCGTACTTGACACGGTAGCCCTAGCCCACTTATCGCAGGTTTAGGGCGATGTGCCTGCGCGTCGTTATGCGGCGACGCCCTAGACCGAGTACCCTTACCTAACTTGTTTCTCTCCATACATATATGACTGAAGTTGGTTTTACGTGGGGCGACCAGCCGTCTGACCCCCACAACCCTACAAGAGGGAAACCAGGTTCGCCAGAGCCTCGTCCGTTGGACAGCAGGGTGCACCGCTAGCAGGTGAGGTTGGCTTGGGTCTTTAAGATGGCAACGGACCCCATACACCCCGTGATAACTGACTGCAAAACATAAAAGAGATCTCCTGCCGAGGATTCATCGCTGGTGGGCGTTGTTACAAAAACTACGACTTCGAGGTAGAGTACCGCAAAGGTGAACGTCTCCAACATGCTGACTTTTTCAGTAGAAACCCAGCTGAGTTTGCGGTCAATGTTATGACAAGAGACCTGAACTGGCTCAAAATTGAACAGCGACGAGACGATGAACTGCGACCAATAATGGACAGCCTCTGTGACAATAATCCAGTAGAAGACTATGTATTGGAGGACAATGTCTTAAAGAAGAACGTCAAAGATCCTGTCTTCGGTCAGCAGCTCAGTACCGTCGTTCCCAAGTCCTTCCAATGGAGCATTATAAACTCTTTTCACACTACACTGAAACACCCCGGCTGGAAAAAGACTTTACAGAAGATCAGAGAAACTTATTGGTTCAACAAAATGAGTTCTACTGTTCGAAGATTTGTGGATAACTGCGTTATATGCCCAACATCCAAGGGAAGATCTGGGGCCATTCAAGCCCAATTACACCCTATACAAAAACCGACAGCTGCCTTCCAAGTTATTCATATGGACATTTATAACAGGGAAGCTGAGCACTCCAGATGATCAGCAGTACGTTTTACTGTACTACTTCAGTACCAATAAAAACCCACACAGTACATTGGCTGCTCTAAAACGTGCTGTGCATCTATTTGGCGCACCGGTCCAAATGATAGTCGATGGAGAAAGAGAGTTCCTTGGCGAATTCAAAGAGTACTGTGACAACATCGGAATAAATATTCATGCTATCGCTCCAGGAGTCAGCCGAGCGAAGGGCCAAGTTGAAAAGGTCATTGCAACCCTCAAAAACGCAAACGCAACCCATATTACACAACGATAACAGTGTACCCCCTGAGCTTCTCAACTTGGTGGATATTGACAACGAAACCGTTGATATTGAAGCGCTTACTCAACAGGTGCAACAAAAAAATGATTCGTTCAAGCGAACAAGACAGACAACGCTTCAACCTACATAAGGCCAAAATCCACCATTTCCAAACGAGGAGATTACGTATTGGTTAAGAATAATCCTCGCAACCAAACCTCGTTTGACCTTAAATTCAGCGAACCGTATGAAGTCTGTAGAATACTGGAAAATGACCAATGTTTGATAAAGAAAGTTATCGGTAGAGGACTACCTCCAAAGGTTGCCCAAGATCAGCTGCGCTGCGCTCCACAACCTGGTGATCAGTTGACCGTATCGACGGGAAACGAATCGCCTACTCACCGAGATCCTGCTGCAGAACCAAACGAGCCAATCCCGTCGTCCTCTCGAGAACAGCTGCAAGTACAGCCAAACCACGACCCATCAGAATAAATAGTAAGTATCTCCATTCAAAGATTCTAAATTAACTTTCGAGAACTCTACGAGAACCTCCGAGAACTCTACGAGAACCTCCGAGAACTCTACGAGAACCTCCGAGAACTCTACGAGAACCTAATAACCTTAACAGCATTAATATTCTCAAAGACAAAGCAACGCCAGTTGCTTACAGATGCGCTACTCAGAGGAAATTATTTCTATTCTTTCAGATCTACGAGAACCCGCAAAAATTTACGAGAAGCAACGAGGCTGGTGCAGAGCGCGCACCGCCTGTCAGTATGGCCGTATCGGCGCAACCACACCAAGTTTAATCATTTTATTGTCCTAAAATTAGTTTATAAATCATCAGTTGATTACTTTGAGTTTATTACGATGTAAAATTAATGTCAACATTGTAATTTCAATACTTAACCAAGAAATTGTGAACACGTGCTCGCCACACTGTAAATACGGCCGCACAGAGCGCGCTCAGTCAGTCGCACTCGGACCACCGTACAGTACGGACCTCTCTGTGACGTCATTACGCTGCTCGTTGAATAAACGAAGTTTATAAAGTGTAACTGAAGTTTTCCTTGAGAAACCGAAAATGAGTGATCATCATGAAAACAACAATTGTGACGTCAGCAATGTTGACGTCACACTTTTTAAAAACACTATGGAGATTCTTTCTCCGTCATATAAAAATTAGTCTTTATTAAATGTAATTTGTGGCTACAAATTTGTACGGAATCCTCGGTGGGCGAGTCTGACTCGCTCTTGGCCGGTTTTTTAAATACAACTCTGCCCCACACTAGGAATTTCTCCTGTATCGTGGATGCGTTCACAAACATACAAACTCACATACACAAACAGCCAGACCCGTATTTTTATTATTATATTATTATATTTGTTCCGTGCGGGAATCGGACCCACGACATGCGGCGGATTTAACTTGGCTAAATTAAATACTTAATAAATTCAACTGGATATAGTAATATTTAAAAACAAGTGAGCTATGTTACGATATAAAAAACCGGTCAAGAGTTCCGTACCATCATATAAAACGTGAAATGTTTTTCTCATCGGCGAGGCAGTGTTAAAATTCTCTTACCGAGTACATCGTCAGAGAATTTTAACACTGCAGTTTTAGCTCAATGGCATCTCTTGACCGATAGTGGAAGTAATTTTAGAAGTTGATGATTTCTGAAACTAGTGTGCTATTTAGAGATATCGTTTTAATTTTCCTGTAATCTATACTAATATATTATAAAGCTAAAGAGCTTGTTTGTTTGTTTGCTTGAACGCGCTAATCTCAGGAACTACTGGTCCGATTTGAAAAATTATTTCAGTGTTAGATAGCCCATTTATCGAGGAAGGCTATAATCGCTAAGACCAATAAGAGCGGAGCAGTAATGCATAATTGTGACGCAGACGAAGTTGCGTGGGTTAACTAGTCTTTATACCTTTAAACTTCTATGACATACAATAATTACAGATTTTTCTCTGTGTAAACTTCAGAGATAAGGGGGGGGATGGTCAAGACCTTACTGCTCACACGATAAGAGAAGAGAGTATTTTTATATCCGAGTTATAATAAAATTAATCACAAAATGTGAAAGAGAGGGTGCCACTATCATGTTCCTTCTCCGATTCGGAAAAATCGTAGACCCGGGGCTGCCTTCCAGGGCTGGGTTAAAAAAATTTCGAGCTCGCTTCGCTCGCTCTTGTATTCTTCAATGTCAAAAATTTAAATAGCATAGGTAAGTCGAGATTATTACTACTCTTATGGCTGTTATGTCTGTTATGTTATGGCTGTCCATGGCACATCCTATCCGATAACATTTTTGACTAAGTTCTGTTTTACATTTTTAGTTCTTGAACTTTCGTTTATGTCGACAAAGTAACATCTTTATCTGTAGTTGGTTAAAAATAACTAATCTAACCCAGATTCCCAGGTGGGATGCTGAAAATTTTCGAGCTCGCTTCGCACTCTCGGGTCAACTAAGGAACATCTATTTTTTGGAATCTGACTTATCAAAGACAAGCTTCTAAAAAGTCGAGCTCGCTTGGGTCGCTTAATTTCCAATTTTCGTCAGGCTAAATGTTTATCAGTAAAAGTCACCCGCGCGGTTTTGCCCGCTAGAACTCAACGGTATTGTTGGCCTGGGCGTCATTTTTGTAAAGGTAATTTGAACCCCACTCATCATCTGCCTAGCCTTCTCCCAACTTTATTTCCATTCAAACTGGATTTAGTCAGATTAACTGGCTTCTGACTATCCGTAACGACTGCTAAAGATCTACAACTGACAGCTGGGACCAACGGCTTAACGTGCTTTCCGAGGCACGGAGGAAACTCGGTATGTTAAGTTGGTCACCCATCCACAGACCAACCTTGGCAAGCGTTGCTTAATCTTGAAGATCGATCCGTGCGGCTGTTTTTATCTAGACACGAGCTCCTCATAATTTGAACCCTACTATTAACTTTTAACATGACCACCGGCTGCGACTGCGACGAGCTACGGGCCTAAAATTTTGTGTTTGGGCGTCGCATCTCAGGTTAGGGGCCAGGCCCCCCCTGGAAAAATGTCCTAGATACGCCAATGGCCCAACGTACTCGTAATACAAAGCTAACCAACAAAAACACTTTCATAACATACAACAATATAGATGTTCCCCGTTCCTAATGTAGACTTGGGATTTCTTGTGTCCAATATTAAGATTGCCTCGGGTTGTAGACTTTTCTGCCCACACGATAAGAAAAGCGATTATGTATAATATAAATCAATAATGTTTGTTGTTCGTTTATGAGTTATTACGAGTTAATGAGACATATCACTGTGTAGTTCTTATTTTACAAAGTGATTTTCAGGATCTAGCTGGCTGTTTTCTCTACCTGTAACTACCTAAATAAAAATAATTTCTGTTCTTGGTTAGCGCATTACTCGACGAGGGACTCCGAGGACACCTTTTCAATATTGTTACCCCTGTCACATATTAGGAAAACTGATTTTACCCCGACCTTTAAATGTTACAAACAAATACAAAATATCTTTACAAATCACAAATCAATTAATCAAATTGTGTGATCATCAATAAGATTTTGATTTTTTGCGGCTGTTTTCACAAACGATGTTAACAATCGATCGAATCAATGGATCGATGGTTAAAAAATTAAACGATCGAAGAAACGATGTCGGTGTGTTTTTAACCGACTTCTTCAAAAAGGAGGAGGTTCTATGTTCGACTGTATGTATCTTTTATGTATGTTCACCGATTTCTCCGCCAATTCTGGATCGATTTTAAAAATTTTTTTTTTATTCAATAGCCTGTACTCCTGATCCCATGAAAATCGAGGGAAACCCTCAAATTTTATAAGCACATGTTTTTCAGAAACTATCTAACGCAATTCAGATATTTGTGCTTGGTAATCATCATCTCATGTTGCTGAGCTGATGATGTAAGGTATAGGTCAGGATCTGATGATGGGATCCCATGAAAAGTGTTTGTTCTCCGACCTGTAAATATTAGAAACAATACAAGCAAATACAAAATATCTTTACAAATCACAAATCAATTAATCAAATTGTGTGATCACAAATTGCATATCAGTCTCATAAGATTTTGTTTTTGCGGCTATTTTCACAAACGATGTCAACAATTGATCGAAACGATGGATCGATGGTGAAAAATTAAACGATCGAAGTCGATCGAATCTGATGATGGGATCCCATGAAAATCGAGGAAAACTCTCAAATTTTATAAGCTCATATTTTTCAGAAACTATCTAACGCAATTTGTGCTTGGTAATCATCATCACATGTTGCTGAGCTGGTGATAGAAGGTATAAGTCAGAATCTGATGATGGGATCCCATGAAAAATGTTTGTTCAGCGATATTTTCACCAATTGTTAACCGATTTGGATGATTCTTTTTTTTTTGGAAGAGTATTTTCTCGGACTGGTCCCATTTAAATTTGGTGAAGATCTGATGAAGAACTTTGGAGGTAGGCAACGGAACTCTTCAATAAATGATAGCAAATGAATCGTGATTTCTGTAATCGCATGTCTGTTGATTGTTTACACCTGTTCATAACATAATATCACGCCGGCACGCTGTGCTTGTGGTTTCACAAAAAGTGAAAAATAAAAAAACTTTTTAACCAAAAAAGTTTCGGAACTCGGTGTTCAAAAACGAAATAACCAAAAACACCGACTTCCGAAATTAAACTTATTTTTTCTTTGTAGCGTTTTGTTTTTGGAAGTCGGTTTTATTTTTTTGTTAAAAAGTATTTCATTAGATTAGGTAGGTCTTAATTATTTAGGTTCTTTGTTACCTCCGCGATTTAACCCCCAGGTTCGGAACCACTAATCTAGACCAATGTGGTTAATTTTAGTCTTTTAATAAGGTAATGTGTTCTAAACCACCCGAGAAAAGTGCCAAGGGAAGGTACACACGAGGTGGGGAGAGTGTTGGATCATTTCTAAGTTACCTGGATATGTGGACGATGATATGCGCGTCAAGTCTGTGAACAGGCGTCGTCAGTTGAGACTGGTAATCTCTCAACTGCCACTGACTTATTCGAATCTTTTTAATTTGAAGATTTTTCTTTATTTTAAGTTCTATTACCTAACTGATCATAGTCGTTTATAAACGGTTTTACGGTCTACGGTAATTTGCACATAATTATACGTTACTTTTTGGGAAGTTGGACCCTTCTAGGTCCACTTTGTTTATGTTAAGTAAGTAGTACTGCGTTAATTACTTAAGGTGAATGCTCCAGGGTAGCCCGCGAAATTCAAATATTTTTATGTTGTTTGCAATTTGCCGGTCAGTGTGAAGCTGTATGTGGACCAAATGCGATCCGCGACCGTAACGCGTATTACGTAGTTCGAAAGAATGAACTAATGATATCAACTTGAAATGGGGTATTACAATTATGAAAGAGCGCTATTTGCACTTTCTCAAACAATTTTTCTTTTTTTAGGCCGCATGATTTTCGACTTTTAACGAAAAATGTAAAAAAAATGACCATTCCGCCGCCCTTATCTCTAAAGGTTGCTCATGGAAAAATCTGAAATAATTCTGTGACAGAAGTTTATGTAAAGATTACAGGAAACTAAATAGCACAGCGATGTCTCTAAATAGCACTCTTTTTCTGAAATCATCAACAAAAGTTACATTAGTTCCGGTAGTGGTCAAGAGATGGCGCTGATTTAAAATTGCAATATACACCGCAGTGTTACAATAATTCTATGACGATACAGGCCTCGCCAAAGAAAATTTAAGAACATTTCACGTTTATAAGATGGTACGGAACCCTCGGAGCGCGGATCGACTCGCTCTTGACTGGTTTTTTTCTACCTTTAATAACCAATGTAGGTACTTTATTTGTACAAAAAGGTAACGTATGTATGTTTATCCCAGAGATAAAAAGTAGCTGAAAAAAATGTATCATTGAAAAATTAAAAAAAATCGTTCAAGTGCGAGTCGGTTTCTCAAACGAAGCGTTCTGTACCATAAACTGAAAAAAAATACAAGAATGTATGCGGAGCCCTCTTTCATGTTCTATTTATTTATTATTTTTTAGGGTTGGGTACCCAGAAGGTCACCAACGGAACCCTATTACTAAGCTTCCGCTGTCCGTCCGTCCGTTCATCTGCCTGCCGGAGGGCTTTATATCAAGAACCGGAATGGGTAGGTGGATAATTCAAATTTTCACAGATCGTGTATTTCTATTGCCGCTATAACAACAAATAATAAAAATTAAGGTTTATGGTACGGAACCCTTCATGTGCGAGTCCGACTCGCACTTGGCCGGGTTTTTATTTTTATTTGTTGATATAGCGGCAACAGAAATACACACTGATAATTTCAATTTCAACTGTCTATCTATTACGGTTGAGATACGCACTCTGACAGACAGATGGGCAGACTGACTAACGGACGGCGGGGAGTCGTGGATGTAGGGGTAGGAGACAGTAGGGTGATATAAGTAGTGGAATTGCCTTAAATCATCATTATTCTTGACAGAGATGACGGGACATTCTACAGTTTATGGAATTTAGGGCACCGCAGTTTTTTTTGTTTACAGAAAATTGTGAGAAACGATTTAACTCGGGGACTTTTATTTTTGGCATAACCTCATGTAACATTGGATTTAATTATGGCATTACCTTTTTTTTAACGTACGTACTTACCGAGTTTCCTCCGTTCCTCGGAAAGCATTTTAAACTGTTGTTGGTCCCGTCTGTCATTTGTAGATATTTGGCAGTCGTTACGGATTGTCTGAAGCCAGTTAATCTAACTCCAGGCTTGCCAAGACGGCAGACAGCCGCTCCACGTAAAAAACTGGTATCCAGCAGAATTCCGTTATGACTGGATTCACTTTTACCCGAATATATATGGGAAAAAGCTAGGCAGATGATGATTATGTTTTTAGGGTTCCGAACAAAAAACGGAGCTCTTATAGGATCACTCGGGTGTTTGTCTATCTGTACGTCTGTCACAGCCAGTTTTCTCCGGATCTTCTGACCGGATTCTGTTACACATATGGACTTCTGTGACCCAAACACGGACGTGTTACGTTAATAATTTAATTTTGAGTACGGGGTTCACTTTTGGGGGTATAGGTTATTTCTAGGCAAGCGTGCTCCATCTTCGACCACATCCTCGCTTACCATCAGGTGAGATAGTGGTCCAACGCGTGCCTATCTATAGTAAAAAAAAAAACTAGAAAATTTAAAAAGCTTAGAACAATATCGTGTGTGTACCTACTACTAACCTAACCTACTAACTGTGAAAGTTGTAATTATATTTTTTTTCAGAATTATAAAATAAATGGTTTTGTAGTTATTCAAGAAATTAGACGAAAAATTACCATTCTCCCCTTATCTCTAAAACTACTAAATCTAAAATTTTGAAAAAAAATAGTGATAGGTACCTAATAGACCTTTGCTTATAGATTACAGGAAAACCAATAAGAAGTCTATAGTGTTAAATTAAAATATAAAAGAAAACAATTTGCACGCGAGTCCGACTCGCTCTTGACCGGTTCCGGTTTCGGTTTTTCCAGTTGTCGGCTCTGTCTCGTTCCTCCCGCTCTGGGAGGAGCGAGATAGATCGTCAAACTTTTATAACTAAAACTCACTCGTATGCCCTTTGCGTTCCAGGGCGCGGTTACTCTTTTGAACCATTCTGCAACATTTTGGCAGTACGTACACATTGAATTAAAAGAGAGGGGTAGCAATGAATTGTAGACGGAAAGTGGTCACAAAAAACCCACATTTACATGCGTTAGCGTGTTCATGAACAGGACCGTGCTTCGGATTCACCTCTAACGCCTCTTGGAAGATCGGTTGTTCAAAAGGATCTAGGCTGGAAGCCTTTGATGGTTGACGTCTAGGCGCTTTTAAATGCAACGAGAAGTTGACTACGAGTAAATTATGGTCAAAACGGAAAAGGTCCGGGAAAGGTATTCACATTTGAAACTGAACATCTCCTATGATAATGTAGTCGATTTAATTTCTGTGCCTATCGCCTGGAGATCTCCATGTGTACAAACGTCTTGGATGATGCTGAAAGTACGTGTTTTTCGCCCCGTTCATTCCTAATGCAAAGTCCAAATTTTCCTGCTGTGCTTCCGATATGATCATTAACAAGTGTACTACCGACTTTGGCAGACCAGTCTCCAAGGATCATTTTAATTTCCCGGCCCGAAATTGTATTCAAAGTTTCCTGCAGTTTCCCATAAAAGTCTTCAATTACCTCTCATCTTGAGCTTGTGCCGTCGGTGCGTATATTTGTACAATATTCAGCACACACGGTTTAGTGTTCAGCTTCATTGTCAAGATTCTATCAGATACCGGGAATTAACCTATACTTTGTTCATGTGTGGCGGCAATAATTATGATTCAGATTCCATTCGCACTCGAATCTTCACTGAAATTTCAAATAATAATCTAACTAATATTTTTGGTATTTCTTTTTATTTTGTCAAGCAATATATTTTTCAAGAAAATCAAATACATTTCTTGGGTAGTTTTGGGGTGGCCACATTGCCCCTACCCTTATGGCCGCTTTTGGCAGACACTAGGGCAAAGCGGTTTTTTGAAAAGTTTTCGTAATTTACAAATGGCATGTTTATTTTTCAATTCACACTGTTAAACTTTTAAAAAGACTATGGATATAAAATTCTCTTCAAAAGTCTATCGTTTAATAGCTTTTTAAAACTCGAAGTTAAGATGGCCGCTTTGAGCTGACCTCTCCTAAATTTTCATAACAATGATTAATTATGTTATCTACATTGTTGGGTCTACTCTTAAATCTGATTCTTCAATTTCTCGTTTTCAAGGGTTAATTTATTTATTAAAATAAATAAAATAATCATTTAATTGTATAATTATTGTATAATTGCACAGCACATAACACAACTCGAGTACATGACAAACATTAAAAAACTGTTCAATCTTATTGAAAAGCCCAGTTCTTTTCATAGTAAAAATAAAATTCAATTAGTACAAGATAAATAATTACACAAATATAACCCATAATACATACAAGACTATAATCAAAATTAGATTTTTGCAAACTCCGTAAGATTGTATTTTTGAGAGTTTTTAAACACTCGATAAATTGTGAACAACAGTACATAAACAAGAATTGATAGAGAAATTCCTTAGTGGCCTCCGCATAGTCTAGCTAGTTAATAATAGTGTATCATTGGCATCTAAGTCGGAGCGTTCAGACGTGTGGTTCACGACTTATTTTAATTGTTCCCTCTCGCTCTAACTTTGGTTCTGCTCTTACGTAGGTTGTGCACTATTAGGTATCCAAAGTTGCTCTACTTTATTATTTTTTGTACATAATTTTTCGAGTTGTTGGATGTGAGAACGCAACCACATTATTTTTTATGTTGGAAATTCTGCCCTTTTTGTTTGATCTATCTGTCATGTAATCCTGTGTCACAAGAGCTTGGCGTTCTTCAATAGGAAAGCTGCAGTCACTCACAGGACAACTAGCCTCCCCCTACTCCTATGCTGTACCCAACAGCACGACACAGGTCACAGAAACAACATGTAACATCTAGACCCAAGTTACTATTCTATATAAATAAATATTGTATAATTTAGTAGAGCAACTTTCCGACCGTGTTAATATATTTAAGTACGCTAGGTAGGATGATTGATGAAAATCTAAGAAGTCCGATTTCACAGCTGAGTAGAGAGGAATAGAAGATTGCTTTACCACTAAGTGCGAAGAGATTTATTTTTATGACTCTTTCATCATCATCATCTGCCTAGCCTTTTCCCAACTACATTGGGGTCGGCTTCCAGTCAAACCGGATTCAGCTGAATACCAGGGTTTTATGTGGAGCGGCTGCCTACCAGACCTTCACAACCCATTAACTGGGTAACACGGTATATCTTGGCAAGACTGGAGTCAGATTTACGGGCTTCTGATAATCCGTAACGACTGCCAAAGATCTACAAATGGCAGCCGGGACCAACGGCTTAACGTACTTTCCGAGGCACGGAGGAAACTCGGTATGTTAAGATGGTCACCCATCCACAGACCAACCTTGCAAGCATTGCTTAACCTTCAAGATCGACCCGAGCGGCTGTTCATACTTACTAGTAAAGCAATGTTGTATCCTGCTTCAAATCGGACTTCCTAGTTTTTGGTGGGTTTAGTTACAGTATTCATTTATTATTTCGTTTATTCATTTTCTTACATACAAATAACATTTCTAAATATTTCTTTATAAAACACATTAAAAAAAAACATATAAAATTTTTACCAATAGTAGAGCACGCCGGTGTCAGGAGCAGGGTCCAAGCTGCCAGTGGTTTGGTTAGGGCTCCAGAGAAAGGTACCTCCTCACAATACGAGCCGTATCAAGGAGTACTGCCTTCTGCAGGCCCTTTACCTAACCGCGTAACGCCAGCAATTATTAGGTATAATTAGTTTACAATTACAATACAATGTATCCGTGTGTTTCAGAAGAAAGCATTTACAATCTTACGCGACAAGCTTACGGTGTTTTCAATAACCCGGTGAAAAAACAGTGTGTTTTTTGCCTTAGTTGCGGACATGCCAGTTTTATTTTTTACCTTTATAGATTAAACCTTAATGAAGCATTTAAATAACACTTGTTTTATTTTAATATTTCTCTTCAATTAGGAGAAATAAATATTTTAGTGAAAGGTCACTGACCTTCTTGAAAAAGTTAATAGTCAGTCTCTTGTAAAATACAATTTAATTGTTGGTTTGAAATATATATGTTACGGGCAATCTGCATAATTTTGTGTTTTCTGTGTTTTCTAGGCAATGTATGAAATATAATAAATATTATTGTCGATCTTTTACTTTACCTAGGTTATGTATATAATGCCTAGGGATTGTAGAATACCTGCTGGTCCACCGGTAATATGCAAAATAAATATTTTTTGCCTGTATTAATCAATGAACGAGTATATGTCGCAACCGACTAGCTTCATCAGCCGTTTATTAAGCGGCCTATGTGACATGCCCCGCATTTAATTGAACAGCAAGGCAAATTAATTGATTCGATATCGTTTAATAACTTATTTAGTTAAGTCATTGGGGAACTTAGGACACAGGGAACTTGAGGGCACTCCGGCCTATGATAGGTTAGAATCGAATGAGATGGCGGGAGCTACCTAATGTGAGCGAGTGAACTAAGCTTCCGTAATCATTCGTATAAATTCTGGGGTTATGGAATTTGTTCGAAAGAGTAACCGCGGCCCTGGAACACAAAGGGCATTAAGAGGAACACGGATAAAGGGTTTTAGTCAGTAAGTCTGGTTTCCGTGATAAGTAGATCTTCCAAATGATGAACATGATGGTGATGATGATGTTGGTTGATGATGATGAGGAATGATGATGATGGTGTTGATGACAATGATGATGATGGTGTTGATGACGATGATGATGATGATGTTCATGATTAATGATGAGGATGAGGATAATGATGATGATGTTGATGAATGATGATGCTGATGAATGATGATGATGAATGATGATGATGATGTTGATGAATGATGATGCTGATGAATGATGATGATGAATGATGATGATGATGATGATGATGATGATGGTGGTGATGATGTTGATGATAATGGTTGATGATAATGGTGATCATGATCTTGATGATGATGATGAAGGTTAGGTTAGGACGTAGGACCACGTTGAGTGTCATAGGGGGGGATATCTTCTCCCCCTCCATAAATCAGGTTTATGATGTCTGGTTTCCGTGAAAATTAGATCTTTCAAAAGATGGTGAACATAATGATGATGATGGTGATGATGATGATGGTGTGGATGACGATGATGATGATGATGTTGATGATTAATGATGATGATGATAATGATGATGATGGAAATGACGGGACTTGGGGCATCCCGACTCGGATATCAGATCTTAAGTATTGCCCGTTTCGGTTAATTGTCGAATCTTAAAACCGAATGCACGCGTGAACTCATTCATTTAAATTGTATTGTGACTAAACCATATCCTGTCAAAAACAGGTCTGGCTAAGAAATTTAATACCGTCGTGTGAACGTAGCGTTACTGCCGCCCCACACGTCTTCTCTTTCCCAGCTATCGTCTTTTACACACATTGCCGGTTTCCTATTCGGTATTCTATAGAATATCTAGGCAAAGTATAAATGAATAATATTTTATACATTACCTGAATGTTTTGGGCATTCTATACAATGCCTAGGTATTCTACCGGATTATACAGATTGCCGGTAACATTATAGTGTACAAATTTCAAGTCTCTAACATCACAGGAACGAGAATAAAAAAATGTTAATAAAATTAGCAATAGATGCCTATGTGGTATTCCAGACTATAATCTACCTCTGTGCGAAATTTTATTCAGATCCGTTCAGCCGTATTGTCGTAATTGAGTAAGAAACATCCAGCCAACCAAACATTCGCATTTATTAGTAAACAAAAATTAGAAGTAAGATAATAGGCTGGCATCGATCTAAGCGCACGCGAACGACGTCGCGGACACAGCTAGTTCTAAATGTATCGAGCGAGATCTCGGAGATATTGCGACTCTAAGTTTTTTTTTCAATGTCTATGGAAATAGGGTTGTCACTAAATACATAGTTGTAGTTAATAGTTCAATTGATTAAATTAATTCTGCTAGCCAATGCTCGCCATCGGATTGAATAAGCATTCCGTCAGTAGTCAGCGTATGTATGTTGCACACATGTTTTATTGCTAACCCGAGACCACAATTATAAAATTCAATATTTCCGTAATTCTGGGTTTGTTAGAACTGTTTTTTTTTGCCGATAGTTATTATAGCGTACATTTAGGTATTAAAAAAACGCGACCATGAAGAGATTCGCCGGAAAAAAAAAGGAAAAATCATAGAAAAAACGATATGCTGACTTATGTGAGCAAAATTTTTAAATTTTTCAAGAATAAAATTGTTCCTTTATTGAATTCCTATCACACCTTAAAACTTTTACTGTAAAAATCAAATCCAAAACCGAGATATTGTGTTTCTATGGTTTTTAAGCATTTTTCTCGATTTCATCTTATTTGTCTTAAACGAAAGTAGTAAGAGTCGGCGGAGTTTTAATAAGAATAGAATAGAAAAACATTTATTATAAGAGTTTAGTTTGATTTTTAGCTTTCCAAAAAACACATGTAACGAACATGTAGCTACGCAACTAAGGCAAAATAACACACTGTGATAGGTAGGTGGTAGTAGCAGGAACTTACTTGACTATTTGTTTACAAATATTTTCGCATTTCGCAAGCTTACCATATTACTTCAATATCTAAGTACTTATATCTAGGTACACACATATTCGATAGTAGAAGATCCAAAATTGTTCATAACCTATTTTTGGGCTTACCTACCCTCCTAAGACATAACCATAAAACATGACCTGTAACCTAACCTTGTTGTAACCATTGTTGCTGTAACCATAAAACATGACCTGTAACCTAACCTAAACTTGTTGTAACCTAACCTAACCTAACCTAACACAAATTATTTTTATCAATCCGTGTATGTTTCTGCAATCATACACGGCATTCAATGCTTCCAAAGTCCATTTAAAAGAAAACTACGTTTTTTCGCAACAAAATTTTATACCTTTGTGGATTCCGCTAAATTAACGTAAATGCTCAACTTTATACATACCTACAGGTACCTAACACTACCGAAACCAATACACTTTATTATGAGAAAAAAAGACGTGTGGCACTCGGAGACTGCCGCGGTAAAGCTATTGCATAGCATTTTTTATCAACTTATGCAATTATAATTATATATTTATTTTATTTATGCAGTATTTTTTTTCGTTGTTTTTTTTTTTCTTTGATATTAATTCAAGTTACACTTTGAGCTAAAAAAAGTAAAAAGTAAAACTAGTGCCGGTCGGAGTGGGGGGTGTTAGGTTTTTTTCGTTACGGAATTTCTGGATTCGGTCTCCACGCTCAAGGCCCGCGATAGAAGCTATGCAATAGCTTAAAAGTATCAGACATTTTCTTAACGCAGGCCTCACAAATCACTTAAGACATAATAAGCATGCGTAGTGACATAAGTCCGCGCATCACGATCAAAGATCATTGCACGGCCTCAAGTCTGCTATTACAATAGTGTCAAAATGGTCTATCATTGATTTCATAATTTATTGTTGATTTTGACCAGTTTGGTAATCTACTAATATAAAAGCGTCATTGTGACTTTCCAACGGTCAACCACTGACACTCCATTAAAAGAAATGGCATAGAATGGTAATTTCGAACGTAAACACAAATTAATAAATAATATGTAAAAATACTCGTACATATATAAAAGAAATCTGGCATAACTTAATGTTCAAATTTAGTAGTAGTTTTTCGAAAATCATGATAGTAACGGGTTTTATAATAATGGCAATACGAAAATGTCTTTCTACCACGATTCTATTACTCGAGACCATTGGCCGACCAGTGATCGACCATTATGAATTAGCAGATTACGAACTTTTTGCAAAATGACAATGAGATCGTGTTGGAATGACGAATTTATAAAAAATAGCAGACTTGAGGCCCTGGCAAATGGTAAACTAGCTTTCGACCGCGATCGTTATAAATTATAAGAATACTAGAGATCTTGTAAAAACCGAAGTCAAATCAAAAGCTAATTTCTTATATTCTATGGCTGCCACCGACAGACGATGCCGTAGAGGTGGGGCCGATATGTGGGGCCAATGTAGATGCAGGTACAACAGATACGAAGAAAGGAGAAAGAAGAAGACTACTGAAATATTTTTCCCATAAACATCCTTTTTGAACATGTAGCTGCAGACGTCCTGTAACAATATTTGTTATGTCACTAATGGCCCGTGTCTTCATTCAGTATTTAGAGCTAGGAACGTGGTAAACCCTACAGCTCGATGCTGTAAACATGTCGAACTACCGGTCCATTCTGTAAACACGTTGAAGTGACGGCTTGGGCGAAGTGAGAAGCAAAGTGAGCTATCAAGATGGAATGACAGCTCGCTTGTCGTTCACTCCACCCCGTGGGGAATCTTACTGCTAAACTTTTCCGGTAGAGGCGCCACTGTACTATAACGTACGGTAAAATTCCTATATTGAAGAGGCTGCCAATAAGAGTGTTTTGATTTAATATAAGTATTTTTTTTTATTTGTACACGGTGAGATGTGGGCAGAATAGACCTACAGCCGGTCTATTCTGCCCACATCTCACATACTTAGTAATTATACAAGTGACGTAGAATTTAGCTTGACAAACACTTAACAGCACTGAAATTGGGGATGAATTGTTAATTTTGGTTGTTCAGGGCGAGTATTTAAGCCTTAGTTAACCCAACCAATGGTTTTAATTGTGATAAATATTTCATTTTTTTATCAAAATATCGTGAGTCAAGAAAGCCAAGATCGGGCCCTACAGTAAGAAGTGCTGTGAACATTTGGTACCTATAGCAGAAAGACACTAAAGAGCTAAAATTCGCTGTTACAGCTGATGTAATGAATCAATCGCATTGCAAAATATAGCGAGCCGCATCGTGTTATTCAGAAACTAGGTTGTGGAGATGAGAGAATAAATAGCTACAGTGAATCTTAGCTGCATATAGTTAGAATGGAAGCAGGCCTCATCAGGTCGCGGACACGAACTCAGCGGCGCGGCGGGCGGCGCGGGCAGTTAACATAGAACGCACCGCTGCAGCGCTGGTCGCATCAATTGCAGAGATGTATAATGTAACTGCCCGCGCTGCCCGCCGCGCCGCTGAGTTAGTGTCTGCGGCCTCAAAGTTGGAAAGTGGTGAGATGTCAGCAGCCCGTGTAACTTTTTATACCCGTGTTTTATACTCACCTCGATATTATAGGATCAAAGTGCCAAGCTCGTCGAGACCTAGAGAAACGATTCAACGGTAGTGTTTGTCTGTAAAAAGCTCACAAACGAAAGGTGGAGTACATCAACTGAGCTGTCAGTCCTTCAATATAGTGTCAAAGGTAGAATGACAGTTCATCTCACTCCACAAAAGTTTACGCGGTGAGATGTTGACAGAATGGACCGGCTGTTTTGGATACCGTTGTGAAATTAATCAGAAAAAAAACGGCTGTCTGTTAAGTCGGTTTACCGTTTACGGACGATATTTTTACGTGATAACGTCATAAGTAAACAATCGATTTCAACAAGCCGAACACTTAGGCCGATCGTGCCTCTCATAGAGTACCTACGCTATCGCTTGCACGCTCGACTCAGGCGGCACGTAACACTTTTTCGTGAGTGCAGCCGGCATTCACCGATTTATAAAAACAGCGGAGAAAAACACAATTTCCACTTCATCGATTCAATTTGACAAGGCAACGCGATTATGTAAATCACACCGAGTGTAGGTGAATGAACATGAGGTGAGTTTTCAATCTTTCTAACGAGACGTAATGACAGTTTACTTCAACCTAAGATTACAGGGTGAGATGTTGACAGAATAGACCCGTGGAACTCGTCGAGCTTGGCGCTTTGATAGCAGCTGCTACTGCTGGTTCTGGCTTTCAGAATTTAAAGAGGATGGAAGTAGATACTATGCTTTGGAATAATATTTAAGTAGCTGATGGCCACAGGCTTCGTATGACCGGGGAAGTCAATCTGTGACACGTACATGACAAAAACAGAGAGGTGCAATTTGATTTTCTTATTGCATTGCGCCTCGCCTCGCTTGTTTTAATTAAACATTGTTTGCCAAATCTGGTTAGTTTGAGACTGCTACAAAGTTATTAGATAATTTTGACAACACATTGATCAAATGAGAAAATTAATAATAAAAGAATAACCCTGAAATTCTGAGAAATAATAATAATAATAATAAATAAAAATAATAATAATAAATGTTTGTTTATAAATCACGTTTCAGAAAAAAAGGTTTATGGTACGGAATCTATGGAACCTTTCTTACGTCTGACTCGCGCTTGGCCGGTATATTAAAGAGTTCCACGAGTCTAACTCGGCTTCAATTGAGACACAGACCATGTTGAATACAAAGTTATAGTTAGTTACACTATTTTGTCACAAAACGCGGTTATGTGGTAGGTAATTTAGCGAAGAAATAAAACAGGCTAAAAACTTAGAGATAACCTATTTGAGTCAGCGAGCGCAGCGACATCTGCTATTAGCGTTGCGTTTTGTTGTTATTCCCCTTTGCGTCAGTTTGCAAAGCGTGGTTCAGTGGTGCTGAGCCAAAGTCCAAAAAAGTAAATAAGTAAATCTGCATAATATTTACCTTGTACGCCCAAATTACTGGTAGGTATTTTATTCATCGTTCAACACACGCGTGGTGTAGCGACGAAGTCTGAAGAGGACTGAAACAATAAATACTTAATAATTAAGTAAGAAAATTGTTAGTATCCGTAGGACCAACATTTTTTTCAACTTTTTGTAGTAGTCGCGGAAAATATGAATGAGGTGTCGTTTGATTCGGAATGGCATCTAGATAAAAGATATTCAAAATAAAAACAATTTAAAAAAAAATCGACTTCAAAACAGTTTTCATTAATTAGTAACTAAAAATGGAGAACTTTTTAGCTAAAAAATATCTTTAGTAAATACCTATGCTATGACCACTACGTCTTTGAGGACGTTGAAGAATTGTGAATTTTCAGAATTATAACCATTAAAATCAGTAAAATAACTTCATAAGTCGGTATAAACCTAATCTTTCGGGTTACCTGGCCCTATGTAGTTTTATTGCTGACTTGAATGGTTATAATTCTGAAAATACCTAATTCTTACGCCCGCAAATCATACTTTAATCAACATAAAACCTAATACTGACTTGCAAATTGCAAAAGACGTAAGAATATTTGAATTTCGCGGGCTTCCTGGAGCAACCACCTTAATATTCGTAGTATGCTGTACGATAAGAGTACTGTTAAACACCCCACAAAGCCCGTCTACCGCAGTTAGGCTGGCACCGATCTCAAAAATATAGTTGGCTTTGCATAGGTATTGCTTAAGAAACTTTTTTAAGCTTTAAATATTATTTCTCTCTTTTTAACTGACGAAAAAACGAAGGAGGTTTCTTTTTATTTAAGGCCACGCATAACTTTTTACAGAGTCGTCAGCTTTTGATAATTCTTTTTTTATTGGAAAGCATATTCTCCGAAGTTGTTCCCATATAAATTCGAAATAAGAGTAGTAAACCAGGGGATGATTAATTGTTCACTCACTGATTGTATTGTATGACCATGCATAGATAACTTGTCACAGATTAGTCCGAATTCTATCATTATTCTTTTTTTATTGGATAGGACTTCAAAGTAGGTTCCATATAAATTTGGAAAAAAAAAGGGTTCGAAAATAGGGATGATTTATTGGTCACTCACAGATAATGCTTTGTGAGCCTACATATCATAAGGCCTCTTTATTTAACTATTTATATTAATAGTTATAAATAATAACAGTAATAGCTAAAGTAAGGAAGGTAGCTACACATTTTAAAAGTAATCAAAAATTAACCATGTAGTACTTAATAATTAGTAGATTATAGTCACAAATAAATATAAAATGAGAACTGAAAAAAAAATCAACCTCCGAAAAAACTGAAAAGCAAAAATAATAAACCTTTTACAATCAAAAACTACCGAAAAAATTTTTTGTCATTCAGATTCACCTTAGTACGATTTATTAAAAAAAAGTGTTTTATTTTGGTTATGTCAGGTTTTGTTTACTTCGTGTTTAGGTTTACTGAAAAACAAGAATATAAAGCTACTTGAATGGTTTAATTAAATAACAGGTTACAAAAATACTTTGTTCCTGTATTGCTAGTACTAATCAATTAAATATCGTTTTCAGATCAAAATGAGTTTAAAAGTTACAAAATATAATTATGAAAGATAGCAAAGCGTAATAACGGAAGATAAAGATATTTAAAAGAAGTTTAAACGACATCAAACAGCACCATGCACCAAGCACCATGGCAGAAATCAAACGAGCCAGCTTTCTCCAAAATGAAAAACAACAAAGCAAGTAGTCCGGACCAGATACCCGCTGAGGCGTAGAAAGTACGAGAAGCCGACGCCTAGATGTGACTCACAGAATTGTTTAACAACATCATGAAAAAGGAGACCATGCCAGACGCTTGGAGAAGCAGTGTGCTAGTTCCTTTCTACAAAAAAAAAGGAGACGTGCGTAACTGGAAAATTTTGAGGCATAAAACTGACATCGCATACCCTAAAAATCTGGGAGAGAGAGAGTCATAGCGCCCGCGTAGCAGACCTAGTATCAATAACAGATAACCAGCTTGGATTTACAGCAGGAAAGGGAACCACCGATGCTATTCACGCTATAAGATTTGCGATGGAAAAAAAAGCTCGAAGTAACAAACATAACATATGGATGGTCTTCATAGATGCTTTTGACCGGGGTCCAAGAACAATAATATGGCAGGCTCTGCGTGCACATAACGTTCATGAGTGGTACACGCGCCTTATCATGGACATTTACAAAAATGTCCAAACTAGCGTCAAAAGTCCAGCAGGCGTCACAGAAAGTTTCCATCAGGGCAGTGCTTTAAGCCCTCTATTGATTAATATTGTGCTGACTATCTAACTGCAAAGATACAGAAACTTACACCGTGGAATCTCTTGTATGCCAATGACGTGGCCATTATATCCGATGACATACTGGAATTATAAGAACACCTTGAGGAGTGGAGAAAAGCACTTGAAACAAATGGTCTACTCATCAGCAGAACAAAAACCGAGGGCATGATATATAATTTCCACCCCGACACCACACTTACCATTGACATCAAGCTCAATAACCTCATATTTCCAAGAGTAAAAAGTTTCAAGAATCGGAGATCAGTAATTTCAGAGGACGGATCAATTGAAGCATACGTTACTCATAGAATATCATCTGGTTGGAACAAGTGGCGTACGCTTTCAGGGGTTTTATGTGATCCAAAAATGCCCGTAAAAACCAAAGGCAAAGTGTATAAGGGACTACTCACATTTATTCAGCTCCATTCGCGTTTCGCTGAACGATTCTGATCACACTTATACAGCTCTGCTTCTATCAGCCGCGTACAGCGTCATAAGAATGAGAAAGGCACTGTAAGAAATCCGTGACTACCGCAGGACCACCGACGCCAATCGCTTCTATATTTGGTAAATAATAAGTACTTTATTGGCAAAAAAAAGGTACCTTCGTAGTTTTCGAGAAAATCGAATTTGAATTTGGCGGTAGTCAGGCTTTACTCATGTATCATTGTGCTCTTAAAATGGACATTTCTTGGTGCGATATTTTTATCGTTTGGCTTATAGAAGAAATAGATAAAATGAAACGTAAAAAATTAAAACGTAAACGACTGTGGGTCGACCTAGTACAGGTACAGTCCAAGAGCTAGATCTAAGAATTGAGAATTTATCTCTCTCTGACATTTCTACGGACTTTAGACCGATAAAACTAGAAGTACAATCCACATATCAATGGAAATCTTTCTTGGCAATTTGTTTTACTCTTCAATCTAGCTCTTAGACTATACTATACCTATCTTAAAAATTGAATTCGTTAAATCTTCTAAGCTAAGACGCGACTAAATCTGTGACTTGGCGAAAACTTGCGACTAATTAGCGACTAAATTTGAGAGAGAAAACAGGTCTTCGCTAAGTGCTCTAGCTTTTGAGATTCAAATGGACCAGGCTGGGGTAGGCGCACCCCAGATCGGCCACCTATAAAACCTTATAACTTTTGAACCAGTGACCGATTAATTCTGATATTTGTCGATTAATTAGCGACATTTTTTTATATTGTTAAAATTAAAACCCCTGGTGGCCTTGCCAGTGTCAGTCAACAAGGAGTCGAGAACCATCCGTGTACCGCGCTGTTCAGCCGCGTAACGCCGCGTACGACGCTGAATGCGGCGGAACAGCGCTGCACTCCATACATAGCACTCGCATTGATAGAAAACACATTTGTCTTCATTTTGTACTTGTTTACCGCGAAAGCTGAAAGGACGCGGAAAGTTGAATGGATGCGGACGCATCTCCATACAAAATCGTTGTTTTCTATGGGCATAAGCTGAATAGAGCTGAAAAAGTGTGAGTATTCCCTAAGGTGGCCGTTAGACCAGCACTCTTGTACGGTAGCGAAGTCTGGGCGTCAAAAAAATGCTGCGATGGGCGGGTGAAGTGACACTAAAATACCATGTCCGTAACGAATTTATAAGAGTTAGCTTTAGAGTTGCCACAGTTTTAAATAAAATATCAGAAGCCAGGCTCAGATGGTACGGTCATGTAATGCGAAGACCAGGGGACTACGTCGTGCAAAAATGTCTTTCCATGGCTGAAGGAAAGAGAGGGAGAAGAAGACCCCAAACCACATGGCTGACGAATGTCTATAGAGATATGAAAGGGTTAGGCCCAACAGACCAAGACGCCTACCAGAGGAATATCCTACCACGCATAGGTTTTGGGTTTGTTTTGTTTCGTATTTTCTTTCTTTCTTTCTTTAAAAAAAGTTGCTTTATGGACTGATATCAGAAGGCTCATTAATTAAGAGAGGGTACAACACGAGAGCGAGCGAAGCGTGCCCGAAAATTTATGGACCCCGGAAAGGTTATATTTTCTTTCGATCATTCATATCATACTTAAATGGGAGTAACTTTATGGATTGATGTAAGAAAGCTCATTAACTGAGAGATGGCAGAACACAAGAGTGCAGGAAGCGAGCTCGAAAACTCATGCACCCTAACTCGGTAAGGTTCAAAAATTTTTGCATCCTACTTCCGACAGGTATCATTGCGTCAAACGTTGAGGGATGCCACCCGATAGTGATAAAAACCAGTCAACAAGCCGTCGGGTACGCTACTGCTCCCATGTATGTTCTTACGCTACTGACCCCCATCCCATGTACGAGTATGTTCTGCGACTTTTCATAGTTTTCGAGCTATGATTTTTTTTCTAAATTTTTGTGAATTATCTACCTGACCAACTTGAAATAACTCTAAAAATACATCCCATGTACGAGTATGTTCTGCGACTTTTCATAGTTTTCGAGCTATGATTTTTTTTCTAAATTTTTGTGAATTTTCTACCTGACCAACTTGAAATAACTCTAAAAATAAAGAGCAACTTGAAATAACTCTAAAAATAAAAGTAGAAGCCTGTCAAGATTCTTTTTTGCAACTGAACCTTCATGAGTTGTATTTTCATGCATAAAGTTATCAACCTCGTAACTGTGTTGAAATTTGTGAAAATATTGGTCTAAAGTGAAGAGTTCGCGTTCAGCAAATTATGCCCTAAATTTTCAACTACAGGAGACTTCATGGTTTCTCAGTAAGTTTCGAGAATGCGCTAGACTTTCAGCCTCCATAATCATTAAAAAAGAGTATTTTAATGAGGCTAATTTTGCTGAAATTGGCCTCCAAAGACGGCGAGATGGAAAATTCTTAAAATTAGCCATCTGATTTAAAATGTTTTTTTGCCCATTTCACTCGTACCATAATAATACCACATGATTGAAAATCCACATGAAATGACAGTTTCAACGTTTCAGCATTATTTCAGCGTTAACTTGTGGTCTGGTATCCTCAACATAATCTAACGCCTACCATCCGCACTCATTTTTCTTGCGCTCAAGTTCATTTAAAAAAAAAAACTTTTTAATTTTTCACTTTTAAGTGGTGACACTTGGACGACGTCTTCATCTACGTAGAAATTGAAATAAGTAAAAATGCTCATAAATTAAAAATACTGAACCAAACTGAATCAAATTTTTACAGGACCAAATATCGAACATCGAACTAAAATAAATCACACAAATCGGATCAGAAACCTCGGAGTAATCGGTGTACATACATTAAAAAAATACCCGCCGAATTGAGAACCTCCTCCTTTTTTAAGAAGTCGGTTAAAAATGTAAGTGACAGTCTTTCACCGCAGTCGCTATTTGTTAAGGTGCATTTACACGAGCAATTACTTATTATTGGAACACGTATGAGTCAACCTGGAGTAATGTGCAGCAACTTCAATATAATGCCCTATTTAATTTTTTTTCTAACTGCTCCATATAAATTCTCTATTACTCTCTCTGTTTCGTTTTTTTTTTCAAGCCTATTATAGTTTCTTGGAGCTTCTTCATTTCGCTCAATGTTGTCATTGACAAAGATTTCGCCAAATTGACGCTTGCTACCGTCACCGTAAATTGCTAGATATTCCGTGACGTCACAATCGCCCAGTAGGAGGTATCTATTGTTTATAATAACTTATCTATTTTCATTGTCCATTTGCCCGTGTAAACGTACCGTTCAATCTCAATTATTGAAATGGTTGCTTACAATTCAGTACATTCTGTTGCAGTCTTGCATTCGCGTCGTTGTAGGCATGGAATAGCCACCTGACCTCCTGCGAGCACTGCTCGCTATGCTCCTCAAAGTAATTCTCCAAGCATTGCCTTCTGCAGAATGCTCCAGTGCCACACCGATTGCATCTGAAGACCCTCGTTACTTCATTGCACGCTGAGCACTGCATGGTATGTAAAATAAATTACAATATTAGCATTTATTTATTTATACACTAAATCATAAATGTCACTGTTCCTAAGTTAGGGTAACTTAGGGACAGTCAACGTGTAACAAAATAAACGCAATAAGTACTTCTTAAGGGATCATTGTACTTATCACAATGAAAACGCGAAAAAAAAATCAGCTTTCAGTACCTACATTTTGTCGCAGTTATGCGCAAATATTGGAGCAGTCGAGCAGTCGATTTTTTCGTGATTTCAGCGTTGGTCTCACAGTGAATTAAAGTTGTTGATAATGATATAATAGAATACTCTTTTTTATGTACACCATTTATGTTACAGAAAAGATAGATGAGAAACATTACACAGGGTGACACAATGGGCTAAAAGCGACCTTTTCAAGACAGCCTTTGGATGGATTCTCAAGAGACAATTCTGTAGGTAGTCTTTGGTGTACTATTAAACAAACAGATTATGAGTACATAACCCCCTTAACAGGTGTTGCGTTTGTACTTACTCCAAAATGTAGAAACATAACGAAAACCTTAAACTAAAAAAATAGAATTTGCGGCCTTATTTTTGCTACTTTTAACCGAACTTCCCAGATTTACATAAACAATCGAAAACATCCGTTTGAACCCCCCACCCAAAAGAGGAGTGTTATAAGTTTGACCGTGTTGTCTGTCTGTGGCACCTTACCTCTTAAACGGGTGAACCGATTTGGATGCGGTTTTTTTATAGCTCTTTTCTAGTTGATGAAGGCATTTAATCAGCTTTTACGGATCTGATCGATGTGAAATGTGGTATTCTGTTACTTCAAAGACATTTCAAGAACACGGTTATATTGACCTGATGCTGTAGCATAACCTGAGGTCTGCAGAATACCCAACTCCTCACTAAGTTACTGCACAGGTATCGTGTTTGAACTCACTGGAATGTTTTCAATTATATTTAGATCAGTAACCTGATGCTGAAGCATGTCCTGAAATCTGCAGGATACCCAACTCCTCACTTACTTACAGCAGACCTTCCGTTTTCGTATTCATTTAAATAGTCGCAATTAATAGATTATAAATAGCTCGTGGCTAGATAATAACAGCCGCACGGGTCGATCTTCAAGGTTAAGCAACGCTTTCCAAGGTTGGACTGTGGATGGGTGACCATCTTAACGTACCGAGTTTCATCCGTGCCTCGGAAAGCACGTCAAGCCGTTGGTCCCGGCCGTCATTTGTAGATCTTTGGCAGTCGTTACGGATAGTCAGAAGCCAGTTAATCTGACGCCAGTCTTGCCATGAAGTACAGTGTTACCCAGTTAATGGGTTGTGGAGGTCTGGTAGACAGCCGCTCCGCGTAAATTACTGCGATTCAGCTAAATCCGGTTTGACTGGAAGCCGACCCCACAATAGTTGGGAAAAAGCTAGGCAGATGATTATGAATAGATTATAAATAGATTGTGATCAGGGTCTGATGATGAAGCAGAAAAGAGTAATGAGTGTTTACATTGGTGAGAGATGCAAAGCTACTTTCACTCGTTCTACCGATATGATATCGTATACTGATTGATTGGTATACGATGTAGGATGTAGTGCCGTTTAGGTGAGTGTAGATCATATGTGGAAGAATGGAAAGGGAGAGGAAGACCAAAAAAGATGGATGGATTGTGTGAGGAGCAATATGAAAGAAAAGGGACGGCTGAGAGGACAGAATGGATGTAAAAAACGTTTTGCGCCGACCCCAAGTAACATGAGACGAGGGCAGGAAGATGATGAGATCATAGTTTTCTAGTGTCTAGTGGTACGTAGTATTAGGTAAACGAAGTTTAAAAAGCATAAATAAAAATTAAATTTAAAATTTAAAAAACCCTCGAGAAGAAAAAAAAGTAAAAAACCAATACGTATTGATCCATTTAATTTAATATAGGTACGATTCTTTGGGAGTCCAAGTTGGAGGTATCGAATAACATCATTGGTGAGCTACGTGCCGAAGTATTGTGTTGGGTGAGCTACGTGCCGAAGTAGTGTGTTGGGTGAGCTACGTGCGCAATGCTGTAAAGGTACATAGGTCGCCCGAGGCCTCCAACGTGAGCACAAGTTGCGGAGCAAGATTCGCTAGCATCGGCTCCACTGCGTCATCCGCTGCTGATATTGTACGCGTTGCAACATGCGCCGCCGCCGTCGCTGACTCGGCACCGGCAGAGGTAATAGTGACTCGTGTAGGTACGTCGACCCCTAAACGTACCTACGCGGATATCGTCGCCACGCACAAACCTGTGTCGCAGACCAGGAAGGCAAATAAGAAGAGTTGCTGTGAACCTGCCGACAGGGTTTCGAAACAAGGAGGTGTGACAAGGATGGCTTCGTGAAGGTGGAGAGGAAGAAGAAGAAGAAGTAGCCTCCTAGTCGGAACCAGCTCGGGACCGCGCTGGTAGGACCCAATATGCTGCGTCCAACAATACCTTCGACGCAGCTCTATGTGTCCCGGCTGCATCACATCACGAAGGTTGAGGAGATCGTGGAGTATGTTCGAGCGAAGACCAGTTGGACCTTAAGGGTCGAGAAGTGGAGTCGCGCCACAACACGAACTTCAAGTCGTTCGTGGTGCGAGTACTGACTCATCATATTGAGACCTTCCTCAAGGAAGAGTTTTGCCAAAGGGTGTCGTGTACCGGCGACACCACGCAGCGCAACACGACGCCGTCACTTCGTGCACAATAGTTGTTGTTAGTTGTTTTCTACCGGATGTATTTCGGGGAATGTGCGACGGAATTGCATAATTTAATTCCGCCAAGCCCGTTCCATCATCGGACCACAAGACGTACGGCGATGCACCACCGGTACATGGTGCCACCCACACGCACGAGACGTTTTGGGAACACATTTATAATGCGTACAGCTAAGGAGACGAATTCCCTGCCGGAGTCTGTGTTTCCTGATAGCTACAACCTGGCAGTCTTTAAGTCAAGAGTGAATTGGTTACTTCTAGGCAAGCGTGCTCCAACTTCGACTACATCATCGCTTACCATCAGGTGAGATAGTGGTCAAACGCGTGCCTATCAAAAGTAAAAAACATTAATTATAAATTAAAAAAAAAAAAGGTTTTTATAAATATGTACAGTCTGTAAGGTATTTTGCTACGAGTCTTTGTTACCTGCAATAAATAGTATATTACCTATTATTAATATAAAGGTTGAAGAGCCGTGGAGACGTCAACCCCCCCTGTCTCACACCGCACTCCAAACTATGACTCAGAGAACGTTTTCAACGCATTGTATCGTCATAATCTTGTCACATTTGTTGATTACGTATCCCATTTATTAAAAACCTAATAGACGGACTAATTTTTTTTTTTACAACGTCCCCTTTAGGTAGGTACTTACTTAACGTCCGACTTAAAGCAGCAAATTTTTTTTCGAAATAATATTTATAAGTTCTCCATAAGTTCCATTTGATCAGTCTGTAGTTTTTTTTCCAAACAATTCACTCATGTGTAGTCTAGTTTTTTGGAGTTTTTACAAATCGTTCAATATTGTCATTGCAAAACATTTCGCCTGCCTAGTTGACACTTTCTGCCGTTGCTTTCTGACGTCACTATCGACCAGTATTGCTTACAATTGATCAATTTTCATTGCCCGTAAGCGCACCTTTAGAGGCATTTTTCAAGTAGTCACTTGTGATCGCTAAACTCCTTACCTTGCCAGTTACTACTCGTAAATTATATTTGAGGTCCACTTTTATGGGAAGTTCCCTATGGATATTGTTTTCCATAACGAAGCGTCCAGAAACACTGGCGACTTGGATGTTCTGCGATAGGGGTTGCACAGCTGCTAACCGTTCTCCTGTAAAATAAGAATGAGTTAGTTTCTGGGACTTGGATAAAAAAATGTCTAGCTAGCCTATTTAGTCTACTCCTTGGACTAAATAGGAAGAAGACTTTATCCAATTTAATTATTCATAAATAAAAAAAATAATAGGTTTCTTTTTAGGATTTGTGACTCCAACCTCAGTTAGATCAAAATACGGTTTTGATCCAAGAATAAGGAAGAAACCAAGCTTCTAACTTTACACGCTCTAACTTCACAACACTTTAGTCAAAATATGTGGCTGGGCCGTTTCTTTCAGTGTGTAACAGTGAATAAATTTTTCACCCTATAGCCCATGTGAACGTAGAGAAATGGCCAAGCCTAAATTATTTATTTTATTATAACTATTGCTTTTTACGTTTTTTCTGCAACTTTTACAGGTTTTTTTGCTTTACTTGAAATTTTCTTGTCACCGTCCGCATCATTTTTATCTTCTCTTCCCTTCAACGACTATTGTAGATCAGCTCAATGTTTTCTACATCATATCAACTTATTTTTTTACAACAAAGCCCATGGCTAAGTTTAGTTGTAAGTACCTAAATCCTACTAATATAATAAATCTGAAAGTTTGAATGTTTTTATGTTTGTGCAACAATCACGCAAAAACAACTGAAGGGATTTGGATGAAATTTGGCACACATGTAGCACTTTTTATCGCGGTAACACACATGGCTTAATAGACACTTAGGAGGAGTTGAAAATGTAGAGCCGCTGCTGCCCATGCACAAGCAAACATTCAGCCAACAATCAAGCATGAAAGCAAACGAGCATGCATCATAATACGCAGCAGGCAAGGTTGCTGACACAGTTCCGGCGCTGCGAGGCCCTGGCGTTCCCACGCGAGGTTATCGTCGCAGCTTAGATGGTTTATCTCACCACCGCGCTTCGTCTTGCAATAGTCATCCAAAGCAACGTTGCATACCACATCTCTGGTGGCTAAGCAGCCTATACAAGACGCATAACACTATCCCTTTTTCACAGCTTAATCATAATGGCATTAGCACGTCATAATAGGGCCCAGGAGTATTAAATACTTACTAGTCAAGAGTAGATAGTTTACTTCTAGGCAAGCGTGCTAAACGGTCGACTACGTCATCAGGTAAGACTGGTCAAACGCGAGCCTAACAGCCGATAGTATCAACTTGTTACAAATAACTTCAGCTTGAAACAAACTTCAATCAACTTCAAAGCTAACTTTTTACATTGAATTTTAACATAGCATCACGCCAGTATTGTCCATCGGATAAGGCAAAGGTCATTCTTTCTTTTTAGGGTTCCGAACAAAAAACGGAATCCTTATAGGAACACTCGGGTGTCTGTCTGTCCGTCTGTCCGTCTGTTACAGCCAGTTTTCTCCGGACCCACTGGGCCGATACAGTTGAAATTTGAAACACTTAAGGACTTTTGTGACCCAAAAACACGGACGTATTACGTAACGCGTAAGTTATGAAATTTTTAGTAAAGGGGTCACTTATGGGGTCAAACTAGTAAATTAAAAAAAAAGTTTTTTTCAGTGTCAAATGAAAGGGCTTGTGTGGGTTTCTTATAATTATATGTAGATACATATTTTATTCATAATTTTAAACTACATGGTTTTTAAGTTATTCAAGTAATTAGACGATAAATGACCATTACCCACACCTAGGTATCTCCGAAACTACGGAGCCTAAAATTTTGGAAAAAATGGAAATAATAGATTTTACCTAAAGATTACAAGAAATAAGAAGTCTATAGAGTGAAAATATATTTTTTTTAATTCGTCCGGAACCGTTATCACGCAAGTCCGACTCGCACTTGGCCAGTTTTTTGTCAAGTGTTGACCAATATTATTAGCATGATAGATACTATCTACGTACCGCGATGTTCAATGTCGTCATTTTCAGAATCTGAAGAGCTCGAGTTGCTATCGGAGTCAGAAGACGAATCATCTCCCTCAGAGTCACTGTCACTGTCAATGTCAATATCACTGTCACTGTCAATGTCAGTGTCACTGTCACTTGATGAGCTATCATCTAATACGATGATAGGCTCGAGATTAGTGGTTGAATCAGCTTCTGAAATTTGATTATCCTCGCGATCAAAAGTAGGCCGCCTCTGATCCTCGTCCTCCGAGTCTGGGACGCTCATCCTAGAGCGTTTTGCGGGTAATAATCCGTCACCCATTTACTCCAATCAGGTTACCAACTAAGGCAGAAAAATATACAAAATATAACCATTTACATACATAAATAAAACACTAGTTTAATCAATATTTTTTTCTATTTCAATTAGTTACAAAGAGAGCTTTTAATAAATCTAATTTTACTTATAATTAATTGGAATACAACCTACTACATATAAGCACGTGTTATTTTTAGTATTTTATTTTTTAATGGTTTTTATTCTTCTCACAGCACACATGGCGACTTTACCTCAAAATATCTTAGCAACGTGACATTTTAGGGCGTCATGTTGCTAACATTAATTTTTAAGGTGATGGTACATGATACCGGCACCGCAACTGCTCAATTGCAGCACGGCGTTACCTCGAATTTAGGCTATGGCTAGCCGTCGCCACGCGCTAACTACGCGTCGCGTCGTCCGCGAGGTGCAAGCTCGCGCCGGCCGCGAGCATAGTGGCAAGCGCGCTAACACCCCGCCTTTTCATATTGACATTACGAAACATATTATTATACGACACATAATTTGATGCTCTAATTTGAATGAAAAGTTAAGTGCTGGATTGAAGCGGTTTCGTTGCGGTGCTGTTAAAGTATGCCATGACCTTTAGGGTTCCGTACCCGAAGGGTGATCAATGGAAACCTATTACTAAGCAACCACTGTCCTTCCGTCCGTCCATTATTTTTAATTTAATTTAATTTTATCTTTATTATTTGTCACCGTAGCAGCAATAGAAATACATACTCTGTGAAAATTGCAATTGTTTTGCTATGACGGTCCTAGAGATGCAGCTCGCTGACAAACATACGGACGGTTGGACGGACAGCAGAAGCTTAGTGATAGGTTTCCGTTTGGACCATTCGAGTACGGAACCATACACATGCCCTAAAAAGTTTCGATACAATCAATTAAAGGCCTGATAACCCATCATACCAGAGACAGTGGGATGAGCCACTCTGCAGAGAAGTTCAGAGGAACCTAATAGCCACTTCTACTTCTACTGCGGAGCGTGCGCGCCTGCTGGCTGTGGGTGAGTGGGAGTCGGGCCTCTGGCTTCACACGTCGTCGAACATAGGCGCCTTTTTCGACGATACTACTTTCCGCCTCGCTGCTTCCCTTCGCTTAGGCGCCTCGTGTTGTTCTCCTCATCGCTGTCACTGTGGTGAAGCTGTCAACAGCCTCGGGCACCACGGCCTCTCATGCAGTCGATGTGCGGGTAGCTTTGCACGGCACGCAAACATCAACGACATTATCCGACGCGCTCTTGTCGCCATCGTCGTTCCAACCGTACTAGAACCCAATGGCCTGGCACGTGACGATGGCAAGCGACCGGACGGTATATCGTTGTTTCCATGGAAGATAAGTAGGCCTTTAGTGTGGGACGCTACTTGTGTCGATACTCTTGCGCCATCTCATCTTCCTAGCTCGTCGTGCTATGCTGGTACTGCTGCTGCGGCTGCTGAGAACCTCAAGCGGCGAAAATATAACAACCTTGTTGGCAATTATATTTTTGAGCCGTTTTGGGTTGAAACTCTTGGACTGTGGGGTCCGAGTGCTCATGCCTTATTTAAAGATCTTTCTAATCGCTTAGTTGACAATTCGCGTGACCCAAGAGCTGGCTTTTACCTCGGCCAGAGGATAAGTATTGCCATACAATGTGGCAATGCCGCCAGTCTTTTGGGTTCACTTCCAGAGGACAGCGATGCGGACGAATTTTTTGACGCATTATTTTAGTACGGATTTCTTATTTTAAGTTTATATATTTTATTTTAATAAAACGCGGGTAGTACCTAGTTGGAGATTCAAAACAAATAAAAAGGGTTCCGACGAATTGAGAACCTTCTCCTTTTTGAAGTCGGTTAAAAAAATGAATATGATTAACTTAATATTTACCAGAACCGAGGATCGAATCCTGGAAATCGTGTTACAGCCACGAAATAAACAAGGCAGAAACTAAGTGACTTCTCACAAATATTTTTTAGTAGCACTTCGCCTGCGACTTCGTTCGCGCGGGATTAGTTGATACTCCACCAACTTCATATCCCCTCTACCCTCGGGTAATGTGTAAATTCCTTATTAATAGACTAAACGTAGGGCAGTTCGCTCAAACCGCAACTATTTTCTTACTTAGATTATTTTTATACCCGTAGTAACTTTTAAACGAAAGGTCCAATTTGAATAATTTTAAGTGTAATTTATATCTACATAAACAACCTTAATTATTCATCAATTTAAATAGATAACGATTAACATAATGATACTAAAATCACTACTATTCTATTTCACCCGGGTTTTGATTGAATGATTTGAACAAAAAGCGGTCAATGTGACTTAACCATAATAGTTAGATATATATCCTTGCAGACTTTCTTATTGATATTAATGTCTTCTATAAAACTGTAACACATCACTTTGCTGCATTGTCAATAGATTCCGCAGCGATGTAAGGATCTTTTTGTGATTTTTTTTTCACAATTACATTACCGAAGTTTCCATACGGATCCCCAACTTTTCTGAAAATCTTCTATAGCCTATGTCCATCAGGGATAATGTAGAATTCTAATGGGGAAAGAATTTTTCAAATCAGTCCTGTAGTTTCGGAGCCTATTAATTTAAAACAAACAAACAAACAAGTGTTACCTCTTTATAATATTAGTGTAGATTAACAGTCGACCTGCAACCCCCATACCGTAGATTCCTATTTTTAACCGAGTTCAAAAAAGGAGAATTTTTTTTTCCGATTATTTTTCACTTTACAGTTAGACCCAATACCGCAATAAGTAAGTGAACCAATTATAAAAAAAAACTGTGAAAAAATTAAGGACTTACCAGTTATCCAGAGTCAGCTCCGACCGGAGAAACACGAGTTTAGGTATTCGATAATATAAAAAATCAGCCGAACGATTACAAAAACGGTAGCGCGTGGACGGCACCATAGAGTTTACTAACTAATGGGCGGCACTCGAGACAGGTATCCCAGGTATCAACCGCCCTCAGCGCTGCCTACCCCGCGTCTAAAAATTACCCCACATTTATTTTTATCTAGCCGTATTTCGATATGGGAGTGTTGTCACTACCTCAAGTACTAACTTAGCTAAAAACTACAGCGGGTCTAAAAAGGTCACTTTAGCAGAATCAGAAATCAAATCACGCTACTCGTCACTTCAAACACACCATCAACCTTGAACCTAATTAATTATTGATAAAGACGAAATGTAATTTGACAGATTGTTGCGTGATATTATGATTCTAATATGATTTTCCTAAAGTGGCATTTTAAGGCCACCAGATTCGCCTGAGTAAATTAGCCTAAAACAAAATTATTTAAATAAAAACCGAAAGTAGTAAAAAAAAATTAAAACATTTAGGGCTTATATTCATTGCTTAAAGAAGTCATCTATAGACAATGACTAGACCATCATCACCAATGGTAGGTCATATTCTGCGCTTACATAAATTCTTTTCACTTTCACTAATCTACCAGTCAGACATCATCTCATCTGTAATCAATATTACGTTTCTTGCATCATGTAGTTAAAAAAATTTTTCATCATTAATCATATAGAAGTAATTTTGTTGACATATTATGAGCAGGCAAAATGCAAGAGCGAATTTGAAAGTTTTTGCATCCCACTTCGGACGTTTTACTGGGTGACCTGTGAGGGGTGACACCCGACAATTCTCTGACAACTTTTTGTCACGGTCCTGTGTCACCCGGAGAGTGCCACACCCTCTGCGCCTCCTATCTACACTACTGGCTGCTAGCTCACAACTGTCAAGGCAAACCATGCACTATATGTCGGTGCTACTATATTGAAGAGACTGCAACAATCTGACTCATCACAATTGAAAAAGGAAAAAACCACAAGTAAAGTAAAAAAAAACTACGTTGGAAAAGTAACCATGAAAACAGGAGTACCCTGGGATGCGCTAAGTTTACTGGAGCATTCTGGACAAGGATGGGGATGAAGTTTTCAAGATGATTATATTAACAGGTTCACTGTCCGCAAAGCAGACACAATAATTAAACAATCAGCGAATACGACATGACATGTGCTTCATGGGACTGTGAACCTGATAAGATATTTTCTCCTAGCTAGAAAGTTGGAGCATCCTATCATCTCATCATTATTGATTCGTTGCGGGACTTTCTTTTATACGAATTTGGGCTTGTGAACAACATTATTGCAATTTTTTCTTCCATTGCCTATGCTATATATACTATCTGACCGCCAAAAGCCAATCATACGATCCCCTATGCAATATTGCTATTAAATTTTCATGCGTAGGGCTAAACATAATGATTATAAATTATCAAAGATATACAAATAGCAGCTGTGAGCAGTGTGTAACTCTCGTTAAGTAATGGTCGGTAATCTTCGAAGATTCGTGTGAATGTTATTACTTAGCCACTAATTTCTCAACTTTCAAACATACACTGCTAATTATAACCAGTTAAAACATAAAACATTGCTATTTGATTTATTCAAGAACCGCCTGAGGCCCACTGCTTCTCCTGGTGGATGCGAGTCGAGCATGTCGAACATTCGCATTCATCAGAAGGACGTCCGTAGTGTATTGCGTAACCTAGACGTGAACAAGGCTAGTGGCCCCGACGGGATACCGGCAATTGTTCTGAAGACTTATGGGCCTGAGTTGTCTCCGATCTTGACACGCCTATTTCGCCTTTCGCCCATCTCGGTAACGTCCATACTCTGTAAGACTATGGAACGCGTGCTGAATCATAAGCTAAACTTTTGTTGGTCACTAAAGATATCCTTAGTGACCAACAAAAGTTTCCGCCAAAATCGGTCAACTGGGGATTTTCTAGCGTATGCCATTCACATCTGGAATGAAGCCATAGAGAAGCACGGGGAGGCACTAGAGGTCTCCCTTGACATCTCGAAGACGAAGGCCTTCGACAGGGTCTGGCACGATAGCCTTATTAGTAAGCTTCCTTCCTTCGGTCTGCCCGCCGGTTTGTGTGATTGGATCGAGGACTTCCTGAGGGATCGGTCTATCCGAGTGGTCATAGATTGCTGCTCGTCTGGTCTGCTGGATATTAATGCAGGGGTTCCTCAAGGGCCGGTGCTTTCGGCAACACTGTTCTTGCTGCATGTTAATGATCTGCTTAAACCCGGTACCTTTGGGTATGCAGACGACAGCACTGTTGCTGAGAGATACGTGTCCGACGCACAAGCTGGTGGGTCACAGATTCGGTCTTTCCGGGAGGCTATGGTTGAGCGCCTGAACGTGTCCTTATAGGCTGTCTCTGAATGGGGCGATGCCAATCTGGTCAGGTTCAATGCTGCTAAGACCCAAGCGTGTTAATTTTCCGCCAAAAGGAGCCAATTCCACTCAGCTCCATCTTTCCGAGATTCAACCGTTCCGATAATTGACCAACTCGAGCTTCTTGGGGTTACTTTTAACATCTACCCTTTTGGCCCTTTCATAAAGGCAAAAGCTCAAGTGCAAAGAAAGCAGCTAAGAAGTTGGGGATCCTGGCAAAGGTGAGACGGTACTTTACGCCGGAACAGCTGCTCAAACTCTATTAAGCCCAGGTTCGATCGTGTATGGAATACTGCTCTCATCTTTAGGATTGGTCTGCCAGATACCAGCTTGATGCTCTTGGCTCGTTTCTCAATTGACTCAACAATTGAGAAACGAGCCAAGAGTATCATCGAGCTTCAAAGTCTTGAGCATCGACGACGAGTTGCTAGACTGTCGGTTTTCTACCGGTTACATTTTGGGGAATGTGCGACGGAATTGCATAATTTAATTCCGCCAAGCCCGTTTCATCATCGGACCACAGGACGAACGGCGATGCGCCACTAGTTCATGGTGGGCATCCCACCCACACGCACAAAACGTTTTGGGAACACATTCATAATGTGTACAGCTAAGGAGTGGAATTCCCTGCCGGAGTCTGTGTTTCCTGATAGCTACAACCTGGGAGTCTAGTCAAAAGTGAATTGGTTACTTCTAGGCAAGCATGCTCCATCTTCGACCACATAATCACTTATCATCAGGTGAGATAGTGGTCAAGCGCGTGCCTACCAATAGTAAAAAAAAGAACATAAAATTTACATAGGTATTTATGAATTTACTACATAAATAGTATTATTATTATTTAATACTTTATGCACACAGATAAACAGAGGTGGACTTAATGCCTGAAGCATTTTCTACCAGTCAACCTTTGGATGATGCAGAGAATAATACTAGTAGGTGCAAATTGTGAAAAAAAAAAAAAAAGAAACGCGAATAATATTCATTTTCCGAACGTGAAGAAAGTATAAATTATATTGTCTAACACGAACGCTAAAAAAGTATTTTAAAATTTTCTCGTTTTTTTGACATCACGCTTTCTTTACTAGTCTAGCTAACTTTTAAGATACCCCTAAATGCGGAAAGTTGATTATTTTGGCAACATTATTAAGCGGCTGACATTTGCTGCTAGTGTAGAATGAATGTCAATGACATTCATTGGTTCGTTCAAAATCAATCCTTTTGTAAAGTTTGGGTTACATCAATTTTACGGATTCAAAAACGCTTGTAGATTTTAAAACGCATTGTTTAACAATGACGTCGTGAGCGGCATAGACTAATATTATATATGTGTGCGGTGTGCTACAGTTTTATGGTCTAACTTTTAATTGGGTTTTTCCTAACTCTGAAGAAGCTTGAAATCTATACACGAAACTTTAAATAAATGATAGGATTCTGTTTTTGTTCAAAAGCAAAAACAATTTAAAAAAGGTTATGAGTCAATCCTTTTACAATATCTCAATGCAGGACAAACCACAAAAATACATTACGCGGGAAATGCGTGAAATGACATGACATCTGCGTAAAAGTATTGATTTTCCGAACGCCATTTTTCTACGCTATATAAAGTGACCGATTTGAAAAGCTCGACTGAGCAGTTCTATTTCTTGATCCCGCTTCGTTGATGACGTTGAAGTACGCACTCTTTATTTTAGCAGTATTGTCAATGGTGGCTTCCCTATTTTATGACGAAAACAAAGAGGAGGGAAATATTTAAAAAAATATGTCAAATATTTTCATGAATAGAGAGTAAATAGCAATGTTTGTTATTTAAAAAAAATATTAGTTAAGAGACAAAATGTGAATTATTTCAGTTCTTTCCTATAGCGTATTATAATATTTGTTGAGAACATAGTGCAAGTAACCAACTTGTGTTTTGTGTAATTTACGATAACTTGGATGAAATGGAGGAGTTGAGATCTAAACACAAGTCGCTGCAGAGTGCAGCTCACCACATTGCCCTTGAATGCATTCACCCTCAGGTACCTGTAACACTTTATTTATAAAACTAATCTTGAATACTTGTAGGTATCTTTATTACGATACTAGCCGAAATCTTGGGCGGTTGTCTGCAGTTTCTATTT